>OZ020190.1:36527951-37727951 GCA_963971165.1 Philopedon plagiatum | reverse complement strand
ACAGCAAAAATGCAATTTTATTATTTGAATTTTTTTTGCGGTGTTATTTGCAGGTAAATAATTTCCTGGCAGAACTTGGCATATTATTAAAAAACCTTCATTAATTAAAAAAATGTATTTTGCTTGTTGTTGATATCACTAGTTGCTCACAAAATTTGCCCCACCTGTAAAAAAACTCACGGGCCTCGCCTGATGGCATTGTAAAAAAGTGACATCGTTACCACTAAAAGATCATTAATTTGTGGCCGGCTACCTATGAACTTTCACCGTAACATATTCCCCTTTTTACACCCCGTTTGAATTACATATTTTCGAAATCATCAAAATACGATGTATATTTTCTGCTCGTAAAAAGTTTAGGGTGTCAACATCCTATTATATGGTAATAGTAATGAATGATTCAATGATTTGTGTGGATTTATTATTTATTACATTATATGTACCTATGTACAGCGGCATCAATAAAGTTCGCGTTATATGAAAAAAATTTCATTTCCTATTTTTAAGAAAATTTTGGGTATTCTTGATAGAAGTTCTTGCAAGCATAAAAAACGTTTTTAACGTTATCAGTGTTGACATCAAATATACAAAATGTCAAAAAATAAAAAGAATATGATTCGTCTAAACCAAATATATTTAAAACGAATATTTTTGAAACAAAAACTTTCTTGGTAGAATATTGAAAAAACCCGGATTTGATCGGTTTTTGCGACATTTACACCTAATTTTTTTGATAATAAAATATTTACATGCTCATTTTCTATAGCTATAGCTTTTGATATGGGTTGTTCCAGAAATTTTAATTTTGAATGTTGTTGCTATAATTAACTGTTGATAACGCTATAAACGTATTTTATACATGCAGAAATTTTTCATCAAAAATAGGATTTTCTGACAAATCAGAAATAAAAAGGTTTACTATTATAGTGCCAACTTTATATATGGCACTGTATAAACGTTTAGTTCAAAGTATATATATATATATATATATATATATATATATATATATATATATATATATATATATATATATATATATATGTACAAATTTCGTTTTAATATCACCACAACTTTATAAATATAAGCATCTTATAATTTAAAATAAAAAAAATACTATTAGCCAAATAAAAAAATTACTATTTTATTTTACTGAAATTTCATATGAAAAACTATTATAATTATTAATAATATAAATCAAAAAGAAAACTAAAACTAGAAAAAAGAAAAAGATATAGACATAATTTTTACCTAAATATCCCATATTTCGTCAAGACCAGAATCCTCCTTAAGGGTACCCATCACTGACGCCGCGTTTCCTCGCTGGATAGCCAGGCTTATTCTTTGGGTGAGAAAACCTCGAGATTGTTCAGGAAAAATTCTTAAATTTATTTCAGAAACAAGTCTCTTAGCTTCCTCACCCCAAGGGCCCATTGTCTCAACAGCAAATGGAACGAAATAAAATCTGTCTTTCAGATCTTTATATTTGACGTGTTTTTTGTTTTCCGAAATAAGAGCAGCAGAACCAAAAGATTTTGATGTTTTATCCAAATATGATTTTGCTAGAGTATGGCTGCAGGTGGCGTCCCATAAAAGTTGTTTACCTCTTTTCCATGGAATTAATGTCATTCCGTCTACTCGTTTACCATCATTCCTATATATTCCAGCAGGTTCAAGTTTAGCAGGACATTCTGCAGAAACTAGAGCACGCTTAAGAATGTCATTAATTTGTCTGTGTCTCGATGCACGTCCTGCACTTCTTTTGCAGCTTAGCCCATGGGAGCCATAAATATCAGCAGATTCGCTACAAATGCAGGTGTGTTCACCAGACACAGGCAGACCAAGTCTTAAAGAAACTGAAATTCTGAATGAATTATTGTCAAGTAGATTTCCTATTAGCTATCTGAATCAAGTTGCTAACATCCCAGTTCGTCCTCTATGGCACTGTCATTATCATTTCATTACAAGCTGACCATTTTCTACATTCGGCAACATCGCAGAGGCACTCGCAATCCTAAGAGAAGCATGTTGATGGGACGGATTTTATTTCGATTCTGATTTGGCCAAAGCGAATATTGTGCAGCGTTGCCAGTTCATTCCGCATCACTATTTTCATCATAAGAATAAACAATAATCCATAACACGCCTCTGATGGCCACTTTGCAAAAGATTAGAGAGAAGGAAATATTTGCGGTGTCTGTCAATTATGACGCTCAGCGCTTTTTCATGCTTGATTTTTACTTTACGATAGAATAATGAGCGCTGTACTGTTTGAGCCACGTAGTGATACAACGCCGACCTGGATATCTAAATTTATTATAACACCCAGCTGAAGGTACAATAAATATATAAGTGAAGCAAAGTGGTTTAGGGTATTTAGGATCCCCAGAATAGAAATGGTGCCGTAGAAAGACACATTACTGTTTTTCCAGCAATTATTCGTGGGTGCTTTTTACTTCTTCCAATGGGGTGAATTTAAAACGGGAATGCAGGGACAGATGATTGTAATTCAGTGACAGCCACACATCAAAAGAATCAGTAGCACAATCAGCTTAAATCTAACATGGAACTGCCACAGTGTCGTTAGGTTCTTAGACTTTGGAGTTACCATAATTTAGTTACAGTTCAGTGGGTGCTAGGACACTATAGGTAAACGAAAATATGTAGAGATGCTTTAAAAATGATTCAAGATACTGAAAATTTATTTCGTGGGTGTGTGACATTGTAGTTTAGCGGATGCCGGTTTATCCACCAGGAAAAGAGGACATAATTTAGTAGCATTCTACGGAAACACTTAATATTGATATTATTTACTCTCGTATTTACTATCACAAAATATTTGTACTTGTCTAGCTTAAAACTTGAAGTTCAATAGAGCTCAAGGAATCCAATCACCATTTCGGACTATCGAGTTGCAATTGCCCCGGTTTAGAGAACTGTGACAGAGCTTAGACTGTCTGGATGTTTCGATCAACTTACTAATAATTGTCCCTGTTTGCCAACAAAAGCTTTTGTATACCTCGAAAAATGGAAGTTTTCAAAGCTTTTTTGTCTACGTTCGATGACTCTAGGAGTGGAAAACTTTAAATGAGATATTTTTTTAGTCTATTACTACATGATTTGATTAGATGCTTCTAAAAATGCCGCCATTCTTTTAAATCGATTTCTCTTAGGTATCGCATGTTTCAAATAGTAACCTTCATAGGCAGTCGTTGCATTATGCCCCTAAACTACATTTATTTATTGTCGGTTTATTAAAACTTTGCTGAAGTTTTATGATAACTATTAAACCCCAGATTAAACTATAAAAAATGATTTAAAAACTCCTTAGCTTTCGTGAGGAATATAACCGATTGCATACGTGCTTTAAAACACTGTTTATCTATACTTTTTGGATTTTATGTTTCCTTGGACATAATACGTACCTTGGACAACTAACAAGCAATAATTGGTTGACAGATCATTTTATATCCTGAAGCACTAATTGACGAAGAGACGTTGCTTTTTATATGTGCTCTGAATTGCTTTTACGTTTTTATAATCCCTGTCATTATTATTAAATCTAATTTTACCTTGTTTCAGTACCTTTAAACTGTTGTGAAACCGATTATTATGATAATATTAACTAGATCGTTGTTTCGTGATGTGATCACGGCTTGGCCTGAAATCATCTTAATTGTCGGTCCAACTAGGACCTCTTGAATCTTGGTTCAAGTTAGAGAAACGTTACGGATATTTTAATACATAAAGTGTACTTTCGATACGCAAATATCAAAGAGGAGGTCAGGAAATAGACGTATTTTATTACTCTAATATATCACCTCAGTGCAACAACTAGATAACTTAATTTTTATGAATTTTAACTTATCTATTTAGATCTACAACTAGATATCTTTCATGGACAATTAAACTCTAAACACAGAGTGACAACAAACATATATCCCACGACAAACATTCTTTAACTAGATATTTTGAGATTGAGATACCTATAGTTGTGACAAACAGAACGTACATTCTTTAACTAGATATTATGTTGAGATGCCTAGTTGTTGAACTGACATTAGTAAATCTGCACCTTCTTGGTCTGCATTGTGGATCTGTATGAGATATCTAGTTGTGTGTTTGAAAGAACCAAAGAACTGGTGATTATCAGTGTTTCTTACTGACTTTTTAAATATTGTTAAATTGTGAAAATTATGACAAAAGAAAAGAAAATCTTGGAAAGAGCACTTAGGCAAGCGGAAAACATTGCAGGTATGTGAAAATGTATTTAAGTCTCCCATTCCAAGGAGACAAACATAAAAAAAAACGTAAACGACCTTAACAAAAAGAAATCTTCGAAAGTGACATAAGTGATATTAAATTTTGAGCAGTAAAATTTTAACTTTTGGGTTTTAATTAAACTAAAACGTATCTTTACTTTTAAATAAAATTGTTTGATTGCTCACGTTTACAAGTAGATAACTTTTAATTTTTTTGGCAAGATTTTCTGATGCAACTAGATATCTCAAGTTTTTTTTTTAAAATACTGCAAAAGCATAAAACCTAGTTTTCTATCATATTAACAAATCATAGTTACAGGCGGCTAGCGACCAAAACCTCCACTTTGGCTTCCACATGGCGCGCATGCACCAACTTTCAAACTCGATTAGTTTTTTGCTCGGAACCTTTAAAAAGAATCAAAAAAGATCCTGAGCAAACCGAAAACTGAGCAAACCTGTCCAAGAACGTATTTCTCAACTCCATGGCCACAAGAAGACATTATATTATTTCTCAAACAAAACAGAATTTTTAGGTTAAGGTAGACACGATTTTTTGCTCGGGACCTTTAAAAAAAGACAAAACAAAATTTTTATCGAGGAAGGAGTGCTAACTCGTTTCCAATACACCTTTTAGAGCCCATTTCCTAATTTTTTTATAATATTTTAAATGACAAAAATTTAAAAAAAAGATGCAACCTAGCACGGATTCGAACCAACACCTCTCGGTCAATAAGCGGATTCTTTACCTCTGGATCACGTGGCTGATGCTAGAAAATCGGTAAACTTGTTAACAAGTGCATCATTTACTTATATTTTTGAGGTTATGTCTATTGACGATGCGCGTGCATGCGCGCCATGCAGAAGCCAAAGTGGAGCTTTGGTCGCTAGACGCTTTAATCATAGTCTTGTATGTAACACGTCTGTGTACGTAATACTTATTTTTGATTACTTATAGGGTGTAATTTTTTTTGCCCTTAGAATCTTTATATTGCATTTTCTCAAAACTATTAATTTTAAGTTACCTAGTTGTTGCACTAAGAGGGCGATATATTTGTTGTTTTCTTCTTAATTAAATCAGCCATAGCTATAGGTATAATATTTTATGGATATAATTAAAAATCACAGAATACCATAATAGTGTGTCCTGTCATCAGTGTCATCTAGGTGTTAAATAGATGAATGTTGTCCATATTGATATTTTTGATTCGCTGTGTTGTATTGACTTACGGATTCTGAACTCTTATTTTGAATATAATCTGCTTCACCTTTACTTACAGTTAATAATGGGTTTGTTTCTGCAGCAGTTTCAAATCAATCAGAGCAAATGATTTTATCCGGTTTCAATCAGCCAACTGTTTTCCTTGCAGATGATTGGCTCTGACTAGTTTCAAACTGCTGCAGAAACAAACCTATTATTGGGTCAATTGCTCAGAGCAAACATAAGCGTTGACACTTCATATGCAGCACCATTCGACACTTACTTCTCTATCGATCCAGTAAAGCAGCAAAATAATCATGGAATGTCAGAAGCTATATGTTTGGGGAGTTGATCAGGTTTGTTAAAATTTCCAACCAGGCAAGCGCTGTCCAGAATTATATTAACCTTAAAAGAATGTCGCCCTTTTTTGCGTAAATGTTCGACCTTTTTTTACGATTAACAGAAAAACTGCTGAACTTTTTGCCAGAAACTAAACTGACACCCCCCCCCCCCCCCCCACCCATGAATGCGAATTTGATTACAAAATGTATCCTTGTACTACAACAACCAAGATGTATCAAATTTGGTACAATTCTACCCAAACGGCAACGCTGCATCAAGCATCGAACGTTGGAAGGTGTTCGTAGCATCGTGTAGCGCCGACCTAAGTTGACAATCGAGTTTTAATTGAGGTAGAGTTTAATTTATGATAAAACTCAGCGTTTCGACATTTGACAATCACAGATGACATCAACAGCTGATATTGGTTCCTTCGAAAACTGCCTAGATCAGTAGTGGTGAGTAGTGGGCCGGATCAAGCTGACACGACAGGTCGAGTGTTTTATTTTCGTTTGATTTTGGTGTTTTGTGTTTGTGATGTTGGTGTTTCTATGGGTGTTCTTCGTGTGTTTTAAATATTTTACTTTTGGACTTTATATATTTCAAAGACTAGATTTTCTTGGTGTTTGTTATTTAAGTTGAACGCTGAGTCCGGTCCTGTCTTTCAGCCAACCTAATCTAAACTTAAAATAGACCAAGAGGGAAGAGGGCAATCTAGAGTTAACGTGTACTCTTCAAGACGTATACGTTTATTTCCGAAGCTTAACGTCGGGGAGCTACATACAAACGTATACCAATCGACAACTTGTGTTATAATCCGGTAAGTGAAAATATTTTCTCGTACAGTGCATCAAATTGATACACGAAACTGTTATTATTTCTGACATTATAGGTATGCCTAAAGAGCGGTAAAATGTCAGGAAGTGAAGCTTAAAGGCAAAAAGGCCTCCATCTTGCTTCAATGAGGCATGTAAAGCACATCCAAAAAGGTCCCGACTATACCCGATATTCACTTCGGAAATAAACGTATTACGTCTAGACGAGTACTCGTTAACTCTGGATTGCCCTCCAGACTTTAACAGGGTGCCATAAATGACAAGTGACTTGGTCACCATCTTGCAAGATCTAAAAAAATGTTTACTATATAGGGATTAGACAGTTATAGACCAACAGGAGACCGTAAATATTCTACGCTCATTTCTGAAAGGTTGAAACTTTCAGTAAAGATAGTATTTATGGTGACCAGGGCTGCCAACTGACCTTTACTGATTTACTCTCAAAACTTTCCTGGATTACTCACAATTACTCACAACTTCAACATTTCAATATCAAGACACCCTTTTTTTGTATAAACCGTAAAACACCGTAGGTATATTTGTTAATACTAATAAGTGGCAACTGATGGCGCTTTTGTTTTTATTTTACTACTGTGCAATGTTGCTAAACATCAAAAGCTGGTGTTGCGAGTTGCTAGGGTTGCCAACTCGGAAGAAAGCTAAAGTAGGAGCGCTTTCACCATTTTGAAAGGAATATATTTGTGTAAATCAGACAAGAGACAAGAGGGGAATACCCGAGACGCTGCGACACCCAACCCAACCTTACTTATCCTCTTATATTTTTATATTGGCTAAGCAAGAGAGGAGAGAGGTCGCTAAAAGCAGTGCAAATCTAAAAACTGCAAAATTGTAATTACTGCTAGAGCGCCTAAAATTATGCCTAAATTAGAAAATTAAATTTTTAATAAATTATCAGATTAGAAATCTGCACAACTACCAAGAATATACTACGTGAATATACGTTGATCTCTCGATTACTCACAATTTACTCACAATTGCCACTTACTCACAAAATTACTCACAGACCAGCAAATTACTCACAAATGTGAGGAAGTACTCACAAATTGGCAGCCCTGCTGACGCGAGTCATTTCCCTCCCTACCATTTGAACAGTATTTGCCAAGGCAACCGTAGCTTTGTGCATTGTCTTTGCTAAAAATTTCGTCCTTTTATTTTCAATTTATAATCAAGAGTACTTAAAATATGCGCTGTTGCTTGCGTCCTCGTACCTACCCGTACAAAATATTGTTGGAGAAACAAAGAAATTTCGCAAATAAACTAAAGGTACAGTAGCGGTTCCTGGAATTTCAGATTGTCGTATCTCAGTTCCTACGCATGAGAACCACACCAAATTATAAAATGTTACTGTTGGGTACTCTACAATCATTTTCGTGAAAAAATATTTAATTTTGAAATTTGCAAAAAATGTATTTTTTTGGGCCGCTTCACCTGGTATCTGAGAAAGCTCTAAGAAATCTTTACTCACCATTTTTTTCATAAAGTATATCAAATTTTAGCGACCAATTCCAAATTTGGTAAAAATATTCTAACTTTCCTTAATGAAATGACATTTTAAATTATTTCTTAGACAAAATATTTTAGGGTAAAAATTTTACAAACTAATTAATTTCAGGATATTAGAGGTAATTCAATGAAATTTGAATTCTATCAATAAAATCTGATAAAATTTATGAAAAAAACTTGGAAGTCAAATTTTCTTCAGAATTTTCTCAGATCTCAGGTAAAGCGGCCCAAAAAATTAACTTCTTTTCGCAAATTTTAAAATTAAATATTTTCTTACGAAAATGTTTCTAGAGCACCCAATAGTAACATCCTATAATTTGGTGTGGATCCCATGCGTAGGAACTCAGATACGACCCATCTAAAATTTCAGGAACCACCACTGGAAAGGTACTGAGAAGTCCTAGAAGGTTTAGTTAACGAACCAATAGTAACCGGCCTAAATTTTGTGAAATAAGCAATAAATTATTTTACCTAATGACAATTGTGTTTTTCACTTTAAAATTAACATTGACAATTTATTTTCGTCCGTTTTTGTTTTCTTTATTAAAAATTGCGCTTCGCGGAAAAACACTCTATTTTGTAACAGTATATGTATAAAATGATGTTACTCTAGGGACACATTTTGATATTTGCTCACCCCCAGTTTAACGGCGTTAACTTCATACTACCATTTGTATAAAATGCGCCCCATCAATTATTTAGAGCCACTCTATAGCCCCGAGGCTCGAGAGCTTTAAATTGACACGCAGAAAAAAGCAGCTCTGGTTAACAACTTTTTCAATTAATGGTTCCATTTTTCCATTTTTTGTCAGCCTTTAGCCTCTATTATTTTCCAGATAGATAGTGATATGCCTTGTGTACATAATTATCCTTGTTTTTACAATTTAACCCTTATCACCTGTGCCCTTATTCTAAAATTGTCTACAACTTATTTGTCCGGAAATAAATGAAATAATACCATAGATTTAGAAATAGGGTGGAGTTACCACTATTTATATTTTAGATCAACCAGAGTTTCTAGGGTCATTCTTAATCTGGCTATATGGTCTTCCACCTACTTTTTAAGAACGGATGTTGCCAGACTTTCAGTTATGTGGCATATTTTCAGATTGATAAACTATACTAAAATAACGCAATTACTGTAAGTTAATATTCGCAATCGCAAATACCACAGACTAAACTACTTTTTTTTTTTTGTTTTTTTCGTGACCGAATTATTTTTGATTGCAGTTGATCAGTATCAGTGGCCGCGCTAGCCCTAATTTTTTGGTTGGGCAAATGCCGGCGGTAGCATCTAAAGATTGGGCAGTACCTGGATATATTTATGTTTGGTGTCGTAAGTCGTATGTTTTTTATTTAAAATATTGGTTGGGCGAGCAGAGTTTTAGTTGGGCGCTCGCTCAACCCTGCCCACCCTTAGGACCGCCACTGATCAGTATTAAGAAGTATATTAAGCTTGCTTGGATATGATAGTTGTGAGCATTGGCGGGATGTTCAAGGTAGATTAATCCCACTCCGTTTTTCGCAATAGGGAATATGCATATAACCCAAATAAATCTGAAATATATTTTTTTATATTCTCTACATAAATTAAATGTTCATGGCGCTTGCTGTTATTCATTTATTTTGGTCTTTATTAACAAAAAAAAAGGATTTAAAACTGCAAATTTTCGCGCGAATTTCGAAACTTGTAAAACGTGATCCCATTGGCTGTGTCGTCAAAACTAAACTTATGACTCATTATGAGTACATGGCGAATTCCATTGTTGTAGAGTCATCGAAAACTCTATAAAAATGGCATTTAATGCGTAACTCATCCAATGAAATATCCCTGCACTTAAAGTAGAAGCTTCCTAAAATCTTATTCATGTATACCTACTTTAAGCCGAAATCGGTCCAGGAACCTTTTAATTTTGCAACAGACATTGGCATTTTTGACATATATCATCTTAATAATTTCAAGTAAATAAAGTGCAATTCTTTATTTTCATGGCAATCTTGGAAAATTAAAAAATTTTCAAATTTTAGATGTCCCCGATGCAAATAAACCTTTTTCTTTATAACTTTACCGAAAAAATAAGTGATTTAAATTAGTGGGAGGTATTCTTAGATAATTAATGGATAAAATAAACCCAAAAAGAATCACTAAATAGGGTAATGTCGGTTTAAAATAGGATTTGTCGGAAAAAATCAAGAAAATCCGATTTTTACCCCCTAAATACGCTCCTGGATGACCCATTCGGTATTCATTTTACAGTGTGATTACCCCTTTATAAGATAGTGTTGAAAAATTGGGGAAAAAATAGATAGGAAAAATACAGAGTGATTCAAATGTACCGATGTCTAGGGCACAAAAAGTAAAAAAATCGAAATTTAATCGGCGATTGCTCCCTTCCTATAGAGAATGAAGAAATTAAAAAATATGGATAACACAGACTTTGACGAGCTCTTTCCGATGACGTATATGGGATTTTAATTTGAACCATTTTGACCTCACAAAAAAATTAAAAACCGTGAAATATTTGGGTCAAAAATCTAAATTTCCAGTTTTTCCAAATATTTCCATTTTCCAGTGATTTTAGGTTTTGGTAAGTGTATTGCAAAAAAAGTATTTGAGATTTTAAAGTTTCCCTTGTAAATCCGTTTTTCGATCTGACGTTTTGTTTGCGAGTTATTAGGTACCAAAGAGGGGTCTGGAAATGGCATTTTTCGACCTAAAAAATTCAAAAGAATTACTTGCCATTTTCTGATCCTCACCAGTTTCAGTTGAGTTCTGAAGCTCCGGGTCCCCTACAACCTCCAACAATTTACATCGATTTAATTCACATTTGCGACCTGTACCCGATTTCAACGGAAATCGCGGAAATTTCGACTTTGACGTTTAATAGCTCCGAAACGAAATATCCTGTATAACTGAAATTTTTACCGAAGCTAGTTGAACTATTCCTCTATCAACCCAAAAAATTCGATTTCTCTGCCTCTGACTGTTTTCGAGAAAATCAAACCTGTTCGACTTTCGGTTAAGCTTTACGTTAATATGTAGATTTTGCTGATCTCCTGACGTCACTTTTCAAGGACAAATGTGGCTGCTTTTTAAATTGTAATAAATTATACCGAAAAGAAAACATTTTTTGTAGCTAAATTATCCTATAGTAATTTTCTTCAAAATATTTTTTTGTGGGTTTGTAATGACTTCCTTAAACGATTTATTCAATAAAATCATATGTGCATATTCCTTATTAGTACCCCAAGGCTCACTCATCTGATCTGGCATGCAAATGTAGAATCTCTGGTTGTGTCTCTGGGTTTTACTTATTCAACAAATCTAATTGGAGATTTATCTCTTGTCGCCCTTTTTGCCCAGTGTTTTTTTATCAGGACAGATATGCGTTGATTGGGAAAAAAAAATTAAATATAAAATTTGGACAGGAGACCGTAGAAGGGAAGTTTATTGAAGACTTCCAACACGGGGTGTCCGAAAATTCTTAGTATGAGCAAATATATTTGCTATTAGTAAAGATAGAGATACCAAATTTTACCTTTTTAATGTAATTTAAATTTTTCAACCCCCTTGAGGGGTGACGCTAGGGAATTGAGGTACCAAAAATTTTAAATGCAACTCTATTCCGTGTGGTACCTCATTTTAAAGGTCTTCAAAAAAACATTTAACCGCAAACCCGAGATCCGCATCTTAATTCGTTGGCAAGCCTATAAAAATTAAAAATCGTGAAAAAAAATTTAAGTAGGTACCTACCTTTATTTCTCTTATTACTTTAAAAGTTGTTCAAAATGACCGCCATGAACTTCTTGGCAGTAATAAAGTCGATTTTGGAACTTTATTACTGCCAAGAAGTTCATGGTGGTCATTTTGAACAAGTTTTACGGTAATAAGAGAAATGAAGATATTTAAATTTTTTTACACGATTTTCATTTATAAAGGCTTGTAAAAAAAAGGATTTCAATAGCGAATTTTATAAAAATACTGTAACATAAATATTAACCATTTCTATATATTTAACAAAATATTATAAACAAAAACAAATATTTTGCCGTCTATGTAAGGTCTTTGAAATGAATTATTCCAAAAAATATGAATAATACATCAATACTATGTAACATAAAAAATGCAAGCCTTTTTTGGCATTTTTGATTTACATGCTCTTAGAGTATTTCTGAAAACATTAATTACACATCTCACTGCGATGTTATCAAAATTTGTACCGGATAATTTTGGCTTCTAAACGAAACAACTAACCCAATATTTTTTTTTTCCAAAAAACATATCTTTGGAAAGTAAATTTTTTCGAAAAACAGCTTCTTCGAAAATGGATTAACGAAATTTTTCAAAACTATTTTGTCGAAAACATATTTCAAACCTACATTTTTTCAAAAATATCCTGACCGCTTTTTCAAAGATGCTTTTTAGAAAACGGATTTATGAAATATTTTGAAAATATTTTCTCCAAAAACCCGTATTTCGAAAGTACATTATTTCAAAAATGTCTGCAAACAAATAATTTCTAAAACAGGTACATTTTTCGAAAATATATTTTTTTGAAAACAATATTTAGGAAATTAAATTATGAACTCTATTAGCTTGGAACATGTTAATAAAAAAAAGATGATAAAAGATCCTGAACAAACCCAAACGAACCTTTTTGGGTTTAATCAGGTTTCCTTTGGTTTGATACGTTACCTTTTCGTAAATTTCTTGTTCAAAAAGTCGTTGCTTGAAAAAATTAATACCATCCGAAAAAATTTAATCTCGTAAAAGATGTTGAGAAATGTATTTTTGAGAAGTGCTTTAAAAAAAATTGAAAAATTGGTTTTAGACAAATTGTACTTTCGTAAGTACTCGTATATCCCCGCAAACGAGCAGAAGGCATTAATAAAAAAATGCTACGATATTTACACTTCCATATTATAATCAGACAATTTGTCCTGTCGCGTGTAAGCTAAGATGACCAACTCTTTTAGCTGTTTCTTTTTTCAACTAATATCTTTTTTGATGGTAAATTAAGTAAATTTAACAGCGTCTTCGAAAATATATATATTTTTTAAAAGAACGTTTTAAAAATACATTTCCCGGAAATATACTTTTTGAAAACATAGTTTTTCTAAATTTAAATTATAAATGTCAAAATGTCAATAAAAAAATGACGAGAAGATCCTAAACTAACCTGAACGAACCTTTCTTGTGTTTGGCCAGGTTTACGTTTTCTTGTGTTTGCTTTGTTACTCTGTAGAAAATTGCTTTCAAAAAAGTATCGTGTTTTAATATGAATATGCGAAGCCTTCTTCGCAAAAAATGTTGTTACTGAAAATATTTTTTGAAAAAATTTGCTTTCAAAAAGTGATTAAAAAAATTGGCTTCAGAAAAAAAAATTCAAAACATCCCTAGTTTTCGAATATCTGTATCAGTCCTAATGGACAGAAGGTATAGGTAATTAAAAACATACTAGAATATTCGTAAGTCAGGCTGCTAAACCATTCAGTTTTCTCAAGAACAGGTTTGGATATTTGGTCCAGTATGAAAGAGTGTACAGGGTCTTCAAACGAGGACTGAACAGGGGCTCATTTTTGAGCTTCCCTGTATTTAAAGAAAAATCTAAAATAGCCAATCGATGTACTTTTTCCTGCAGAATTCAAAAATGAAACCAAAAATTTATTTGAACCAGAAACAAAAGAGTTACGCTATGGATAACGTGTTTTTTAAATGGAACATAGCTTTTTTTATACGATTTTCGGAACGAGTGATTTTTTTATGTCCGTTCTGATTAAAATATTTAATATTGTGACAGCTATTTTTATTAAATGTTAATGTTTTATCCAGTATAATTTAACTTCAACCTGTTTGAAACATACACTAGGTAATAAAGGTAAAATCACCTTGAAATCCTTCAAAGTCAAAAAATGTAAATTTGTCAAATTTTTTGACTTTGAAGGATTTCAAGGTGATTTTACCTTTATTACCTAGTGTATGTTTCAAACAGGTTGAAGTTAAATTATACTGGATAAAACATTAAAATTTAATAAAAATAGCTGTCACAATATTAAATATTTTAATCAGAACGGACATAAAAAAAATCACTCGTTCCGAAAATCGTATAAAAAAAGCTATGTTCCATTTAAAAAACACCTTACCCATAGCGTAACTCTTTTGTTTCTGGTTCAAATAAATTTTTGGTTTCATTTTTGAATTCTGCAGGAAAAAGTACATCGATTGGCTATTTTAGATTTTTCTTTAAATACAAGGAAGCTCAAAAATGAGCCCCTGTTCAGTCCTCGTTGGAAGACCCTGTACATTTCTTAAAACCCTAAACAATAAAAAAGTAATATCGCACTCGAGCTTGCCCGTTTTTATTTTGGTCTCTACTTTTGTGTAGCTCGAGGTGACGTTGCCCCCCCTCCCCCTCTAGACGAAATTCTAAATCCACCCCTGCTCTATCTTTACTATAATAGCAACATGGATTTATTATAATAGGATTCGATATCTGTATACTGTGAGCGTATCGAACGTGAAGCCTTATATTTTGTTGTTTGTTTTTGTTTTTGTTATTCTCTTGGGGGAACAGTTTACGAACTACGAACATAGACAAGACTACGAATTACTACGTAATTGAATCAAGAATGGTAGTAGAAAGAGATAAAATAGCATTGGAGTGTTAGAGCTCAGGTTGAAAAATCACACCGGTGTGTCACCCGGCGATGATATCGAACGCAGCCCAGAAGTGTTGCTGTCTGGCTGGTTATTTAGGAACACGGCTGACCTCGGTCTGAACACTCGGTTACACGTACGTCTTTGTCTAATGAACTAGAAAAGAGAAAGTGCGACTTATAGATTTATAGATTTATAAATGACTCGGAGCGACTTTAAATAAACACCTTTAGAAATAACATAACCTATAAATAATAAAACGTTTCAACTTAAATTTATTATTATTTAGCAGAAAAATAAAATATTTTAGGGCTTTTATTACTTTTAGTAAATCTTGTGATGCTTCTAACGTATTTCTTGTACAAAAATACAAGGTAAAATAAGATGTGGCCAATGTTTACAAATTGTGTTTACAGTGTCGTTTAGAATGGTTTGTTTTGGCTTCAAAGAATGTGAACTCATCCCGTATCCAGTCCTAATAAATCCATGAATAGCAAGGATATTCGCCCACACTAAGACTTTTCACCCTGTTTATAATCGAATGGCATAAATATGTATTGGTAATTTGTGATTCGTTGTGAAATTCATAGATGAGATCTATATGGTTCGTAAATGACAAAATCCGCACCATTTGTCATGGATAATTTATGTTTTCTCAATATTTTAGAATTAGGTTAGGTTAATGCGTGAGCTTACAAGCCCTTCAGCCATTTGATCTATTGTCGCTCAACCCTATTTAGAGTTCCTTCGCAGTCGCGATCAGTTTACTATACTCGGATTGCCGAACAGATGGAGTGAACAGGTGCAAACCACGCGCGCTGATGCACTTTACGCACCTGATGCCAATGTTTTTAATTTATCACCTTCTAGAAAACGATATTTGGCCTACCATTATCTATGAAAACCCGTTCGTCTAACCCGGCATCCCTTGATACGCGTCGATCACGCAGTTTTATTGCTCAATCTCACATAGGAGTATTTGAGCAAGAAAACCGGACAAAAGTCCAATTAACAAAGTTGCGTGTAGCCTCTATTGTTAAGTGGTTTTGAATAGCTGATTTACCGGTCTACCAGGGAGCCGCTATGTATCGCGATCCCCACCGTTTGTCGTTTCATACAATCAGCTTGAACTTAGTCGTCGTGTAAATCGCATGTTTCTATTCCCGGCAATTTGTTATGTGTTGGCTGTTTTCAAAGCATATTCAAAATCTAGTGATAAAATTATGGAAGAACCAGGTAAGGTTGATTTAGACTTAAATTTTATACCTATAAACAAAAGATAAAATAATAAATATTTTTTCGTATAAAACTTTTATTTGAAGGTCTTTTTGTATATCTACCCGCCTTTGCCCGGCTAAAAACGATACACAGATAGAAAGCTTGGACTATCTTCTAAAAAATTCTATAAAGAGAATCTTTCCACATCTTTCCATTTTCTAATTTAATGGTCGCAGATAATCCACCCCAATTCCAGAACACCGAAGGTAACAAAAGTGAAGAAGAACGAAAGTGGAAATAGATATGGAGGACCAGGAAACAGATTCAGATACTTAGTAGAATAGTGCATTGGTTTATTATATTTTGATCAGTTTTTTCAGGTTTATTTTAATTTTAACTCTGATTTTTGACTTGGTCTCTAATTTCAAGTTTCATTTATTTGCTAAATTTTATTGCGAATTTGCAGGATTTGAGAAATTGTAAAATAGAGCTAATGTATTGCCCCACAGTATTTTTAGATACATTTATAATAAAAGAATCCTATAGATAATTTTGTCCAGTTTTTTTAAAACAAATACTCCTATGTGTATCTGTTCGGCGCGGCGGTCTAGCTTTAGCAGTTCCAATTGGCTAATAAAGCTGTTTGTTATGGTAGGGGATGTTTCGTTCAAGTCCTCTGGCAGAAGTGCATTCTTTCCCAATAGTAGGAACCTGACTGTAGCAGCTGCAGGGTACGCGCATAATTTATGCTCAGTATGCTCATCATCCTCCACGCATAGCCGACATCAAACATCCTCAACTCAGTCATGTCTTAGTCTGCAGTGTCCTGTAAGCAAGCCTACCAGGGCTTTAAGGTAAAACCTATTAAGTTCCAGCAACTTGTCAGTTGCCTGTTTTTTTCAGAAGACATAGTATGAATATCTTTAAATGGGCTACGCTTGATAAATTCAGTTATAGCTGAAGGGTTGTAGGCATAATGTCTAAGGGTATTCCCAGCATGCTGTGGGCTCTGATGCCCTCCAGCAATGGGTGCTGCCTGACAACATACGAAGAGAGAAAGGTTTGCTACACGGTACAGTCTTCCAGTTATCTGGCAAGATACCCATCGAATAGAAAGTTTAGAAAATACGTGTTACAGTAAGTGCACGTCCTGGAACACAATTTCTTAAGGTGAATACTATGTCATGGTACTATGAATAATGTACTAACCATTCAGATTAGAGGATTTTTTGGTGTTGTTTTATAGTATTTCGGATATGTAAGCTGTGTCACAAAACTGTTGGTTCAAGGAAATTATCAAGGTGGAACTAGCAGCCAATTGTTTGTTTTCTTTGCTGGTGGAGATAACTTTATTACTAAAGATCAGGAGTGAAATAGTTCGTTTATAAAAGTTTAATTTCTGGCAAGAGGCCAAAAATATTTACTGCAATTAGAACAAGAGCATCATTTCTTAGGTCATTGACAATATATTCTACAAAATTAATTTTGTGCGCGTACATACGTGTACAGCTGATATTTATTCTTAATATTTCTTTATATTCGACCTTAAAAACCTAACGACAAGGCCCAACCTGCCATGCAAGTCACTTATCAGTTTTGCAGGTCGTTAGCATTTTTATTTAACCTATTATAAATTTACGGCCCAATAAAATGTCATATGTCTTAAAAACAATAAACGGAAATATGCTCGGTCGTCACAATAAATTAACTTAATTACATGTACATTAATTAATTCGCGGTACGGCAGTTAATTTATTTCAAATGAAAGTCACTGCTAATGTATTTTTTATACCGAATCTGCGTTAATTCTTCTGAATTCCAAGTAATTCAGTAGTGAGAAGATAAAATTCATCATTAAACTGGTTCATTTTGTATTTGTGAACTCATAGGCGGCGACTTTTATTAAAAAACAAGCTTTTATGGCTTAAGTAAACAAGTAAATAAAGCATGACTTCGAAAAAGAAAGAAAATATAACGTTCCCTGAATTGTCGACCTTGCCAGGAAAAAACATTTGAAAATGACAAAGTGCTTGCCGAACTCTTGGTCTCTTTAAATTTAGGACCAGAATAAGAAACTCAATTAGATCGTCGAGTTGATCTCACTATTATACAGGGTCCTGCAATAGTGCGTTAGGCTTCCATAGCTCCTATACGAATTAAGTTAGAAATTTCATTTATATGCTGACTTATACTGTACTACAGGTTGTATTTCAGGAAAATATCTTCGCATATACAGGGGGCCCAAGAAAGTGTGATAACATAAAGTTATATATTTTTAAATGGTGCGTGGTATTTTTTACATATTAGATTTGTATTAATGTCATTCATAATAGGTGAGGAGCCGGTGACACTGAAAGTCCCGTCATCGCGGAATCAAAATTTTTTTATATGAATTGATAGTTAATAGTCATACGAACAAAATGAGCTCGGTACGCCGGGATTCATTAAGCCGAAAGTATTTTTAAAAAAATTCATTATTATAAAAAAGCAAAAATGTTTTACCATTATCACGGATCTCAATGAATCATATGACATTCGATAGGAAATTTTGTAATTAAACAGAAAAAAATTGGCTTACCCCCTTTATTTGGCCGAAAGAGTCTGGCGTACCTATTTGAAAGGTGTGAGAGGGGGTAAAATTTTACCGTTACCATGCGCAAACTTTTTTTTTTAATTTTACTCGTTTCGATGTGATGTTCAAAAATATCTTGGTACGCCTGCCCAAAAACTGCCGGAAGTATCTAGCATACCACTTTTATTGCATAGGCTCGATTCACGTCAATTATCCAGGGTGTTTTCTAATTGAATGTCAATATTTAAGGGGGCGATTTTTGGATCCATTCTAAAATGAAAACTTCATATGAACGTATGTCCTAAACGTCTTAACTTTTGAGATACAGGGTGGTAAAGTTTTCAAAAATAAATAGTTTTTTATTAATATCTTACATAAAAAAATTTTGATTCCGCGATGACGGGACTTTCAGTGTCACCGGCTCCCAACCTATAATAATTGTCTAAAATTTTATTTAATTTGCTTATATAAAATAATTTTAACTCAGAAACCTAGATATTTATTTGAAAAAATTGAATTCAGGAATAATATTCATAATGTTAATACTAGAAATCAGAACGCAATAGAAATACCTCAACATCATACTGAAAAATATAAGTCTTCGTTTAGATATACATCTTCTGTAATTTTTAATAATATTCCTTCTAGTCTAAGGGGCTTAAGCTATATAACTTTTAAAAATAATATAAAAAATTATTTAATAGGGGTAGGATTGGAAGAATGATTTCTTATAAATCAAATCAAAAACCTATTTATGCCAACTAGTATATTACTGTCATTTTTTGGTTTTCTTTTTTATTTTTATCAATTTTATATTTATATTTAAATTTTTTGTATTGGCATAAATAAACATCTTTATTATTATTGCTTCGATAATTTAAGAGCAATAAATTAAAAACTAAAAAAAAAGTTTTGCAGCCTTGAAAAAAAAAATCAAAAAATCTAAAAGCATTTTTTACCACGGCATTGTGTAAGACTTATAACAAGGGAGCTAGAAATACCATGGATTCACAATAAGGTTTCACAAATACCAGGGTGTTCACAATAAGGTTTCAAAAATGACTCATTTTAAACTAATTTTTCTCAAGTTTTTTAAATAGAACACCCTGTATATTCTTTTAGTATTTGATAAATAATTTCAAAACAAATAATTTTTGTTATTGCAGTTTATTTAAAATTCCAATCCATTTTCAAAATATTTATCAAAAATCATAAATGTCGCTATTCATAATAAAGTTTTATAAACAAATTAGCTAGGCGGCCATGGAAAAACAAGCATGATATTTTAAAAGATGTTCGAAATGTCTTCCATCTTGTTCAAGGCGTTTACCAATTCTCGCTTGAAAGGCTCTTTCCACATTTCTGAGGATTACAGGTGTAATTGTGGCAAACGCGTCAATAATGCTATGTCGCATGTTTTGTTCTGTTGTTGTAGGTTCCCTATAAAAGAGGTGATTTACATGACCATATAGAAAAAATCAAGTTTTGTTAGGTCTGGCGACCTCGCAGGCCGTCCAACTGGTCCTCCTCTTCCAATCCAGCGATTTTCGTACTCGTTATTTAACACGGCTCTGACTTTTTCCGAAAAAAAAGGGCTGGGGCTCCATCCTGTTGTAACCACATGTTTTGTGCCTGGATGTTTGGAGGTAAATTCTGAAACAATCCTGGTAAGTCGTTTTCTAAAAATTTCAAATACATTTGGCCGTTAAGGTGACCATTAAAAAAATGTGAGTCCACCACATGTTCTCCAACGACACCTCCCCCCACGTTTATTGACCAACGTTGTTGGCGATCTATTTGCCGAAATATTCTTGGATTTTCGACCAAACAATAATGAAAATTATGTCTGTTGACACATCCAGTGTCTTGGAAAGTTGCTTCGTCGGAAAAAAGGGCGTCCATAAAAGATTTTCTTGGCGCAATTGTGCCCACTCACAAAACTGTGTGAAAGTCATTTTCATCCAGAGCCTGGTGCAACTGAATGTGGTTAGCATGAAAATGTTTGTTCAAAATTCTTTGGACAGACCCCTCACTTATTCCAACTTCTTGTCCCACACATGCTTGATTAATATTTGACTTTTCAATAAGTATCAATAAAACTGCTAACTGATTTTCCTCATTTAGAGCCGTCTTTGTTCTTTCTTTTTTTTGTAGTCTACGCTTCCTATTTCAATAAAGCTCTTAAGAAGTCTACTGAAACTTGACGCTTCTGGATGTCGTCTTTCCGGAAACCGAGTCGCATAAATCCTACTTTCGAGAAAACAGTTTTTTTCACTCTCACTAAATACAAAAACCATATCAATGAGCTCCTACTTTAAAAAATTAATTTTTCGAACAAAATATTATCCGTTTAAGTACCTTTACTTATTTCTGACAAATAATTACAAAATGTATTTAATTGCTAAGCATGCTTGTTTTTCCATGGCCGCCTACAGAGTAACATAGCAGACCCACAGAAACGTAAAGCTGACCGAACACAAAAATCGTTCGTTTAGGTTAGTTCAGGATATTTTTGTTATTTTTTCATTGACATTTCCTAACCTAGTAGAGTTCATAATTTAATTTTATAAAAACCAGTTTTCTAAAAAATATATTTTCGGAAAAAGTATTTTTGAAAGATTCTTTAAAAAAAGAAATGTTTTCGAGAAAATTTTGTAGATACATTTCCGAAAAATCATCTTTCGAGGAAGCTGTTCTCTCGAAAAAATTTACTTAATTTAACATCAAAAAAGATGTTTTTCTACGAATGTCAATAAAAACCTTTATTGTATGTTCAATAGTAATTTCCAAACATAGTGCATTGTTTTTTACACATTTTCATTGTGCTTCAATCACCATGGTGATTCAACTACAAAATTCCCAATGTGCACGGGTATATTTTTACAAAGGTGGCGTTGACCGGCGCCGCGTCAACACGCCATACTAATCGCATAGCAACGCAGACAATGCAAATAAAAAGTAAATGACAATTATTATTATTATTAATCCCATTTTATGTAACAGTAACATTCGTAGAAAAAATATAATGTAAAACTCGCATGGAATGACCATTTCCGACTCGTGTGAAATGCATGTCATACTCGTAGGAAATGCATGTCATTCCATGCTCGTTGTACAATATACTATTGTTAAAAAAAACAGAATAGTTGGTTATCTTAGCTTATAGGTCGACAAATTGTTAGATTAATGTAAAAGTGTAAATATTGTAGCATTTTTTTATTTATGCCTTTTGCTCATTTGGGAGGATATACAACTAAGTACATCCTACTTACGAAAGTACAATTTTTCTACAACCAATTTTTAAAATTTTTTTAAAAGCATTTTTCAAAAATACATTTTTTCAGAAAAAAAAATTTGAAATTAAATTTTTTCGGATATTAATTCTTTCAAGCAACGACTTTTTGAAAAAGTAATTTACGGTAAAGTATATAACATACCAAGCCTAAAGAAACCTGATCAAACCCAAAAAAGGTGCGTTTAGGTTTGTTCAGGATCTATTTTCGTCTTTTTTTCATTAACATTTTCCAAGCTTCATAATTTAATTTTCTAAATACTGATTTCGAAAAAATAAATTTTCGGAAAATGTAGGTACTGATTTTTTAAAAATTATTTTTTAGAGACATTTTTGATCAAATGTGCTTTTGAAATACGTGTTTTCGAGAAATATTTCATAAATCCGCTTTCAAAAAGCATCTTTGAAAAAGCTATCAGGACATATTTCAAAAAATGTAAGTTCGAAACGTGTGTATTCGCGAAAATATTTTTGAAAAGTTTCGTTAATCCCTTTTTGAAAAAGGTGTTTTTCGAAAAAGTTTACTTACAAAAGAATGTCAAAACGATCCGGCGCAAATTTTAATAGAATCGGATTGAGATGTATAAGGAATGTTTTCAGAAACTATGAAATTCAATGTAAATCACAAATGGCAAAAAAGGCTTTAATTTTTTATATAACGTATTAGTATTGATCTATATCCATATTTTTGTGGTATAATTCTTTTCAAACACCTCACATAGCATAGACGGCAAATGTTTGTTCTTGTTTATAGTATTTTGTATAATATTTAGGAATGGTTAATGTTTATACAATTGAGTGTGTGGTTTCCTGGGTATATCGGTCAATGGTTATAAATAAAAAAAAACTTATTTGACGCTGACGTTTCGGTATATTACCATCTTCAGAGCTAAAATAATTATATTTTGTAACAATTAGAAAGGTGCGCGACCTTTGTTTAGTTTATAAACATACATAGGTCGCGCACCTTTCTAATTGTTACAGAATATAATTATTTTAGCTCTGAAGATGGTAATATACCGAAACGTCAGCTTCAAATAAGTTTTCTTTTTTAATTTATAACCATTGACCGATATACCCAGGAAACCACACACTCAATTGTTTAAAAATACGGTCAGGAATCAAACAAACTAGTTAATGTTTATGTTAGAATATATTTTATTTATATATTTTATAACATTCGCTATTGAAATCCTTTTTGTACAAGGCTTCTTCAAATCCGCCACTGGTACAAACGAACAAAAAGTTTCGGTTACAGAATTTTCGTAAAATAATATAATATCCATTTCTCTATACATAAGATTGTAGCCTATAATAACACTGATTTTGTGACACAATTTGACCCTCTACGAAACACGTATGTATAATTGAGCACGATACATTATTTTAGTATGTAATCAAGTCCTAATCGTCGGAACACATTTCGTTTAGTAAAAAGTCCGGGCAGATTAAAAAACTGTTGTCTCTACACTTTTAAAATATCATTAGAAACATTTACCTGACCACATTTAGAGTTTATAAGCTTGTTATTTTCAAGATGCATCGAAATTACCAAGCCATTACTAAATGCGATTTGATCGACTGTTATTTGGCTTTAATAATACTTGGTCTGTCATTATCTTCGTATTTTGTTCAACTGATGCCGCAATAAAAAATCGAATGCTATTTCATTTCTTTTATCGATTTGATGTGGAAATAATAAGGCTATTTTCTTGTTTTTATTTTTGTTCAAGAGTTTGCGGCTTTGAGGAGGTAATGGAATTTTAAAATATAAGAAATAATGAGACACGCGTTTAATAATATCACATCGATTGTGTAAATTTGCTAAATTGGGTGGTCATACAGGCTTTTTTCTATAACACTGCGGTAATCGGTCTTAGAGTGGACTATTATTGCTGGTTCCGTATTGCCTACATTACAGCACCAATGCTGACATAAGATTTTACATTGTTATTTATACAGGGTGGTTCAAAAGTAATGGTACACAGAGCAACAGCAGATTCGTTATATCAAAATAATCCGATTTATTCAATCTTGCCTATTTCCAAAGTTGATAATAATCAAGATACAGGGTGTCAAGATTTTAATTTTGTTTTCGATTTTCTCCAATAATTTCTCAAGAAAACGATATAGCGACACTGAATTAGGGATTTGGGGATTTTTTGAGGCGAGGAATTCAAATTCGTCCATACTTTTGGTGTCATTAGTAGAGGGCGCCACCTACGGCATACCGCATTTCTTTTAAATTACATAACTATTTTAAGCTTAGTATATCGATCTGAATATGAAAATAAATTGATTATTTTACTTCTTTTACGTCAAAAAGGTATACTTTATTGAAGTCGCTAAGGGCACCCGTTTTCTCTTGAAATCTCCTATGTAATTAAATACGTGTAGTTCAAAAGTAATGAGACAGAGAAACAGTGAATTTCAGACTTCAAATTATTATGATTAAGCTAAATTTACTTAGTTCAAAAGTTGAGATTAGGAGATACGGAAGATTTTGTAATAAAAAAATCCTAGGGGGAATACTAATTTTATTTTAATTAAACTTTTTTATTTAATAATAGGGAATATGCATATCACCCAAATAAATATGAAATATATTTTTTTATATTCTCTACATAATTTAAATGTTTATGGCTGTTGCTGTTATTCATTTATTTTGGTCTTTATTAACAAAAAAAAAAGGATTTAAAACTGCAAATTTTCTCGCGAATTTCGAAAGTTGTAAAACGCGATCCCATTGGCTGTGTCGTCAAAACTGAACTTATGACTCATCATGAGTATATGGCGAATTTCAGTGTTGTAGGGTCATCGACAACTCAGTAAAAATGGTATTTAATGCGTAACTCATCCAATGAAATATCCCTGCACTTAAAGTAGAAGGTTCCTAAAATCTATTCATGTATACTTCAAGCCGAATTTAGTCCAGGAACCTTTCAATTTTGCAACAAAAATTGGCATTTCTGCGAAACTTTGACATACCATCTTAATAATTTCGAGTAAATAAACTGCAATTCTTTAATTTCATGGCAATCTTCGAAAGTTCAAAAATTTTCAAATTCTAGATGTCCCCGATGCAAATAAACCTATTTATTTATAACTTTACCGAAAAAATAAGCAATTTAAATTAGTGGGAGGTATTCCTAGATAATTAGCGGATAAAATAAACCCAAAAAGAATCACTAAATAGGGTAAATAGTGTGGAATAATGTCGGTTAAAAATAGGATTTGTCGGAAAAAATCAAGAAAATCCGAATTGTCACCACTTAAATACCCTCCTGGATGACCCATTCGGTATTCATTTTACAGTGTGATTATCCCTTTATAAGATAGTGTTGAAAAATTGTGAAAAAAATAGATAGGAAAAAATACAGAGTGATTCAAATGTACCGATGTCGAGGGCAAAAAAAGTAAAAGAATCTAAATTTAATCGGCGATTGCTCCATTCCTATAGAGAATGAAGAAACTACAAAATATGAATTTCATATACTTCGACGAGCTCTTTTCGATGACGTATATGGGATTTTAATTTGAACCATTTTGACCACACAAAAAATTATAAACCGGGAAATATTTGGGTCAAAAATCTAAATTTCCCGGTTTTCCAAAAAAAGTTCCATTTTCCAGTGATTTTAGGTTTAGGTAAATGTATTGCAAAAAAGTATTTGAGATTCTAAAGTTTCACTCATGAGTCCGTTTTTCGATCTGACGTTTTGTTTTCGAGTTATTAGGTATCAAAGAGGGGTCTGGAAATGGCATTTTTCAACCTAAAAAAATTCAGAAGAATTACTTGCCACTTTCTGATCCTCACCAGTTTCAGTGGAGTTCTGAAGCTACGGTCTCAATCTCCGAAAATTTACATCGATTTAATTCACATTTGCGACCTGTACCCGATTTCGACCCGACGTTTAATAGCTCCGAAACGAAACATCCTGTATAACTGAATTTTTTACTGAAGCTAGTTCAACTATTCCTCTATCAACCCAAAAAATTCGATTTCTCTCCCTCTGATTGTTTCCGGGAAAAACACACCTGTTCGACTTTAGGTTAAGCTTTACGTTAACCTGTAGATTTTTGCTGATCTCCTGACGTCACTTTTCACTAAGGACAAATGGCTGCTTTTTAAGTTGTAATAAATTATACCGAAAAGTAAACCTTTTTTTGTAGCTAAATTATCCTAGTAATTTTCTTCAAAATATTTTTTTTTGGGTTTGACTTCCTTAAACGATTTATGCCACGGCCTATCCATTCCAGAAAATTGTTAATTTAGACAGTTTGGCACTCTTTTGTTATTAACTTTTAAGTGTTATTAAACTAATTGTTAAATAAGAAAGTTTCATTAAAATAAAATCAATATTTCCGCATGAATAAGTGTTTTTATTTAAAAAATCTTCAGTATCTCAAGTGTCTTCTATAATATCAACTTTTAAACTAAGTAAATTTAGCTGAATATCATAATAATTTAAAGTCAGAAATTCACTCTTGCTGTATGCCCCATTACTTTTGAACCACACGTATTTAACTGCATAGGAAATTTCAAATGCGATTATCTCCAAAATGGTTACTACTAGCGACTAAATATACCTTTTCGACGTAAAAGAAGTAGGATAATCGATTTTTTCAATTGTCAGATCGATATACTAAGCTTAAAAAATGTCATTTAAAAGAAGTGCGGTATGCCGTAGGTGGCGCCCTCTACTAGTAACATCAAAAGCATGGACGAATTTGAATTCCTCGCCTCATAAAACCCCAAATTCCAAATTTCGTGCCGCTATATCGTTCTGTTAAGAACTTATTGGAAAAAATCGAAAATCGGACAAGTTTGAATAAATCGCATTATTTCGACATGAGGAATATGCTGTTGCTCTGTATACCATTACTTTGGGACCACCCTGTATATTGACTCAACGCCAGAATATTTACACAATAAAAAAACGGTGTTATGCACCAATACATTATGCAATCTAGAAGACCTATGATCTGTCATGACGGTGGCATTTGGTTTTGGTTATTGTTTACAAGATGTTTAACAACGCATTATTATTAAATTTCTTTGTAACGAAAACGGTAAATCAACTGAAATTTTGTCAAAACTTCGTCAACATTTTGAAGAAAATACTGTTTCAAGAACTTAACTAATGTAAAAGTTTCCGAATGTAAAAGTTTCCGAGAAGGACGATCACGCATTGACAATATAGCACAAGCACGACACGAACATCAGTCACTCCTGAGAATATTCTATACGTGATAATATTATGGCAAAAACATTACAAGCGTGTTGAGTACATTATTCACGAAAAGCTGAAATACAGGAAAATTTGTGCCACTTGGGTTCCAAGACTGCTTAGCGAGAAACAAAAAGACCAAAGAGTTCAAGTGTCTTCGTGTTGAACCGAGTTCAACACGAAGAAGAAGCTTTTGTAGAAAAGGTACTCACCTGTGACGAGACCTGGGTGCATCACTTTATTCCAGAGTCTAAGGACGCAAGCATAAAATGGCGACACAAAACTTCATCTAGGCCGAAAAAAGCGAAAGTTCTTCCTTCAGCAGGGAAAGTTATGGCCACGATGTATCGGAACGTCGTAAATTAATGCCCCTTACTACTTTCAGCTCTTGGTGGCAAAGATTAAAAGTTCTTTTCAAAGCTGGTGAAATATATATTATGGTTGTTTCTAGCTCTGGATGTGTGAATCGGACACCCCAAGGGAAACCCCTAGTACACCCACCCCACGGTACAGAGTACTTAGGTTAAGGACTAAGGACCTTTATGGGCTGTCCAAAGATTTAAAAAAACGACGGAATAAATTCATCAGAAATGTGATTTTTCTCCACGATAACGCCAGGCCATATACTGCTGAAGCTGAATTGTACACAGTAATTAATAATTTTATTATAGTCATTAATTTAAATAAAAAAAAACAACTTGCAAAACCTACAAAAACAAATAATTCTAACCAAAAAAAGCACTGTTTTCTTCTCGAAATCGACCGACAAGGGATCTCTAGAGGTATCGAAAGAATCGATATCGTTTTAGACGATCCGCGATCGGCTGAAAACGAACGGGAATCCGTATTTTGCGCCAAATATTTCGATGTCGAATAGCATTCTGGAATCTCAGCACTGCTGCCAGGAAAACACTGGCGTATGCACTATACATAGGGTAGTGCTGGGCGATGTTCATTAATGTTTTTTGAACATCGATGTTTTGTTATTGATATTCGATGTTTTAACATCGATGTTAGGGGTCACAAACATCGATGTCAATAATTATCTTTCGATGCTCGACCTTCCATTCCGAATCTATATCTATTCACAAAAGATTTTGGGAGCTAAATTAAGAAACATTATTTATTCAGTTTCAAGTCCTTTAATTTTTTAAGGATATACAACTCTTTTGTTTTGTTTGTTTTTATTTTTTGATACAAAAATGTATGTTATTTTTTTATAATTATTATTTGTCTGGGATTTGTTTGTGATGGTTAGGTATATTTAATTTTTTAATAAATAAATTATAATTATATCTGATTTGTTATTTATTTTACTTTCCAATCTTAATTTATGAAAATTCTTTTCAAAAGTAATATACGACGATGTTACCTTAACATCGATGTTTTAACAACGATGTTTTATCGACATCGATGCCTGCTTTCTATGTTAACATCGATGCCAAACATCGATGTATCAAATCGATGTCCCAGCACTGCTATGCATGCAGTTTATTATTCTGTAACTGTAACACATATTTAGGTCATGTTGCCAAATTGTAGTTAGTATTGGGATAATTAACATTTGAGGCGTTTACCCCGCGCGTACTTTTGCCCCACTCTACTCTATCTCAATTCGAAGGAGGGAAACACGGTAATGTGAACCATTGAAGCTCCAAAGGGTAAATAGGCGCCCCCAACCCTTATTTCAAGGGCATACAGAAAATACTGTTGTTAATGTTTTGGGGGAGTAACCATTGTCATCTGTGTAAAGGTGTCTATAAAGCTATAAATTTCAAATACAAGGAGAAATTGTCGCCAGCTTTTGGAACCCACTTTCTGGAAGGGTAGGATTTAACCCGAACTAAAGGGTCGATGTTATTTTTTATATAAATGGTCCTTTGGTCCACCCAAAAATGTTGCGCTCCTGGATAAAATAAGGTAAAATTGTCGATATTAAATAAAATCAGTATTCAGTATACATACATACATACATATATTATGTTAAATTTTATTGACTTATTTTTAAGTAGGTAAGCGCCCTACCTTATATTTTCTTACTTAACTTAATATCTTGGTTGCCTTCGTAATAAAACAAGGAACTCTAAATCTCATCAGATAGTGCTCGTAATTCCAGAATTAGATCAATAATATTTTATAGACACCCCGTGAGCCTCTATGCCCATTCAACTGATTTCGTATTCCGCACTTGTATTGTGTATCCGTTCTCCTGTTTTATTTTCTTTCCGCTTCTTCATGTGGTTGGTCGGCAAGCCATAGCTCACTGAAAAAGGACCGATACAGTCTTTGTTTCACCCAAGGCAAATCCCTAATCGCTTGCTCGATCTGATTGTTAGTCTTTCGTCTTTGTCGACGTCACATCAATTTTTCAAACATGGCGCGGAAACAAATGAGCAACACGGAAAATTGGAGTAAGAAATAGCGGTTAGCTTTTGTTTTATGCGATGCCAACTGCCGCGCTATTGTTATGTTTAAGGGATTTTATAAATCTTTGAGAGCCACTGAATTCAAGCCTCGCCTGATACCGTTGTCTGCTTTTTATTACTCTTTGGGATTACTTTCTTGGTCCAATAAGTCTTTCTTGCCATATACTGTCGGTTCAGTCGCTTTATGAGCTCGGTTTGTTACGACTTTTCTCTAAAATTGCGAATGACAGCGCAGTACATAAACATGCAGTTCCAATCTTTTATACGTAGGCAGAAGTGCACTTACCACTAATTTATGGCACTGCTTACAATGTCGTATATTTTCTATAGTAGACAGATACACGATAGACAAGACAAGAATGTCTTTTAAATATTTTTATTTATATTGATTTTTTCAAACAGACATAAAAAGGATTTTAAAAAGATGAGGTTTTTATTAAAACCTAATATTTTAAGTTACATAATATGTCGGCAAATTATAATTTCTATCTTAAAGAATTTTTTTAAATCTAAAAATTTCTACATCTGAAATATTTTTTCTTCAGTGATTAAAACGATAAAAGTGTCATCAAAATCATGATCAGCTAATGTAAATGTAATTAAAAATGTCAGTTTTCAACAAAATATAGCTTTAATTAATAAGAGTTTGCTTAAAAGGAAGACATTTATTCTTGACGGTGAGTAAAATAGGGTATAGTGGTACAATAGGTATGTAAGAACAGCATTCTCACACTCGTGTTCCTTATGATACATCATTTTCTACGATTGCCATGCAATGAAAGTTTTAGAAAAGGTACTATAAATGGTATTCATTCTGTGTATTATATGTTAAACTAGATACTTAAAAACTTTTTCTATAGTTGCTTATCTTTTCACTATTAAAAAAATTAAGAGGCACAGCACGTGTTAAAAGTATCTTTCACACTCGAGTGATATATGACACTCGCCTTGTTATCTTGAATTTGAATTGTATAGAATTAAAAAAAATATACGGTCAGACTTGAAGAACTTCAGTTAGGTATATCTTTAAGTGTAAAACAATTCCGGTATTTTTGTGAACTTGGCATCGCCCTTACAAAATTACCAAATGACAAGCATAAAAGATCCTTATACAGTCCCGCATAAATTTGATATGAATTGAAGGAAAAAAATTCGAAAAAAATGCTGAGACCCGTCAATTTTTATTTCTAATTGCGTATTTTTTGACATAATAAAATAGTGTACAGGAACTTTTCATAAAGGAGTTATGGAGTCATTGATAGTTTTTTTAAATTGGAACGCCACATTTTTTACAAGGTTTTTAAATTTTATAAGAAATTCTAAGCATATTTTATGTTACACATCCTATACCGACTTTTAGCTGTTTTCGCGATATTGTCGTCTAAAATAAAAATAATATTGGCTGTATTCGAAGTAAACAATTTCTATTTAATTTAAAATTTTACTTAACTAAATGTTCGAATTATCTTCCATTTGCTTCTTGGCGTATCCAAGTCGGTAGACAAACTCCCCTAAAACATTATGGACCACTTCTGGCGTTATTTGCTTAATTTCATATCGAATTCAATTTTTTAGTTCTTCGATATTAAAAAATATTATAAAAAATAGTCCATGGGTGTAAGATCCGGAGATCCAGCTGGCCACTCTATTTGTCTCCTTTTACTAATCCATCGCTCATAGAAAACCGTATTCAGATAATTTCGAACATGGATAAAAAATTATTGATACCAAATATCAGCAGCGGGTAAGTCGTTGTCTTATAAATAAAAATGCCAAAGTGGGAAAAAGTCCATTTTGAAGAAAATCCAAGTAGCGTTGGTCAGTTTTGATTGGGTAAAAAAAACCTATTACTCGATCTTCCACGATACAGGCCCAAGCGTTCACTGATTGTCGGTATTGTACGTGGGCTTCAGTCATCCAATGGGGATTTTCTGTTGACCAGTATCGACAGTTTTGTCTATTGAATACCCCATTAAGGCAAAAAGGAGATTCATCGTAAAATATTATTTTACGGGTGAAATCTCCGCCGTTATGACAAATATTCATTATAGTTTCGCAAAATAAGGAATATGCACATTTTTTTTTTGCATAAATCATTTAAGGAAGTCATTACAACCCCAAAAATGCTATTTTGAAGAAAATTACTGGGATAAATTAGCTAAAAAAAATTTTTACTTTTCGGAATAATTTATTACAGTTTCAAAAGCAGCCATTTGCCAGCTCAAAAAAGTTACGTCACGCAGTGTTATGGGCAATCTACACTGAACGTGTTGGCGACTCAAATTAAGGTAACGACTTAAAAAGGGATACGGCAACACCGCCACAGTCGATGCCTTCTACGCCCCCCCATACCGGTCACTTCTGTAACTGTAGTTGAGGTTTTGTCTTTATTTATTTAAATTTTTAGACAGTTGAATTAAATAGTAATTTTATTATTAGTTTAGACAATAATATTGTAGCTAAATAATTGTCTTTGGCAATAGTTAAAGATAAATTTCTAATTACTTAACTTTGTATTATATATTATACTATAATTATATTATAAATAAATAAATAAATAAATAAATAGTTTGATTGGGTTTCAAATTTTAAGAGTTTTGCCTGATGTATTTTATGTAGCAAGTGTAAAAACATCATCATAGGTATATTTCATTAAAAAATCTATACGGTTGTAAAGAAAGCTTATTTTTTTATATTTTTTTGTTTGATTTAAGTATTTTAAATTATATGTCTTGTGTCACTTTACATGTCAATACTATCAGAGACTATAAAGAATATAGACAAATCCTCGACTACACCGAAATGGGACCGAAGGCGGGCATCCATTGAAACATTTATGTGAATTTACTGGTTTATGGTTTACGAATTTGTTTGTTCACCATCATATATCTATATAGTACATATAAACGCATGGATATATGATTGTGGACAAACAAATTTCTAAGCCATAAACCAGTAAACCCTCAAAATGTCTCAATGGATGCCCGCTTTTTGGTCGATTTTTGTTACACGCCAGTGTTCGTCTATGATACTATTGTGTTTGTGTAAAGTGTGCATATAATTAAAATATATGTTTATAGAATAATTAGTAATTACTTACCAATTTCTTCTATTTACATAGTGATACATTAAATATCTGCGTTACATTTTTAAAAGCTAAACACCACTTTCCACAAACCACAAACGATTCCACAAAAATAAACAAGGTTAGGTTGGCAAAGGATGACTAAAGCTTTGCGAACGGGGATAAGTCCAGAGACGGCTCTAACCTAGTTGGAAATAAAATCAGGATTCGATGTGCAAATAAAATACAAATATTTATTTACCCACATTGTGTTATTTAAAAGTGCGAGATAAGAAAATACCATACAGGGTGTCTGAAAAGTCTTAGCATGGGCAAATATCTTAACTATTAATAAAGATAGAGACACCAAATTTTAGTTGTACTTTATTGGTTAATAAATCTACTTTTTTATGTAATTTGACTTTTTCAACCCCCTTTCACCAAAAACGTTCGCGGAGATTTGTCAATTCCTGAGCGGTTTCGAATCGCACATGCGCATAAATGTTTGGGATTATTTAACTTGTACAGGTTACGGACTGGTCACGGATCGTCTCCGCGAACAAAGCTAATAATAAGTGTATCAACCAGGGCTGCTCTAACTGTTACAAAAACCCGCAACCAATTAGGCGACAATTCTATTAGAAACCTTATGTGCCAGATCTTGGATGGCGAACGATGATTTTAAAGACCTCTTTTAAATTTAGCTGTTACTACCGTGTTGCTGAATAAGATGAAGAGGACATACACTGGAAAATCAGTCTTATTATTTTGTTTAATATTTAGAATAATATGTTAATTTATTATTATTTCCTAAAAATAAATTATTATTTCCATTTTTTACTTTTATATTAAGTACTTCTTGTTATAAATTTTGAAATAAGAATTTAAGATTTAGTTTTGTAAATAAAAGGCTTTATTGCAAGGTTTCCTGTCATTTCTTGATTATATCAAATGTATTTAATGAAACACCAAGTAGTCTTGAAGAACTACTTGATTTTTCAAGTACTTGAAATATAATTACTTGATTATTCAAGTACTTAAAATATAACTACTTGACTTGAACTTGACTTGTTTTCAAGCCAAGCCAAGTCAAGTAACTTGAAAATCAAGTCAAGCCGTGAATCCCTATGCGCAGTAGACCAAAATGTGTACCACGCGCAAACCAAGAGGGCTAGAAATGCGCACGAAATTTCAGGGGATGGACTTTGATGTCTATATTCAAAACTACCCCCTTTCAAGAATATATCTCCAATAGTAAAACTACAACTATGTATTTAACATATTTGTACGATTTTATGACGTCTTACTTTTTTGAACATTCTTAACAATGTGACATTGTGACCAACCGTGCCAGCCATACTAATCAGTTATATTACGCACTGACATATTTCCGGCATGGCAGCTTCTTCTTATTTATTCAAGCATTAGCCTTACCATAGTTATTGAGACTTTTGCGTCCTGTGAGAAATTCAAAATATTGTATGTCTCACGGAACCCTCTATGCGCGAGTCGAACTTGCACTCAACCGTTTTTTTTATTTCACATAATCACGGCAACGCTCATCAATTAAATTATTTCTGTCAAATACCGTATGTACTTATTTTCGGCATCGACGCCTCTGGTAACAGACCAACAGTGACTGCCTTACTTATTACGTTAAAAGTTGTTTAGACTGGCCACCATGAACTTCTTGGCAGTAATAAAGTCCGTTTTGGAACTCTGCCAAGAAGTAACATCTAAGAAAATACCTTTAAAATGAGGTACCACACGCAAAGTGTTGCATTTAAAATTTTTCACCTCAACTCCCTAGCGTAACCCCCCAAGGGGATTGTAAAAGTCAAATTACATAAAAAAGTAGATTTATTAACCAATAAGATAAAACTAAATTTTGGTGTCTCTATCTTAATTAATAGTAAAGATATTTGCCCATGCCAAGACTTTTCAGACACCCTGTATGGTATTTTCGTATTTCGCACTTTCAAATAACACAATGTGGGTAAATACATATTTGTATTTTATTTTCACATCGAATCCTAATTTTATTTCTAACTAGGTTAGAGCTGCCTCTGGATTTACCCCCGTTTGCAGAGCTGTAGAAATCAGGTGTTTGCAGCGGTGGCAACGTTGCTTCTTCAGTGTGACGGCTGCTTTATCTGGTGTGGTTGGGTTTGATTTTGTTGTTTGTCTTCGATTATATCGTATTTTGTTAATAATTCTTTTTATTAAACAGTAGGAAATGTTAAAAAACTACGCTACAGATATTATATTGTGCCAGTGCAAAAAAAATTCCAGTGAGAATGGCTTGGAAAACTTCATGTTCGCGTGTTCAAAAGAGCCGGTTTTAGCAAGAAAGTATATGTAGTGCAAAATTAATCAAAAATTTTACATAAAGAGGTATCTATAAAGGTCAGTATCGCCAAATTCAAGTAAGCATATGTGACTGTAAATTTATTTTCATAGTATAATAAATAATAAGTATTGGTAACGAAATTATGAAGGCAAAAAAGGACCTCTCTCTAAAGGGCATCAACTTCCAGCAAATTATCCGATTTTTTTGCACCCACTCCGTTTTGGTCATTTCTAAACAATTTTTTTAATCAAATAAAAGGTTTTCTATCAACTAAATGTACTAATCTGCGGGAAACAATCAAGAAAATGAATTAATACTGGAATTTACATTACATTACCAATTATAAAATGTTTACCGATTTGAAAATGTGACGTCACAAACAAAAGCATAGCGTTTCAAAAGTTTCGAAATTCGCGCGACAATTTGCAGTTTTAAATCTTTTTTTTTGCTAATAAAACCCAAAATAAATGGAAAACAACAACCGCCATAATCATTTAATTTATATAGAGAATACAATAAAAAATATTTCGGGTTGATTTGAATTTCATGCATATTCCCTATTCAATGGTAATTATTCAGATTAATGAAAACACTGAATTTTTTGATGAAATTTGGCACAGACCATAATTCTGGGTCGTAGAACACGAATCCGACATCAGTTTTTGGCGGTCTCATACGGTTTTTCCAAAAAAAACATTAATTTTTAGGTTAGCTTTTTGGTAAGCTGATTTGGTAATTCTTTCATATTCAAAAAATGCGAAACTTTGCCCTATGCCGAATTTTTTTTAATACCTTCTGTAGAAAAAAGTTATAAGGGTTTACCACTTTGTGACACCCCGTATATGCATGAAAATTAACAAAATTTTGTTTCTTAAGGTTTCTTTGGCGTCCCGACCCTGAAACTGAGGTATTTAATCTTGCTGATACCATAAACTCCACAACTAAACCAGATTTGGCAACTCATTTATAATCAAAAAATGCATAACTATTTTAACTAGGTACCTAAAATTTTGTTTTAATACTTTGTATAGAAAAAAAGTTATCAGGGATAGCCACATTGTGACACCCCGTATATGCATGAAAATCAACAAAATTGTGTTTCTTAATGTTTCTTTGACATTCCGACCCTGAAGCTGTGGTATTTAATTTTGCTGATACCAAAAACTCTACAACTAAACCATATTTGGTAACCCTTTTATATTTAAAAAATGCGAAACTCTGCCCTATGCCTAAAATTTTGTTTTAATACCTTATGTAGAAAAATGTTAGAAGGGTTAACTACTTTGTGGCGCCCCGTATATGCATGAAAATCAACAAAATTTTATTTCTTAAGGTTTCGTTGGCGTTCCGACCCTGAAGCTGAGGTATTTAATTTTGCACGTATCTTTTTAATTTACCAATGACCCCATAGACAATCAGACAATAATGGCGTAAGTTAAACATGAGTGAGGAAGGCCTACATGGTCGATGCAGACTAATGCATTTTACATGTTAAGCGATTATCAATTCTAAAACAGTTTAAAGTTAACAGCATAGCTACATCCTTTTAACATTGTCGTTATGACCATTTTATTAACTGATTTCCATTTATAATATTCCTTGGCAAATGTATTTTGTTCGGAAATAGTTGTGCTTATTCTTAGGACTACATAATCAGCGTTGCCAGATTTGAATTTCAGTGAATCGGGATTTTCATTGTTAAAGCTAAAAAAAATCGGGACATATAAATTAAACGTCCAAATATGACAAAATGCTTTTATTGTTAGTATCAATAGCAGTGATTTGATTTAAATACTACAAACTTGACTGGTTGTAACACAAAATACCAATGACTTGGATTATTGGACTGCTGATATTTAAAGTTCCATTCATAAGTTGCGCACAACTTTTTAACTCCACTCTGAGCGAAATGCATGCCACAGGAACGCGTGCGCAGTATACGAATAGTCTTTTTTCCGAATTCATCAACGACAAACCAATTCCAGTCGGTCAGCGTGCTCTCCTTGTATAGATAACGTAGTTAAAAAAGGATAGTATTTTTAACCACGAGACGGGTTCGCCCGCCGCTGTATTCTAATGACCACAGCTTTATGTATGGAACACAAAATACCTGGATCAGGGGTGGAGCATCAGTCGAAGTCCGTTCTTGGTCTGCTTCGGTTGGCTTCGTACGGGTAGTCAGTGTTGCCAGAACTCACGACTTTTCGTGATATCTCACGATTTCGGTTAATTTCTCCCGATCTCACGAATGAAGTACCAAATTTCACGATTTTTGCCTTTATAGAAATATCAATCAGCGAATCTCACGATTTTGATCTTTGCCAATTGCAATTGAGGTTTGAAACTCAGTTTCTGATTTAACGTTACACTTTCCCAATACCTATACATAGTTCAAATAGTTCCGATATAATCCAAATGAAATCCAAGATCATAATAACGAATGGAAAATGTCAAGATCACATTATTTAAACGATTCTGATAACGATATCTTGTTGTTTTGGAAAAAAATCATTTGTAAAAATAGGAGATGACTAAAATTTCCGGGTCTTTAGATTTGTTTTTCAGATTTTTTGTTTACCACACTCGAACGCAGCAGTAGAGAGAATATTTTCTCAAATGTATTTAATAAAAACTCAATTACGCAACAAACTTAAAGTGAAAACAATAGAAGGCATTTTATATACCAAAAGTTTGTTAAGAGACAAAAATTGCTACAATTTTTGTATCGCCAATAATACGATTAAAAAGTTAGGTCGTGATCAGGTATTGTATTCAGATAAAATAAGATAGAAACTTCAGTGATTAGTTCTACACTTTTATTTATAAAAAATATGACGTTTTTATAGTACAAAGTGATAGATATTTGTTTAAGTTTGTAAACCCACCCAGCCTCTTTGGAAAAATACGAGTTAAAAAATTTATTGCTCTATTATTACAATTTATTTCTACCGTTTTTTTGCAATTTTATGTAAGAAACAAATATTTAATAAATGATACAAAAATTAATTTTAGAAATTTTAAATTAAATAATTTGGAAACCGCTAAGGTAAAAGGGCATAGGTGATAAAGAGAATCGAACCCAACCCAACCTTTCAAACGAGGTGAAACTCGACCCACCTTTCCATTTAAGATTTTAGGGGTGAAGGGTGAAGCCCACCCTGCCCAAGGGGTAGCAGGTAGGGGTTTGAGTACCTATGTACTCCAAAAGTTTCTCCCTCGAAAACAAAATCGACGTGTTCGAGCCTTTTTTTCATATCAAATAGTAAACACCCAAAAAGGGCCGACGTTTCGTTTTCGTTTAGCCACCCTGTATACCTTTATAGCAGATATCTTAAAAGTCAAACACTGTGCAACACAGATAAAAAATATTCTGAATTCTGTAATAGAATTTATGGTATATAAAATTAAAATAATGAAATAAAATAAAAATATTGAAAATTGTAGACAATGATCAAATGTGGGTTCTTTCTAGACTTTTCTTTTGAAAATTGGTCAATTCAGTGGCGTAAACACGGGGGGGGGGGGTGTTCAACCCCCTCCCTCCCCCCACGGGCTGAAAATGATTTTCAACTATGATGCTTACGCAATTATATTATAGCCAAAAAAATATTTACCTAGTTAGAATCACTTTTTTAAAAATGCATTATGATTGCGTATTGACTGTTTCAAAAAATTGACTATTTTTTTTTCTCTTAAATATATCGAAAATATTGTTGGAAACGCTGAAAAAAAAATACTGGTAAAGTTTCAGCTCTTAATATTAATTTTAAGGGGTGCCGCATCGCAAATTTCAATTTCCCATTTGATTAACATGGGAAAATTTTGTTTTCAAATTTTGGAATTTTCTAGCTCGTTAACGGCTCGTCATATTTGTATGCCCATAACATATTTTTGTAGAAAATTTAATGCTCTACAAAAAAGGTCCTGATAAATTTTTTTATAAACTCACTCATACAAAAGTAATTCAAGGTTATATTTGAATTCATAACAATTTTTTACAATTTTTCAATTTTACGACAAACTTATCGACTTTTTCGAAAAATGTTATTATACCTTTTTTGTAGATCTTTTCATTTTCTACAGATTATCATATATAAATTTTCTAAAATTTCGTAATCTTTGCGAGTTATCTCCACTATAATGTAAATTTTCGGAAATAATCGTAATTCATTAGAATATAAAATTATTCAATTTTTCGACTAGCAATTATAATTTTTTTTTGTATTTAATCAATTTTATGACATTAAAGTAGATTTATTACAATTTGGAAATTTTTTCTGTATTCACTTATAAGGAGTAATAATTGTTCCTCACTTTTAGTGAAACACTTATTATAATGTTCGATTAACGCCACACCACGTTCCGCGACGTCGTTAACCACAGTCAATTTATTAAAAAATTGCACACATTCTCTGTAGCTTTCGTTAGTGGCCCAAGATTTGAATAATTTTAATTTTATATTCTAATGAATTACGATTATTTCCGAAAATTTAAATTATAGTGGAGATAACTCGCAAAGCTTATGAAATTTTTGAAAATTTATAGAAGATAATTTGTAGAAAATAAAAAGGTCTACACAAAAGGTATACTAACATTTTTCGAAAAAGTCGATAATTTTGTCGTAAAATTGAAAAATTGTAAAAAATTATTATGAATTCAACTATAACCTTGAATTACTTTTGTAGCAGTGAGTTCATCAAAAAATTGGTGAGAACTTTTTTTGTAGAGCATTAAATTCTCTACAAAAATGTGTTATGAGTATACAAATATGATGAGCCGTTAACGAGTTAGAAAATTCCAAATTTTAAAAATACGATTTTCCCATGTTAATCAAATGGGAAATTGAAATTTGCGATGCGGCACCCCTTAAAATTAATATTAGGAGTTCAAACCTTACCAGTATTTTTTTTCGGCGTTTCCAACAATATTTTCGATATATTTAAGAAAACAAAAAATAGTAAATTTTTTTGAAACAGTCTAAATGTGTATATTGATATAATGAAAGGCAATTTTAAATCGGCACGCCGCTGTTCATCTCGATTTCGCGGCGAAGTCATCAAAAGAGAGACGAATGGTATAACCCCCCCCCCCCCCCATAAAGGAAGTCGGTGTACGCCACTGGGTCAATTAATATATCTCTGTTCAATTTTTCTAGATTTAAACCTTCTATATATGTATTAAAGAAAGATATAGTCTTTCTTGGCTAATGCTGGATCGTAAATAATATTATTTCATTCTTTTCAAAGCAGAAAACGAGCGTTTATTATGTATGCAATGTCGTGATATTTATGAAATTATATATATAATTGATAAAGAGATTTTCTCTCGAGGTCCGGGCCCTAAGCGGCCGCTTATTCCGCTTAATGGATAAACCGGCGCTGACCGATGTCGAGAGCAGAAAGTCAAAAAATCGAAATTTAATCGGCAATTGCTCCGTTCCTATAGAGAATGAAGGAACTAAAAAATATGGATATCATGTATTTCGACGAGTTTTTTCCGATGACGTATATGGGATTTTAATTTGAACCATTTTGACCTACAAAAAATTAAAATAATTAATAATCTATATATCCTGTAGGCCTTATTACCCTTACTGCACGAAAATCGTTTTGAAGTTATGTTCGTATGTGAAAAACAAGTTGCGGCATTCAAAATACGGTGTAATTGAAGCAAAACTCATTAAACTCAAACTTACCTGTAATAAAACTTATAGCTAAACAGTTCTACTTTTCGGAATCCGACTCCAAAATTAAGAAAAATTTATAATTTTAACGACAAAATATCGTTTGCCTAGTAAATCGAACTCTCTACTAAAGACTACTCAGTTTGGGTCTACTTTATCAACAAGCATTTGACAGGTAGGTCGGACACCAATGTATAAATGGCGCCACAATTACTAGTGAACTTTTTTTAGCGGAAACATTATATGGGCCTTATTACCAGCATGGGCCTTATTATCACCGAACATAGTGTTATATGTTCGCTGTTCTTACCCTCGGGAATCTTAGCTGGCCGGGTTATAAGTAACTTAGGAATCCCTGATCGCTCTAAAATGCAAGTAATGGTATCTCGTCCTTGTTTCTAAATCAATGGTTAACATTAAATAGTCGGGGAATTGTTAACTTGGTACCCAAGAAATTGAAATATTTGCCATTCGTCATTCACCGTTATTCAGGACAGAAACAACCACTTCCTAATTATTAGTAATTACCTAATTATTGGGTTATAATCACTTGGGTTTGTGTAAGCAAACCATATAAACTCTAGATGCAAATTTGTCCCATCAATAGTATTTATTAAATTGTCTGTGGGAATCAACCATATGTCATTTTAAGTATAGGTGGCATGTTGACCAAAAAAGCAGCTTGTCACAGCTTGTGTACCTATAACGTATTAAACCCGCAAATTATAAACGCAAGCAATAAACGAAAATAATAAAGAATTAATGGCGAAATTATCTTTTGATTATCTTTTTCAGTAACCCAGCTTGAAACTCCCTAGTTCTAAACCCAATAAAATTATAGCTGTTTTGTTCATCTATTGCTTAGGGGAAGGCGGGGAAAAACGTAATAGCCTTGATCTTGAAAAATAAAAGGCATTGCATGGTGGATTAATCTTCGATATACCTGACATCAAAAAGAAATCTCTTAACTATGGTTGATGTTTAAAAAGTCCTGTTCCCCATCTTCCCCCATTTCTTCTCAGATTTTTTTAAAGTAGTGTTTTCATTGGGTGCACTCAGCCCGTAAAGTCCCAATATAAGGACAAAACTTAGGTCATTCACTTCCTGTGTTTTATGTAGGGGAGGATCTGGTAAGTTGACGAGGTTAAGCAAGAAACCGGTTAATTTCTTTCTAAAACATATATTGCCCATAAAGTTATTTTTTAAGTAACCTATATGGCTCGGTAACGTATTAAACATAACTAATATCATTAAATTTGGATATAATTCAGTGCTAATATTAAAAAATTGTGATACAAATAATATAAAAAACGAATATTGAAAAAAAAAATGCATTTCCGTCATCTTACCCGATGTTTCGGATAAGTTGACGTCCATATGCGGGTAAGATGATGAATCAGCAAAAATCACAAACAAAAACATAATTAGAATCAACTGCTCGTGCTACTGCACTGCTCGTGTCACCACCTTGGACATGCATTGCATTTCATCCAATCCTCAGTTAAAGGTTCTTGGTAGTCTTCACTGCATCCTGGGTACGCTATTGCTTCACAATCGGTCTCCAATGCGGCAGTATAATGTGATAATGAGCTTTTACTTTCTGTTTCATAGATTTTTGTTTAATTTTCTTATCTGATAGTAATCTATCGAATATCTGTCTTTGGTTAGCTTTTCTTTAATATATCCGTTCATCGGGTAAGATGAGGAATTCGTCAACTTAGCCGCGCCATTTTACCCTCCAACATACCGATTTTTTCAACGGATCAAAACTTTTTTAAAATAGGTAATATTTGTTATAAAAATTAGACAAACTCTCTTAAACCCTTAATTTCAAATATAAATATAACATCAAATTATAAAGTACTTACACGGGCTTAGTAAAGCAAACACTATTTATTGGAGCTCCGAAATTACAACGCTCACTGCCCACTGGTGAAGTACCGAACTTAAATGACATGCGACTGGTGCGCCACCCATTGAACAAACTGAGAAAATTAGTTTGGCCAGGTTTCTATATAAGAGATGTCGATATGAGTTATAAATAAAATGCTTTATTGTTTTTCGAAATTCGTTATCTTACCTGCCTCGTCATCTTACCCCATTCTCCCCTATCTTGTAATAATTTCATTTGAGGATTCGAAGTAATTTTTTCTTTTAACAAGGATGCCGCTGTATCCGTCAGATGCTTCTTTACAAACGTTACAAAATGACTAACGGTAGCGTAAACGAACGCTTAACCAAAGCATTATGGTTGGGGTGAGTGGAGTGGAGGAAAAAGTTTCAAACTGTGCAAAGATAAAAATCCAAACTTCAAGGAGAAAAATTCTTAGCAAACGCTTACCAGAATCAAATTTTCTGCCATTTTTGTACATTGGCTTAAACTAAACAGTCGGTTTTTTAATAGAAAGTTCTAATTAGCCACCTGAAGCTCCCCCGTGAATACGCCCCTGCAAAATGCTGCGTATTTCTATACAATATACAGGGCCGGCGTAACAAATTTTTACACAAGGGATACATACACATTATCGTTCATACTACATCATGGGTAACACATACCAGGCTCGATAAGCAAATAAATAAAAACAAATTCAAAAAAATTAACCGACTTTACAAGAGATAAAATCTTGTAAAAATACTTTTTAAAAACAAGCTTTTAGTATTTAGATGTAAAACGAAAAAAATAAGTATCGTTTTTTCATTGTGGCAATGCTAAATGCTATTTATAAGTGGGCGTGGTTCGCGTGAGTGGATCCTAATAAAAGTAGTATCAAAGTTATCACTGAAACAGATATAATATATATTATGTTAAATTTATTCACTTGAAACCTTGTAGCGCGCGAAAAGTTCATACAGGCATTAATTTTGTTTGTCAGAAATTGTAAGTAGCTACCTAAGTATGTATTTTTTTCTCTTCAATAAACACTTCAAAATTTAGAACTTCGGTGTGTACACCGATAACCGATAAGTAAGTTACCTAACTTTGAACAAAATTAAGTTTACCATTAACCTGAGTCCGAAATACGTAAAAATATTGTCATGCTTTTTAGTGCATTTTCTCTTGTGAAGTCGGTTCATTTTCTTGAAAAAAAATATGTTTTTTTTTTTTAGTTCACCTATTTTCCATCCCCCCTTCATCTTATCGCCCCCTATTTAAATTTGTAATGTCCATGTAATATTGGATTTTCAGACCTCAGTTACTCCGAAAATAATATAATTAACATTTTAAAAGAATTTTCCACCCGCTCCTTTCGCCCCCCTTCCCCGCCGTATTTTTTTTACATCCGTTACATAAACTTAACTTTTCTGACCTTAATAACGCCGAAAATGACCCATTAGTTAACATTTTAGGAGAAATTAGCAATCGCTCCAGTTTATTCACCCCTTCACCCCCGTCGTCAATTTTCTAAACATCTGTTACACAAAATTAAATTTTTTGACCTCAATAACCCCGAAAATGGCATGTTGGAGAAGTTGCCAATCGCTCATTTTTACTCCCCCCCCCCCCAAATTTGTTTAACATCTGTTAGACAAAATTAGATTTTCTGAGCGCAAAAACCCCGAATTTGACACATTAGTTAACATTTTTAGACAATTTCCCACTCTCCCCTTTTTACCCCCCCCCCCCCCCCGGTAATTTTTTTAAAATCTGTTAGACAAAGCAGATTTTATGCCCTCATTTACCCCGAAAATGAGATATCAGTCAACATTTTCGGAAAAATTATAAGTAGCTTCGATTTTACCTCTCTCACCACCTACCGTAAATTATTTTTTTAAAGTCAAATACCAATAGGACCACCTGACCGTCATGCTAAACACAACGGCGAAAAATTATTGAAATCGGTGCCGTTATTCGAAGTACCCACGCAAAAATTGTCGATTTCAAGAGTTTTTTTTTTAGTTTTTCGCAGCTTTTTAGGTTTAAAATGGGACCATTAGGGAGAACTCATCTTCAAAACAAAAAAAATTATCGAAATCGGTCAATCCGTTCAAGAATTAGGAGTGAAAATAATATATTATATAAAAAAAAATGACACACACGGTCGAATATAACATTTCTCTTATGAAGTCAGTTCTGTTATAATTTTGAAACGGACTCATTGTCTTCACAATGTATTATAAAAGTGCTATACAATGCAGTGAACACAGTCTCCATCTAGCAAGGAAATTCAGAACAGTCATTCTAAGACCCACTAAGACATTTAAACGTTCAATTACAGACACCAAAAGCAGAGCTCCGCCTTTCAGATTTACCGGTCGATGGCTGGCTGTCGTGCACTAAAGACCAATCGGTTGCACTAGGTGGCGCTACACGTCTTATTGAAAACTATTTATGCGGGTAAAGTAAAAACGCAGAGAATGATAGTCTTTTAATTCTTGAAAAACAAAATTACATATTTTGGAAGATAAAATTATCTTCATAAAATATTATGTAGAAAATTATACAACTTCCATGAACACAAAGAAAATTATTTGCTTAGCCCACCAAATGGGATTTTTTTTTATATTACTTACATAGGTATTAAACCCACTAACGTTTGCTTAGCTTATTAATACTTTCAATTTGGTAAAAAAAACCTAGTTTATCATACACACATAAATATTCAAATTGTAAAATTTAAATTTTATTCTAAAAAACAAGAAAAAATTCATTCTTCAAAAAAATCAGTCGTGTTATTTTAGACGAAAAAGTTAATATTATAATTTTTAAATCCTTATTGGATTTTTTAAAATTACATATTTTCATTGGGTGCCCTCAGCCCGCAGAGTGCCAATATGGACGAAACCTACATAGGTATCGTTGAGTCCCTGTATTTAACTTTATTTTAATCAATAACTATAGAATTTTAAAATGTTTCCCTTTGGTAGAAAATTATTTCTAATTAAACCAGTGTCAAAATATTTTAGTACTTTCTCAATAAAATGTGCTGCCACATTGTACCTAACAAGAACAGATTTAGTTCTGTCAGTGTAAACAGTAGGTACATAGTGTTTTCCTAGTTGTGCGGTAGTAGCCAAATAAAACCCTTTTTACACAAGAATCCTCAAAAGTAATGATATTTAAAAGATTACAGAAATAGCCATCCCAAATAGACAGCTTTTCCGGACACCGCCAGTAGTCGGACAAATCTCACATATTGGGCAATAACTAGAAAACATAAACAGTCTTGCTTTTAAATAGTTAAGAAACCAGTTCTGCCAACCTTTCTACATGATTCTCTTTAATTTTCATTCCTTCAGTTGCCATCGTGGAAACGTTAAAAGGGCGCCAAAGTGACCTCGTGTTTCTGATCTCCAGTTTTTGTGTGTTAAAGATAGGAGTGGGTCAGTTTTAAGGTAAGTTAAATCTCAACTTTAATAATAAAGAGAGTAGAACAAACGTTAGATATATTAAGAATGATCCAAATTTGCATTATAGATCACAAAAAAACTCATTTTTTAATATTTTAAAGTTAAATTTAGGTGGTCGACAAACTGGTGTAACATTTTGTCCCAACACCAGTAGTCGGACAAGTGTCCGACTACTGGAAACGGAAGGTCGTCTTGTTTTCATCTTTTTCTGGCTTATTGCTAAGCCCATCGATTATCTCCTTTTTCATTTAATATATTAGCTCAATGTTTGAAGTGGTTGTCAGTGGACGGACAGCGAAAACTAAATACAGACAGAGAAATAAAATTTGGCCGACCACTAGCCAACATGAAATTTCGTAGCTTCAAAGGTCGGACACTAACATTTGTTGTTGAAATTTTCTTGAGGGGTTTTTATTCTTTTTTTGATATTTTTCATTATTTTCAGATATGAAACCCACAGCAAAAGGAAAATTTCATCAGTACGATGAAGAATCATTAAAAAAAGCGGTCGAAGCTGTTCGAAATGGTGGAAAATTGCGTAAAATATGCAGACAGTACGGGGTTCCAAAATCCACGGTGCAGGACCGTATTGAAGGCAAAATAAACAATGTTTGCAAGCAGATGGGGCCAGGTCCCGCTTTAACAATGGAAAATGAACAAAAATGAGTGGCTTGGATAGAAAACTTAGCTGAGTGCGGATTTCCAATAAAAAGGCAAGAGTTACTTGATAGTGTCCAGAAAATTGGACAAGAAGAGAAATTGGAAACGCCGTTTACCAATGGAAGACCAGAGTTGGTTTAACGGTTTTATGAAGCGAAATTCGCATTTAGCTTTAAGAAATGCAGAATCACTAGAGAAATACAGAGCTCAAATAACTGAAGAATATATTAGGTCTTGGTTTGAGGATTTAAAATCTTTTTAATCATATCAAACGCTACAGATATTTTAGAAGACCCAAGTCGTATTTTGAATGGCGATGAAAGTGGTTTCTGCTTGTGTCCAAAAACTGGTAAAGTATTGGGTGTAAGAGGACGTGACCTCAATATTGTCAAACCAGGAAGTAGCAAGGAGACCTTAACGGTTTTAATAACTTTTACGGCCGATGGCAGACTTTGTCCTCCACTCGTCATATTTCCATAATATGTGAAATGTTATGACAAAAATAGAATTACAAATTGGCATTAAAGTTTTAATAAACAATATAAAATACGGGACTGTGCAGAATTACCCAATCAGAACGTGTCCGACTACTGGCAGCTATCCGGCCGACCACTGGCAAACACTGTCCGACTACTGGCAAAATAGCACTTTTTTCATTTATTGTTTTTTTAAAATTCCAGATGAAAAAATATAGGTTTTTAGTGATATTCTACATAAAACGAAATAAAAAATCCGTGGCGTGGAAAAAAAGATATTCTGATAAATCCAAAAAGGAATATCTTACAATAATATGAACTTCAAATTTGCCAAAACTGTCCGACTACTGGCGAATTCACCCCAATAAACGATATATCGCTAATGGCACCGAATATTACGCAATAAAATTTAATATTTATAAAAATAATGATATTGCACACCGATAATAATGACTTTCACCAAAAACTCCCTCCTTTACCGACTGAACAAAAAAACTGTTGTTAGACTACCAAGCACCTTGTCCAGCAATTTCCCAACTAATACGGAAATGTAGGTATACAATTTTTCCTAGTAGTTATACTAACACTTGAGTCTAATAAAGCCAGTGGCGTGCTCTCAGATATTCAGGCGGGGAAGAGTTCCATCGTAATTTTTGGTATTGTCAAGAATATATCGTGATCATAATATTTTGCAAAATCGATGCATTTTTACAGCGGCGGGTTAAGGCATTTGGGGGCCCTAGGAAGAACTGATTAGATGAGGCCCCTCAGCCCTTGAGCCATCAAGCCTGAAGTCCTAATTATACAGACATCCTGTGACACTCGCAGCTAAATTTTTAAACGATGACACAAAAGCATTTTTTTCATAATTCATTATGAAATGATTTTAAAAAGTAACAATCAATAACACAACAAATATAACAATTATTTGATGCCAGTAACACCCTGTTCTAAATTCAATGCAAACTATCATTGGTTTCACTAGAAGTTTATTTGTAAGAATATCCACCTCGTTTGATGCAAAATAGCTATTATTGTTTCAATTACAACGGTAATTAATTTAATGTAACTTCCAATAGAAAGAAAACATTTTTGTTTAAATTCACTCATATTCGTGTTTTGAAGAACAATTACTCTTATTCAATATAATGAAGAATTTCTATTACTTACACCAATTATACTTATATTTCAAACAAATGAAACAGGCTTTATTATTTTAAAATAAGTTTTATTTAGTATTATTAAACATACACGTTCAGATTCACTAAGAAAGTTTAAGATTTAGTACTGGTTTAAATTAAGATCTTATAGTTGATGAGTTAATTTTTGACAGGTTTTTGTCCTGTCATTGTTAACAAGTCGTCATTAAAAACTTATGAATTATTGTGATATTTCAGCGATTTCCTTGGTTTCCAAATGATTTTCATCTTGGAACGAGTTGCTGTAATGAATTTAGTTCTATAGTTGTTGAAAGTACGTACTAAAATTGTCCTTTTCTTGATAAATTTGTGAAAAAGCTCAGAAATAAGTTCATAGTATAAAACTTAGTTGCCTTATTCTTACACTTGTCAGTTTAAAACTTTTGGTTGTCAAATTAGACCGGACTAGCGTTGGAGAATCTGGCTGACATCGTTTAGACATTCTGTAAACATTTAAATATAAGAAAAACACATTTTATTACACCACACTGACGCGAACACCTTAAACTTTTTATATTTATTTCACTCCAAATATAGGAACTGCTTCTTTGTAAAACTGTCTCCTTTGGCTTGTATGGGTACAGCATGCTAGATGGAACAAATTTGACACTGCATTCGAATCTCCTAAATTTACAGCTAGATTTGGTGGAAACCTGTCTATAAAATACAAATTCAACTATAATAAACTTGCGATCATATTTAATGTTAATAGTTTTTTTAACAATACTTATCGGCTGAGTAAACAGTCATGTAAAATAGACTAACCAAGAACAAACACAAACACTGAAATAAGTTGCACCAGTCTCCAGTCTTGCAAAAGATCTATTATTTTGGCGTACGACTATTCAACGAACAAAGAAACATTCTAACCTCTCCAAGGGTGTCCGCGAGCAAGAGAAATAATATTTCAGCCAACAATAGGACTCACTGAGTTAATATATTTTTTTATTATTTCTCCAATACCTTATATGTTTTAATGGAGTGTTAATTGAAATGATATAAGGATTATTGACTTAATTTTTACATTTTTTATTTAAACCGCAGTTCTTGTTGGTTTAATAAAATACGAGTATATTGTAATTTGAATCACACCGCCTACAAATAGCTTTTTTTCGCCCAATTATATTTAGCATTCCATTCAAATAGTTTAATATTTTGGCTCTAACAATTCTACACTCCAAGCAATATTATAAATTTATTGGATTCCAATAGTATTTTGGTCATTGAAATATTGGTACCTAATATAGTTTTCAAAGAAGTAGGTATACTTTTGAAGTCCAATCATAAGTCAATATTTAAAGCAATATTGTTTTTTTGATTATTTCAATGATGTTTTGTTGAGACAATATTAGCTTTAATATATCTAATGTGACAGTGGTCAAAAACAGTACTATTATTGAAAATAGCATAGCAGTTTTTTCTGTGCAATACAAGCTCCCGTGTGAAGCCCAGTATTGCTAGCTGTTGTATTAAATACGAATCCTTTGATATGAGTTCAATGTTGCATTGCTTGATAGCTTCAATACATGCTTGTGCCTGAGATTTTCCTGTTCCTCTGTCTATTTTTGGAATTCCTAAAAGCTTTTCTTTGCCATCCCAGTGCAAAAAGAAAAGTCCCTCAACAGACGACTCTTTTTCTTCAGCTGCTTCCAGTCTAACTTGTCGTCTGATAGAGCGTCGGGAGAGTGTAGTTTCTGAAACATTGAGTCCAAGTGCTTTTGCAATAGCACCAGCAATAAATGTAGCTCCTCTGTCAGGAAGATTAACACGATCTAAAGCTCCGACGAATTCGGGTGATTTGAATATGCTTCTAGGGCGTTTTGATGGTAAAGGGCTGGAATTTGTTGCTGTAGTTGACGCCACAGGTTGAAATTCTTCGTCAGTTCCGGAGCTGTCTGAAGATGATAAAGAAATTGGTATAGTTTGCTCAGAAACATATTTTTTTCTCTTTTTCATATTGTTCCTTCGCCTTTACATCTTTTTCATGCCGCTCTCTCTTCCTGATTTCTTTTTCTGTTGTCTTTAAATCAGAGCCACTCATAGCTACATGAGAAAACATCTCTCTGCTTTTGAAGGAATATCTTATGTTCTTCGGTTTTTGTTTCCATTATCATGTTCTCCTTGACGAGTACGATGCTTCTTAAGACCTGGTTTATACAATTTGGAGAGCTATCCCACACATGAGTCAGTTCGCTGAGTTGGTATCCTCGCACGCTGCCCAACACTTAAAACTGCTTCGCATGCCAATTTGTAACTCAGTGGTAAGGTTCTGCCTTCTCCAAAATGATAAAACTGCACCATTCGGAGGACGTCTACGAGGAAGTCTAGCTGTTGTCATTCTGGCGGACTCATATTTAAAAAATTTATTATTTGGGTTTTACGCCACTCTACTATTAAGGAAAATTAATATTTTTAAAAAAATAATAAAAGTCACTGCTTTAGTACAAAAAACAAATCCTGAAAAAGAAATGTTCTGTACACTGTCAGGGACTTTTAATTATAAAAAGTATGCCTGACCCTAATCTATCTCTACTACTAGTATATATTATTCTGTCTAAAACCTAATCTGAATAAAATAATTTTTGTGACGTTTCGAGACCTAATATCCGGTCTCATTATCAAAGAATCTAATAAATTCAAACTAACCAAATTAAAAATTAGTAATTATAAAAAATAATTAAAAAAGGATACAAGAGTTTTCTGATTGAATTCTTCTGATTTTTTGAAAATAATTCTCTGGATAATCGTTTTTAGCGTTTCTGTCAGCATGAGGTTTGACGTTAGTCAAAATGACAAGTCTTCAGGAAATGCAGGAACATAAACCGTAGGACAAAAAAATATATAACTACCTATTTATTCAAAAATAATAATAAAAATAAATGGATAAAAAAATTAATTGATGTATTAAAAAAATGTAAAATTTAAATGATTTAACGATTTAACATAAGGCAAAGTTGTATGTTTTTTTTAGATTTTCGTAAATTAAAATTTAACGTTTCAAATTTTCAAATATACCTAAATTTTTTTCAACAACTCAGAAATATTAATTCATGAATCGACACAGAAAAACAACAAAACATTTTAAAAAAACTCGAAAACTGGTTATTTCAGTTATAGGTTATGGTTTATGAAATTTGGCTTTCCATTAAAAGAATCAAAGTTGTACAGCTGTTGTGAGTAACCCTGTATAATTTAAAGTAATTTTAGAATATGGGCAGAAACAAAACTAAATCAACGTGTCAGATATTGTGGAATCAATCACTATGTTGACAAAGGAAAGTGTAAACTGGGACAAAGCCCAGCGACTTCCTACATTGCCTTTAAGGTCCCGATACTGCAATGTTAAATAGCAACCTAAGCCTGTACCTCTTATCTCGAAAGTTTCCTGAATGGTTCTAGAAAAAGTTAAGAATATTATTCATACAAGCACGCAGTAAGGATATATCGTTAACATGGCGCAATATTATTAGAAAACTAAATAACTACGAAAACTCTAGGTTGAATATATAAGTTAAAAATAATATAATTATTACTTACGATTAAATAAAGGAATTAATTCCTCAAGTTTTCATAACTTTAGCAAATCTTCCATAATTCTGCCACAAAAACTCACTAACCAAAAAAGCACATGCATGCACTACATGAACTACAAACTACAACAATGGCTGGCGTTAGTTGGAAAATAGTAACAGACCCATATACGTATTAAATAAATATACCTCGGGTTCCCCATTTACCCAATGTGCGGTTTTTGATGCCAACAATGTGAAATGGAGATATATAATCTCGCATAAGTCTATCCTTTATTCCGATATTTCGTAAACTGCGATTGCGCTAAATTTTGTGTTGCTATTGGCAATCTAGCGGCGCCACGCTTCATAAGTTTCTTGACAGGGCTGGTTTTTTAGTATAATTGAACTAGTTTATTACTTTTTGTACATCAGGGCATAAGTTAGCACACTTCAAAATAAACCACAAGAACACCGAATACAAAATACAATGCGACACAAAGAAAAAATGGCGAATGGCGATCCAACTGTAAACTAAAAAAACCAGAAAGCTGAAAGAAGCCGAAATAGACGCACAACAGCCGATGATTAGTTCAATTCACCATCTAATTCAGTACAATGTCTGACTAATGAAAAATTCGTATTAACGCATGCGAGATTGTATATCTCCATTAAACATTGTTGGCATTAAGAATTCCAGACAACCCCCGGTATATTTATTTAATACGTATATGAACAGACCGCTTCGCAGCTATATAGTGCGTTCGATGATTTATCACCTTGATGTGAAATAAGTAGTAATTAGGTTGAAAATAGCTATTCTTGTGTCAAATACAGTTAAAATTCAAACAATATGTATGTCTATCTATTTAATCCGAGCGGAATTAAATTCACTTAAAAGTAGCTATTCTTTAGATAAGTATAGTTAGTATTTGTTTAAATTTATAGTATTCCCATGAAGAATAAACTTCTTTTGCTAGAAAAGTGAATATCTTTGTTCAAGATTAAGCAATATTTTAATATTTATGTCAATGTACTTATATAAACTGTTTGCCATAACTGCCATAGCAACTTGAATTACCAATTAAAATAACTTTATTCATATTCTTTATTTTAAACTACCCTTTTTCTTGACTGAAGAGTAGCAGTAATTAAACAGATATTACTATTTTCTAGGGTGCCAGCAATAGAACGTTTTTAGATTCTAGGTTAGTCTTTACTTGCACTAAGAATTTTCGTTTAATACAAGATACAAGTACTTATATTAGCGCTTAATGTTAGGTTAATTTTAAAGAGTACCTACTCTAATTTTCAAATTAGATCAACTTTTTTTCAGTGTAGTAGTACAAATAATACAATAATAATTAATATCAGTCTAGAAAACAGTAAACAGACTGAGTTTTTCTCAGTAAAAAAGTGTAACATCTCAGTTTTGCAAGTAAAGTATGTTTTTGTCTAATAAGTACTATGTATTTGAAGAAGTATAGTGTCGCTCAGGCCGAGCGCGGGGCCCCCCTGGAAGTAGGGCCCCAGGCCCTTGCCTATTGGGATTTCTTAACATAAAGAAATATAAAAAGTGATGTTTTGAAAGCTATTAAATCCAAATTGTTATAGATCGATAGATTTTGTTATTGCATTGTGTGTCCTGCCAGATCATCGCAACGGTGAAACTTACAATAAAACTTCAGAAGCGTACAATTTTTCTGTCCGGAGAAATATCGTAAGTATCATTACATATTAATAAACTATGAAGAATTTTATATCATAAATAAACTTATTTTTAGAAGCATCATGTACTGTAAAACTTGACACTACAATTCTATCCAAATACGAACATTTCAAGGCGGTATCTAACAATATTGTATCCTGAAAAATTCACTCCTTTAGACTGACGATGTTTTGTCAAAAAGGTATGGATATAAGAAATTTTCAACATCAAAATAATTAGCATTATTTCAGAAAAACAGAAAACTTGGATTTTGCGCTTACATTTTTTATATTTTATTTAGTTACACTTTGAAGTAAAAAGTGTTAAATACAACTTGTTTATAGTGCGATTACTGAATGCAAATTATATTTGCGGCTTGGCAACAAAAACGAAGCCAATTTAAGAATTTCACGCTTCAAACGTTTAAAAATTAATCACATAAGAAAGAACATCAAGACCGACAATTAAAAAGGAAATGATCTTAATTTAATAAATGAACTAAATCACTTCAGTCATGGGGAGAAGGCTTCCAGTTAACAAATAACGACCTAAATGTGAAAAAACGGTCGACCCAAAGCGATATATCAAGATGTAAAGCAGTACATCAAATTCTCAATTATATATGCCAGACTCCCACGTCTATTCTCGTCCTGCTTTAGTCTGAAATTCGCCGGTGTAATTCCATTTCTTTCTACCACCCAGAAACAAAAGAATCGCGCCTAACATGGCTTCCTACATGGGCAACGCCATTCAGGTGTTCTAGATGGGCTTTTTTGTCGATGAGACTGCCCTCTGCCCACCCAATAAGTGAGTCCGGCTTGAAACAAATGCCGACACCTTATAGGTATACAAGGTCAGAGCAGGACTGAGTTTCGTGCCAATTTATATGCATTATTGCTTTAGAACATTCATGTCATAAAGTTGAATGTGTTAATTTCCATTTAAATATAAATTAGAAGCGTTACTAATTAGAACCGGGGCAAAACCCGAGACAACCTTATTAGTCGCGCTCTAGGCAGTTGGCACATTCAGTGTACAGACTATTATTTGTCAATAGCTTTGGAAAAGTCTAAAAAGATTTTTCTGTACACTTTAGTTACTTTCTAGCTTTTGTGGGCCTTAGATTTAGCAAAACCCACTTGGGAGAAACTATCTAAGTTGATTTAACTCAGAAAAAATATTTCTTTTAATTAATAAGATTTGATAAGATCTGCAATAATTAACTAACTAAGAATCATGTCATTATAAATCAAAGCGAAATATAAAAGTTGAATTAAAAATAAATAAACAAAATTTTCAAATTGAAGTAGGTAATCCATAAACTGGATAGGTTTTATATTTTTTTCTGGTCCACGGTATAACTTTGTGCCATGTTGTTAAAAAAGCTATGCAAACTGTAGTGTTTTTGTTACCAAGCCAAAATATGGCCAGTTTTTTTATATTAGGGTCTCCGGTGGCCCGGTTGGTACCGGCGCTAGCTTTACATTGTGATTGTTAACTGTTGGAAGGTGGTAGAGGAATTCTTCCTCGACCGTGGTGGTACCACCCGACATATTTTCTTAAAGGGCTGGTGAAATCCCAACGGATGTTTCCAGCTCTGGATGTGTGAGCCGATTCCCCAGTACACCCACGGTACATAGTACTTAGCTTCGGCCTTCGTGGGCTGTCAGAAGATAAAAAAAAAGATATGACTTTTTGAAGCCAATACAATGAAAGTAGCGGGTGGAAAATTCTTTAAAAATGTTACCTGTGTCATTTTCGGGGTTACTGATGTCTGAAAATCCAATATTATACTTTTGCCAGTCCTAACTGAATCTCATAAATATAAATTCTTAGGTATAAAAAGCGAGACAAAGGCATGCCGCTTATACCGGGACCGCTCGATACCGCACAACAGATAACCACATTTCATGCAAATTTCTTAGTGATAGATTCCGGTATACTGTTTAAACAGCACCTGCTTGTTGGCCATCCGCGACGACGAGTTTTATCTCTTTTCCACTAAGGGTAATATTATATTATCGCATGAAGTGGCCGGAGTCATTTCCATTTAATTGAGTCATTACATCTAGACAGATGCTTTCTTAAAATATGATTTATTTACAACAGTTAAGTTTTAGGTTTTGACCAGTGAAGTGCATATTATAAGTGTTTTCGTTTTTAGATACGTGATTTATGTAAGTAAATTTTTATTATAATAATGACTTTTTGGCGACCTTTTGAGGTAGAGGCGAATTATTACATGTTGAATTACCTTCGGTACCGACCGTGGCATCGCCAGTCGAAACATGTCCGGAGTTTAATAAAGGTTTACATGTTCAAAGTCAACGAATTCTAAATATTTACGGCTGTTTCGGTGATGTAAAATGCCTGGAAATCCTTCATGATCCCTAGTGGGCTGTCGATCATCCAGGGTACCGGTCGAGTGTGCAGCTAGCCTCGACCCGAGAAGAGCAAACCAGAGAAAAGCGACATAATCGAGTCCGGCCGAAAACATTTAAGTGGGGGATAACTCGGTCAACTGTCATAAACATGTGCTCGCGCTCGCCGGCATTTTTAGTCCGATAGTCGATGAGTTTGCTTTGTGTTTGGAAAACTATTTTTGATGCTAAGTTTTAAGTGTTTAATTTGTTGCTGTGATTTATAAGAATTCTTAAATTATGCTTGGTAATACCTGCAGGTTTCGTGGGTGCCATTCAAAAGAGGGGCAAGGATTTAGCATGTTTACGTTTCCAAAGGATCCTGAACGGTAAGTACATATACACCTTAATTACACCAAATTATACCGGCCAACTGTCTATTATTTAGACTCGAGGTCACAAAATTTTATACCCCCAACATCAAAGGTGCCGACGTATTTTGTCGCTTCTCTCTGGTTTGCTCTTCTCGGCCTCGACTCTGTAAATGTCGAGTGAAAAGACAAAGAAAAAACAAAGAAACAAGAAGAGATAAATAGGGAATATGCATGAAATTCAAATCAACCCGAAAATTTTTTTATTGTATTCTCTATATAAATTAAATGATTATGGCGGTTGTTGTTTTCCATTTATTTTGGGTTTTATTAGCAAAAAAAAAGATTTAAAACTGCAAATTTTCGCGCGAATTTCGGAACTTGTAAAACGCACTTCTTTTGTTTGTGACGTCACTTTTTTTATGACGTAAACGTTTTATAATGCCTAGTGTAATGTAAATTTCAGTATTAATTCATTTTCTTGATTGTTTCCCGAAGATTAGTACATTTAGTTGATAGAAAACCTTTTATTTGATTAAAAAAATTGTTTAGAAATGACCAAAACGGAGTGCGTGCAAAGAAAATCGGATAATTTGCTGGAAGTTGATGCCCTTTAGAGAGGGTTCCTTTTTTGCCTTAAGAATTTCGTTACCAATACTTATTATTTATTATACTATGAAAATAAATTTACAGTCACATATGCTTACTTGAATTTGGCGATACTGACCTTTATAGATACCGCTTTATGTAAAATTTTTGATTAATTTTGCAGTACGTATACTTTCTTCCAGCACCGGCTCTTTTGGACACGAGAAAATGAAGTTTTCCAAGTCATTAGCTGGAGAATTCTTTTACACTGGCATAATATAATATCTGTAGGTTAGTTTTTTAACATTATCTACTGTTTAATAAAAAGGATTATTAACAAAATACGATATAATCGAAGACAAACAACAAAATCAACCAACCACACCAGATAAAGCGACCGTCACACTGAAGAAGCAACGTTGCCACCGCTGCAAACACCTGCGTGTTCGATTCACAATAATTGGATCAATCAGGATCACTTTACGTCACTTCAATGCTATTTTATCTCTTTGCACTGCCATTCCCTTAAAGTTCGTCAACTGATCCGGATCAATCCGATTTTGTCAATCGAACACGCCAGTGGCCAAAAAAATGACACGTGAAAAACCGAACCGACCCTGTCATCATTAAAGCTTTGCCAACGGGGATAAATCCAGAGACGGCTCTAACCTAGTTGGAAATAAAATTAGGATTCGATGTGAAAATAAAATACAAATATTTATTTACCCACATTGTGTTATTTGAAAGTGTGAAATACGAAAATCCCATACAGGGTGTCTGAAAAGTCTTAGCATGGGCAAATATCTTTACTATTAATTAAGATAGAGACACCAAATTTTAGTTTTATCTTATTGGTTAATAAATCTACTTTTTTATGTAATTTGACTTTTACAATCCCCTTGGGGGATTACGCTAGGGAGTTGAGGTCAAAAATTTTAAATGCAACCCTATGCCGTGTGGTACCTCATTTTAAAGATCTTTTCTCAGATGTTACTTCTTGGCAGAGTTCCAAAACGGACTTTATTACTGCCAAGAAGTTCATGGTGGCCAGTCTAAACAACTTTTAACGTAATTAGTAAGGCAGTCACTGTTGGTCTGTTACCAGAGGCGTCGATGCCGAAAATAAGTACATACGGTATTTGACAGAAATAATTTAATTGATGAGCGTTGCCGTGATTGTGTGAAATAAAAAAAAAACGGTTGAGTGCAAGTTCGACTAGCGCATAGAGGGTTCCGTGAGACATACAATATTTTGAATTTCTCACAGGACGCAAAAGTCTCAATAACTATGGTAAGGCTAATGCTTGAATAAATAAGAAGAAGCGGCCATGCCGGAAATATGTCAGTGCGTAATATAACTGATTAGTAAGGCTGGCACGGTTGGTCACAATGTCACATAGTTATGTTCAAAAAAGTAAGACGTCATAAAATCGTACAAATATGTTAAATACGTAGTTGTAGTTTTACTATTGGAGATATATTCTTGAAAGTGGGTACGTTTCAATGTAGACACCAAAGTACATCTCCTGAAATTTCGTGCGCATGTTTGATTGGGTGGTACGCATTTGGGTCTACTGCGCAGATGTCAAAAAACAAAATATAAAAACGACAAATGAAGAAGTAAAGTTGGAAAAAAGGTAGAAAAAAAGTGCCCCATAAAACAAAAAATAGCAGCGCAGACTGGTAGGTACTGTATGGCACAAGAGGTCGACTAATGGTCGACTTGTGCCCCGCCTGATTTCCTGATTATACGATTTACGATTTATAATTTTTATAGGCTTGCCATGTAAAAATGCATTAAAATACGGGAGTTGCGGTAAAATGTTGCGGTTTAATGACTTTTAAAAGAAGAGGCCACCCGGCATAGGTTTGCATTCAAAATTGTTGACCTCAACTCCCTAGCGTAACCCCCCAAGGGGGTTGAAAAAGTCAAATTACATAAAAAAGTAGATTTATTAACCAATAAGATACAACTAAAATTTGGTGTCTCTATCTTTATTAATAGTAAAGATATTTGCCCATGCTAAGACTTTTCAGACACCCTGTATGGTATTTTCTTATCTCGCACTTTTAAATAACACAATGTGGGCAAATATAAATATTTGTATTTTATTTGCACATCGAATCCTGATTTTATTTCGCAATAGGTTAGAGCCGTCTCTGGATTTACCCCCGTTTGGAAAGCTTTAGTCATCATCGTTTGCCTAGTTGCCTACCTAACCCCTAACCTTGTTTATTTTTGTGGAATCGTTTGTGGAAAGTGGTATTAGTTTTTAAAAATGTAACGCAGACATGCAATGTATCACTATGTAAATAGAAGAAATTGGTAAGTAATTACTAATTATTCTATAAACATATATTTTAATTATATGCACACTTTACACAACACAATAGTATCATAGACTAAATAATACATAGACGAACACTGGCGTGTAACAAAAGTGACCAAAAAGCCGGCATCCATTGAGACATTTGGAGGGTTTACTGGTTTATGGCTTAGAAATTTGTTTGTCCACAATTATATATCCATGCGTTTATATGTACTATATAGATATATGATGGTGAACAAACAAATTCCTAAACCATAAACCAGTAAATTCACATAAATGTTTCAATGGATGCTTAAGCATTTTTTACAACCGTATAGATTTTTTGATGAAATACATGATGATGTTTTTAGGTACACTTGCTACATAAAATACATCAGGCAAAACTCTTAAAATTTATTTAAACGCTTTATTTTGCACTTTCTTAGGTTTTATTTAAATCTTATTATAGTTATTAAGTATATCCAAATGACAATCTTTTTATGCTCATACTCATAACCTTTCTCACAACCATAACATAACCTTGGATTAATAAAGACAGTCCTTGAGGTAATCCTGGTAATCAGGTTATAAAACTTCACTTTAAAAATGTTGTAATAGTCCAGATTCATACCAAACTATTGCCAAAGACAATCATTTAGCTACAATATTATTGCCTAAGCCTAAACTAATAATACAATTATTATTTAATTCAACTGTCTAAAATTTTTTTAAATAAATAAAGACAAAACGTCAACTACAGTTGCGTAGAAGGTATCGACTATGGCGGTGTTGCCGTATCCCCTTTTAAGTCACCTTAATTTGAGTCGCCAACACGTTCAGTGTAGATTGCCCATAACACTGCGTGACGTAACTTTTTTGAGTGAGCAAATGGCTGCTTTTGAAACTGTAATAAATTATTCCGAAAAGTAAAAATTTTTTTTAGCTAAATTATCCCAGTAATTTTCTTCAAAATAGCATTTTTGGGGTTGTAATGACTTCCTTAAATGATTTATGCAATAAAAAAAAAATGTGCATATTCCTTATTCTCGGTCGCGTTTCAAACAAGACCACGCACCCAAAACGCTCGTAAATCCGTCAACCCGGGTTATTGTGGAAGGCTGGGTAAGGGTTGCTAGCCAAAATAGCTATAGTTCGCCCAATACCAAAGCAGCATTGCCCTTGAACTGGAGGCGGTGTGTCGGCTGCGGTGGGATTAAAAAATTCTTGTCCTATAAAAAATCGTCAAAAAATTCTTTTGCGCAACAATTCAGTCAAGTCCGTTGACAAGATAAATTTCGTGTCTTATTTACTAATAACGGGATTCTTGCTCCGTACATTGACAAACCATGTGCGCCCAGAGACCATTCGGGACCTGGAAAGCTAACAAAAAATAAATATTGCAGTTAAAGGACCTATACGGACCTTGCAAAATAAAATTCAACTTGAAATTGGAATAGATTAACTTCGTCGCACAACTCAGCGATTTGACCGAGCGGCTGGTCCTTGCTACGCGCATCTTGGGAGCGGACGACCATCGTCCTCCCGCCTTAGCAACGACACTTACGTCCAGCGGTGACGTGGTTGTTGTCTTCAGGAAATCTAAATTCCGTCAAAAAGTTACAACGTTGAAATGGAAAGTTGTGAGTGGGATTCACGAAAAGTTCATGACAGTTAAGGACTAAGCAACTGTCCTTAATCAGTTATTAGTTATAATAACTCAACATGCTTAGTGATGAGCGTCACTCCGCTAAGTAAATTTTGAAAAAAGACGTGTTAGGTAAGATGTCCTTTGTTTAGAAAATTCGCGTCTTGGGGCGGGGCGCACTTCATCCCTCCGACACTAGTAAAGGGACAGGCTGAATTGCTTTACCTTGCTAGCTGTAACGCGTAAGGCGATTCAACCTGGATACTACATGTCTTGGGGAAGATGGTTTGAAGGAGGAAAATTATTCCAAAATGTGCTGAGAAATGGACAACTTTAATCGGACAATTAAGCGAATTGGGCCGACCGGCGGGTTTTTTGCTATGAGTGCCTGGCAGGACAATTCATGAATATAGTCTATATACAGGAAAGAGGACGAAAGTCTTCCGCCTTAGTAATTAAATTTAGTGTGGCGGTCTCCGCGGTTGTCGTTACGATTGAGTGAAACGCATGGAAGACATGCACTCCGCTTCTCGAAATTAGACGCAGGCTTTTGTACTCAGATGTAGGAAGTCTATACCTTGGTACTTGTTAATTTGGGATAAATCAACATTCTTAGTCAAGGTAGTCTTGCACCGACTAGAGGGACCAGAACGGTATTCACGAAACGGTAATAACGACAAGAAAGTAACATGCAAAATGCGTCCTAGCCATTAGGTGTGTCCTTGATTCTCAGCTGAATAGCTGATCTCGATCATGACAAATCGCGCGTCGCAAAGGTACGCCCATTCGTGCGCGCCAGGGGAGCGGACGACGGTGTAAATATAATATAGTTACACTTACTATAAAACTATCATAAAAATAACAACGTATTTATGCCATTAGTTTAAAGTCTTAATTATCGGTCGACGGTACGCCCATGAATACAATTATTTCTATGGTTAAGCATCGTTTTTGCAGATTCAGTTAGGGTTTGATATACTTATAAATAACACTGGTCAACACTAATTATATTGCCAATAATATCTGAGAGATTTCTAGGTAATTTTGTAGTGCTGATTACGAATATGAAGTCCATGTTTCTGGATTGGCTCTAGTTTTGGAGATAATTAGCTAATTAGTATAAAATAAAGAAAAATACAAAATTAATAGAGCACTGGTGCCCATAAGCAAGTTTCACTAAAAATGACAATGTTTTCGAAAAATATAAACGAAAAATCAATAAAACCCATAATGATTTTTTATTTCGTATAAGAAATACAGTAGTCTAATTTGGAAAATTACAACTAATTCGTAGGGAAAAAGCGCTGTTAGGCAGAACTGACGCTAGTAGACAAAAATCTGTGTAGCCGGTCACATGCACGCGCAGAAGCAAATAAGCATGACTGATTGTCAAGAAAAGTAGAGTTTTCGCATATATCCTCTTATAAAAAGCACCCGTTATTTTCTTAAAAAGTGATGGTAATATCTCAAAAACTAGAGCCAATTTGGAAAACCTACTTGTATTTTTTACTTCAGCAGACCTGAATTACCCTAAATTCATTTAAAAATACTTGGCAACAAAATTGTTTTAAAATTTTGTTGGGCGGTGTAATATTTGGTTAAAACGTTAAAACTTTTTATTTTGTCCCATCTTAAATTGGTTAGAATATTTTGGGACGCCTATGGCTAGAGCTTATCGGCACTGTTGCCTCAAAGGTGTCGGCTGCGTTACTTTTTTTTGAAGTTTCACTTTCCATTGGAAGCACTAGGTATACATGTACATTCCAAATTTAAAGGGGCGCTAGACTGAAGGGGAAGGGAGAATAGGTGGACTAAAAAGAAAGCAATATTTTTTTTTCAAAAAAATGAACCGATTTCACAAAAGAAAAAGCACTGAAAAGTATAAAATAACCTTTTTACGTATTTATAACTGTGGTTAATGGTAAACTTAATTTTGTTCAAAGACAGGTAACTTGTACACCGAAGCTCTGAACTTTGAAGTCGGCGCAATTTTAAAGTATAATAGGAATTTAATGATAAAATACATTAATAAATTATTGATAATAAAGAGTAATATTTTTAATTATTTATTACTAAGCCTAATGGTTAGCCCAATTGCTTTCGACTTTTAGTAATTTGTACACAAAAGTTCTGAACTTTAAAGTAAGCGCAGCTTCTTATTAATTGTTTATAAATTAACAATACGGATTCTTATAAAGTGAAACGCGCCGAAATGAAATGTACTGAGATTTAAATTGTAAACCATCATAAAATTTGTTATAAGTGAAATAAATGAAATTATCAATGTTGTTTAGAGCAATAGGTAATTAATAGGAAATTACAATATCGTAACACGTTTTTTCGAAAATATATTTTCTCGAAAACAGAACTTTTTCTATAATACAGTTTTATTTGAAAACTGGGGGTGTTTTCCAATTTTTTTTTTGGAAACTAACTTTTCCAATTTTTTTTTAAAAGGTACCTACTTACTTTTCGAAACGACACTTTTTTTCAGAAAATATGTTTTTTGAGCGTACCTACATTTTTTCATTGTTTTGAAAAAAAAAACGAATATTCATATTAAAATAAAAAGCTATTTTGAAGAAGTAATTTACTTCAGAGTAACGAAACAGGCACAAGGAAACGAACCTGACCGAACACAAAAACAGTTCGTTGATGTTGCTCAGGATCTTTTTCTGTCTTTTTTATTAACGTTTTCTATGCTAGTAGAGTTCACAATTTAATTTTTGAGAAACTATGTTTTTGGAAAAAGTAATTTTGAAAAATTCTTTTTTGAAAAAAAAATATTTTAGAGAAGTTATTTTAGATCCGTTTCCGAAGAAGCATCTCTCGATAAGACAAAATTTACTTAAATTTAACTTAGAAAAAAAAAACAGTACACGTGACAGGACCAATAATTGTTTGATTAATATGAAAGAATTTTTTTATTTATGCCTTCTGCTCATTTGAAGGGATATACTTATATAAATACAATTTTTCGAAAATCAATTTTTCAATTTTTTTAAAGCACTTTTCAAAAATACATTTTTTCAGAGAACAGGATCCAAACTATCAAAAATCCAAGCACGCCCAAAAAAACATTAAAAGTGCAGTCCACGAAGCACCGTAGCTTGCTCTCAAAAGAACATTGTGCAAAGGTTAATTAATTAATTAATGAAATAATTAATAATATAAATAATTACTTAGGTAATTAGGCTGGGTTTTCTCTAAAAAGGAACAATAATTAGACTCCTACACGTGAAATTATAGGTTAGAATCTACGCCCATACAAAACATATAATAAAAATCAGAAAAATTAACACTATTCACCCTTTTAGAGTCCCTAACAAAAATTCATCTGTAAAAACAGGAGGGATGAAAATAGATTTCAATTTCCTGTAAAAAGTGGCCTTTTGTTTCCCCAGCCTCTCAGAATGACATCGGACAAATGACAACTCAAAAGTCATAAAGGTCAAGACGGCATGACCGATACTTCTACCACCTTGAGTTCATGCTCTCTCGAATTCACGCGTTTCATTCGTTCATGCTCGAAAATTGCCAAAACTCAAACAGCATTTTTGAACTGATTGAAAATATAACTGTAACCGACTGATCAAAAACCGAGGTGGGAATCGTTGCAGGGGTACATGGGGTCAGACCGAGAAAAGATATGTCTTTTTCTTTGGGGAAATATTCCACGGTATTCCAAGCCGAAACCTACGCCATTCTACAATGTGCGCTAGAAAATAATAGAAGGGCTTACTCCAATAAGCGGATCTATATCTGTTCGGCCAGTCAGACCGCTCTGAGGGCACTCTCATGCCAGAAGGTCACATCGGGACTGGTATGGGAATGTATAGAGGATGCGTGCTTGCTGCCAGAAACTCAGTCAAGCTCTTGTGGGTGCCGGGACACAAGGGTATCACTGGCAACGAAAAAGCCGACGAACTTGCAAGACAAGAATCAGCTATACCATATATTGGCCCAGAACCATCTCTCGGGATACCTAAATGAACGGTACGAGAGGCGGTAAAAAGATGGATCAAACATCAACATAAATTCCACTGGAGCAAAGTACAGGGACAAACCACAGCAAAGCTGTCATAGGAAATCCTAGTCCTAAACTCACTGGGCAACTGCCAAACCTTAGCAGGATCCAGTTGAGGACAATAATTGTAGGAGCTCTAACAGGACACATGGCTGTAAAGAACCACCGTAACAAAATGAAACTGTACCAGGGAGACCTCAGCTGCAGACTATGCGGAAGGGTAAGGGAAACAGTTCAGCACATCATCTGTAATTGCGAATCTCTAGATCGCAAGCGCCACCAATTATTCGGGCAACCAAAGCTAGAACCGGAGGAAGTGATAACCCACCCCCTTGTAAACCTGTGCAAGCTAGTGCAGGGAACTGGGATAACAGAGTGGGTGCGATAAAATTATTGGGTAGGCACAATAGGCCTCGAGTGGCCGCAGTGCTTCCGGTCTCGGACGGAGCCCAAGGGAAGGAAAAAAAACTGTAACGAATTTTACAACCGTCAACAATTCAAGAGAAAGGGACTATTTTTTTATTCTCGTCCAGGTGCCCTCCTGCTATCGCGATTTCTGGGTCCTTATCCTTCATCATGTATATATAGACTTACACCAAGGGTGGGTGGCTAGAGACCACCTTCAGCCACCCAGGGTATGTCTGCCTGGGTAAGGGTCGGATATTGCGATATCAGGAGGGTACTTGGACGAGAATAAAAGAGTACCTTCCTCTGGAGTTTAATGTTGCATTAGCCAAAAGTTTACTTTTTGCATTAATGTTTAATATATTAGCCATAGGCCCAAAGAATTTTCCTCTTCTCTAAATTATTTCCCCTGTCTCCTTTATTCTTTTCATTCTTTTTAAATTTTTACCTATACCTGTCCAGCAATATTAACGCACCACCGAATTTCGTCACAACTTTAATGCTCTTATTTTCTGAACCTGTGAACCGATTCGAATAAACTTTTTAAATTACCCAGAAATATCATTGTGGTCATATTTTTTTCTAAAAAGTTCATTTTTATTTTAAACTGGGTGGACAAAATGTAATGTTTTTTCCTAAATTTTGTGATATTGCGGAGTTTACTAGTAATCAGTTGGAATTTTACACTAGCTTGATGTTTCATTTTCCTTAGTCATTCATTTTCCTGTTATTAATGATATATTCCGTTTTATAGCTCAACATGCTTTTATTACATTTTTAAATAAAAAATAAATTTAACAAAAACCTGTTGAGTTGTAAAACGTCATAGTGGATTAAATAACCGAGGTACAAGAAGGAATGAAAAGGGAAAATGTTAAGGAGACATAAGGCTAGAGTTTAATTTCAACTGCGTTATGATATAATTGGTAGTATGAGACTATAAAGAATATAGACAAATTGTCGAATACACCGAAATTTGACCGAACGCGGGTCTCCCTTGAAACATTTGGATGGGTTTACTGGTTTATGGTTTATGATTTAGGAATTTGTTTGTTCACCATTATATATCTATATAGTTCATATATATACGTAATGGTGGACAAACAAATTCCTAAGCCATAAACCAGTAAACCCCCAAAATGTCTCAAGGGAGACCCGCTTTTTGGTCCATTTTTGTTACAGGCCAGTGTTCGTCTATGTATTATTTAGTCTATGGTAGTATACTTCACAGGATGTTAAGAAACTTCGAAAAAAAAAACATTGTTACAACACCCAGTAAAATATGAACACGAACTTAAAAATTACGACCACAGTAACATCCTCGAAGAATGAATCTGTAAAGTAAGAAAAAAGTTCATTCAAATTGATCTACAGGTTCAGAAAATAAAAACAACCTTATGTATTGTGCCTAGTTTCTGATGGTGCGTTAATTTTGCATGAAAGTTTATTTATTATGTAGTATAAATAATAATAATAATAATAATAATTTTATTTTGTCAAAGTTCACAAAAGGACAAAGTACACTCATGTGCTATTAAAAATTTGGCCTAAAAATAGTTAGTGTTTTAAAAAACAGTATAAGCAAAGCTAAGTATTAAATAATATAAATACACTAAGCTAACTCTAAACCAAATTAGATAAGTATTTAAAGAAAAAAAGTACTAAAAAAGCCCTAAATCGATGCCCCTGGCGAAAAGAGAAAAAGGATCATCCGACATTGCACGATTTATTTTATTTTTGAGATTAACGCGCGAGTCAGGATTAGGGTTGCCAACTCCTCATTTGCGTTTAGCGGGATTTGCTAATAAAAAAAGCGGGACATTGAATAAAAAAGCGGGACACTGAATAAAAATGTGGGACACTTATAACATATTAAACAATAAATAAATAATTTTTATATGAACAGTATAGTTTAAATTGAAACTATAAAAACAAAATAAAATATTACAATTAAAAACAAAAAAGAGTTTTTTATTTTTTTTTGTTACGACCTAAAGTCCTAAGAGGTTATTGGGACAGTACCCTAAATTAGACCAAAAACCATATACTTATAAATAATTATGTCCTATCTTGAAAAAGCGGGACAAAAACCGTCCCGCAGGTCGTAGCCGCGGGACGCGGGACATGAGGTATTAAAATCGGGCAATCCCGCTAAAAACGGGACGGTTGGCAACCCTAGTCAGGATATTTAGCAAGAAGGCTGTTGGCTATGAGTGGTGCAAGATACGAAAAGTTGGACCTAAACGAGCTGGTGCGATACCTTTGTAGGGGACCTAGCTTTGCTTATCCCGCAAATATCCTACTCGATACACAAAATAGGGCATGTTCTAAGTGGCGGTTGGTGAAATTTCAAAGTTGTATATCTCTGTTCATACTTACAGGACCCGTACCAAATTAAGGGGTTTTGATAGTGAGCCCCCTGGGAAGGTTTTGGTAAAGAAAAAAAACATTTTGTAATTTGCGAAAAATAGTTAAATTTTTGGTACGGCCCTCCCAAGAAAATATAGGTATGGTATTTATTATTTTTTCTAAACAAATTTTACATCATTTTGTCGACAGTTTTTAACTTTTGAGAGACAAAAATGTCTTAGTAGAAAGGTATAGTCATTTCAATTTTTTTAAAATTATATTTTAGGCTTAACAAAATTCAAATGACTATAACTTTCTACTGACATTTTTTTCTCTCAAAATTTAAAAACTGTCGACAAAATGATGTAAAATTTGTTTAGAAAAAATAATAAATAAAATACCTAGACGTGTTCATTTTTTTCTTGGGAGGGCCGCACCAAAAATTTAACTTTTTTTCGCAAATTACAAAATGTTTTTTTTCTGTACCAAAACATTCCCAGGGGGCTCACTATCAAAACCCCTTAATTTGGTACGGGTCCTGTAAGTATGAACAGAGATATACAACTTTGAAATTTCACCGACCGCCACTGCATGTTCTACTTTGTTACATATATAACTAACCTAATTTGTTACATAAGTAACCAGTGCAACGAAAAGCGGGTCTCGCTTGAGACATTTGGTGGGTTTACTGGTTTATGGTTTAAAAGTTTGTTTGTCTACCATTATATAAAGATGTATACTATGTATCTACATGTATATATAATGGTGGAGAAACTAACTTTTAAACCATAAACCAGTAAACTCGCCAAATGTCTCAAGGGAGACCGGCTTTTCAGTGTATTCGAGTGATATTCTTTATAGTCTCTGCTAGTATTCAATACGTCTTATTTTACGTATAATGATTAAAGTTTTGCAAACGGGGGTAAATCCAATCCAATCTAACCTAGTTGGAAATAAAATCAGGATTCGATGTGCAAATAAAATACCCATATTTATTTACCCACATTGTGTTATTTGAAAGTGCGAGATAAGAAAATACCATACAGGGTGTCTGAAAAGTCTTAGCATGGTCAAATATCTTTACTATTAATAAAGATAGAGACACCAAATTTTAGTTGTATCTTATTGGTTAATAAATCTACTTTTTTATGTAATTTGACTTTTTCAACCCCCTTGGAGGGTTACGCTAGGGAGTTGAGGTCAAAAATTTTGAATGCAAACCTATGCCGGGTGGCCTCTTCTTTTAAAAGTCTTCGAAAAAGAAACATTTTACCGCAACTCCCGTATTTTAATGCATTTTTAAATGGCAAGGCTATAAACATTAGAAATCGTAAATCGTATAATCGGGCGGGGCACAAGTCGACCATTAGTCGACCTCTTATGCCATACAGTACCAGTCTGCGCTGCTATTTTTTGTTTTGTGGGGCACTTTTTTTCTTTTTTCCAACTTTACTTCTTCATTTGTCGTTTTTATATTTTTTGTTTTTTGACATCTGCGCAGTAGACCAAAATGCGTACCTCGCGCAAACCGAACGTGCTAGACATGCGTACGCAATTTCAGGAGATGTACTTGGGTGTCTACATTCGAACCCATTCACTTTTCACAGTTTTTTTCGACTTTATTTTTCGTTTTTTGCCATCTGCGCAGTAGACCAAAATGCGTACCACTCGCAAACCGAGCGTGCTGGACATGCGCACGGAATTTCAGGAGATGGACATTGGTGTCTACATGTGAACCCATTCACTATTAAGAATATATTCCCAAAAGTCAAGGTACCACCACGTATTTCACTTTATAACTTTTTCCCAAGTTTATTTCGACTTTATTTTCCGTTATTTGCCATCTGCGCAGTGGACTAAACTGCGTACCACGCGCAAACTAGACATGCGCACGAAATTTCAGGGAATGTACTTTGGTGTCTACATTCAAACCTGCCCACTTTGAAGACTATATCTCCAATAGTAAAACTACAACTACGTATTTAACATATTTTTACGATTTTACGACGTCTTAATTTTTTGAACATTCTTAACTATGTGACATTGTGACCAACCGTGCCAGCCTTACTAATCAGTTATATTACGCACTGACTTATTTCCGGCATGGCCGCCTCTTCTTATTTATTCAAGCATTAGCCTTACCATAGTTATTGAGACTTTTGCGTCCTGTGAGAAATTCACAATGTTGTATGTCTCACGGAACCCTCTATGCGCGAGTCGAACTTGCACTCAACCGTTTTTTTATTTCACACAATCACGGCAACGCCATCAATTAAATTATTTCTGTCAAATACTGTATGTACTTATTTTCGGCATCGACGCCTCTGGTAACAGACCAACAGTGTCTGCCTTACTTATTACGTTAAAAGTTGTTTAGAATGGCCACCATGAACTTCTTGGCAGTAATAAAGTCCGTTTTGGAACTCTGCCAAGAAGTAAACATCTGAGATAAGACCTTTAAAATGAGGCACCACACGGCATAGGGTTGCAGTTAAAATTTTTGACCTCAATTCCCTAGCGTAACCCCCCAAGGGGATTGTAAAAGTCAAGTTACATTAAAAAGTAGATTTATTAACCAATAAGATAAAACTAAAATTTGGTGTCTCTATCTTAATTAATAGTAAAGATATTTGCCCATGCTAAGACTTTTCAGACACCCTGTATGGTATTTTCGTATTTCGCACTTTCAAATAACACAATGTGGGTAAATAAATATTTGCATTTTATTTGCACATCGAATCCTGAATTTATTTCCAACTAGGTTAGAAGCCGTCTCTGGATTTACCCCCGTTTGCAAAACTTTAATAATGATTTATTAACGCTGCATTCAGAGCCATCTAACTTAATATTCCGTAGTTAATTTCGACACCAGCGCCTGCAGTAACTATATAGACCACAGTGTGTATATCTCGTTGACTTAATAAGTTCTCAGGCAGCTCTCGTATCCGTTTTTTTTATATTTTGGGTGATATGTGATGTCAGGTGGTTTAGGATTGGTTTCTAAAGACAATGATTGGCCAACTGATGGACAGTTGTATGTAATATGACAGCCCACATGCTAATAGCATTGCCAAAGGTGACACTAAACATATAATTGGATTAACGATTTTTAAAAACCAATACTCTTCTTGAATCAGGAGCTAGGAACCATATCCCCTCCATACTGTGGGTTTGCACATTACGGTATCACAATTTCTCTGGTCGTTAAAAAAATCCTTTTCTATATTCGATTAGTCGGGCATTTTCGGATAAGGACGAACTCTTGTACAAGTTAAGTTTTTAAACAAAAATGGCCAGAATTAATAAACTATTTTATTTAGAAGACTACGTCCGTGAACGGTTTGTAATTCAACGCCACTGGTCGCATATAGTTTTTAACTTTTTAACTCTATCACACGCTTGAGTCTGGGTATTCCTTCCCTTCATGTGGGTTTTCTCAGACGATACATCTTCGTCACACTATAGTCCGAGATTCAATGTATTATTTCTATATATTTTTACTTGAATGCAAGAGCGCCGGTACAGTTACTGCCAGGGGGAGGGTGCATTTTAACAATTACAAATACGAATACAAAGGAAGACAATAATCGTTTACAGTAATTAATTTATCAAATAACTAAATCAAGGCAAGATTGTGTATTTTATATGATTGCGGTATTGCTATCGTTGCATTGACATTAGAAGTACAATATTACGTGTTTATAATATGTAGTATAGTATTATATTTCTCATGACCCTTGTGTACAGTTGTAGTAGGTAACAAATGGTGCTAAATATTTCTTAATAAACTTTCTTAGACTTCACTTGTCAGATTGTGGATTAGATGTAAGATTTTTTTGTCCATTAGTGTACGTCTCTCGCCTAGCAGCAATATTTTGTTTTCTGTTACCGACCAACTCAATAAGCTAAAGCTACCTACACTACATCAAATAATATTCGTTCTTGAAATATCAAATCGATTGATTACTGTCATATCTTCCTTGGACAATCAACTTTAATACTGATTCATTAATTCAACGATTTTTAAATGGTAATATTTACTGTAAAACCAAATGGCATTAAACGGGAAGTGGGAAAAATAAACGATTGATTTTTTAAGAAAGACATATCTTACAAGTGGCTAAAGGTGGAGATGTTATATTCAGCACAAAAACTCCTTGAGTGTCTACGTTTATTAAAACTCAACCCCTACAGGTGTCAAAAGGGGGCGTCAGGTTTTAAGAGAAAGCCTATTATATCTCACAAACCTCTGAAGGTGGGGATGTTAAATTTAGCATAGAAACTCCTAATACGAAATAAGCAAATAGTTATATCGTTGAATTCGTGCTTCAATAAGCGTTCATTTGATACCCTTCACGATGCCCTTGAATTTTTTTTACATTTCACAATTTACCCCCCGAAATTAACCCCAGAATCAAAATTTAAATTTTTATTCTTCACGTCTATAATTGGGCCACCACTGTTCTCACTCTGTTCCAAATTTCAAATTTTTGCGTTGTGTAGTTTCAGAGAAAATCGCCTGTGACCGACGGACGGACGGACGAACGGACACCGAAGTGATTCCACGTTTTTGAAATCAATCCCTAATGGGGGTGGAAGAGAGGTATATTTTTTTGAAAAAAGCCTGTATCTCACAAGTCACTAAAATAAAAGATATCAAATTCAGCACACACCCTAAACTTCTTTCGTCGACTAATAAAAATTGTCTTTAAAATAAATACTAACCGAATGAAGTCGCTAGTATAGGAAATAATTTAACAGGTGTGCATTGTTATTGAATTATTTGTATTTAAAATAAAATCAAATTTAAGATCTTGTTTATCAAACAGAGCTTGATTTCTAGACTCATGCTCGCGCACTATTTAAGGTCGAATATCGTCGGGTATTCGTTGGAGATTTCCACAGCGGTAATTAGCTGCCATATAAGGTAATACAAAGGGGCCGCAGCGCGAGCCCCGGTCCTACCTATCCCCGCGCCAACAGGGTTCAAAGAGCCCGCCAGCGATGCGGTCCACCGCCCGCTAAAACCGCAGCATCTTGGCTTATTGATGATGACGATTATCGAAACTAATTTGGACGCGCTGATCTGCTTGTTGGCATCGGAGATTTTGGGTGATCGGTAAATGGTCAGCGTCGCCTCGTGGTGTTACAATAATCCTGAAAATATATTGATTATAGTATACATTGCTTTTTTACAGTCTCTTAGCATTCAATTATACTTTATTTAAAGGCTCGTATTAGAAATCAAATACGTGAAATTCGATGGGATCATGGATTTATTAAGAAAGGATTCGATGTCCGTATCCTCTGAGCGTATCGAACGTGAAGCCTTATATTTGTTGTTTGTTATTCTCTTGGGGGAACAGTTTACAAACTTGAAGGAAATACGTAATTGAATCAAGAATGGTGGTAGAAAGAGATCAAATAGCATTGGAGTGTTGGCAGTGGCGTTTGGTGAAATTTCAAAGTTGTGTATCTCTGTTCATACTTACAGGACCCGTACCAAATTTAGGGGTTTTAATAGTGAGCCCACTGGGAATGTTTTGGTAAAGAAAAAAACATTTTGTAATTTGCGAAAAAAAGTTAAATTTTTGGTGCGGCCCACCCAAGAAAAAAATGAACACGTCTAGGTATTTGCTTTCTTGTTTTTCTAAACAAATTTTACATCATTTTGTCGACAGGTTTTAAATTTTGAGGGAAAAAAATGTGTTGGGAGAAAGTTATAGTCATTTGAATTTTTTGTAAAATTATATGTTAGGCTTCAAAAAATTCAAATGACTATAACTTCCTACTAACACATTTTTTTCTCTCAAAATTTAAAACCTGTCGACAAAATGATGTAAAATTTGTTTAGAAAAAAAAAGAAATCACATACCTAGACGTGTTCATTTTTTTCTTGGGTGGGCCGCACCAAAAATTTAACTTTTTTTCGGAAAGTAAAAAATGTTTTGTTTCTTTACCAAAACATTCCCAGTGGGCTCACTATTAAAATCCCTAAGTTTGGTACGGGTCCTGTAAGTATGAACAGAGATAAACCACTTTGAAATTTCACCAACCGCCACTGAGTGTTGGAGCTCAGAAGTGTTGCTGTCTGTGCTGGTTGCTTAGGAACACGGCTGAACCTCGGTCTGAACACTCGGTTACACGTGCGTCTTTGTCTAATGAACTAGAAAATAAAAAGTGCGATTTATAGATTTATAAATGACTCGGAGCGACTTTAAATAAACACCTTTAGAAATAACATAACCTATAAATAATAAAACCTTTGTAACTTAAATTTATTATTATTTATCAGAAAAATCAAATATTTTAGGGCTTTTATTACTTTTAGTAAATCTTGTGATGCTTCTAACGTATTTTTTGTACAAAAATACAAGGTAAAATAAGATGTGGCCAATGTTTACAAATTGTGTTTACAGTGTCGTTTAGAATGGTTGTTTTGGCTTCAAAGAATGTTAAATCATCCCGTATCCATTCTTAATAAATCTATGGATGGGATACTTTTGACAATAAATATGGAAATTTCGAGACAGGCTTGGCTATTGCCAAGCTAATAGTAGCAGACATTTTGAACATCTCATAAAGTAGGTAGTTTTTGTTCAGTTTTTAGGTATTTCTTATTTTCATTGTGTTCTTGTTCATTTATGTAAAATTAGTGGTCGTATATATCTCCTTTTAACAAAAAAATCAATCGAACCCTATGTGATTGAATTTGTTTAAGGGATTATTTGAATCTTTAAAAATACACAGGACGTTCCATTTAAAATAAAAAAATTATTATTCTTTCTGACTAACCCTGTATAGTAACAGAAACGGTTTTATCCTACCAAGCTGTGCCGTTTTTAACTATATAGACGTGCCAATTTTCAAAAATATATTCGGTAGTTTCTGAAATATTTGCAATATTCTAGACTTTTTGACACTCCATATTACTTTACGATTTAATGAAAGTACGCTTGATAAAAACAAACAGACGTAGTTGCTGTCAAAAAGTTATTTACTGCTTAATAATTTTAATTCTGCATAGATTGAAAAATCTTACTCATCCCAGAACAGATGTTTCCAGTTCTGGATGGGTGAGTCGTACACCCGTAGTACATGGTACTTAGACTTCGGTCTTTGTGGGATGTCAGAAGATTAACAAAAAAATTTACACCCCCCTCCCCACGACAGAAAGGTAAATCCGCCCTTGGCTCGTGCTCTTTTTCAACTTAAAATGCATAAGTGCAAATTTTTCAAAAAATGTAGATATAGATTATGATTTGTATTTTATGAGAGAGTTTCATGAATTAAAATTATCAGTTTTTGGTATACCGCCACAAAATTGAGAGAGAATGTTGAAAACAAAGAAGCAGTCGCTTCTACATTTCCTGCAACCAGCAACAACAGCATAGTATCTGGACCAAGGGGGTCGGCGAATCATCAATTATAACAACTGTATGTTTAATTGTAACAATTGTAATAATTACATATAAATGTCAGTCACCTTGTTAAGCTTATTAGAAAAATTGAAAATAAAAAATAGATGTGGTTTATTTAAAAACTACGTTGCATATTTTGCAACTAAAAAGGCAAAAAATAAAACAGAAGCTACTTAAAGTTAATTTCTACTAATACTATTTAAAAAAAGGCTGATAATCATGCACTAGTGCGGATAATCGCACTAGTGCATGATTTCCGGATAATCGCACTACTGCATGATTATCGCGTAATATTATTCAGATTGGTTTGAATCAACAATTAAAAATCGTCATTTTACGCCCGGTTGCACCAATAATTTAATCACGAATTAAACTAATTGGACACTTGTAATGTGACAGCACTATGTTAACGTCATTGCCAAGGCTGACTCTAAACGACAATTAAATTTACTACTTGATTAAAAGCTTTGTGCAATCCGCTGTTAGTGTTAGATACAGTGGTTTCCAACGCGTACCACTCGTGGTCCGCGAGAGCATTTGGGGTGGTACGCAGAAAGGTTCAATAATAATACAAAACAAAAGTACTGGTTTTCGCAAGACCTCCAGGATATTTTAGACAGAGGTGGCAAAAACCTGGTTCATGCAAACCCAGGTTTGAATACTATGGCCTAGCCCTACAAAATAAATAATTTCTCGATCTTTCCCAGCTGGCACAAACCCATTACTTCAGTAACCATGCTCTTCTAGCTCTTTTTCTCTCTGTCTGCTGTGGGTGTACTGTCTTTTTTCTCCAATTATTTTTTCGGCTTCTGCATAAAACCACTAGCCTCTACTATTGCTCCAACCGAACACCCTTCACTTTATTGTTCAACTATGTACATTCCAGAACTTCCTGTTGTCTTCTTGGTATCTTCCATACCTCTTGCATCACCAAATTATGGAACTTTTTGCCTACAAAAGTATTTATTTTCTTCTCTAACGTTAGTCTTTCAAGTCAATCTCATTTCTTTCCAAGATATCTCAGTACTTGATGTTCTGATTACAGTGGTTTCCAACGCGTACCACTCGTGGTCCGCGAGAGCATTTGGGGTGGTACGCAGAAAGGTTCAATAATAATACAAAACAAAAGTACTGGTTTTCGCAAGACCTCCAGGATATTTTAGACAGAGGTGGCAAAAACCTGGTTCATGCAAACCCAGGTTTGAATACTATGGCCTAGCCCTACAAAATAAATAATTTCTAGATCTTTCCCAGCTGGCACAAACCCATTACTTCAGTAACCATGCTCTTCTAGCTCTTTTTCTCTCTGTCTGCTGTGGGTGTACAGTCTTTTTTCTCCAATTATTTTTTCGGCTTCTGCATAAAACCACTAGCCTCTACTATTGCTCCAACCGAACACCCTTCACTTTATTGTTCAACTATGTACATTCCAGAACTTCCTGTTGTCTTCTTGGTATCTTCCATACCTCTTGCATCACCAAATTATGGAACTTTTTGCCTACAAAAGTATTTATTTTCTTCCCTAACGTTAGTCTTTTAAGTCAATCTCATTTCTTTCCAAGATCTCTCAGTACTTGATGTTCTGATTACAGTGGTTTCCAACGCGTACCACTCGTGGTCCGCGAGAGCATTTGGGGTGGTACGCAGAAAGGTTCAATAATAATACAAAACAAAAGTACTGGTTTAAAACTTAGAGCTTTCCGTACTGAATGTACAATATGGACTGTACTTTGTTTTATTAATACTTAAATACATTTTGTAAAGTTATTCACATGTGTATAGAATTTATTTTACCCCCTCAAAAAGTTATAACATAACCAGTTGTACGCCACGGCCCTACAAAATTCTCAGATAGTACTAAAGTATAAAAAAGTTGGGCATCACTGTGTTAGAATGTCTATTTTGATGAATGAAATTCTCATATAAACTCAATAATTCTTTCCCCCATTATTTTCATGCGAAAACTTAGTAACCGAGTTGTTCGCCCAGCCCTACGTATCTTTAGAAAAAACAAAATTCCACCGAGTTTTAATTAAAAAGAGAAATGAATTTTATATACCACTGTCACAACCTAAGCTAACATGACCCAGCAAAAAAAATCTTAAAAGCTACCTCGTAGGTAGGTACTCCTATTATTATGATATTGGGCCAATATGCAAAAATATCACTTCAAGTGCCCGAACATACTATTTTTTCATGTGCCAATAATAGCCGAAATTAAAAGAAAGTACTGCAAAGTTAATTAAAAATTTTATATAAATATTGTTAAATGTTAGGATCGCCTAATTTAAGTACCTAAGCATAATTTGGCATTTATTTTATTATTTATTCTTATGGTATATCAAATCGTAACAAAAATTTGAAGACAAATATTGAGGTTATGATTTACCACCGTTAAAGCATAAGATAAATAAAAATAAAAAAACTTATTTGTTTATTAGCGCATAACATTATCTTAAACAAACATTCTATTCCTTTAATTTCTGCCAATGTCGGTAAAGTCAGGATTTGTAGAAAAATAAGCAGTCATTATAATGAATCAACTGCCGGCAACAAAAGAAAATAGAACAGATTGGTTATCTCGCAATTAAATAGACTATTTAATTAAATTTAATATTTCCTACTACTGACTATTGCATAGTCATTTTAGCGAGAAATACAACTCTAACCCAAAATACTATACATATCCATAGAACTTTTTTATAGAAAATTTAGTTACCTTTAATTTTTCACATACTTATTAGCCCACTCGTTAGAAACGTAAGAATGGCGTTTTGGTGCAAGGGGTTGAGGAGTTTTGAAACTTGTCAGGATTGTAGACTTGGTGGCCCTAAGTATTAACCCGCCGCTCGTGCCGCCATCTTGAAAAATGGCGCTCAATATCAGTTTTTGGCATGTAACTCCGTTCTTGTAGGTTTTAGAAAAAGTTTTTTTATCGGAAGTTGTAAAGGATAAAATTTGCTACAAAATCGCTTTTGCACGTTTTTTTCAGACTTATTATTTTTTGAATTAAATGGCCGAATATTAGGCGAATTTTTAAAAATCTCAGTATAGCGGCATCTGCACGCTACTTTTTACCAGTTATCTGCCAATTAGCGTAACTAAAGTAGTTTCATGCAATTAAGTATAAAAATCACTGCTTCCACACCACCATGAGGCAGAGTTGAGCGGCACGTTTTTGTTAACGTGTAGGCCTAATTCCCACTCCAAACTTACATACGCGTTTTCTGTCGTTTTGCACTATCCATGTTCCTGGTTTACTATGTTCATTATCTTTAGAATCTTATTCGTCTCAAACACCCACTCCAACGAATCGAGGACGTCAGCAACCTCGTATGGGTCTTCGGGGTCGGAATCTGCTGCCAAGTCGGGAATATTTTCACATGCTGTCCCGTTACGGTGCCGTTACATTAGAGACACGGCACCGAATACTTTAAGCCCCATTTTCCGACGTCTGCACGCTCCAGCACTTGATGGTACGTCCGCAGACAATGCTTCCTAGCAGCCTCTCTTGTGGGTGGCAAGAACGCGTTATATTTCAAGCTCCGCGTCGAATAAAGCGTTTCCGCAACTTTTCCCCTGGCCGGTTTCAGCAAAAAAAATTTTTTTCATTCTGTCTCGCCTTTGCAGTTAAAAGAACCAACAAATCTGTATCTTCTCGCGTCCCTGCCACTCATATATGCGGCTAGGCAGCATTGTCAGCGAGCGTACCACCAAGTGGCAATGTGATGTGGCACAGAAAAAGATCCTGAGTAATATGGCTGGCACTGGCAGAAAACGAGGCAGAAGCAGCCCTTGGCACTATTTTAAAATCAATATCCTATAAATATAAAAAAGGCTGTGCAGGAGCATGCGGATGTCGGAAAACGGGCTTAAAGTGCTATGTGCTGTGTCTCTATTGTAACGGGACAGCATGTTAAAACATTCCCGATTTGGTAGCAGTTTCCGACCTCCCAGGCTGCTGGCGTCCTTGATTTGTTGGAGTGGGTGCTGGACGAGACGGGAGACGAACAAGATTCTAAAGATAATGAACATAGTCAATCAGGAACATCGTGTAGTGCATAACGACAGAAAACTCGTAAGTAAGTTTGGAGTATCGATTAGGCTTACGTTACCACGTTAAAAAATCGCGCCGCTCAACTCTGCCTCATGGGTGGTGTGGAACCGGTAATTTTTATTACTTAATTGCATGAAACTACTTTAATTATGCTTAACTGGCAGATATCTGGTAAAAAGTAGCGTGCAAATGTTGCTTTACTGCGATTTTTAAAAATTCGCCCTAATATTCGGCCATTTAATTCGAAAACTATTAGCCTAACAAACAAATGTACAGAAGCGGATTTCTAAAACCTACAGGAACGGAATTACATGCCAAAAACTGATATTGAGCGCCATTTTTTCAAGATGTCGGCGCGAGCGGCGGTCGCTCGAGGTCGCAAGCTTAGGGTAATACTTAGGGCAACCAACTCTACAATCCTGCCAAGTTTCAAAACTCTTACTAACTTTACTTCTTGCACCAAAAATGTACCTAATGACTGGCCTATAACAAAACTAATGTTGAAGTTACTCAAATGAAATTTAAGAAAATGGCCAAAGACTAATTTAGAGGGGGGGGGGTGTCTCTACTCTTCCCTCCGAAGGGGAGACGCCGATCTCTTTCGAGGAGGAAAACTCAAGGTTGGTAATATATCAAAGAACCACTCAAATTTCTTTTCACAATTTTTTCTGAACTTCGTTCATTTAACCAACTAGGCGCTAATACAGTGCGGCTCTTAATGCCCCCCACCCCCTTTTAACTTTTGAACCGTTACATTCACACCTAAGCAAACCCAAGAAACGTGAAAGTTGGCATACGGTTATTAATACAAAAATGCTTTGTTTTGGTGCCAAGTGGCTCTCGGAAAAATCAAGATGGCTGCTGGACGCCATCTTGGAAAAAAATTAAATGGAAAAAGTGGTCTTGCGATACATCATTTTAAAGGTATCATTGAGTACTTTATGATCCTTGAATATTACGTCATTATTCGCCCTGAGAACAAAATGGCGGCTTATTGAAAAAAATATTTTAAAAATAAAATATAATGAATATTGTTGAAGTTTTTTAATTCGCAATTTGAAAATACGCTTCCGATAATAGAAAGAGGTTAAAAAAATATCAGTAGGCCCTCACCCACCCCCACCAATTGAAATAAAAATTTTCAAGCCGATAAGAATACCACCAAATAATTAAAATTTTCTCCATGTCATTTCAACAACTTCAAATCTAATTTTAAACGCAATTTAAATTTTATTTCTGTAAGTGAGAGTGGGCGAGGGCTTAATAATATTTTTTTAACCTCTTGCTATCATCAGAAGTGTATTTTCAAACGGCCAATTAAAAAACTTTAGCAATAATAATTATTATATTTTATTTTTAAAATATTTGTTTCAATAAGCCGCCATTTTGCTGTCAGGGCGAATAATGACGTAATACTCTAGAACCATAAAGGACTCAATGGTACCTTTAAAATGATGTATCGCGTGACCCCCCTTTCCATTTAAATGTTTTTTCCAAATGGCGTCCAGCAGCCATCTTGATTTTTCCGAGAGTAATTTGTGCAACAAAAAATAGTATTTTTGTTCTTATCACCGTATGCCAACTTTCAATTTTCTAAATGTAACGGTTCAAAAACTTAGGAGGGGGGCATTAAAAAGCCACACTGTAAATTGAATACACTAAAATTAAATCCAAAAGAAAAGGTCGAAATGTCTGGACTCATAACCGCACCAAGTTCGACCTTTTTAGAAGCTTTTATTTAACTAGACATGCTAGTTTGCTTGTATGTATGTTTAGGTCAAATATTGCAATCCACATTTCGTCGTTCTAATTAAGCTAGAGCTTTGAAATTCTGCACACGTACATAAGTCCGGTGACAATGCAATATATATATATATATATATATATATATATATATATATATATATATATATATATATATATATATATATATATATATATATATATATATATATATATATATTAATATTGTTCTAAATCCGAAATGGCGGACGCCCCAAGGCCCACGATGGCGGATTACTTTTTTCTTTACAATCCCCTTAATATGGGTATCAAATGAAAGAGTTTGACGAGTAGAATATGATAAGCTACGTGACGCCACTCTAAACCCAATGTGGCGGACGCCACAAGATGGCGGATTACTTTTTCCACAATCCCCTTGAGATGGGTATCAAATGAAAGGGTTTGATGAGTAGAATACGTTAGGCTATGTGACGTCATTGTAAACCCAATATGGCGGACGCCACAAGATGGCGCATTACCTTTTTCTTCACAATCCCCTTGATATGGGCATCAAATGAAAGGGTTGGACGAGTAAAATACGATAATGTATGTGACGTCATTCTAAACCCAATATGGCGGTCGCCACAAGATGGCGGATTACATTTTTTCAGAACCCCCTTGACATTTGTATCAAATGAAAGGGTTTGACGAGTAAAATACGATAAGCTATATGACGTCATTCTGGACACAAGATGGCGGATTACCGCTTTCTTCACATTCCCCTTGATATGGGTATCGAATGAAAGGATTTGACAAGTAGAATACGATAACAGGTAAAATGTCTTGAAAGTTAAGAAGTAACTAAAAATTTAACAATACAATTTTGTAAAAAATACTTTTTAAAAACAAGCTAGTATTATGTACTAAAACGGAAAAAATGTATAGTATAGTATAGTTTTTTCATTGAGGCAATGCTGAATGCTATTTATAAGTAGACGTAGTTCGCGTGAGTGGATCCTAATAAAAGTAGTATAAAAGTTATTACTGAAACAGATATGATATATAAATGCTAAATTTATTATCTTAAAAGCTTGCCGGGTGAATAGAAAGGAAAAAATACATACTTAGGTACTTACAATTTCTGCAAAACGAAATTAATGTCTGTATGAACTTTTCGCGCGCAACAAGCTTTTAAGACAATAAATTTAACATAAAATTTTATATCTGTTTCAGTGATAACTTTGATACTTCTTTTATTATAATCCACCCACGCGAACTATGTCCACTTATAAATGGCATTCAGCATTGCCTCCATATACGTATTAAATAAATATACGACGGGTTATCTGGAATTCTTGATGCCAACAATGTGAAATGGAGATATACAATCTCGCATAAGTCTATCCTTTAGTCTGATATTTCTGTATATGCGCATGCGTTAATACGAATTTTTTCATTGGTCAGACATTGTACTGAATTAGATGGTGAATTGTACTAATCATCGGCTGTTGTGCGTATATTTCGGCTTCTTCCAGCTGTCTGCTTTTTCTAGTTTACAGCTGGATCGCCATTCGCCTTTTTTTCTTTGTGTCGTGTTGTATTTTGTATTCGGTGTTCTTGTGGTTTATTTTGAAGTGTGCTAACTTATGCCCTGATGTACAAAAAGTAATAAACTAGTTCAATTATACCAAAAAACCAGCCCTGTCAAGAAACGTATGAAGCGTGGCGCCGCGCCGTTAGATTGCCAATAGCAACACAAAATTTAGCGCAATCGCAGTTTACGAAATATCGGACTAAAGGATAGACTTATGCGAGAATATATATCTCCATTTCACATTGTTGGCATCAAAATCCGCACATTGGGTAAATGGGGAACCCGCGGTATATTTATTTAATACGTATATGATTGCCTCAATGAAAAAACTATACTTATTTTTTTCGTTTTAGTACATCTAAATAATAAAAGCTTGTTTTTAAAAAGTATTTTTAGAAGATTTTTTAAATTTTAACCTGTCGGTCTTCCTTCGTTTGTTTAGTACGAAAATGGCATAAGAAAAACTAAATTTTAATGCCATTGTATTGTGCAAAGCAGTAAATAAGATTCGTTGCTTCGCACTTTAAGGGGCATAATAATATGATGTAGTCTATACATGCTAAATAATTAAGTATTAAAAAAGTTTTGTAATGTTAATATAAAAGCGGTGGTTTTTAATTGCATGCTAAATATAAATGTTATTATTTTCTTGATGAGTTTTTTAACGATGTTTCAAGCTGATATTGTAATTTTCCTAAGTTTTGTAAACTATTATAAAAGAGCTTTTATTTACATATTACATATGTTTATATTAATGAAACAGGTAAATTATAAATAAGTTATAGGTGCTGAAAAATAACTAATAGCGTGGCCGCGTGGCGGCTATTGCATAGTGAGGCGCAAGGGTGCGTCGAAAGTCAAAGGTGGTTGAAAAAATCAAGCCGGCAGCACAATTTAAATCTTGCGGGGGTGTGGGCTTAAACTGTAGATTCTTTTTCGGGTGACTTTCTGTTCCAAATGTTGGCGCAGGTCAGTGTGTTCTGACGCCACTTGTATTTTTGGACCCTTAGTAGACAATTAATAGTTTTAATAATAGACGGGATAGTACAAACAAACCAGTCAAACATATAGGCCAAGCAATAGAGCGATTTGTCGTGACATTAATCTTATTAGAAAACCGCCTGTGCCATCATCTGAAAGACGATCCGCAGATGACTCCTGTTATATTTTCAACTCTGAAATTTTTTCCTTTAATTTGTTATAAACATTTTTAAGCAAAAAAACGCGTTTGTTTTAGTTTTTTGCTTATAAAATGGAAAGTAATGAAACAATCTTAATGGTGCAAATGGACGATTTGTAGAGAATAAAAATACGATCAAAATGAGATGTCGGACGTCCCGATAGGATAAGTAGCAACAGAGAAAATCCGGAAAAACCGGAAAATTAAGAGTTTTTTTTTAATTCATAAATCGGCCAATTTTAAACGTAGAGGGCTCAAACTTTGGGAAAGTAGCAATTTATAGCTACTTTATGTGTGCAAAACCCCGACGCTGTCCGACGATTAGTTTTGCCACAATCGTGATTTTAATTTTTCAGCACACTATTTTTCAACAGGTCTGGATGCTCTATGGATCGTCCGACTTTAATTATTGAAACGGATTTGAAAAGTACAAGTTTAATTGAACAATGTATATTTTAGTTTTTCCATAGAATGCTACGAAACCGGTTGAAAATGCACGTAAAGATGCGTGAAAATGACCGAGCGCCCGAATATTGGCTCCCCTTCGCTCCGCTGCTCTCCCGCTACGCGACATCTTTCGCGCGCTCACCCATTTTCAAGCATCTTTACGTGCTTTTTCAACCGGTTTCGTAGCATTTTATGGAGAAATTAAAATGTACATATTGTTCAATTAGACTTGTACTTTTCAAATCCGTTTCAATAATTAAAATCGGACGATCCATAGAGCATCCAGACCTGTGGCAAAATAGTGTGTTGAAAAATTTAAATGACGATTGTGGCAAAACTAATCGTCGGACAGCGTCGGGGTTTTGCACACACAAAGTAGCTATAAATTACTACTTTTTCCCAAAGTTTGAGCCCTCTACGTTTAAAAATGGTCGATTTATGAACTTAAAAAATATCTCTTAATTTTCCGGTTTTCCCGGATTTTCTCCGTTGCTACTTACCCTATCGGGACGTTCGGCCTCTCATTTTGTTCGTATTTTTATTCTCTACAAATCGTCCATGTACACCATTGAGATTGCTTCATTACTTTCCATTTTATAAGCAAAAAACTAAAAAAATCGCGTTTTTTTGCTTAAAAATGTTTATAACAAATTAAAGGAAAAAACTTCAGAGTTGGAAATATAACAGGAATTATCTACGGATCGTCTTTCAGATGATGGCATAGGCGGTTTTCTAATAACATTAATGTCAAAAAATCGCTAATATTTTGCTCTGTCGCTTGACCTAATAGCGTGTTATTTATTGAAAGCACTCACAGAAATACACAGGAAAAACTGCTATGCTATTTTCAATAATATTTTTTTTGCCACTATCATATCAGTTATATTAAAGTTAATATTGTCTCAACCAAACATTATTGAAATAATCAAAAAATATATTTCGATTTGGATAGCGAATTTTATAATAAATTTATATTGTAACATTACCATAAACATTAACTATTCCTACATATTTTTCAAAAAATTATAAATAAAATCTAACATTTGCAGTCTATGTAAGGTCTTTGAAATGAATATACCATAAAAATATGAATAATAGATCAATACTAATACCTAATACAAAAAATACAAGCCTTTTTCGGCATTTTTGATTTACATGCACTTAGATTGTTTCCAAAAACATTCTTTACACATCTCACTACGACCTTATCAAAATCTGCGTCAAATCGTTTTGGCTTCTAAAGGAAACAAATAACCAAATAGTTTTTGTCTCTCTGTTCTTTCTGTTCAAAGTAAATTTTTTCGAAAAACAGTTTTTTCGAAAACGGATTAACAAAATTTTTCGAAAATATTTCCTCGAAACACATATTTCGAGGGTACATTTTTTCAAAAATGTCCTGACAGCTTTTTCAAAGATACTTTATTGAAAACGAATTAATGAAATATTTTCTAGAAAACACGTATTTCAGAAGTACATTTTTTAGATAAATAGATAGATAGATAGATTTTCCGAAAATATATTTATTCGAAAACAGTATCTATGTATTTAGAAAATTAAATTATGAATTCTAGTAGCTTTGAGAATGTTGATGAAAAAGACGAAAAAAGATCGTGAACAAACCTAAAAGAACCCTTTTTGGGTTTGATCAGGTTTCCTTTGGTTTGATACGTTACTTTCTCTTAAATTACTTTACCAAAAAGCCGTTGCATGGAAAAATTAATATCCGAAAAAATTGAATTCAGAAAAAGATGTTCTTTGACAACATGTGTTTTGAAAAGTGCATTAAAAAAATTGGTTTTAGAAAAACTGTACTTTTGTAAGTAGATATTCGTATATTCCCCCAAATAAGCAGAAGGCATAATAAAAAAAAATGCTAAAATATTTACACCTTTATATTAATCAAACGATGATTTGTCCGGTCGCGTGTCAGCTAAGATGACCAACTGTTCTGTTTTTTCAACAAACATGATTTTTTGATATTAAATTGAGTAAATTTTTTCGACAGATGCTTTTTTGAAAATGGATCTACAAAAATTTTTCGAAAATATATTTTTTAAAAGAATCTTTTAAAAATATATTTTTTAGAAAACATATTTTTTCTTAATTTAAATTATATGTTGTACTGGCTTAGAAAATGTCAGAAAACGAACAGTCTTTGTGTTCGGTTATTACATTTCCTTGTGTCTGCTCGGTTACTCTGTAGTTAATTACTTATAAAAAAAATGTTGTTTAATATGAATATTCCAGGTCTTTTCGAAACAATGTTTGAAAAAATGTACATAATTTCTAAAAATATGTTTTCTTAAAAAATGTAGTTTCAAAACGTGGTTAAAAAAAATTTAAAAACCGAAAAAAAAAATTTAACACATCCCTAGTTTTCAAATAACTGTGTTATCGAAATGTTCTGTTTTCGAGAAAATATATTTCCGAAAAAACGTGCTTTCAAAAAAATTGTTTTCGAAAAATCTTCATATTTCGTCCAAATGGACAGAAGGTATAAATAAAAAAAATTCAAAAATGCCACAATACTGGTAAGTTAAGATGACAAACGGACAAACCGTTCTGTTTACGCAACAACAAGATATTTCGTCCATTATGAAATAGTGTACATTTCTTAGAACGCTAAACAATAAAAACTAATGTCGCATGGGAACTTGCCCGTTTTTTTTCGTCCATATTGTTCACTAGCTCGCGGTGACACCACCCCCCCCCCCCCTGATGAAATTCTTAATCTGCCCCTGAACTGACCATGCTCATAGTGAACTAAATTTTATGTTTTAAGATAATTAAATTATAGTTAAAAACTACCCTTAACATTCTCCTAATAGATTAACCATGTTGATGAAAAAAACCGAACGATAATCGCGATAAGGTAACACCTTGAAGCATTCAGGTACAAAATAATTTTTAATCCTATTAAACTGGTACGCATTTTTGGTAAAACATACATAGTCATCCATAAAAGCTTACACTAACCTGCAGCTGTCCGTTGTCGGAACAACAAAAAAGAAAATTAATTTTGAAATAACACAAATACTAAGATAAGGTAATAAAATGTTAGCCTTTATTTCAAACCCTACGTTTATAGTATCTTCGGCACCGAAATTACAGGGCAAGCGATTCACGTAGTAATTTGGGTAAAGGCTACTTATTTCAGCACAATCAAAGTGATTTTTAACACGATCCCTTTTTGTATTTGGTATCTCTTTTTGTTTTGGTGCTACTTCTTATGTTGAGTGAGCATCATGGAAAAAAGTGGCTGATGAAAATTGCATTAAGTGCTCGTATTAAAGGGAATGTACTGATTTTTTCAACAAATGTACCTAATTTTTCAAACCGAGACCTTACTTGGAATATTTTGCCAAACAGGGCCGTTTATAGTGTCTACGCTTTTTTTTATCTTGGACAGCCCACGTAGCCTTCAAACCTAAGTGCTAACGTACCGTGGGCGTCTGAAGAGAAGGGATATGTAATCTATTGACACGGGATTTAAAGGATTGGAGGTTTGGAGAGGAAGGGAAAACATCTGCAGGCAGTTTATAAATGGAGACCCTAGGTATGAATGCGCGGGAGAAGGGGAATGTTATAGGATCTTGTAGCTGAACTGTAAAGGGATAACGGGTCCTTTGTTGTTTTGTTAAGAACAGTCAAGGGGCTAGCGCTCCAGAGTAAAATCCGTGGAAATATCGATAGGAAAGGACAAATCTCCAACAGAGCGGCGATGAGCGAGAGAAGGGGGTTTTCTTGTGAGCAATAAGTCATTGATGACTTCAAGCCTCTACCTTAGTACTAAAGTACCATATTATGCGTCTGGAAAGACGGGAAGTTTAATCTATTGACAAGGAATTTAAAGGACTGAAGGTTGGGACGTGAAGGGAAAACATCTGCAGGCAATTTATTTCATAGTCTGGAGATCCTAGGTATAAACGAGCGGAAGAAGCGGGATGTTCGACTTTTTGTAGCTGGACAGTAAAGGGATGCACATGTGACGTGCTTATTGTTGTTCTGTTAGGTGCATTTCCTATGGGGCGGCTGACGCTCGCGGCTGCCGCTCAGCGGCCGGCTGACGCCAGTAATCCATTGACGTTGAAGCTTGCGTCTGACGCTCGAAAAGAAACGGATACATTAAATTGTCACAGTAGCAGTAAAGGTTATAATTTAAATTTAGAAAAACTACACAGAAAAATCACTATCGTATATTGAATTAGATACCAATTCACTCAATGACACACTCTATTCCGTATTGCATAATACAAATTCGGTTTCTTTCAATGATTTCTATATCATTGTTAACCAATAGGTTATAAGATTTCTTGAAATATAAGGTTTCATTAGTTTTTAATAGGTCGTTTAAATACTGAGTTCTTATTTGATGCAGTAATTTACCTATTCTAAATTTAATACAAAATAAATCATTGGTTTTAGTAACTATTTATTTTAAATATATCTTATTTACTTGAAATACTTCTTATTATTGCAATGCTGTTTAGATTTGTTTTACTTACATACCATAGAACACTGAAATGTTCCAGAATTGCAAAAGAAACTATTATTTTTAACACAATAAACAAACAGGCTGCAAGCTTAAACGACTATTCAACGAACAAATACCAACAGCACAATTCTAACCTCTCCAAAGCGTGTCCGTGAGCAATAGAAGTAATATTTCAGCCAACAATAGAACCCATTGAATTAACATTTCTTAGTATTTCTCGAATACATAGGTATGTTTTATTGGAGTGTTTATTTTAATTAACATGACATAAGGATTATTGGCTTAGTTCTTAGATTTTCTATTTAAACTGCAGTTCTTGTTCGTTTAATAAAATATTTGTCATTTGAATCACACCGCCTACAAATAGCTATTTTTCGCCCAATTACATTTACGTATTCCCATGAAATACCTTAATTTTTTAGCTCTAACAATTCTACACTCTAAGGAATAATATAAATTTATTGGTTTCCAATAATATTTTGGTCAGTGGAAAAATGGTAATATAGTTTTCAAAGAAGTAGGAATAAGTACTTTTGAACTCCAATAATAAGTCTATATTTAAAGAAATATTTTTTTGAATTATTTCAATTATGTTTTGTTGGGACAATATTAACTTTAATATAACTAATGTGACAGTGGTCAAAAATAATACTATTATTGCAAATAGCATAGTAGTTTTTTCTGTGTACCTATGTTTTCTAAAAAATATATTTTCGGAAAATGTATTTTTGAAAGATTCTTTTTAAAAAATATATATTTTCGAAAACATTTTGCAGATCCATTTCTGAAAAGCACCCTTTGAAGCTGTTTTTCGAAAAAAAAATACTTAATTTAATATCAAAAAAAAACAGAACAGTAGGTCATCCTAGCTTACACGCGGCAGGACAAATTGTTTGATTAATATGAAAGTGCAAATATTGTAGCACTTTTTTTATTTATGCCTTCTGCTCATTTGGCGGAGATACCAGTACTTACGAAAGTACAATTTTTCTAAAAGCAATTTTTCCATTTTTTCGGATATTAATTTTTTCAAGCAACGGCTTTTTGAAAAAGTAATTTACGATCAAGTAACATAGCAAACCTAAGGAAACCTGATCAAACCCAAAAAAGTTTAGTTTGGGTTTGTTTGGGTTTAGGATCTTTTTAGTGTTTTTTCAATAACATTTTTCAAGCTTCTAGAGTTCGTAACTTAATTTTCATAATACGTACAGTTTTCGAAAATATATATTTTCGGAAAATGTACCTGTTTTTTTAAAAGAATTTTTGAAGACATCTTTGAAAAATGTACTCTCGAAATAAATGTTTTCGAGAAAATATTTCATAAATTCGTTTTCAAAAAAGCAGCTCTGAAAAAGCTGTCAGTATATTTTTGAAAAAACGTACTTTCGAAATATGTGCACTCGAGAAAATATTTTTGAAAAGTTTCGTTAATCCGTTTTTGAAAAAGCTGTTCTTCGAAAAAATTTACTTTCAAAAGAATGTTTTTTGAAAAAAAAATTAGTTGGTTATTTGTTTCCTTTAGAAGTTAAAACGATCCGATGCAAATTTTCATAAAATCGCACTGAGATGCGTAAGGAATATTTTCAGAAGCAATCAAAGAGCATGTAAATAAAAAAATGACAAAAAAGGCTTGCATTTTTTATATGATATAGGTATTAGTACTGATTTATATTCATATTTTTGTGGTATAATTCGTTTCAAAGACCTTACATAGACACCAAATGTTTGTTTTTGTATATAATATTTTGTAGAATATGTAGGAATGGTTAATGTTTATATTACAATATTTATTTTTATAAAATTCGCTATTGAAATTATTTTTGTAAAAGGCTTCAGTGGGGGCGCCCCCTCGAACCCCCCCCCTAAACCTGCCCCTGCGTTAAGCATATATATAAAAAGTAGTACCTGATTTGATATTCAAAAAGGGAATCCTGGAAAAATTTGTATGAATACCTACAGAGAACTGAACATTACACACCACCCGCAATAATTTTGATGTTATCTTCATCTATCCAATTAAAATTGTGTACTCCTCTATACTTAACTTCTACTCAAGATTCATTTACCGTAAATAACGATAATTGCGCCAATCGTTGGCAAATGCATTGAATTGCATTGCTATCGATCAATTTGTAATAAAATTGCGACAAATTTATCACCTGCAACAGAGCTGTATTCAGGTCCACAGCTTGCTTACGTTGCTTTTTAAATTATTTCAATTTTCAATCATTTGTTACGCAACAACAAAAGAAAAAACAACCATTTATATATATAAAAAAAAAACAATTTCATGTTCTTATTATTTATGATGTATCGTGCCGTGAGATGAGCAGTGGTGCCAGAGGTATCTCGGCTATTTCCGCTACCGTGATTGAAATTTTCCGCTACCAAGTGCATTTTGTCGCTACCATATGCTCCGTCACATGATATTAGCTTATATGTGTCCATTTTTTGTAATTAGTTTTTTTTAATGTTTATGTACCAAATTACCATTAACAACCTTGCCCCCCTGGATACGTCCTTGGTTCCTTACGTGGCTTTAAGAAAGCATACAGGGCTTATTTGCTTCAGGGTGCATTTAATTGAGCATAATGTAATGTCGATATATAATACTACACATTTTATTTTTTATGTATTGCTGTTGTATAAAGTACATATTATATCTATTGTGGTTTATTCTCATTTAACTGTCGTCTTCTAATCTTAATTACTGTTATTAATCTGGATTGCTACTATTAACCATGTTTAAATTCTTATTATTTTTATTATTGTATATTGATACATAGTATAGGCAGAGAAAAATAAGATAGAGAGAATAATATCTCTTCTTCGCGTCAGCTCGACAACGCGATGGCCTTCAAACGGCAACACCCCGAGATTGGCACGTACGATTCTCATAAAACACCCCGACATAGCCAGCGCGGTAGCAACACGGCAAGCAGAGAGAGTTTTCTGCGGGGCGTCCCAATACTCACTCTCACTGTGCTTTATAATAACCCAAAATCTGCATCGCACGCCCATGACAGCTTATTTCGACGTCGGTTTGGAGGTCATAGAAAGCAAATCGTATTTATGAATGAAATCCGTACGAGATATTCTTCTCTCTATCTTATTTTTCTCTGGTATAGGTTAGCATAGGTTAAGCTGAGCAATTTTATACTGAACTTCGCCGAGTTTGAAGTAAAGGCCTTTTATTATTATTATTATAATTATGAAAAATTTAATTTCTTATACAGGGAGCATAAAAAATACGAAAACGTTATTTTACGTAAGAGTAAACACACCTTGTTTACCATTTTCTACCAGAAGGACAAATATGAAATTGTTTTAAATTAAACCCTAAGCCGAAGTACAAGATTTCATTAAAAAAATTAAATAATAAAAGTAACAAGTTTTAGCACATTATCTTTTTAAAGTCCCAACTATTCTCTTTCAAACCTTTAACTAGAGTACCAGTTTATATATATTAAACAATAATGACACCTATTGACACATTTGTTAATGTCTTTATTAAATGAAGCAGTTATTTAATTCAAAAAACTTTTTATTCAAGTGCAATTTTTAAATAATATAAACATTTAATTATACTCAAAAGAATATGATATAAACTAACCAATACAATAAAGATATCAAAATTTAAAAACCCCACCCCATATTCAACACATTTTTCTAATTGCTTCCTTAGATATCTGAAGGAATTTCTGATTTCTGCCTGGGGTATTGAACGAACAGCTGGCTTTTAGCGCGTCAATATTATTTGGTATTGGAGTGGCATAAACAATTTGTTTTAAGCGGCCCCATAGACATAGGCGCCGACTTTTGAAAATCTCAATGGGTGCAGGAGGGACAAGATCAAAAGTCTAATACTAACATATCGGTTATCAATTTTCTGCAATAAATATTGTCTAAAATACGTTTGTACGTCCGTATTCCTAATGAGTGCTCCGCACCCATTAGAGGCCCCCAATGGGTGCACGTGCCCCGATGCCCCCATGGAGTCGGCGCCAATGCCCATAGAAACACATTGGCCAACGTTAAGTCGGGGTTCCTTGGGGGCCACAAAATTGGGCCATTTCTACCATTCCACCTTGAACCAAATCTGCGGTAAAGCCATCCTATTATCTCGCGACAATGTGCTTGATAACCATCTTGTTGAAAATACATTTTTTGGCGACAATTTAATGGCACATTTTCGAGTTCATAGCTAAAAAACGTATCCAACATTTCTAAGTAAGATATTCTATTGCAGGTGTTCTTAAAAAAATTCTGGCCTATAATGCCATGGACAGATTTCACTCACCACACGTTCACTTTTGTAAAATATTGTCTTCGGCTCTAATAGAACTTTTCTCCGACATTATAAAAAATCAGCAGCAATGTCTGGAATGAAGAGAAATTTAATTACAAAATTTGCTGTAATTCTTTGAGCGCTTTCTTCGGGTTAAAACTTAAACGTTGATACTTTTCGAGAATATTTGACAGATACTGCAAAGCTGTATGTAACATTATATAGTTGGTACTATATACTATCAAGTGTTCACATGTTATCAATACATGGGGCAGGAATTTGCGAAAACATATCTTATATTCCTGTTGGACATTTATCTGAGGAGCCATCAGAAGCTAGAAATAAAGAGTTTAGTAAATTTCGAGAACATGACGCGCAAAAGCGTGGACGGACCGAGAATATTGGGGACATACTGCACAACTTGGTAATTTCATCAAATCTGCTTATTTCCTTTATTAGACCGAATTATACTGCGAAAAAAAATTCTCTGTTCTCAGAAACCGAAACACTTTTTAAAGAAACTAACATTGAGGAAGACAGTTCTGATAGATCAGTCTCTAGGTTAGCTTGCGAAATTTAGGCTAATTTAAGTATGTTTTTTTATAATTAGTATTCAAATCTATTATTTTGCTTTAAACCGAAAACAGTATTTATTTTGTCGAAAAATAATTATATATTTTGAGTGACCGGTACCTAGTCAGGTACTACGTAGGTCTAAATTTAGTACAGCAATAACATAGGTACTCCATATATATTTTGATATGCCACAATTTTTGCAAAACAGCGAAGTATAGTACCAATGTCAACGAATTATCGATTTCGTTACACTGTGCGATAGTGTAAAGTTCATACTATTTTTAACCCGAGTTAAACTTATCCCACGCATAAAAACATCTAGCCTTACAAAGAGGAGGGTAAATTTGTACGGATGGTGCTGTGTCTTGGCCACAAAAATGAAAGACAATCTGTATAGGTATTTTGTTTATGTTTACGTACCTATTAAACAGTAATATTCCGCTCATTTACATCCCAATAAAAAGAGTAGCTTCTCAAGCAATTAACATGCAAGAATAGAAAACAAACCCTTTTGACTATCGGAGATACTTTACAAGAGTGTTTGTTTATTTAATTAAAACTTTAAAATGTTGAAACATCTGTTGTTCTGGTCAGGTGTGATGGAAGTTTATGTTTGCCTTCAGCATTCTTAAAAGCATCCTTAATAGTCAGACGTGCTTGTTGTTATTTGTGCTTGACAAATGTTTTTATTTAGATATTTATTTGGTATCAAATTTTATTATGGAAAAACGTCTCAAAATACAGTATCAAGGAGCTTCAGTATATACAGGCTGTCAGAAAAATCTTATTATGAGCAAATGACTTTGTTATCAGTAAAGATAGAGACACCAAATTTTAGCCGTATCCTATACGTTCATAAATCTACTTTTTCATGTAATTTAACTTTTTCAGCCCCCTTGAGGGGTTGTTGTTGACGGGGAGGTCAAAAATCTTAAATGCAATCCGATGGTTCAGGATTTTAAAAACGAATTGAGATACGGACCTCGGTTTTGCGGTTCAGTTTCTTTTTTGAATACCTTTAAAATGAGATACCACACAGCATCAGTGGCGGATATTATAAGGAAGCAAGGGGGCACGTGCCCCCCGCCCCCTTTCCCTGTTGGTTTCAAAATTTAAGTAGTATTTTCACAACAAAGAGATGCTTGCAAATGCTAAATTTTCATCACAAGTCGAATTATCCTGAAAACTATGACTTTTTCGTATATTAACCCGACTGTGAAAAAGTTATGAAATAACACTTAGAATTCAAAAATTCATTGAAATACAAAGTGTCCCATTTAAAAAAGTCTAATGTTGTGACTCCTTACTTTTTGAACACACCTTGTATGTTTCAAAATGTTTTTAAAATGTGCAGAATATCCAACCACATCTTAACACAAGAGCTTATCTTCAAGCATAAAATTACTCCGCGCAATCGTTGACTCACCAGGTACAAATAAATGGAATGACATAAATCAATAAACAATTTTATTATTTCCAAAATTATTCCGAGTTTAAACCACTCCGACTCTGAGGCCTTTTAGGAATCTTAAAATATTTGTTTACATTTATTGAGGTACTTATCATTTTGTCAAAAGGCAACAAAAGAGCTTGAAACGAACTTTAACTGGAATTTCTCTGAATATTTTTACCTTAAATAAAACACGGAAAATGTAAAAAATATTCTCTTTATTTAATAAAATCATAAACTAACATAATAAGATTAATACAATAACAAAATACAAACAAAATTAAGTACATACAATATAATATACAATAATATAAAGTAAACACACATAATAAATACATACATATGTACTAGGGTGTCCGTTATTTACCAAGTTGATTTTTTTTCTTGCGACGCCCCCTAAATTTTTAGTTTATCGTCTAAAAAAAAATGTCCGCCCAAAATAAGCCCTTAATATTCAGAATAAACCTTGCCCTAAAGACGATACATTTGCCATTTAAATTACATGGGATTTTGCCACTTTTAACAATTAATTATTTTTTCTCGGACAAGATGACTTATACCAATGAGATATACATATTCTTATAGGAAATTGAACGCTCTACAAAAAAGGCCTCTTATAATTTTTCGATAAATTCACTCCTTCAAAAGTTATTCAAGGTGAAATTTAGACTCTATGTAAATTTTCAGATTTTTTTACTTTTACGGCAAAGTTATTATTTCGATAAAAGTTATTAATTTATTTCTAAAAATAGATAATTCTAGTGGAATTAGGGTAAAAAAATTTTAAACATGGAAAATAATATACCGCATAACAGGTAGCTGGTTCTAGTTTGAATCATTTTTGAGACTATTCATTTATAACACGCAATCAACTAATTTTTATTGAATTTCATAAATTTTGGTATACTTTCATGAAATTTCCCTTCAATACAGTAAGTGACTCAAAATTACACTACAAGCATTCCCGCCAACACACGGATTTTCTATTCACGCAGGCGCGCTAAGTCGCATTTAGTACCTTGAATAACTTTTGAAGGAGTGAGCTAATCGAAAAATTATAAGAGATCTTTTTTGTAGAGCGTTCAATTTCCTATAAGAATATGTATATCTCATTGCTATAAGTCATCTTGTCCGAGAAAAAAAAATTAATTGTAAAAAGTGGCAAAATCCCATGTAATTTAAATGGGAAATGTATCGTCTTTAGGGCAAGGTTTATTCTGAATATTAAGGGCTTATTTTGGTCTGGCCTTTTTTTTTGGACGATAAACTGAAAATTTAGGGGGCGTCGCAAGAAAAAAAATCAACTTGGTAAATAACGGACACCCTAATATGTACTGCCGTCATAACGAAGAGGGCAGTAAGTATGGGTTTCCATATATACTTACTGCCCTCTTCGTCATGACGGCAGTGTAGGTATCTACTTATACTAAATATCAGAAAGTTTAAATACACTTTGCTTGTCTCTTGTCTTGCTTAAAGCGAACTCTGATATAATATAGATGTATAAATAACAATTTGAAAAGTTGGTTTCCAAAAAAAAAAAGTTTTCGAATAACTTTATTATCGAAAAAGTTCTGTTTTCGAGAAAGTATATTTTGGACAAAATGTGCTTTCAAAAAATGTGTTTTCGAAAAATTTTCATATATCGGTCCATATGGACAGAAGGTATGAATCAAAAAAATGCTAGGATATTGGTAAGTTAAGATGACAAACCGTTGTTTTCGCAAGAACAGGTTTAGGTATTTCGTCCATTATGAAATAATCTACATTTCTTAAAACAAAACTGAAAACAAAAAAATAATGTTGCACGCGAACTTGGCTGTCTATACTTTTGTGTAGGTCGAGGCCCAGACGTCCCGATTTTTCCGGTACATCCCGAAATTTGAACAAAATAAAATTATACCGCGCGGTACATGACATGTCCCGATTTTATCTCATCAAATGGCCAGGACAGAATTATTAAATTTATTAGTTCGAAAAAGCATTATTGAAATCTGAATCATCAAGAAACAAATGTTCTGTCAATATAAAAAACTCAGAATTGATGGTAAATTTAATTTTGATTTAAACTGTAGTGATTTCTACCAGTACATAAAAGAACGCAAGGATTTTATTGGAAAAATAAAATCGTCTACCAAGTATAAGTAAAAACTGCTTACATGAACCCACATTTGATTTTTTTTTGTTTTGTTATATTATTTATCACAGATTTCTTTCTGAATGAAAATCGTTAGTTTGTTTATTTAATATTTTATAATTTATGTTTGTTTTTGTTGATTTTGAGTTAAGCTTTGACAATAAAAGCATTTTGTCATATTTGGTTGTTTAATGTATACCTTTGTCCCGGTTTTTTTTGCAAAATCCCGATTTTCTTAGCTTTAACAATACAAATCTCGATTCACTGAAATTGACATCTGGCAACGCTGGCTCGACGTGACGTTGCCCCCCCCTCACCGAGACGAAATTCTAAATCAGCCCCTGATAGTAGGCAGTGAATCTCTCCAGATAATTTTTTTGAAGAGATTCGAACGAACCGATAGAAAAAAAGAAGGTTAAAATAAGAATGTAGATTTAAATAATTCACTTTTTTCTAAATTATGGGGTTCTAACAATGATATAAGAAGTTATAGTTATTAGCAAATCATTGCAAATAGTATTTTAGTACATCAGTTAGTACTCAGCATCCAGCAAAGCTATTGTGCACCAAAACAGGCATGATTTCATGGAAGGGGCGCGGGGGCGCCGTACGACGAAGGCGAGGGGGGGTGCGCTTGGGCCCCTAGACCTCCCCCCCTCCCGACGGCACGCCACTGCTGATGGCGTAGTGCCGCCAAATACAATAAAGTTAAAGTCTAATTAACAAAATATAATTTTAAAAGTAAGAATAAAATGAACATCTCGTTTAATATACATATTGCTGATAATTAAGTACATGCGGGAATAAAAACAAAACTGGTTAAATCCTTTTTGTCGGTATCCTCTAATATACTTAAATTTTAAAATATACCCGCTTGTAAAAGGTAGAACAAATATAAATTACCTGTTAAGTTGCCTTCTTCTTAATAAATTTAATTAAAAAATCAGAAGCCCATCAATAAATTTTACAAATCCTATTTTATTGCCTATCGCTGCGGTATTGGGCCCTCAATAACAAAAATGTGATGAGAGAATATTTTTACCGTTCCATAAGTTTTACAACACCGACCGGCTAGTTGTTAAATAAACATAATTCTTTGGTGGTATATTGTCAATTATCATAAACATATGGAAGGAAATCATTTAGCGGCTATATTCAAAGCTGTAATAAAATGTTAATTAAATTAAAAACTTGATTATTAATTATATAAACGGAGATGATACAAAAAATGTTTTTTTTCTTAAAAATAAGAATTAGGACATGTGTATAACGGTCAGTGATGTCGAATCAAATCGATACCATTATTTACATTTTAGAGCAATCAGGGATTCTCGAGTTATTTAAAACCCGCCCAACGATATGGCCTCACACCTACTTCTCGAGAATGACTGTTGCCAGACTTTCAGTTGTGTAGAATATTTGCAGATTGATAGACTCTATTTAAATATCGCTATTACTGTGGGTTAATACTTTTCTGCAATCATAAATACCTACCACAGGCTAAAGCATACTTACTTACTAAATATTTTTTAATATAGCTGAAGTTCGGCTTTTCAGTACTTAAGTTACTTTTAAACCGAGTGTTGCACTGATGTTGTCCCTGCAGATCCCCGAAGAATGAGAATGCTTTTAGTGTTCCGCGAAACGGAACACTTATAGAATCACTTCGGTGTCCGTCCGCCCGTGTGCCTGTCATAGGTGATGTTCTCTGAAACTATTCGCCGTAAAAATTTGCAATTTAGCACAGAGATAGAGTGTGGTGGCCCAATTATAGACGTGAAGGATAAAATGTTGAATTTTGATTCTGGAGATTAATTTCAGGGGATAAATTGGGCAATAGAAAAAAATTTTCAACGACATCGTATAGGGTGTCAAGTGAAAGCTTATTGAAGCACGAATTCAACAATATATATATATATATATATATATATATATATATATATATATATATATATATATATATATATATATATATATAAGTATATATATATATATATATATATATATATATATATATATATATATATTCAGTATATAGTCATATATAGTCAAAAAACTAACCTATCGAATTTATGGGTTAACATGAATCCATATACCGAGAAAAAAATTTCCCTGCAGGGCAGGATTTTTTGCTCAATTTTAAAAGGTGGCGGTGAGCATTCAAAGTTTCCCATTTAAATAACACGTAAAAAAATCTTTTTTCATTAAAAACACCACAACTTTTGAACCGTTTAGGATAAAAAATTTTACGTCGCGGATTCTTATAGAGCATAAAATTTCCTACAAAATCTATCCCAGGATTATTTTTTTCAATTCAAAAATTCGTATATTTGAAAGCTTTGAAAAGTGAAAAAATCAAAATATTCAGTTTTAGTATTTTTTGACTAAAAATGTTTATATGTAACAAAAATTTGGATTTAAATAATATAAAATAGTTGAAAAATACCGTTAATAATCTAGATTTGTCAAAAGAAAACCTATTGTGTTTAATAATTAATTTTTTATTGCAATTGAAATCATTTATACACTCGTGTTGACAACTAAAAATATTGTGTTAAATTTGCTATCAAAAATTAATGACTATTAGAACTTTTGTTTTGACAAATCTAGATTATTAACGATATTTTTCAACTATTTTATATTATTTAAATCCAAATTTTTGTTACATATAAACATTTTTAGTCAAAAAACACTAAAACTGAATATTTTGATTTTTTCACTTTTCAAAGCTTTCAAATATACGAATTTTTGAATTGAAAAAAATAATCCTGGGATATAAGAATCCGCGACGTAAATTTTTTTATCCTAAACGGTTCAAAAGTTGTGGTATTTTTAATGAAAAAAGATTTTTTTACTTGTTATTTAAATGGGAAATTTTGAATGCTCACCGCCACCTTTTAAAATTAAGCACAAAATCCTGCCTTGCAGGGAAATTTTTTTGACTCACCCTAAAATATATATATATATATATATATATATATATATATATATATATATATATATATATATATATATATATTAAAACCCCTAAATTTGGTACGGGTCCTGAAAGTAGGAACAGAGATATACAATTCTGAAATTTCACCAGCCGCCACTGTTTTTCAGTCCAACCGCTTTTGTTAATTTAATCTCTAAAAATCACACATCCTCATTTCCCAAATAACTGCAAGTAAACAACGTCTCTGTGAAAAGAGCAATTTGAGTGAAATACTTCAAAAAATCGTGGGATATAGAAACTCAGTATATTCTAAGGCATTGAGCACTACCTAAGACAACCCACTAATCACCTTATTGACGAAATCATATTTTTTTTACTAATTTAACATTGCAACATATTATTTCCTAGGTACGCCAATGGCAATATCATTAAATTTTGATTCAACACCGACCCAAGGTCCTTCTGCGTTAGAGCCATAGATCAAACATGCCGCTTGAGAGTTATCCTTCTGGTTATTTAATTATTCTTGTGATTTAAATATGTGTCTACCCAAAAAGTTATCGTCAAGTACTGTTCAACTGCCATTGTCATGTTTAAAACAAGTTACAATTCGATTCGAGCTGGTTTGTGGACGTCACCAAATCCTTCGGATATTTCAAGCGAATTTTTATTTCCGTACCTATTAAAATTTTATTAGACACCTTAGGACTTTTACTTGCTATTGCGGAATTATTATTTAATATATTAGTTTTAAATTATAAAATTCAATTATAGCGAAAGAGCCCGTTTTTCGGATTTTTAATAGCACTTATTATTTTTGACACTCCATCGTAACTTAACCAGTTTCTGTATAATATTAAGATGCTTAGAGTTACATTGGACTTTTTTCTAGCTCGAAGGTAGATAAGCAAACTTAGTAATCCTTATAATGGGCAATAAAATATTACAAAGGTTTTGCGGACCGCCATTCATAAACAGGTAATTAACTTTATAGAATCTTTTAGTTCAACATGATTCTGCACGAGAATCCTTTTATTTCTATGACTAATTTTATGTGCCTTTGTTCAAAGAAAACATATAAATTGCCCTTGATTTGGATAAGTTAAAAACGTTAACTTTAAAATATGTTAACAAATACCGGGAAAATTTCAAATGTAAATATTTAACGTATCTGTAAAGACAAGGGAATATTATTTTCATTATTATGTTCACTATATATCTACATTTTTATAATAGTTATAATCAACCAATACTCAAAAGTAACATTTTTTATTAATTAAAAGCCTGCCGTGTTTACCATTATTAAAACCTGTCTACTAGACCAACCATTAATTTTTCTCTAGATTCTTAAAAACTAAAATCCTTATATAAAAAAGGTCATCCAATACTAGAGGTCTATCTGTTATGACTCATGGACATGACACGAAGCACTCACACACTTGCGCACTGTACTATGCTTTAAAAAAAATCTACATTAGTTCAAAGGGCTTGATCCTCTTCAGCCTTCTAATTGTGTCCTGGTTGTCAAGAAGCCTGATAACTCCGACATTATCATGTTGATGGAGTCGAGACTCGTGCTTGATGGCAAATCCTTTAATTTCACTAGCGACATACGGAATACCAAGATCGCGATGTAAATCACTATTACGTGTGTTGTACCACGGTGCATTAACTATGTTCCGTAGTACTTTATTTTGGAAGGTTTGGATGTGTTTCATGTGGCTCTCCTTGGCACAGCCACATAGCTAAATGCCATAAACCTACTGGTTTTAAAATCTGGTTATATGTACATCATGATTTTACTGTGTACTGATAGCCGAGATTTTCGTTCCCATAGCCAATACAATTGTCTATCAGGCGCGGCTCATCCATATGGTCATTTGATCAATGACCCACCTAAATTCATTTCCAATGATCTACCTAATAACTTATTTTCTAAAACCAAAAAATTATGTTATCTTTTCTTTCAAAAAGTGCAAGTTCTATACGAAAACCCCCCAAGAAAGAATCAAGCCAAGCTTGCTCCGGACTCGCCGTATTTTAAATTGACCTCATAAGCGTATATGGACTATATAAAATGCATTAAAGCTAAGAGAGAAACAGACATATGCGCTTTAGAAAGTTAAAAAAAAAACAAAATTTGTCGACGGCCCACCAATAATATCGCTTTCGGGGCGCGCGGGGCCGGCAACGTACCGCCACTCGCGCCGGTTGTCGCAAATTCTGGCTCACTAATTTAAATCTGGCCAATTTATGATTAGAACAATATTCGCGATACATTTATACATTTAATATAAGCTTACCTAATTTTATTTTAAGATATTTGGGTAATTACTAATAATAATAATATTTGTAACTGTGCCTTTAAACATTAAAACCTACAGTAGTTACGATTTTGACAATACTCTGCAACGCAGCATCGGCCCCGTCTTTCGATTTAAAGCCGAGGGAATGCGCTGTAGGTTGCTTTCTTGTCGATATATCAAAATTCGTTGCGTACATAATCACAGTATATAGATTTGATTTGAATTTTTGTTGATTTGTTTCCAAACTTTATTATAAAGAGGTACCAAAAATCAGTGGCGCACCCAGGATTTTATCTTGAGGGGGGCTGAATAATGCAATTCGATGAATTTTTTCAATTAGTAGTGCACTTTTTTACTTTTCGTGTGTCTAGAATGTTGGTCGGGGGGGGGGACTAGGGGCCGCAGCCCCCCTGGGTGCGCCACTGCCAAAATACTGTTTAGTTTTGCTTTGGTGTTTTGTGATATTTGTTAAATACTTTTATGTGTGTATGCGGTAGTACTACTGTTCTGTTAGAGAGACGCTAATCCACAAGAAGTGCTGAGGATGAGAATATAAGATGGTACATTGAGGGGAATGTAAATTGGATTTCTGTAAACCGTCTAACTTGAGAGTTCACGTTAAAAGGAAACATGCAGGTACCTAATTTATGTTTCAGATAAACAGGATATAATTGCATCAATAACTAGAAATCCATTTGATTCTGGTAATTATTCACGTAGAAAATGTAATAAATGCTTTGTAAGTTTTGGTAATTTAAGGTTTCATGTTAAACAAAAACATTCCGGTGAGTGAACCATACTTAAAATTTATTAACGAGTTCAATAATCACAAGTAAACAAATAGTTTCGTGCCATTATAAATTAATTTTCGTGTAAAAATTTTAAAAAATTTAAGTTTGGGTAAATCCGGTGTATAGTGTTGGTATTGGCAGAACTAGGTACCAGGCGCGGCCCGTGAGATTTTTTACAGGTGGGTCAAAATTTTGTGGGCGACTAGTGATATCAACGCACCAAGAAAAATACACTTTTTTAATTAAGGAAGGTTTTTTAATAATGTGCCAATAAATTATTTACCTACAAATAAACACTGCAAAAATCATAAAATAGGTAGTGCAGTATATTTAACATTGTTACTCTACATGTTTATGGCTTTTTTCTATGTGTTTTAATAATCTAGATTAGTACTTTGAAAGCTATTTATTTCATATAATACTATTTTAACATGTCACATGATCTACAAATTACACATGTATACAATACACATGCAACTATTACATACAGTATAATACAATAAGTTTTCGTGGGCTTGTTGCGCGAGCATCCCTACCCACGAATAGTTCAGTAAAACTGGGGCTGGTGTTAGCTCAGGGGAGACCAAGGAAACCAGTCTGATTATGCAACCATTGTTCCGGGAGTCCATTCAGGGTGTAAGACAATAATTGTCTACGCAATGCAATTATTGCATTGCGTAGCTTAAAGTTAGTTTGTTTTTTATTGCTATATTATGTTTATTAAGTGATTTCTATTTAGTTTTCAGTGGAAAAATTTAGATTAGTAGATTGTTAGCGGCTTCCCGTTTTGATACGTTTAGCATCTCCTCAATAGAGGTCGCGCCTTGTATTAAAAGCCCAGAATAAATGATCTAAATTCTGAGCTAAAAGTATGATTATTCGTAAAATAAAATTAGGAACGCTGCCGAAACTCCGTTTTCTTTAATAAATACAGTACTGGCGACGTGGCGACTAGACATAGTAATACGATCTTTGTCTACGCACGTGCAGGCTACAAGCTGTAGTAGATATGAGATTGCCAACAATTTTAAAAATATTTTATCGAGGAACAACTTGTTGCCAATACTCCTTTTAGAGCCAATCTAATTTTTTAAATTACAAAAAATTTAAAAAAAACTTACCCCAACACAGACTCGAACTTCTGGTCAACTCGCTGAGATTCTACCTCTGGACTACGCTGGTAATGTAAGAAAACTGGTCCGATGCCGTTATATTTGAGGCCTAGCGCTGGCCTGACAGAGATCGTATTTATAATTTTTTATGTTTAACCGCTAATTAATAATACATTAATACAATGCAAATACAATGCGCATATTAGCTACCTAAGTTTCTCTTTTTCCGAACCAAATGTTTTGAAAGAGTATATTTTACGGGGCGGTTTGAGTGTATTTCCATAGCGGGAGTGGCCCGATATTATTGGTGGGCCGACGACCAATTGTGTCTCTTTTTAACTTCCTAAAGCGCGTATGTCTGTTTCTCTCTTAGTTTTAATGAGTTTGTATCGTCCATATAAACCGATGAGGTCAATTTAAAATACGACCCAGCCCGGAGCAAGCTTGGATCATCTTTCGTCGATGGCTTGGCTTGATTCTTTCTTGAGAAGTTTTCGCATGGAACTTGGACTTTTTTCAAAAAAGGATTCTTTTTGGTTTTAAAAAATTAAAAAATAAATTAATAGGTAGATCATTAAAAATTTTAGGTGGGTCATTGACCAAATGACCTTATGGACGGGCCGCGCCTGCTAGGTACATTATTAAAAAACCTTCCTGAATTAAAAAAGTGTATTTTTCTTGTTACGTTGATATCACTAGATACCCACAAAATTTGTGCTATATCTGAGCCCTTATTCAGTTCGTTTAACTCTGATATGTTCCCTTAATCTTAATTTCGCATATAAGGTCATTCCCAGGCATTTGGCAGGGTCTTCATAGGGAACTATGACAATATTTATGTTAACTGGTTGATGATTGCCTGTTCTTTTGATAGTAAAGTTGACATGAATAGATTTTTGCTCATTAAGCTTAATCTACCAATCTGTGAGCCGATTGCTGTTGGTGGCTAGCTTGTTGGAGTTGGCTGGTTAGTATCTAGCTTTATTCCTACTGCTAATAAAGCATTGTCATCTGCGACTGCAGCTACAGTTACATTTTCTGCCTGTGGAAGATCAGAAGTGTGCAATAAATAAACTAGGAGACCCAAAACGCTTCCTTGAGGCACACCTGCTTTAACTTCTTTCAGTTTAGAGTATTTATCCTCCTATTTAATTTTGAACACTCTATCTGGATTGTAGGAGGTTAGCAACTATACATATTATTTTGGTAACATTCTGTTTAATTTGTTAATTAGCCCTTTGTAACAAATTTTACCAAACCCTTGGGCTACGCCAAGGAAGATAGTTAAGCAGATTAGCTTTCCTGCTGGTGCCTTTTCTGTTTTGTCTGTTATTCGATGCACTTGGCCTATCGTAAAGTGCTTACATCTAAAGCCAAATTGATGATTTTGAATTAGATTACTGTTCCTTATTGTAATCTTAAGTCGTTTTAAGAAAAGCTTTTCGAATAAATTTGAAATAATTGGTAGTAGTGATATGGGCCTGTAAGATTTGGCTTCATTCGGTGGTCTGCCTGGATTTGGTAGCATAATGCCTTCAATCACTTTCCAGACGCCAGACGTGTTTTAATCTAAATGCTGGATTAATTAGGTAGGTCAGCATAACTATACCTTTCTTTGGTAGTTGTTTTAAAACCTCTCCTGTGAAACCCAGAGGCTTTATTTTTGATTTCGTCCGATACTTTTTTAATTTCTAGTGCTATTTCATTTTCTTGGATGTTACAGACTTCCATATTGACATTAGAGTGGATATCATTTTGCTGAAAAATTTCGGCTAAAAGTTCTGCAAAAGCTCTAGCCTTTTCTTTATTCTCTTTATTGTGTCTTGCACAAGTATCATCTCTTAGTTTGATTGGTGGCATTTGGGTGATTGTCCTTTCGAGTTTTTTCGTTGCCTTCTACAAGGAGAAATCCATTTCTTCATCAGCTGATGGTTTTCTAGGTAGCTGTTTATAGGGTCTTCTTTCAGTTTTTGTATTTCTCGTTTAAGTTGTTGAGTTTTGTTTTTAAGAATACTTTTCTCCGATAAATTCCTGGTGTGTTGCTATAATCCTTCTGACTCTTCTCTTTTCTTTGACCAAATCTCCTATTTCCATTGGAGAGTTGTTGCCCACTATTTCTTGAGTGTATACCTTTATGTTGTCCCATGTGTGGCTATTTTTTGTATGATGTTGCTGAACTTTTCAGCTGCTGCTGAGTGCTGCTTCTAACTGCTCTTTAGTTTTTAATTGCATTTTAAGTAAATAATGTCTGTATGATTGTGGCGGATTCATATTTAAAAGATTTATTATTTGGGTGTTACGCCACTCTAGTGTTAAGGAAAATTAATATTTTTTAGAAAATAAAGTCACTGCGTTTAATACAAAAAACAAATCCTGAAAAAAGAAATGTTCTGGACCAACACTCCGAATGCGAAGAGAGCCTCACGAGTTCCCAGACCTTTACGAAATCCGAGTTGTGTTTCACTGATACTCGTGTCAAGTTTTTGATAAATTCTTGTCAAAACATCTTGTCAAAACCTAATTGACCAACTATAAAATTTAAATATAATTTTAAACTTTTTAGTAAAGTTAATTTGGACTTTTTGTCAATCAATAAATCAACACAATTATAATAATATGTGGTTTTAAGCTTTTTATTATAGGAATTTTATCTTCCAGCTATATTTTTTGTTTCTCATGGTAGTTCTATTCAAATTTATTATATTTTTAAGTTGCAAAATTTTTTCTTTCCATTTACTCATACGAATACCACTTCCAGTAAGAATAGTTAGTTCTTAAATTGACTTACATATTTATATTAGTCTGTTAGTGACAAAGTATTTTCTGTGTTATCTGAAGTAAAGTGATAAACAACTACAAATATAAGTTTCAAAGAAGTTTTATGGGTTAAGCGACATCTTAAATGTAAAATGAAATAATAAATTTTGTTGGTGAGAAGGTAATTTCCGAATATGAAATTGAAAGTAAGTTTTGTCGAGGAGGACAAGGAGTTACCAAAGTTTGTCAAGTGGTATAATGTTATTACCTTTATTTAATTTTTATTTCTAAAATAAAGGCTATCCATACAGGCTAATATCTCTTTATGATGTCGGGTTTGAACATATGAAACTTGGTAAATTTATTTTTTGTCTCAACCACACTCTTACTTTGTTCTGGTAATGCTATTGGTACATTTTTTTGGATAATATTTTTAGTTTAGCAACATTGAAAAATCACCATGAACGGCTATAGTACAGGAAACCTAGTTAAAACTATTTAAAGAGAAACGCTTTAATAAAATTAATATATAATGTAACACTCCTTTCATAATAAGCTAAAAACACAATGTAACGATCGATATTCAATTCTTTAGGAAACAAACTACACCAATTTGGTCAAGGTCATTTTTTGCTGACATCTTTGATTGGAAGAAACACCTTTTCAATAACTCTTAATAAAATTAACATTTCCGAATCATGCAGGGGGTTATAATTACATGAATAGGAGACAAAATCGAAGTTAATTACAGTAATCACTTACGCATGATCCGAACAATACAGCCATAAACCCGATCATCTTTTTTACGAAATCCGAAAGGCGGCTCGGACTGTTCTGAAACGTGCGTCCAAATTCATCCGATTTTTATTTTTCTAATTAATAATAGTGATGATGATGAATATATATATATATATATATATATATATATATATATATATATATATATATAGATATATATATATATATATATATATATATATATATATATATATATATATATATATATATACGCATATATATATATAGTAATATCTTTATTTTTACATTGTCCTATTTTACAATAAAAATTAGTGTTCATTTATAATGAATATTTTTGGCAATGTAAAAAAAGGCGAAGTTCAGTGATAGACTGCCCCATAGGGGTTATCTATCCTGCTCTACTTAACCGTAATATGATATGAAACAAAAATTTTGTTTTGGCGTAGCATAGTGGTTAGTTCAAAATAAAATTTAATATATAGGTAAATAAATAATTACTAGATTATTAAAGTGCCGGTTCATCCATTGGGCGCTTGGGGCTGGCGCCCAGGGGCCCGGGCCCCGGAGGGGCCCGGTATTAAGTTTGCTTAAAATAAAGTAAAGTGGTTTGGGGCTCTCATTTATTTTTCGATGCGATGCCCGGCTTCCGGCCCATCCGCCATTGAAACGAAGCATGGGATCCTAAATACAACAAAAATTATCCACATTCCGTTTGTAGCTTATAACAAGTGGGTAGTGGATCAAACTGTGTACTGTACAGTCGTATAGTTTATTATTATTATATTGTTATGAACATACGGGGGTGCGACGTTGCCAAATTTACGTTTTCCCTTAGTCAGGGAAATTGTGCACAACTTGGCAATACCGCATGGGGGGGTGCCTGGGGATGACCCTCCAACCACGAAGTCTCAACCCCCTAGGGCCTAAAATAACCGAGATACCCATTAAACCCCATGTATTTTTGGTATCCACCCAGACTCTCAGTAGTCTCAGTCGTCGAAGGGGTCAATACTTATCGTCCTGGACGGGCCCCTGTATACAGGACTGACGTCGTCGCTTCCCGAATCTTTAATTCCAGAAGAGAATTCTAGAAAAGTCTAGTCTATAAGTGGCCAGGCAGCCGCCGAACAGTCAGTATTGAATAGACGAGCCAAGTGAGAAGAACAAGAGAACTAGTCTAGTGAATAGTAAAAGTAGTCTAGTAGTGTTTATAGAGTTGTAATCGTTGTGTTAGTGATTTCTTAGTGTTAAATTAAATAAAGTGTGTAGAAGCCTGTTATAGAAGTCTCACTTATTTGCGAACACGCATACGCAACAATATGCACATACTAGATTAGGGCGTTTGGTTGGTGTTAGAGTTATGTAAATGAACAAATCTGTTACAAAAAAGGGAGAGGTAAGTGAAATACCTAGTACATTAAAATATCAGTTTCATAAGTTCTGATTAGATGAGCCAAAAAAGTGCCAATGGCATGGCAGAAGGCGAGGTTTTTAAAGGGCGTGATATTCGGAGAATAAGATACTTTATGTGCTTCCCCTGGATTGTCTGTCAGACTCGCTATGTTCGTCAGACAAGCTTTCCACGCTCAACACACGCAGTGTGTCTCTTATTCTCCTAATTTCATAATATAATATTCTATTAAGAATCAAGGTCTGTTACTTACGACTTGTCTGTTTGTAGGGCAAAAATGAGTTATCGACATCAATCAGGCGCAGAAAAAAGGAAACAGAAGAAGGTGCAAGAACAAGCCAAGAAAAAATTAACCAATATAACGACTTTTTTTACTACAAATCTAGAAACAGAAAATGAAGGCCAAGAAACACGAGCCAGTTGTTCTTTTCCGATGGAAGTGAGAGAAAATCTTTCTTCTACACCTGGATCTCAGACGAATCAACATGAAAATGTAGATAGCTCAGAAGATCAAGGTCTTATTACACTAGAAAATGAGAGCGGATCTGATGTAGTACCGATGGAGATAGTTGTCCCAAAAAACGATGAAATACCTGCGATTTCAAAATGGCCTGATTTTAAAACTGATCATTTTATTAGAACTGTGATCATTTTTAAACCAAAGAGTGATTCCCTAGAGAATACTGAAAAAAGGTACCAAGATGGAGACAAAGTTTATTATAGAAGATTAAGTGATAGAGTAAAACCTAATGGAGGCAAAGAGAAGAGAGATTGGCTAATATACGACGCAAGTGTTAAAGCTGTTTATTGTTACCCATGCAAATTATTTTCAATTGACAAAAACAGTTTAACTGATTTTGGATGTACTGACTGGAAACATTTGAATAGTTTGCTCAAATCTCACGAAGAAAGTAAGTTTCATCTGAACTCCGTTGTTACATTAATAACAAGATCATCATTAATTGGAGTTATAGACGCTGGCTTGAAAGAGCAAGTAGAACGCGAAACTGACTATTGGGTTAAAGTCCTAAGAAGAATTGTGGCCACCATTAAATTACTTGCTTCTCAAGGATTAGCTTTCCGTGCATCCAATGAAGATTTAACGAGTCGTCATAAGGGAAATTACTTAAGTTGTCTTGTGTATTTGGCTAAATTTGACAACTTCTTAGCTGAGCATTTGCAGCGATATGCGAATAAAGGAAAAGGGTCAATTAGCTATCTTTCTCATCAAATTTGCAATGAATTCCTGAAAGTGATGAAAACAAAACTTGTCGAGACTTTCATACTAGAAATTAAAGAAGCCAAATACTTCTCTATAATTGTAGACTCTACCCCGGACATCAGCCATCAAGACCAGCTTACTTTAATTCTCAGGTATGTAAAGGGCAATACAGTAGTTGAGAGATTCCTTGGTTTTATTCAGTTGGAGAGACACACTGCGGAGTATTTAACAGAAGTAGTTATAGATAAGTTAGAAACGTTAGGCTTGGGTATTGAAAACTGTAGAGGACAGACTTACGACAATGCGGCAAATATGTCGGGTCGGTATACGGGGCTTCAAGAAAGAATACGAGCTTTGTCCTCGAGCGCTATGTATGTCCCATGTGCGAATCATTCTTTAAATCTTGCAGTAAACTTTGCATGTGAATCCAGCTTGGAAGCAACTGATTATTTCAGCACTGTTCAAAGTATTTACACATTTTTTTCGGCTTCTCCCCAAAGGTGGAATTTACTGAAAGAAAGCTGCAAATGTTTTGTTAAGAGATTGATTGAAACTAGATGGTCTGCCAGATTTGACGCCGTAAACGCTTTACTTAAAAACTACAAAGCCATCAAACATATTTTTTTTTAAGTTAAGCAATAATACAGACGAAAAATCAGCAGTTAGAAATGAAGCCAAGGCCCTGCACACTAAAATGGACACTTTTGAGACAGCTCTATTAACATTGATTTGGGCAAGAATTTTGGAAAGAGTAAATGCAACAAGCAAATCTTTAGAAACTATGGACCTGAATGTGTCATTTGGAGTAGAGTTGATGACATCTCTTTTGACCTTTGTTGAAGAAACAAGAAAAGGGTTTAACGAAATTGAATTAGAAGCAAAAACTTTCTTTTGCGAAGACGCGGATATCTCTAACATATCCTATAAAATTGACATTCAAAGAACAAAAAAAAGAAAAAGATTTTTTGACGAAACAGATGAAAATGAAACAGTTTTAAAGGGAAAAGAGAGATTCAGAATTGAAGTATTTCATGTCATATGCGACAATATTTCGCAAGATCTTTCAAAAAGAATTGATTGTTACAAAGAAGTAACAACAGCCTTCAGATGCTTTTTTACCCAAAATAAAGAAGAAATCAAGACATCAATCAATCTTCTATGTGAGGAATATAAAAAAGATGTTGATGAAACCAAAGAGAACTTAAATAATGAAATTACTCATTTTATCGAATTGTGTAAAAATTTAAATAAAACTACAATTTATGAAAAATTTGAGGTCATCCAGAACGTAAAAGAAACTTTTCCCAATATTTTAACTATCTTGCAAATTTATTTGACCATACCAATTTCAAATGCATCAGGCGAGCGGTCTTTTTCGGCCTTAAAACGAATAAAAACATATTTAAGGTCAAATTTGGGCCAACAAAACCTGGATGCCTTATCCCTATTATATATAGAAAATGCTGAACTAGAGCAAATGAACTGCGATGGAATTATATATGAGTTTGCTAATGCCAAAGCGAGGAAAAAAAAGATTTAATTTTGTTTTGTATTTTCTAGAATGTTTTATTTCTTTGTTTGTGTTTGTTTTGTATTGTTTGCAATATTCTGTTTTTTGTATTTTTTTAAATACTATTTTGTGGAACTGTTTTTCATTTTGTTTTTTTTTTCTAAGAAATGTACCTATCCTATAATATTGTAGTTTATATAATAAACATTTAACAAAACATGTTTTTACTTGGTAAAAAATGTTTTATTTCTTTGTTTGTTTTTGTTTTGTATTGTTTGCAATATTCTGTTTTTTGTATTTTTTGAAATATTATTTTTTGGAATTCTTTTTTCTTTTTGTTTTGTTCTAAGAAATGTACCTACATTATAGTTTATATAATAAACATTTAACAATTAAAACACGTTTTTACTTGGTGAAAAAAACCAACAGCAATGGGGGCCCCTATATGTCTCCAGTGCCCAGGGCCCGAAGTTAGGTTAAACCGGCACTGTATAGCAACCCAATATTCTGAAAATTTGCTTAAACATATAGATTGTTTTGTCTGTTCAGGTTATACTTACACACATTTTTTCTAACGAATTGTTCGATGCCGGGTTGTACCTTAGTGTGGGAGTCGTGTTATGTATTTTTTCTTTATTTTACTCACAATAATAATAGAAAATACGGTCTTTTGTTACGTAGAGACTACCTATAAATCACTAGTATTCCATTTTTGCCAATAACTTAATTTAAAACTAAAATGTAGATAGTGGGTTACTAAGAATTTCAAGAATTTTACAAATTTTCATGCAAAATTTGAGATTTGCAAAACGTTGTGACGTCAGATGTTATGTAAATAAAAATGCTAATATGGCTGATGTACCGTAAATTCGAGTGTTTATTTATTGATTGTTTTCCGAAGATTTGGAGATTTCATGGATAAGAAACATTACATTTGATTACAAAGATTGATCAAGATCAACGATGATCGCAATGATTGAGTACCTTGCGGCCTTACAAACATATTCTATTTTCTTCCTTCTCAACACGTAATTTCGGAAGACTGCTTATTTTTTTTTACAAATCCTGACTGTACCGACATTTGCTGTAATTAGAGGAGTAAAAGCTTGGCGTTATTTGTTTAAGAAATATTAACTGTTATATGCTAATAAGCTTCAAATAAGTTTTTGACTTATCTTCCGCTATACTTTGACAGTGGTACATTCAACATTTGTGTTCAATCTCTCGATAGTGTTTATTGTACCATAAAAATAAATGAAGAGCAAAATATCCTTACTTGATTTTGGCGGTACTAACATTTTAATAATAATATATTATGTAAACTTTTTAATCAACTTTGCAATGCTTTCTTCTGATTTCGGCTGCACTTGACACAAGAAGAAAAAAGTGTTCAGAGCACTTGCAGTGGTAGTTTTACATATTGTCACAATACAATACTTATAGGGTAGTTTTAAAGAAATACCATTGTTAAATAAAAAGAATTTCGTACAAATTGCACTATAATCAAAATAACGAACTCCACGCAAACAATATATATTCAACTTAAATCACAGATGAACGATTCGGGTTCGGTGTGGTGAGTATAGACAACTGAATATACTCTCAAGGCCGTGCTCTTAATTTTATATCAGGCATGTGACTGAATTGTTTTAAGCAATACGATTAATCACATGACTGTTAATAATTCCGAGAAAAAAGATAAAAATGATTCATTTAAGAACGTAGCACGAAACAGGGACGCGTGCTTTAGACAATATCTGACGTGAATTATCGGCACGGGCAAACGGCTGCTTTTTAAATTGTAATAAATTATACCGAAAAGAGAAAACAATTTTTTAGTTAAATAATTATTCTAGCAATTTTGTTCAAAATGCCAATTTTTGGTTAGTAATGACTTGCTTGAGCAATTGATGCAATAAACAAATACATGTTCCCTATTATCTATTTTTAATTATATTATATTATTAGATTTACGTGTTATTTTATTCACGGAATACGTATAAAAGCAACAAAATTAACAATACTGTACCGGACGATTTCGGATACTCCGTTCCTTATATCGGCATCATCGCGCGAACAATTCAAAGTGAACCGTAAATTACCTGGCAGTGTTTTGTCACGGGAACAATTGGTCTCACACCTAGCCGCCTTTGATCTTCGCCGACACATAAATCTAGCCACTTTCCTAATGAAAGGTTGCCGTGACGTCAGCCTGGGCCCTCTTAATCGACCGCCCGCGATCTTATAAGTGATCTTTGATTTATCGATTTTTACCAGCTAAAATGACCATTGACCGTAGGTTCCCAGATATGCGAAAAAGCAGAGTCGGGGCCCTGTAACAGAATGCGTAAAGGATTATAGTTTTTATTTTTTCGTTCTTTATGTTTGAATTTCAAAAATCATGAATATGGGCACTATTTCTGTCTTTGTTAGGTACTACAAACTATGTCGAATTAGCAACAATTTCAACAAAAAAGTTTTTTCTCGCTGACTATGACTAAAGGGAGCTTAAGCATAAATAAAAAAACTAGAAAAATGTCTTAAAAACCCGCAGGGTGAAGAGGGGAGGATAGAATTTCCTCATTTTCGAAATACTTTTAATGGAATTCCAATGAATAATATAATATTGCCCCCGCCCATATAAATTCTATTGCGTTGAACTGGCAGTGATACGGTGGTAGTCGCAAAACCTCATGGCCATGCTTACGCAATATTCCATCTACAGCGTATGTTTTCGGTTTTTTCAAAATTTTGCAAAAACGCTAGTTTTTGTTGGAAGATTGGAAGGTTCCTGGGCCCATTTCTGCTTGAAATATACATGAATAAGATTTTAGGAACCTTCTACTTTAAGTGCAGGGATATTTCATTGGACGAGTTACCAGCCAGTTTTATTGATTTTTCGATGAGCCTACAATACTGGAATTCGCCATGTACCTACTTATTACAACACTTTCGACGTCACAGCCAAAGGGACCACGTTTTACAAATTTGCGCGCAAATTTGCAGTAGAAAATCTTTTTTTTGTTAATAAAGACAAAAATAAATTAATAAAAACAATCACCACAAATATTTAGTTCATGTAGGGAATTTTTAAAAAACTATTTCAGATTTCTTTGGGTTATATAACATATTTCTTTCATAAAATGTGACCAAGATATTTGGTTGTATCCCTAAAAAGCTTTTTCCTGCAACCATAAAAGAATCAACAGCCAGATTCTCCAACGCTAGTCCGGTCTAATTTGACAACCAAAAGTTTTAAACTGACCAATGTAAGAATAAGAATACTAAGTTTCATACTAGGAATTTATTTCTGAGCTTTTTCGCAAATTTATAAAGAAAAGGAACATTTTAGTACGTACTTTCGACAATAATAGAACTAAATTTAAATTCATTACAGCAACTCGTTCCAAGATGAAAATCATTGGGAAACCAAGCAAATCCCTGAAATATCAGAATAATTCATAAGTTTTTAATGATGACTTATTAACAATGGCAGGACAAAAACCTGTCAAAACATAACTGGTCAACTTATCAACTATAGGATCTTAATTTAAACCAGTACTAAATCTTAAACCTTCTTAGTGAATCGGAACGTAAAAGTTTTCTCGAAAAGCCGGAAAATGTACTTCCAGCTTTTCCCTTTTATATAGTTTTCTATAAATTAAAAAAACTATGACAAATATTATTGGTAGCCCAAACGGTGAGGACTGTATACATAGCTCGATTTTTAAAACTTTTTTTAATGTTGAGATTACAGCTAAAAATAAAATCTCTCATTACAATGAAAAAAAAATTCAAAAAAGTCGTTGTACTCTCTATTGAATTTTAAAAATATTTTTGTAGAAGAATCAAATGTTTTTATTAAAAACTAGAAAAACAGGATTTTTACAAAATGTGGCAAGCACATTTGTTTTATTTTCGATGTGGCAAATCAGCATAGAGAAGAGTGGGGCAAAAGGCGCACATAAGGATATAAATAAATATACAAGCAACACATATTTAGAAAACCAAACTTTTATTGTTTTTATCTAATAAGGCAGCCATTTAGGTATAAAACTAAAACGTTTTTCTTAAAAAAAACACAATTTCTAAATAACTAAACAAATACAAAATGGGATTTTTGCCCCACTGGTGGGGTAAAATTCCCGCATATAGATTTATCATTTACAACAGTCACAACTAAATTGTCCCGCATTTTCATACGCAGTGCATTCCTCATCATCATTTTAAACATTTTCGGCATTGGATCCAGTCCTCAACTGGAGCAACCAGGACATTTAACGCTATCTGGAGACTGTTTTTTTTCTTGTAAGTTTATTCTTTTTAGCTAGGACTGGTCATTCTTTTCTTTACTTGCAGTCGTAATTTTTTTAGCTTCTCGTCGTGCTTCTCAAGATTTTCTTTAAAGGGCGTGCTGGATAATATTTCTGATTTTTGGCCGTCTGTTCTGCGCGAGGATTTTTGCCCCACGAAGAAATGAGCCCCACATGACAAACGAAATTTTAAATTCACCGCCTCTACTAACGAACTACTCTGCATGCAAATAAATTATGTAGTACCAGAGACTATAAAGAATATAGACAGACACTCGAATCCACCGAAAAGCCGGTCTCCCTTGAGACATTTGGTGGGTTTACTGGTTTATGGTTTAAAAGTTTGTTTGTCCACCATTATATATACGTGTAGATACATAGTATACATATATTTATAATAGTGGACAAACAAACTTTTAAACCATAAACCAGTAAACCCACCAAATGTCTCAAGGGAGACCTGCTTTTCGTTGCACGGCAGTGTTCGTCTAAGTATTATTTAGTCTATGGTAGCACATAACCTACCCCAAGCTAGGTTCTGCGACTAAATTGTTTTTAAAGAATCTTTGAAAAATCAATCTACAGTAGCTTATTTCGTTAAAATTCCTCGCTTATTCGTATTATTTCTTTAAAATAGCATGCGATCGCGATGTGATAAAAAATATAAATTACATCATGGAAATCAGAACACGATTCCTCTGTTGTCAGGGAAAGACTGGCATATGCAGTTTGTTATTCTGTGACATAGCCCATGTAGCGAAATTTTACTTAGTATTGCCAGTATTGGCATTTGAGACTTTTGCCCCGCGCGTACTTTTGGCCCCACTCTACTCTACCAGCGAAGAATAACATTACCTCAGTGCCAACCCGCAAAATTTTTGCAGCGGTGCCCGACGCTTATTTTATTTCTTAAATTTGGGCCGCTCATTGTGGGTCTACATTACCAGAGCCAATCTCCCCGTTTTATAATAAGGATTTCAGCTAGAAAATTGGCAAATTATTGGTGGAATAAATTTTAGGTATGTTGCTTTAATAAAATGTAAAGTAATTTGTTCACATATGGAAAAATGTTGAAAAAAGTATGATTGGGAAAAATGGTCAGTAATAAAATATTGGTACCAAAATATTATGGCCATACTTAGAAAATGCATGTATCTCCGAAAGGAGATGAAAAGTCAAAATCAAATTTTGACTTTGTTTTATGAACTCTGAGATTAGAAAGTGCTGTTTAATTTTTGACATTCTTTCAAAATAAGCCATTAAGAAATTAATTAATAAAATAATTAACAAATTATCTCTTGTGGTAAGTATTCAAAAAGCTAATATACAAAACGCTTTGAGGCATATACGTAAAAAAGGTTTTACAATTAACTATATTTTCGAGTTATTATAAGTTCATTTCATAGATTAGCTTTTTTATACCGTTGTGACGCTTAGATCCTTAGGAACAGCGAATGTTTTAAAAAAAAAATTATAAAATTATCATCTATTTTCAATAATTTCATGTTTATCCATATAGTATCCGTTAAAAAATCATTCAATACAGTCCTGGCAGACTTTAAAATAATACACTTAAGCTATTGCTGGAGGTGGTAATTTAGGGATGTTATTGCCTTTTATATGGCCTGTCTCACGTACAATGTCCAAAAGGAGTTTCGCACTAAATTATGGCTTCTTTCTTTACCGTCAAAGAACCATTAAATCTGTTTTATAATGCTTAATTGCCGAAGTGACCATTATTAATAGATTGACGTTGATTGGATACCCTATTATAAGGCAATTAAATTGAGCAAATGGTATCTGGCCGGTTGCTTCGTTACATTGGTTGGGTGTAGAAAATTCCTAAAGATCACATTAGTCTCTGAAACATACTTCCGATTTTAAAATATACTTGTTTTGGTAGGTAATGTAGTACAACCACAAGTAATTTCATACTGTTAGGAAAAATAGAATCAACGTCGTCACTACATTATGAAAGTACAGATTAACCAGAACATACAAATAATACATACAAATAAAACAAAAAATTATCTTTTTTGCAATAAGAAACAGCGTACTTCACACTGAAGCTCCACTTGTGTCATGATATTCACTGATCCTGACAAATTGAGTCTTATAATAAAAGCAAAGACTTTAAATTAACAGAATTGCTTTTCCCATAAGAACATAAAGGTTCTTGAAGTATTTTACAAATTCTCTAAATACCTATTACTTTAAGACAAGAATATTTTTCGTAACACATGAATCCTTGTATCAAAGATCTGTTTACAAAGAATTTGCTATTTAAACAAGATACTGCGAATTTGGCTGAAGACCCTGTAGTGTGCTCTAATACGTATCACTTGCGTTCTGGATAATTCACGAAGCGTTTTTAACAAAGCCGCAACACCGACCAAAATTGGGTCGCGCAACAAACCTTGATGAGGGAAGATCTGTATTGTGCTCTTAGCGGCAATTATAGCAATTCACCAGGTATTGAAAGATTGGAATTTGGGCTACTTAGTGGCGAAATTCGAAGGTATGTGTAACTTATTTCAGCATTATTTCAGTTCATATTATCGGTGATGGCGCTAAAATTATCGACCCAATTACTATGATATTTAAGCCCTTTTAAGAACGTAGCACACAAATAATTAAAATAAAATATTACTATGGATTTTATTAGGCAGTATAATATTTTTGTTGAAGTGTTTATCGCTTTCCTGTATAAAGCACGAGATTGTAAAAATGGCGTCCGTCTTTTAGGGTCCGTCGTGATAAAATAATTATCTTATAAACAGTTCTGTAGTCCTTAAAACGAAAACCAGTAACTTGTTTGAAGATCCGCCTTGTGCTTAAAATAAAAGACTTATTTCTTAGTTTAAGTTTATAAATCTTTATTTGAGGACCTCCCTCTTTTGTAATAAAGACCGTGATTTCTGTTAAAGACACTAATCTTTCTAAACAAGCTGCCAGAGGCTGCTTGCACACAATCAGAAGTGTAATTAACAAAAATTAATCAAGTAATCAAAATCATTTAATAGTAATAGTAATAAATAACACAGCCCCACAAAAAAAAAAGTTTTGGAACTCCTATCGAGACAACTATATCCCTATGTAATTTTCGACGCTGAATCCGAATCCGAGGTCAAAAAAAAAAAATCGTACACCCCCAAAATCAACCCCTAGCGCTAAAAAACACCTCCTCAGCGGGGTAAAAATGACTTAACGCTCCACGAATAGTCCTAAATCTCAGTAAATCGAATTAAATATAAACACGCATAAATACTGAGTTAACACTACTTTCCATTGAAAATCACCCCCATGAATGGGTGAAAACTACCCCTCATTAAACAGAAAACTTAAAAAAATGCTGTGATTGCAAAAAAGCTTACGATGCCCAGTTTTTTTGCAAAGAGTGAGTAACTGCATTAGTTCCGATGCGATGCTCAAAATCTACCCCCATAGAGTGGCGGAAACCACCCCTAGATTAAAATTGCAAGGAAAATCAGGGAAAAATTTTTATCATCGTGCTATCGAGACAACTGTACCCCTATGTAATTTTCGACGCTGAATCCGAATCCGAGGTCGCAAAAAATCGTACACCCCCAAAATCAACCCCTAGCGCGAAAAAACAGTCCCTAAACAGGGTAAAAATGACTTAACGCTCCACAAATAGTTTTAAATCGAATTAAATATCAACATTCAAGTATATATCGCATAAATACATAGTTAACACCACTTTCCATTGAAAATCACCCCCATAGTGGGTGAAAACTACCCCTCAGACAACAGGAAATTTAAAAAAAAACTGCAATGATTGCAAAACAGCTTACGATGCTCAGTTATTTTAGAAACAGTATGTAACTGCATTAGTCTCGATGCGATGCTCAAAAACTATCCCCATAAAGTGGCGGAAACCACCCCTAAATTTAATTTAATTTTTATATTGCTAAGTTTCAAAAAACTAGCACATGATTTTCTGGGAAATAAAAGAGATAAAAATTATAAAAAGGTTGTTGCAGAAATGATTAAAAATTTCAAATCTTTAGGGTGCAATATGAGCTTGAAACTTCATTTTCTCGATTCCCATCTTGATTATTTCCCAGAAAATTTAGGCGACTACAGTGAAGAGTAGGGTGAACGCTTTCACCAAGATATATCAGAAATGGAAAAAAGGTACCAAGGAAGATGGCAGATTACTGTTGATCCTTAAAAAGAGAGACGTCTGACAAGCATAAACGGAAGTCGGTCAGAAGATCATTCGAAAACAAATCCAAAAGATATTACAAAAAGAAAGAATAAATTTAATTGAATTAAGACTACGGGTATATTTTTGCTACTTCATAATATGGATACTTTTCAAGTACTTGTCGAAGACTCTTCTTAAATAAGAAAATGCAGATGTTTTGAGCTTTTCTAAAAGGTACTGCAACTATTTTTTGAATTTCTTGTTATGTGAGGGGTAATTTTCACCCTCTCATGGGGATGTGGACTTTGGTGCTATACAAGTATTCACCTCCAAACTGTAGTGCTGTATATCTTTAGCCAATTTTAGCATCGATTAAAATAGAAATCACGATGACAAAATTTTTTCCCCGATTTTCCTTGCAATTTTAATCTAGGGGTGGTTTCCGCCACTCTATGGGGTAGATTTTGAGCATCGCATCGGAACTAATGCAGTTACTCACTCTTTGCAAAAAAACTGGACATCGTAAGCTTTTTTTGCAATAACTGCATTTTTTTAAGTTTCCTGTTGTATGAGGGGTAGTTTTTACCCACTCATGGGGGTGATTTTCAATGGAAAGTAGTGTTAACTCTGTATTTATGCGTTATATACTTGAATATATTTAATTCGATTTTTTTGACCTCGGATTCGGATTCAGCGTCGAAAATTACATGGGGATATAGTTGTCTCGATAGGAGTTCCAAAACTGTAATTTTTTTTGTTGGGCTGTGTAATTGCTATTATACTAAAACAAATTATTTAATTAGTTATTTACATCATGGCTTAATTATTACATCGGAGTTTTTTTATCAAAATCCGAGGTGTTTTACTGGCACCAGATCTTATGTTAAGCCAAATTGCACAGTGGTTCGTATAAAATTATCGTGTAACAAGTAATTAATATTTTTAGAACAAAACTTAGATGAGCCAAAGCTGTTTGTCTATTTCACAGAGGAGCAAATTACTTCGCTAACAGCTGGGAATTTTGGAGTTATCACTAGGGATGGGCGATAATGGGTTTTACCTATCGATAACCATCGGCAAGGTACCTATCGATAAGTTTTAGTTATCGATATGCCGATACTTATCGATTTATCGATAACTATCGATATATCGATAACTATCGATATATCGATAACTATCGATATATAGATAACTATCGATTTATCGATAACTATCGATATATCGATAACTATCGATATATCGATAACTATCGATAACTATCGATAACTATCGATATATCGATAACTATCGATATGTCGATAACTATCGATATGTCGATAACTATCGATATATCGATAACTATCGATATATCGATAACTATCGATATATCGATAAATATAACTATCGATATATCGATAAATATAAATATCGATATATCGATAAATATCGATAACTCCGATATATCAATAACTATCGATTTATCGATAACTATACATTATATATATTAATACTTATAGATACATTAATATACATTTAAAAGGTAGTTCGTAATCGTAAGTGTTCGCTCGAGCCGATATTTACCAAATTTCTGCTTTCTGGAGGTTTACGAGAAGTGCTTTAGCAGTATATTATAATAATTAAAAAATTAATTACTGATAATGCACTAGGTGTTCCGAAATTAACTATCGATACATCGATAACTATCGATATATCGATAACTATCGATATATCGATAGTTATCGATATATCGGCAGTTATCGATAATTATCGATATATCGATAGTTATCGATAGTTATCGATATATCGATAGTTATCGATATATCGATAGTTATCGATATATCGATAGTTATCGATATATCGATAGTTATCGATATATCGATAGTTATCGATATATCGATAGTTATCGATATATCGATAGTTATCGATATATCGATAGTTATCGATATATCGATATTTTTTAAAACATTTATCGATTGTCGATATATCGATAGTTATCGATAACTATCGATATATCGAAAAAAATTCCCATCCCTAGTTATCACTAGATTAAAGATTGGTATCGATAATTTAAAAAAAGATGTAAGTATGCATACAAATAATGTTCTTTTTGTTTAAATTGGATATTTTGTCACGTAATAGTTATAGTAATCACATTTTCAGGTTTTTATAATAAATTCTTATACATCAAGTGAAGAGTCTATAATTTTTAGGGGGCTGGAACTTAGACTATGAATTATTCATATGTGCGATTTTTTGTCCACTGGTGAACCTACTTGAAGGTGACTGGTGCAACTGAAGGCGAAACGTTTGAACATTTCTACATTCGGACCAAAGTACCAATCGTTTAAATCAAATTCGACATGGACTTCAACGAAGAAACCGACGATCTATCACCAAATATGATTTAGTTTCTATTATGATCTTTACAATTTTGCTTGGAAAGAATTTAATTTGCCTTGAAGCATGATGCTTTTACAGCAAGAAACCACGATTTTCATAACAATAGGGAAACTTCAATTAGGACATCAGTCATTTCATTTAAATTTCGGTATTAAAAATTGAAGAATGTAGAAACGTACTCTTTAATTAAGAACCTAAACTCTTAAGATAGTAAACTATTATTTTCAATTATGTCTTTGATTCCCTAGGCTAAGGAAATTGAGAAATCTTGTATTTTGGAAACAGACAGTTAGGTACTCTTAGGCCAAACCCATATTTTATTTATTCAGAATCATATAGTGGTTCGATAACAAGAGTATAAATACATTTTTTAAAGAGAATATTCATTTGGCCCTTTTCAAAGTCGCGGTTTCATTGAGTAAAATGCCAATGCGTTTCAACCAAGCTATCCTTTTTTCAGGGCAGTCTTCTTTTTTGGCTCCGTCTTTTTTTATATAAATTATCTTTATTTAAAGGTATAAGAATACAATTAAATAGTGTCAGTGACAAAAGGAACATAAATACCCCCTAAAGAGTACAATTTACTAATTATTTTCAAAGTATCTTTAATATTCGTCTATGCTATAAGGTTCAACATCCAACAGCAACTTAAAAAAATTTCTTTTCCAAACATTATAGAGTAGACACTTCTGACTAAACGTTTCCAGTTTCCACAATGCTTGCTCCTGTTTAATTTTTGGTTTAGACCAACCACCTTAACATTATCATGTTTGTTACATCCAACCTCCATTTATTGGCCGTTTCCACTCCATATATTTCTGCCACTCTAGTTTGGTCTTTTTGTACTTCTTCTCTCGCTCCCTTCTATTGTCCTTACCTTTGTAACAACACAATTATTATCTCTTCTCATCACATGAATAGTCTTATTTTCTGTATTTTCTTAGATTCTACAACCATGGTTATTCCCCTTAATCTGGTATTACTAAGCTTATCTCTTTTTGTTAGCCAACGCATCCACCTTTTAAAATTCTCGCATCTCTGTCACAACTAATCTCCTTTTGTTGGCCATGGCGCTTCACATGTCATTGCAGGTCCGACCACTGTTTTATAAACCACTCCCCTCCCCTGTTTTTTGCGCTGATTCTACAGTCATACAGCATACCGAAGACTTTTTTCCAATTCTTTTATTCCGCTTACACTCCGCGTGATATTTCCAAATCCAACATACAATCTCTGTGGTGGTGAAACCAAGATATGTAAGTACGAAATTATTTGTTTTCTTTAGCTTTTCTTTTTGCATTCTTACTTGCTCTTTCTTCTCAATTGAATTCCAGGTCTGTAGTTTCCTTCCTACTGTGTTATGCTTCTGTTTTCTAGGGATCTGTCCGCAGGTCTTGATTCTCGTTTTAACGTCTTCTCTGATGACGCTATAGGTACCCTACAAGCATTATGCACCAGGGGGCTTTATCTCTTCTTTTTCTGTGTCATAACATCAATGATCAAACCGGCCTACTGTAACCTATTAACTTCTAATTCTTCTCTTCTAATTTAATAAAACTAATTAAGTAAAGTTAAAATAAACGAATTAACTGAAAATCTATTTAAAATATTTTAACAGAAACCAAAGATAACACCCATAAGGGACTCCACCAAATGTCACAACGGGGGTTGTTGCGACTGAGACTTAGTAATAGTCTCTGGGATCGTGTGGAGGGAATGAAGTTAAGACAGGTTATAAAAAATATAACATTTAATAATTAATCAACAATAATAGCAATAAAATAAAGTTTGGCATTAAATAAATGAAATGAGGCACTTACTTATACACTTCCCCTACATCTTATCTATAAGGGCGGCTCTTCTCCCGACCAACGGGCACATGTCTTATCTCGACATCTTCAGAACGACTGCCTATCACTCCATTATACGGTTATCGACGATCGGTGCATTGCTCAGTCAGCATACCTTGCCTTCCTCAATAAAATTAAACAAAACCAAGCTGACCTTCAATGTCGTCACCAAGTTCACCGAATAACAGAGTGTATATAAGTAATATAAAATAATCCATGATAACATAACTATGACATATGCCCCTCGTTCGCGAAAGCTGAACCCACAGCTTTACAAAATTTCCATCACTATGCAATACAAATAATAATATGTTGGTCAAGCCGCCAGAGGATAATTAAATTTACAAAAAACTATAATTTTTAATAAAACTTATAAGTAAGTAAGCCTACCAGTCCGGCACTGCATTAAATACCTACATGAAACTGATCTTATAGCTACAGGGTGTCCTAAAAGTCTTATTATGGATATACTCTTAGAAAAGACAGAAACACCAAATTTTAGATGTATTTTATTGGCTTCTGCTTTTTTATGTAGGTAATATAAGATTTTCAACCCCCTTGAGGGGTGAGGCTAGGGAGTTTAGGTAAATTTTTTTCAGTTAAACCCTATACCGTGTGTTACCTCATTTTAATTAAAGGCCTTCAAAAAAGAATCATTTTACCACAAACCCGAAGTCCGGATCTTAATTCGTTTTTAAATGGCAAGCCTTTAAGTATCGTGAAAAAAACAAAAAATTTAAATACCTTTATTTCTCTTATTACTTTAAAAGTTGTTCAAAATGACTACCATGAACTTCTTGACAGTAGGTAATAAAGTCGATTTTGGAACTCATTTCTCACATTTTTGAAAAAGGCAGGTGTTACTTCTCGGAAAAGAATCAAAATCGACTTTATTACTGCCAAGAAGTTCATGGTGGTCATGTTTAACAACTTTTAAAGTAATAGGAATAAGCGAAATAAAGATACTTAATTTTTTTTTAAGAATTTTAATTTTTATTGGCTTGCAATTTAAAAACGAATTAAGAGACGGACCGCGGGTTTGCGCCAAAATGTTTCTTTTTTGAAGACTTTTAAAATGAGTTACCACACGGTATAGGGTTGCATTTAAAATTTTTAACCTCAACTCCCTATGTCACCCGTCAAGGGGGTTGAAAAAGTTACATTATATAAAAAAAAAGATTAACCAATAAGATACACCTAAAATTTGGCGTCTCTGTCTTTACTAATAGCAAAGATTTGCCCATACCACAGGCAATATAATATAGTTATATTGCCTGTGCCCATACTAAGACATTTCGGATACCCTGTATGTACATATTATTCAGTTTTAAAAAATGAACTCTCTTATTAAAAGTGGAAACAGGGGGTAAACAGCTGTGGATTTCTGGTGTACACTTATGGGGATTTCTGTGGATATCATGGATGTCTGTGGATTTCTGCAAATGTCCTTGAAATTCTAAAAAATTACGTGGATGTCCGTGGATTTCTGTTGATGTCCGTAAATTTATATGAATGTCTATGGATTTTCATGTATGTATATCGAAGTATTAAATGCGCATGCGTTCATGTGCGAACGCGCCTCTTTTTTAAGGTTTTAACCCAAGCTTGAACGCATCCCTGCACTGTCATCTGTGCGTTTTTTGTTTTTTATATTTTTCGCTTTATCTAATAATGTTTAAGTAATATTTTCTTTGTGTCGTTTGTAAAAGATTAAATAAACACATTATAATTATAACTATCAGTAATTATTACTTTCCCCTTACAACTTTTTTTTTTAAATATCGTTGGCCAGCATAATTTCGTGAAAAAAAAGTATGGCTTTGTCGATTACAACATATTTAGACCATTATAAATTAGTGGAAAATTTCTTTTGCATCACTCTTAGTTTCGGCCTTTGGCTTATTTTTAAAGGAAAATCACATACCATGGTGTAAAGAAAAATCTAAATTGGTATAATTTATATTTATAACCAGATACTTATTCTTTGATTTGACTTCGGCCAGTGTCGTACTGGGACCCTTTGGCACACGCGGCACTTTACTTGATTTGGATCACCATTTCCACAGTAAGATAAAATAAATGTAATTTATGTTAAGTTTTGAACCTCCGAAATGTTCAGAAAATTTGTTTAAAAGTAGACGTTATGACGTTCAATAAATAATATTGTATTAGTGCAATGTCCCGTAAACATTGGCAATGTTCTAGTTTGGCCCCCACAACTTCTGAGGTTTGGCCCAGTCGGCAACTGCTGCCCTGCCGCACTGTCCAGTCCGACACGTCACGATACCTAACAAAAATATTACATATATTATATGATATACTTAAGCTGAATTGATTTTTGCGAATTTCCTTGGATTTCCATGTATTTTTGTGGATTTATGTCACAAAACTGGATTTCTGGTGTAGGTACACATTTTGGTCAGCTGTTGACCCCTCGACTGGAAATATCTTCAGCATGGATCGTTAAATTTTTAAAAATAATTTATAATAATTATAAATCCAAAGAATGAAAAAATTCCATTTAATAAATACTTAAAAAGGCAGATTATAATCTGAAACATCTATTTCACCTAAGCGACGTAGGGGTGGTCCATTCTTTGACGGTGCGCCGTTACGTCGCAATTCGAACTAGGAGCCTGTCATTAGCGCGGATAACGACATAACTAGACAAATGGGCATCGGCTCATTTCAAATTACGGCCTGAGCCGCTCTTTAATTTCCGGCCGGCCGCAAACACCTCCCGACTTGGCGGTCTCTCTGATTTGGCTGATCTGGAATCCTTTTCTCTCGAGGAGTCTTCGGTCTTCTTTATGAGATGAGATTTGCTTTTCTTTTTAAATTGTAGTAGTGGTACTTCAGTATTTTTAGCGGATGTACTTTAATTGGTTCTTTTATGTCTTTTTTTAATTGTTATGTAGAAAGATTCTATTAGATTGGGAAACTGGGAATTTCTGTAAAAAAAGGACATATCATTTCTTACTAGTTTTGCAGTGGTATATTACGGTATTTTAGCGGAAATTGGTTCTTTTATATCTTTTAACTGGTATACATTTGAAAAAAAAAAATAAAATTGTGAAACTGTTACACTAGAATAATTAATTTTAATTTAATATTCAAACTTCTTCAGATTTGATATTTATGTCATCAAAGTATATAACGGAAGATAAAAAAAAACGTCCTCAAAGTATGCCGCGGAATCAATCGGGCATGTCTTCAATTATGACTCTTGAAAGGTATATACTTAAAATGTATAGGTGAATGAAAATTAAAACTGTCTAGTTTTGAAGTTTTTATCTTTAAAGAAATTTAATGTGGTAAACACGGCAGAACAAAAGCTTCTATGATCGAAAGTTATTTTAGAAATGGTAGAATGGATGAATCAAACCCATTCAGGATTTTCAAACAGAATTTCCACACATAGTCATGGATTTCGCCAAGTTTTGACCGGATCTGTGACTTTCTTTAGAGAAACAGGAAGTGTGAATAGAAAGGAAGGCAGTGGGAGACCCAAAGTTTGCACTGCACAAAAAGTAGAAGAATTGAGGCAAATTGTTAATGAACATCCACAAACCTCTATTCGCCATTTAAGCCAGCAAGTAAATAATATATCCTACGGAACCTGCAATAGAATCCTGAAATATGACCTGCATATGCACGCTTATCGTCTAAGATCAGTCAGAGAATTGTTACCAACCAGCGAATGCAATTTTCAGAGCGGTTTATGGGTAATTTGCATAATAGTGAAAACGTTTTTGGAAAAACCTTTTTCACTGACGAGACTTGATTTTAGCTCATTGGTTATGTATATTCTCAACAAATGAGAATGTGGAGTTCTGAATATCCACATTTCTTTATAGAGAAGCCTCTGCATTCACAGAAAGTTGGCGTTTGGGCGGCCATATCGAAAAGAACGTTAATTGGACCAATTTTTTTGAAGGGACTCTCAATTCGGCGGGATAACGTAATGAAATTTTAGAAAATTTTGTAAACGCATTAGACGATGAAGAGATGCGACAAGGCTACTTCCAGCAGGACTGCGCACCAATTCACGTAACTCTTGATAATTTAAATTTTTTGAAGAAATTTTCGAAAACCGAATCATTAGTCGTAATATGCCAGTTAGGAGGCCACGACGACGGTCGTGCGATCTCACGCCGTGCGACTTTTTTTATGGCCACACATTAAAACTCGGTTTTCAAAACCCCTTGTGAAAATTTAGAAGACCTACGGGCTAGAATTACAAATAAATTTCAGGAGATTAACAACTCCCCCAAGTGCTCACCAATGTTTTGATGCTGTAAAAAGAAGAATGAGAACATGTTTGGACACGTCTCTCATTTAGTTTAAATTTATAATATTTAGGTTCTTTATTGTATATGTTTTTTTTTAATTCTGCAATGACAATGTAATTTTCTTAAAAATAAAAACTTCAAAACTGTCAAGTTTTATTTTTCATTCACCTACGTTACCTTTCAAGAGTAATAATTCAAAATATGCTTGATTGATTTCACGGCATACTTTGAGGACGTTCTTTTTATCTTACGTTACATACCTTTAATTTTGAAATAATCTTTTGTGTCCTCTTTGCTACAGCAATTATTGCATTGACATGATATTGCAGGGCTGACGAGAGCCATTTCTGAGCCAAACTGGAGACCTTTTTGTAAATAGTCGGTGCGGAGTCCTTCTAACTTTGGGGACTTTTTAGACTTTTTCCAAAAAATTCTCCCGATTGATGTGCAAAGAACGACAACGAGGCACAACCTAAACAATTTGATCTTGATAAATTTAGATTAAAACCCAAAGCTTTATCTTCAGTACAAAACTAGTATTCCTATAATGTTTAAACCGAGGATTGCTAACTGACAAAATAAATCCATTTCTGTTCATGAATTTCTTCGTATATTTTTAATTATTTAGCTAAGAAATTATAATTTAGTTTTTTTTTGGAAAATCTATTGAGTTTTAAAAGAGAACGTTTAAATTTCTGAAACACCGGAAGCAGTTAATATTTAATTTCAATGCAAAAGGCGTTATGTAAACTTATTCAGTGGAAGGAGTTTCAGAATTTACCTTTTCCTTAATTTCACTCCATTAATTCTCGGGTAGAAACTCAATCCTGATTAGGGATTGCAATCCCGCAAAGTGGGATCCCGCAATCCCGCGGGATCCGGGAACATTTGGCGGCCGGCAGGATCCCGCATCAGCTATGCGGATCCGCATTGCCATGAAAAAACCGTAAACTCTTAAAAAATAACGCGATAATGTGTATCTGCCAAATATCCGGGGTATTATTATATGAAAATTAATGAGACTGCTTAGGTATTATAAATATCTTACTTACCTTACAATAAAACTAATGTGATGTACTATAAAAACTAGTAAGACCTATTATCTCAGGTATAAAAATAATAAACATTTAGAGTTCATTTGCCCAAAGTTACTTGTTAATTTAATTGATAAGAAATTTGACTGATTAATAGTCATAGTAGTATAGACTTTAAATTACATAATTTTGATATTTATATAAAAAAATTTAATTTGGTTTAATAATTAATTAAAAAAACGTTACTTTATCGAATTTTATAAAATTAAAAAACCTATGCGGGATCACGCGTATAAACATTTAAAGTTCATTTGATCAAAGTTACTTGTTACTTTAATTGACAAGATATTTGAGTGATTTATAGTCATAGTAGTATAGTTAAGAGAGGCTAGACTTTAAATTACATAATTTTGTTAACTGACAAACTGTTAATTTTTGATATTTATAAGAAAAAATTAAAGTCGGTTTAATAAATTAATGAAATGAACGTTAATTTATCGAATTTTATAAAATTAAAAAACCTATGCGGGATCCGCTTATAAACATTTGAAGTTCATTTGCCCAAAGTTACTAGTTACCTACTTTAATTAAGAAGAAATTTGATTGATTTATAGTCATAGTAATATAGTTAAGAGATGCTATACTTTAAATTGTATAATTTTTTAAACTGAAATACGGTTATTTGTTGATTTTTATAATAAAAAATTAAAGTTGGTTCAATAATTAATTAAATAAACATTAATTTATCGAATTTTATTAAATTTAAAAACCCATGCGGGATCCCTCGGGATCCCACGGGATTAGGACCAATCCCGCAAATGCCCTGCGGGATTTAAAACACTGCAGGATTGCAATCACTAATCCTGATGTAGTTTTGTAACAAACGTAGAACTTTCTTTAGTTCATATTTAAGAAAAACAATACCTATGCATAAATACACTATAATAATATATATAGTGAAGACCGAAAGTCTGGAAACCTGAAAATATATACATATATATACAGGGTGTCTAAAATAGGTGATACCACTATTGGTATCTCCGAAACGGTAAAAGATACGAGGTCAGTTAAATTCGAGAAAATGTGCCATTTTTGGTCTCTATTCATATTCCGTTTACGGAGTTGCCAAATTCTCTGTAGTTTCTTATCTACAGAGAATTTTTTTAAAATAGTCAAAAATTTAATTCTTAAATATCTCGAAAACTATTATAGTTAGAAAAAAATTGTTTTAACAAAAATCACACGATTTTTTAACTTCCTTAAAGTGACGTTATTGTTTTGTTTATACCATTTGTTTTTATTGAGTTGCTGATACTAATTTGTTTTTTTCAAATACGGACCTGGACTTTTTGCTCCATTTTTTGAAAGAATACTTAATACCCTTTACAACTGTGTATAACTTGAAAATATTTTCCGACTTTTTGATCACGAATAGCAACATCATCAGGATTTTCTAACAATACGGACCTGGCATCTTCCATTTTAAGGCACAATCCACAACATATCGCTATGGTTTGTGGTTTTTGTGGTTGTGAAATGGCGCATTTTCTTAAAAAAGGCCAGGTCCGTACCGGTAGAATATCCTGATGATGCTATTCTTCACCAAAACGTCGGAAAACATAATCAAGTGATACACAGATGTAAAGGGTTTGAAGTATTATTTCAAAAAATACAGCAAAAAATCCAGGTCCGTATTTGAAAAAAACATGTTAGTATCTGTAACTCAATAAAAACAAATGATATAAACAAAACAATCAAGTCACTTTAGAGAAGGTAAAAAATCGTGTGATTTTTGTCAAAACAATTTTTTTCTAACCATAATAGTTTTCGAGATATTTAAAGATTAAATTTTTGACTATTTTTAAAAAATCCCCTGTAGATAAGAAACTGCAGATTATTTGGCAACTTCGTAAACGAAATATGAGTAGGGACTAAAAATGGCACATTTTCTCTAATTTAACCGACCTCGCATCTTTTACCGTTTCAGAGATAGCAATAGTGGTATAACCTATTTTAGACACCCTGTATATATATAGGAAGTAAGCCAAAAAAAAAGTCGATTTTGATTTTTAGTTTTACACAATTTAACGATATTAAATTTTGACATCTGTCAAAGTTATGACGTCATGGCAAATATTTTTAAATGGAAACTTAGGTTAGGCGATACATTGTTTAAAAGATAAGTTTAGCCTAGGTACGATTACCAAATTTGGTCATATTCAATAACAAGTTATCACAAGATAATTACTGCCGCAAAATAAAACAAACCCAACTACTTTTACGAATTTTTATGTAATAAAAATAAGCCAACATAAAGAATTTTAACGCAACGAATAATGAAATTGAACACTATCATAGATGACGTGCTGGTTTCCAGGGTAGTGCAAAACAGAAACCATTAAATTGTTGTTTCAAACTATCCCACGCTAACAACACAATACCTTCATTTTTTCCAGTTGCAAATTTAAGCGCTGCCGTCTTTAAAAGAATGGACAGAATATTACCAAATTTGGTGATCGCACTTGAGCTAAAATTACCTTTCAAATAATGTATCACAATCACATATCCTAAATTGTTATTTAAAAGCATTGACGATGACGTTAGCACAGGCAATTATATTGCCTGTGACGTTAGTCGTAACTCTGGCAAATGTCAAAATTTAGAAAATTTAATATTACCAAACTGTGTAAAACTAAAAATCAAAATCGGCGTGTTTTTGTATATTTCCTTAATATTTCTCATTTCCAATACATATTTCCAGGTTTCCAAACTTTATGCCCCCACTGTTACAGTCAAGTGTATATCGATACTATTTATGTCGATATTCGTTTTTTCTTTAAAGAAACTAATGTCGACATTTCTGCACCTATTCACTTCATGTTTATACATGTTAATATATACCGACTTCTGTGTATTTGTAATAAATGTCTGCAGGCATTTAAATCATTTTCTCTCTAAAGCTTATGCCAGTTAAATTAGTTCATATCTTAAGTAATCAAAAAGATAATTTAAGATGACAAGCGGAAATACGTGTAAAAATGAAGTTAAACATCTGTGTCGCCAGTTACAATTTAGTCAGATGGTGCAAGCAGTATTACACCATATATTATTATTACTCTACATCATAGTACACGGAATTTATACTAAAGATAGTTCGCCGTTCTCGCGCAAAACTGTTAGCTTAGGAATACTGACTTCAGGGGGCGCTGACCGTGGAACTCGCCTATAAAATTTTACTTTCCCTTCCCATATTAAATAAAAAATGGCACCACAAGTATCAAGAGGGGTGGTTTTTAACTTTTTGGCAAAGAGTAAAGAGGGAGAACCGAAGAATCGCCATTTTGTTTGGTTTGATTTGCACTAGTAGTGCAAATCAATGCACTACGCGTCGTTGTTGTTTCCCATCAAGTTTAATAGTGTGTATTAGGAAGGATATTTAAAATAGCATATTATTTAACTTTTGACAATGAAGGATTTAAATTGAGTCTAAAAATAAAGTTTTGTATTATGAATTTTTTTATGTTTTCTCGCAAGTTTATGAACAAAAGAGCAATTTAAGTACGGTATTTATTTTCCACACTCGTCTAATTACATTTATTTTACTGCTCATTTGGTCTTAGTTTCTGTATTGGTCTTGTGGGTTATTCAATTGAATGTATATGTAATTCATTAAAATATCATATTACTAAATATTTTATGGATTTTTTTTGTAACCTTTTAACCAATCATATGGCATCATTCTGCTGTATACCATATAGGTTGTGTGTGCAGGATTTACATTGCAAAAGCCATACTTCGTCCACGGAACGACCATAATATACACAGACCAATATATTATACACTTAGGTGCATAGAAATTGACCAATCACGCAATTTTGAAATCAGATGCATTTTCTTAGAAACCAGTCATCACTTAAATAAAAAAAAGAACATCTCGATTGAACTAAACTGTAGGGGTATTAAACAGTCTTTCGTACAATATACTTTTTGCAATTAAAATCTGGTAACTGGTTGCTAATAAAATGCATTCGATTTCAAAAGTATGATGTGGGTCGATTTCTATGCACGTAAGTTTACATATTAATACATACAGTGTGTCCACGGATGGAGTTGACAAGAGGAAAATAATCTTTATCATTAATTTTACGACCATAAAAAATTCCGCTTTTCGAAAAAATAAGTTTACCATATAAAAATCTGAGATCAGATGTACAGGGTGTTAATAAATTAAGAAAAATTAAAATGCTTTACGAAAGAAGTACCATTATTTAGTATTTGCAACAAAATATTCCCAAATCAAAGTTGTTTATAATCCAAAATAAAGCCTGAATACAAATTTTGTAATAAAAATTCAAATTTTTAAATTTAGAATAATAATAATGTTTTTTTTGCGACTATTTGCAGCGTTCGGCAAAAAACAAAATAATCGGTAAACGGTATTTTCGAAAATGTTTACAAAAGAAGACAGTATTTATTTAATACGGTGGTGTGGAGGTAGATGTGTAGAATAAATTTAATAATTAGAATTTTGATATCAAAATTCGCATTTAGGCTTTGTTTTGGATTACAAACAACTTTGTTTTAAAAAAAATTATTTAAAATAAATAATGGTACTCTTCTCCTGAAGCATTTTCATTTTTCTTAATTTATTAACAGCCTGTACATCTGATCTCAGATTTTTATATTATGGTAAAGTTATTTTTTCGACAAACAGAATTTTTTTATAAAGAATGACTTTTGGTCGTAAAATTAATAATAAAGAATTTTTCCTCTTGTCAAATCCCTCCGTGGACACACTGTATATTTTAATAAAAAGCGCTGTTTATTCTGTTCCTAAAGCAAGGTTTCAAAAATGTGTTCCCAATAACAATGATTTCCTTGTTTTTTAAGTTTGATTCGATCGAGCATTAAAGCAAACTTAGGCGTACAGACCAAGGATGGCGCTCAACAACAGTTTAGAAAGAGATGTGTTATTCAGTTTCTACTCTATATTATACTTTATTAGATTATGCTTTACATGACAAATATTATACTTAGTAGGTTAATAATTAGTCCAGCACGTATTGGTGCATGAGTTCGAAAATTATTCGCCAAGAATTTTTTTACATATTCTTGTTTAATACATTCTATTTATTTATGATACAGGGTGAGTGTGAGTTTTTTAAAAGTGTCACAACTCGAAAATGGTTTAAAATATTTTCATGAGATTTTGGCGAGTTAAAAGGGAGATGGGCGGACATATTTAAACATATTTTTGATATTTCCCCTCTCTCTATTTTGAGGGGTGGGAGTAATTTTGGAAATTTAAGTAGGATGATGTACCCTTGATTAAAAAATTCGAATCTACGTAAAAAACTACGTGTGTGTACAAAATTTGTTTTGAGTTGTTCTTTCAGTTACGGGATTATGGTTAACTAAATTTTGATTGAATTTAAAAGAATAAATAAATTTTACCAATAAATCAAGTTCACTTATGTCAGAATTATTATTCGTTTCCATGGAAATGCATTAGTTTTACTTAAGGCAGTAGAGAATTTTGACGTTTTAACGATTATTTCTCAGTTTATTGCTAGGCAAGGGCGGTCCTGGACTAAAATTCTGGGGGGGGGGGGTAATTTTTCTTAACCAATTAAAATATTTACAAACTGCTTTGTTCGCAGTCCGTACCATGACATGGGAACTCCAGGTTCCGTTGGGTGGTAATCCCCCCCTCTTAGGACCGCCCTTGTTACTAAGGTCCCCGGATTTGTCCCCCCCCCCTTGACTTTTTCTTGCGAGGTTTTATAAAGGGAAAACTGATGGCGACTGCACCAAAAACTGACCGAATGCGCTTTGCCTGCTTATTAGTGACACCTGAAAGTTACAGCGGGTACGAAATTCATTTAGAAAAGAGTGAGCAAAATACCTAAGCGTGTTATTTTTTTTTCGAGGTGAGTCAATTAAAAAATTGAAATTTTTTTCGCAAATTACAAAATATTTTTTTTCGTTTCCAAAACATTCCTAGTAGGCTCACTATTAAAAACCCAGAACTTGGCATGGGTCCCATAAGTAGCGACAGAGATATACAACTTTAAAATTTCACGGGCCGCGCCTGCTCGTTATTATCACCCTGCCGAGGTATAGGGTTTGAATTTCAACTAAGTTTAGAGCTTCAGTAACCTGTAATGTATAAACCATTAATTTCATAAAAATCCTTAATACACAAAAATAAAGGGTTCTTCTTATTGTCGATAAAATCGATCACTTGCAATTTTTTTACATCTTTAATATTTTAAGAGATATAAGCCACTTACGGTTTCATTCGCGGAGCGATAATAACGAGTGTCTGTACTGAATAATTAAAAAACAACAGTCACGAGGAGAACACTGTGTATTTGCATTTCTTAATTTTATTACTTATAGTATACAGGGTGAGTTTTTTAAAGTGTTATAAGCAGTAGCGCAACTAGACAGTGCCTTTTGGAGGGGCTAAGCCAATAACTACTTGAATACAAGGACACAATGCTTATGACTTAACGTTATGTGACGTCATCACCCGAAGTCATTACATATACGGATATCTATGCAACAACTCCTAATCTATGGCCATACGCAAAAACTCCTTTCAGGTCCAGCCGCCCGACCCGAATTCGATTGACAAAAATTTGGACCGATCCGGATCACTTTCCGACCCATTTCATCTCTTTCTACTACCCTTCCTGATTCAATTACGTATTCCTCTAACTTAATGTTTGTAACCTGATCCGGATCGATTAGATTTTGTCAATCGAATACGCTGTGCGTCCAGACATGTGCTTGAAACAATATTGTCAGATTATCTATAATTCTTAATTAGGATAAGCTTAGAAATAACTTTTCTTTGTGTAATGTGTTTATAACTACGTTAACTTAGTTATTAACACAGGCCTAATATAATTTTACAGCAGTATTTTATTGGGAGTATTTTGAAGTTAAATAAAAAAATAACAATAATAATAAGTTTTAGTAAACGTGCAGTCAGCAGACAAAACGCTACCGTCGATCTGGCAACGTTGTACCATATGACATGCAGTTTTCCTTTTCGTGTTAACAATCTACAAGTGTTTTGTGTATTTAGTGAAAAAACAAAGTGTATTACCGGTTTCAATAGTGTTTTAAATAATTATTAAAATGCCTTATAGATGTTGTGTGGTCGGTTGTAAGGGTAATTACCCAAACGGACCAACAGTACGAGTATTTCGTTTTCCTAAGAGTGTGGAAGGGCAAGTGAAATGGCAGAAGGCCGTACATCGTGAAAATTTTATTCCAAATGCTAGTAGCCGAGTATGTGAGCTTCATTTTACAGAAGATGGTTTTATCAGGCAGTATAGTCAGCAAGACACGAGAACCGGTGAGGTCGTTTCTGTAAAGTTAAATATACCAAGATTAAAAGAGCACAGCGTACCTAGTAAATTTCCCAATTGTCCAAAATACTTATCAAAAACTTTAACGCATCGAAAAAGCAGAGAAGAAAAACTTAAAGAACTAGACGAATTACGATTTCAAAAAGGTATTGAAGAAAGCAAGCGTGAAATTTTAATACATAAAGAACTTACAAATTATAAAACTTTTGAAGAATTTAATAATTTGTTTAAAACATTTAGTTTAAATGAAGGGTGGTTTATTATTAATGAAAAAACTTCAAAGACTCTCTTTAAGATTAAGCATATTCCGGGGCCTTCAATTACGTGGGCTGCTAAAATAAATAATAATTTAGAAATAAGTACATACTTGTACGGACAACCAGTAAGTATACAAATTGATAAACTAAAAACGCCCTTTTTGTCAAGTAGTTTGGATGAATTGCGAAATTTACTTGATACCATTGATTGTTCGATGAATATTCTTCCTTTAGATTCCGAACAAGACAATAATAACTCTGAAAATAACTCGAATCCTGACCGCGATCCCGAATATGACTACAGAAAAAATAACATGGATATGTCAAAAATTAATGAAATTTTGAACTTTGTTTCAGATTTGCTAAAAAACTTAAAAGTAGACAATGATATTTTAGCACAAGCTTTGCAATTTATCTCCGAACAAATAAAATTAAGAACTTTGCCAAAAGAACGATACAGATATTCCACTACAACTATGGTATTTTGTTCAATTGTATATACAATTAGTCCTCATGCGTACAGATATTTAAGAAATCACTGGCCAATAATTTTACCCCATCCTGAAACTATCAAAGGCGTCTGTAATAATTTTTTAACTGATCCCCATATTGATGAGAAAAAAATTTTTTTGACTTACGCACAAAATATTTTTAAATATTTAAATGATCAAGACAAAAATGTTTGTCTGCTAATGGATGAAATTCATATTAACCCTTATTTAGACTATAAAGGGGGAAACCTGGTGGGGGCATCAGTAAATAATAACGAATTGTTAGCAACATCTGCATATACTTTCATGATTACAAGTATTTGTTCAGATTTGGAAGAAGTTGTTCACATTGCCCCTATATCTAAAATTAACCATGAATTGCTTTTTCATTTTATCAAAACAATAATAACTCATTTAGAGGCTATCGGTTATATAGTTTTTTGTGTACTCAGTGACAACAATGCCATTAATGGAAAAGCTATGTCAAATTTTTCACCAAAAAAAGAACTTAACATAGTGTTCCCACACCCTGTCGATGCTAAAAGACCTTTATTTTACTTGTTTGATTCTGTCCATCTCTTAAAATGTATATTCAATGCCTGGGTAAACTCAAAACCTGATCAGACATTTACATATCCCGACTTTTTTACTGGCGAAGAAAAAGTTGCATGTTTTGCATCTCTTAAAAAATTGCATGACTTGGAACACAACATGTTACTAAAATTTGGCTTCTCTTTAAATTTAAAAGCTCTGTATCCGTCTAGCATGGAAAGACAAAATGTAAAACTGGCATTAAAAGTTTTTAATCCTTTTGTAATTGAGGGCTTACAAAATTTTGACAAAGATATCCCCAATGCTCAGGACACAGCCGAGTTTTTGAAAATAATAGTAAAGTGGTGGAATATAATAAACGTCAAAACACCATTAAAAGGAAAGCGTTTGCGTGATATTTTCCAGGAACCTATTGTAAAAGGTAAAATAGTAAACGACCCAAAACTTGACTTTTTGAAACAAATGTTGATTTGGTTAGATAACTGGAAATCAGAAATTTTTTTAAAAAAATTAACACGCCAAACTCACACAGCTTTGTCCCATACAATTTATGGTGTGCTGGAAATTGTGAAATATTGTTTTGAGGAATTAAATTTAAATTATATTTTGTTAGGAAAATTGCAAACTGATCCCTTAGAAAATCGCTTTGGAAAGTATAGACAGTTAGCGGGTGGACATTATCACATCTCAATTCGACAACTTTATGAATCTGAAAAACGACTACGAATTCAATCAATATTGACACTAAAATCCCATAATTTTGGAGAGTTAAGAATTGAAAAATTCTACGAATCACCTGATTGTGACGAACAGGACAGTGCTGAAGACTGTTCTAAAGAAATTGACGAAATTCTTAAAAATATTATTATTCAAAAATCTGATATGGACAACTTTAAACCAGAAATGCCTGTGATTACGTATCTGGGGGGATATTGCAGCCATATTGCTTTAAAGAAGCTGAAATGCAATTATTGCAAAAATTCTTTGATATGCAATAAAGAACTTATTGTTGAAGATAATTTTAATCTCATAACTAACTTAAGCAGAGGTGCCCTGCAATATCCTAGAGATCATGTAATTGAAATAGTTATTGTTTCATATATTTTATTCCAGAAAATACTTAGTGACCATGAGAATACATTCTTAAACATTTTTTCTCAAAAATCATTTCTGACTAATCTCGTATTTAAATATATCCTTAAACAAGAATTTTTAATATACTTTGATGGCTGCAATACACACTCAGCAAAAACAATTATTGATATTTTACTTAGCAGTATTACCAACACTCTGCTCAAAAATTACTGTGCCAAGAAAAATAACCGATTAGGTAAAGGTCATAAAAGGAAATTAAATACATATACAAAATAATTGGACATACATTAACTTTAACTTTAAAGTGGCTAGGTAATCCAATGATGATTTTCAGTAAATTTTTCTCAGTACTTAGTTACTCGTAAATCCTCGAGTACCTAAATTTTTGGAAAATTTTGCTATCTGAGGATACACAATATCTGAGGCAAAATCTTTAGGATCTCTTAGTTTAATAGAAGATATTATTTTTTATAATTGGTATTAATACTCACCTTAAAATATGTACCTAAAAAAACTACAGTAAAACATTTTACACAAAGTAGTTCTTTTTAAAATCATTATAGTTTTTATCACTTATACATATTTTAGATCTTATTAACGCATAATTTGCCCAAATGCAAGTTTAAATATTTAAATAATGATGGTCTAAAGTGCAAATTTATAAGTCACACAAAAACATAAATCCAAAAAAAGCATATAATATAATATTGTATTCATTTATTCATATGACCACGGCTGATGACGTCACAGATAAGCATTGTGTCCTTGTATTCAAGTAGTTATTGGCTAAGCCCCCCTAGCCCCCTCCTAGTTGTGCCTCTGGTTACAAGGCGATATTTCTAAAACGGTTTAAAATATGTTCATGGAATTTTGCTGGGTTAATAGGGAGACGGGGGGACCTATTTAAACATATTTTTGACATTTACCCTCTCTCTCTCTCTCTCTGTCTCTCTCTCTCTCTCTCTCTATTTTGAGGGGTGGGGGTAACTTTGGAATTTTAAATGGGATGATGTACTTTTAATCATACATTAAATAGTCATTTGCCTAACAACGATTATGACTATTTAATGTATTATTTTAGCTAATGTGTAAATACAGTTCGTTTTGCTACTCAGATTGTTTATTAATTTTATTGCCATAAAGGTAAATATTTCGAATTTTTTATTGTTACCTAATACTTTTTGCTCAGGTTTGCTCAAAAAATAGTTTTATTTCCATTTGCCTAATATATATAGTCAATAACAACGATGATGGTAAATGCCACTTTTCTAGGTAAATAACTTTTAAATATAAATTACTTTTTGAAGTCATTTGCCCAGGCAGAGAGCATTTGCCTAGACAAAAGCCATTTGCCTAAAATAACTATATGTCTGCGACATGCACAGGTCGTTTTGCTAGGTTTTGCTGCTTAGATTGTTTATCAATTTTATAGCCACATAGCAAATATTTAGAATTTTTTATTCTTACCTAATAGCTTTTGCTCAAATTTGCTCAGGTTTGCTCAGGTTTGATCAGGTTTCTTCAGGTTTGCTCAAAAAATAGTTCTATTTCCATTTGCCTAAAAGGGGCTTAGGCAAATACCACCTTCCTAGTCAAATAGCATTTGCCTAGTCATAAATTAAAAAATAAAAAAATGTTATTTGCCCAGGCAGATAGCATTTGCCAAGATAAAAGTCATTTGCCTGAAATAACGATTGGCCTGCGACATAATATGTACTATTATTATACAAGTTTTAATCAAAATTGTCAAATGCGTTTTTGAGAAATGCGAAATTTTCGATTTTTTGGTTTACAATATGGTTACCGTATTTCCTGCTCTTAAGAGGAGTAATTTCTACCAACTTCCATCACTACCATTTTAATTTTTAACACTACTATTCTTCAGTTATTTGCTATAAAATAGGGAAAAAGTATGGCGCAGTTTATCCATACACTTTCTCATTTTTTAAATGGATACATCCATATGGACAGTAAAGGGATGTTAGAAAATCGGTAAGTAAATGTTTTGAAGCTCAAGAGAATTTGCTCAGGTTTGTCAGACTACTTAGGCGGGTATGTAATGAATCATTTCACCTAACTTTGATTTGGAGAGTTTCTCCAGTAGTAAGTGATTTTTTTCCTTTTAACCCATAAACTACTTCACTAAGTCTATTAGTGTGATCTCTAGTAAAGCCAAACAATGGCTTCTATAAATTCACGTTTGTTATGATAGAATGGGGCCTGAGAACTTGAACTACTTTTATGTTTTTCCATTTTCAATTTTAGACCCATCAGTCCACACCGTTATAATTCGCCTGACCGTAGACCAAGCAACAGAGCAAAATATTAGCGATTTTTTGACATTAATCCTATTAGAAAACCGCCTGTGCCATCATCTGAAAGACGATCCGTAGATGATTCCTGTTATATTTCCAACTCTGAAATTTTTCCCATTAATTTATTATAAACATTTTTAAGCAAAAAAACGCGATTTTTTTAGTTTTTTGCTTATAAAATAGAAAGTAATGAAGCAATCTTAATGGTGTAAATAGACGATTTGTAGAGAATAGAAATACGAACAAAATGAGAGGTCCAACGTCCCGATCGGATAAGCAGCAACGGAGAAAATCCGGAAAAAGCGGAAAATTATTTTTTTTTTAAATTCATAAATCGACCATTTTTAAACATAGGGAAAAAAGTACTAATTTATAGCTACTTTATGTGTGCAAAACCTCGACGCTGTCCGGCGATTAGTTTTGCCACAATCGTCATTTTAATTTTTCAATACACTATTTTGCAACAGGTCTGGATGCTCTATGGATCGTCCGATTTTAACTATTGAAATGGATTTGAAAAGTACAAGGAAGGAGAGCCAATATTCGCGCGCTCGACCATTTTCACGCATCTTTACGTGCATTTTCAACCAGTTTCGTAGAATTTTATGGAAAAATTAAACTATACATTTTGTTCAATTAAATTTGTACTTTTCAAATCCATTTCAATAATTAAAATTGGACGATCCATAGAGCATCCAGACCTGTTGTAAAATAGTATATTGAAAAATTAAAATGAGGATTGTGGCAAAATTAATCGTCGGACAGCGTCGGGGTTTTGCACACATAAAGTAGCTATAAATTACTACTTTTTTCCAAAGTTTGAGCCCTCTACGTTTAAAAATGACCGATTTATGAATTTTAAAAAAACTTAATTTTCCGCTTTTCCGGATTTTCTCCGTTGCTACGTTACGTTCGACCTCTCATTTTGTTCGTATTTCTATTCTCTACAAATCGTCCATTTACACCGTTAAGATTGCTTCATTACTTTCCATTCCCTAGGCAAAAAACTAAAAAATCGCGTTTTTTGCTTAAAAATGTTTATAACAAATTAATGGAAAAAATTTCAAAGTTGGAAATATAACAGAAATCATTTTAGATGATGGCACACACTGTTTTCTAATAGTATTAATGCCACGACAAATCGCTCTATTGCTTGGCCTACCGATAGACATAGTAATCCACCCTAAATCCATTAATGCTCCACTGCACGAATAAAAATTTCATCTTATCAAACCAAAGAAATTTCAGTAACAGATTATTTCTCCAAACAGCAATGCCTCTATGCAACTTTTCAAATAACGGACGTGGTCGGCCGGCAACTGAAGACATGACGCTGACTAACCCTTTGTATGGCAATGCAAGCCTATGATGCTACGTTTACTTGACCACCATACAAACAACTGCCTTTGACTGCTTTGACGGCGTAATTTTTTCTCAAGGCGGTTCACGAATTCTTCTAATTTTGGATGTAAACAATTGCTAGACTCTAAAACTGGACTGACTGCCTCTGTTACTGAAATCTTTTTGTATCCAACACATTAATCATCGAATAGTTTCTGTGGCTGCTGTTTGGGTTCGTCTAACACTTAGATTAAGGAGATAACTGATGAGCCTGTTCATTCATAAATCATTTTATCGCCACCCGCCAACATCTAAAAAATAACGCGAATGTGAGAAATATAGATAGTGGCATGGTGGGGATGAAAAGTAATAGTATCATCATTTGCATTTTTTTTATCTGAATTCTTAGACAGCCCACGTATACTTCAAGTCTAGGTACTAAAGTACCGCGGGCGTCTGAATAGAAGGATTTTGTAATTTGTTGATACGGGATTTAAAGGACTGGAGATTGGGAGGCGAAGGGAAAACATCTGCAGGAAATTTGTTCCATAATCTGGAGACCCTAGGTATGGATGAGAGAAGTGAGATGTTCAAGGCTTTTCTAGCTGGACAGTAGAGGGTTTCATACGTAACGCGCCTCTTGTTGTCCTATTAGAAACTGTCAAGGGGGGAATTATAGCGGCTAGTTCTTCAGAGCAAAATCCGTGGAAGTATCGGTACAAAAGAGATAAATTCCTAACAGCGCGGCGATGAGAGAGAAGAGTTTCCTGTGAGGACTGAGTCATTGATGAGTCGAATGCCTCTCTGTAAATGCTGGGATAATTAAAAATTTTGAATCTATGCAGTGTTAAAATTATTAAGCAATAAATACATCTTTACAGTAACTACGTTTGTTTTTTTATCAAGCGTATTTTTATTAAATCGCGAAGTAATAGATATACAGGGTGTCAAAAAGTTTGGAATATTGCAAATATCTCAAAAACTACTGAATATATATCTTTGAAAATTGTTGAAATTGTTGAAAATATCTTGAAAATTGTTGAAAATATCTTGAAAAATAGTTAAAAACGTCACACCTTGGCGGGATAAAACCGTTTCTGTCACTATACAGGGTTAGTCAGAAAGAATACTAATTTTCTTATTTGAAATGGAACGTCCTGTATATTTTTGAAGATTCAAATAGTCTCCCAAAAAAGACAAATTCAAAGATATAGGGTTCAATTGATTTATTTGTCAAAATGACATATGAACACTAATTTCAAATAAATGAACAAGAACGCAATGAAAATAAGAAATACTTATCGAAAAATTGAACAAAAACTATTTTATAAGATGTTCAAAATGTCTGCCACTGTTAGCTAGGCAATAGCCAAGCCTGTCTCTAAATTCCCGTAAGACGTTGTCAAAAGTATCCCATCGAATTTCACGTATTTGACTTCTAATACGAGAATTTAAATCTTCATTATTAACCGGCCTATTTTATTCTTTAAATTACCGCACAAATAAAAGTGCAAAGGAATGAGGTCTGGGGATCTGGCAGGCCACTCAATTTCGCCTCTCCTTCCTATCCACTGATTTGGTTGAAAAATTGACCCACTTCTAAACCAAAACGGGTGGATCTTGTAAGGGTGAATCTTTCCCCTTTCAAATAAATTTTCCACTGACTGGTGACACACATTGTGTTCTAAGCGAAACTGTTGAAGTGAACGATTTGGATTATCTTGTAGGTCAATTAAAATATCCAGAGCCTGATCACCACCAGTCTATTTTTGGTCTGCCTGAGCAGTGTTTGTCTTTCACACGTAACGTTTCGTTGAATTTCTTTACTAGCTGGCTTACACATGACTGGGTTATTGCAGACCAATTAGGATAGGTCTGCATAAATAGCTCACATACTTCCTGTTGTGTTCTCCCGTGGTCACCATATCCAGCCATCATTAAAATCTAAATTCTTTCTCCTCCAGTTAAAGCTACCATCCTAATTTCTGGTTTTTGAATGCTTACGAATGAAGATTTGATAACTGTCTGTTCGTCCTTTGACAATACCTAGCTGATTCCAAAGGTGTTTTCTCACCTTTCTCTTCAAACATTAGTGAATAATTTAATTTTTTTAAATAAATCCATTATTTTGACAAATAAAACAATGAAACCCTATACCATTGAATTTATCTTTTAAGGGACTATTTCAATCTTCAAAAATATACAGGAATTTCCATTTAAAATAAAAAAATTAATATTCTTTCTGACTAACCCCGTGTATAGTGACAGAAACGGTTTTATCCTACCAAGATGTGTCGTTTTTAACTATATTGACGGCTCTTATATTTATTCTTCATTCGTGACTTCCTAAGGCCCATGTTGAAGCTCCTGTTTCAGGGTCTATGATCTTAGCAGGAGTTATATTGAAATTAGGTGGGTATGGATTATTACGATAATAAAGTTGTTTTTGAAGATTGGTTTAAAAATTAATATTATAATTATTATACAAATACAAAAATATGTTTTTAGTAGTTTTTGAAATATTTGCAATATTTGCAATTTTTGACCCCCTGTACATTATTTACTTGTTTGTTTTGTAGGTATCCAGGTTTGCTCCGTTTTTTTTTTATGGAAAAATAAATTCTAATGCATTACAAAGTAAGAGAAACTAAAATGTTTACTTCGACAGCAATTTTTTAATAATTTTGAAATTCATGGGAGGAGTAATTACCTCCTTTATCCCCCCCTCCCCCCGTAAATCCACCCATGAAGGTATCTGTTCTAACATAATCTCAGGTCCAACATCAAACCTGCAGGCTGCAGGTGCTAATTCGCGAATAAAGGTCCGATTTGTGGACTATTTTTCAAGCTTCGGCTATTTTGCGGATCTTGACTGTTTCGGATCTTTTGCGGATATTTTGATGACTTTGGCAACATGGCATATTACTTTGAGGTAGAGCGTATTAATAATTAATCTTTTCTATTAAATTCTAAAAAAAAACTTCTTTTTTGGTGTACCTTCAAAGTTCAATCATTTCAATTTACCTCCCATTTGGTAAAACATTTGTCAAAACCAAAAGTTGCAATAGTACGGGCAGCACTGGCTACACCGACTTTCAAAAATCTTGTCTCTTTCCATCCAACTTAATTTTTGATTAATAATTATACATAACATCTTGTTTTTGATACAAGAAAAATAAAGGAAAAAATTCTATCCTAACACGTATATTAAAATGCTAGTATTGCTACTTACATTTTTTACTCAATTTCAGCGGGGGTATAAATTGGATAAGATCGGACTTTTCTCAGAACACGGGCGGATACTTAGATTGGCCAGCCTAACAATACTGCCTGCAGCAGCAAGTCCAGTCAGTCTTTGAATCGTTAGCTTCAAGTATTGATATGTCCGTGCGTGACAGGCAGTAGCAAGACTTCTCTTGAAAATAATCAGTTATTCGTTTATTTTCATGAGAAACCCATGCCCGTTCAATTTTTAGATAATAAATAAAACAAAAAATAAAGAAAACAGCAATAATTTATTATATAGTTATATATCTTAACACAGCGGGCGCTTCAGCCGTCATTCTGGATCCACAGCTCATCCAGTCGGTCATAATTCAAATCAAAAATCAAATTAAAGTTGTAGGTGAAAAGCACATTACATGTAAAGTCATTTTTACCATGTGGATATTACTGTATATGAGCTGACGGTACATTATTAAAAATAATATAAGCATGATTATCACCAGCTCTTAGTCTTCTACAAACAGTGTCTACATTCTGTGGCACCCGATATTGCAAGGACAATGACTACTTTTTAAAAATCCTAGGTGACACGTATTAGCTTTTATTTATGACTATGTACAAGGTAATTTTTATCACTACCAGCAGACTTGTTCTTGAAAACACTAAAATCCTGAATATTTTCTAAGAAACTCCCCCCTTTTTAAATTCTTCCATGTCTCTTTTGAATTTTGCTCGTCGATTTTGAAACCAGGTGATCACTTGAGCAGTAGTTATTCCCAGGTCCAAGGCGATTTTTTCCTTGTCCGCGGGACTAATATACTTTTGATAGATAAATCTCTTTTCTAATTCGAATATTTGAATATTAGTGAAGGCAGTTCTGGATTTTCGTTTCTTCTTAAGTTGTTGGTGATTTCGTCTTTCTGAAACAAGTAAATACAAAAAGTTAGAGTTATTTAAAAATTCAAAAATTACAGTTAAAAATTTTGGGTACATTGGAAGGGCTGTTTTAATATTGTGACAAGCGGGAAAATCCAATAATATTTCATAGATCAATATTCGGATGTTTAATAGACAAACTATAATCTTATTTCATTTATTCATAGGTCATCGCTCTCTATAATTGCATAATGGAGCTTATTTATTGAATATGTATTAAAATTATAACTATGAAAGATTAGATTAGTAAATTAAACAGCTATTTACTCTATCAACGCCGTATCAGCAAGTCAGTCGAATTGAAGACACCGGTGCAAAAACGAGGTAGCTCCATTTTTTTATGATTTTTAGTTTTACAGCGTAACACAGTAACAAAAGGATGCTCCATCGTTTGGTGCAACAACGAGGTAGATTCTTTCATTTGTACCAGGGTTATATGGAATATTCCTATACCTCCTACTTTAATTCGGTGCAAAAAGGAGGCAGCTCCGGAGCTACCTCATTTTTGCACCGAGTTAGATCATATTTCTGCCGCTTCGATGCGGCACTTGTAGTATTAACACATTGTTGGATTTGCAAACAATAAAGAAGTAGTGCCGTCATTATTGTGTTAGGCTGTTGGCATATTTTGAGCATTCTTTACTATCAGTTGTGGACCGTTTTTTACTATCAGTTGAGCAAAAGTAAATTCCAATAATTTTCCTCTTTCTTTTTATAAATCAGTAAAATGCAGTAGGTCATGTGAACAGTGTGATGATTCGGACAACGATCCTGATTTTTGTCCCGACCTAGTGGTGGGCGATTTTCTCTGTTTAATTCGTGAGTCGGGCTTCCCCAGTACACCCCGGTACATGGTACTTAGGCTTCGGACTTCGTGGGCTGTCAGAAGACAAATTAGCTGAGATTTCTACCCTAACCGAGAATGACTGACAGTGATGAAAGAATAAAAGTAAAAAAGTTAGCAAAAAATGAGTTAGAGATGAAAGGTCGTGGAAAAAAATGTGGCGAAAAAAACGGAAGCAAGGAAATTCTTATGTTGTGGTTAAAATCGAGAATAACTGTGTGAAAGAAGACAGAAAAACTGGAAAGAAGAAAAAAGAAAAAAAAAGCGAGAAAGAACAGTGTTACCAGAAGAATGGGTACCCCTGGAAAAAAATACGTGTCGCAACTTTGAAGGAGTTCCGGTTATTCAAGATAAACTTTTAAGTGACCATTTTAGTAGACTTTTTAAGAAAACTGTTTTCAGCCAAAAACAAACGAAAGTTTGCTGTCTCTTCTCACCGTGTAATGGAATACACATAAAAAAAGTTGCATACAGTAGCTCCAGTGCCATTTGTAAAGATGAATTTATTATTCAACAACCTAGAATGAATCTGACTTTACCGAATCCTGATTTACATTTTTACTCCCGGTCCTTTAGCAATAAAGCGCCACAAATACATATCTTCATGTAAACGGGCACTAAATACGTATCCGCTGGTTGTATGTAGTTAGTTTTAGGGGCTGACAGATTTTATATCGCTGTCCGGTGCAAAATGGAGGCAGCTCCTTGATATGTTTTTTTAAATTATGCTTAAACTACAATATTTAGAAAACGTACAACTTTAAGACATTACGCATCTTCCATCAAACTGTAACATAGCGTTTATAAAAAGTACGTTAGAATTTGTCTTTTTAAGAAAATAAGTTTTTTCTGTCTCCTGAAAATTTTATAAAAATGGAGCTACCTCCTTTTTGCACCGGTGTCTTCAATTGCAGTTTCTGACCCGAGGTCTGTTTTTCTGCAAAAGAGAAAAACTGTTGACTTGACGACAAGGCAATGGAAGGGACGAGAGTGTCAGGAGAGACACTAAAGTAAGAATTAAGCAATAAAAAGCCACGAGCGTCAAAAACTGACAGAGACCGCAATTATTTCCTTCTCCCTCATCTTTTGCAAAGTGGGCATCAGGTGCGTGTTATGGATTATTTTTTATTTTTATGATAAAATCAGTGATGCTAAATGAACTGGCAACGCTGCACGATTTTCGCTTTGGCCTTCATCAGAAATTCATTTATATATCTAAAAAATACCGCTTTATTAATAATATTTTTTAACAGTAGCAATTAAAATATTTTACCTTCGAAATGGTGCATTTGTTGTGATTATGTACACGTCGTTGATCTTTTATGGATGTAATTTTAATTTTATAACAAATGCACCACTAAAAAGCCTCTCTTTGGAAGGTAAAATATTTTAATTGTTACAGTAAAAATATTATTAAAATGGAGCGGTCTTTTTTTGATTTATAAATGAATTTCTGATGAAGGTCAAAAAGATGACCGAAACTTAAAATAGACAGCGGATAACAACCCACAAACCTGCTTTACTTTTTTCTCCCCTGGATCCAAAAACCCAATAACTTTCCACTAATAAAAATATACATACATGGTGGTCAAAAAGTTTGCACCAAATGGCACTTTTTTTATGTGACATCTCTCAGGAAATTGTATTCTTAAGAAAAGTTGCTGCTAATTCCGAAACCTCTAAATACGATGACGGTTTTTGTAACATTTGCGTACTAAGGTCATGAATTGGAAAAAAGTTCAAATCGAACTCGAACTCTTATAAAAAATGGTTATTCTGCCCCAATTTATTGTTCCAGTTAGGTACTATTTTCGCACCACCTCATTTACAGGGAAAATTTAAAGGAACATTTATTCCGATTCATAAAAGTGAAATCGTTCACAATAAGTTAATTGCCCAGTCAGAGGTGGGAAGTAATCGATTACTTTTATAATCGATTACTGTACTTAATTACATTGGTTGTAATTAGGAATAACGATTGATTACTTTTTTAAGAGTGATTAGTGATTGGTAATCGATTACAGTTTTCGAGGGACTTAATTCAAAATAATCACCTGCAAAATTATCGCAAAAGTAACCATAATTACTTTTAGTAATCGCTGTTTCGGATTGTAATCATAGTTACTTAAAGGTGTCGAAAAAGCTGCGATTCCTTAAATAATCATGATTACAATGAGAAATCACGATTCTGATTTGCTGACATGTTTATTGCGTGAAACTGTTGTTGCTGTTTAACTCTGATACCTGAAGGTCCTGTACTTGTCTTAATGATCTGTCCTAACTAAAGTTCTTTTTAATGTTGATAGGATTGAAATTTAGAAGCTACAGAACAATATGCAATGTTTATTTTATTATGAAATTAAATAATAACCATGGATTTATTAAGAATGGATACGAGATGATTTAACACTCTTTGAAGCCAAAACAAACCATTCTATAAGCGACACTGTAAACACAATGAGTAAACATTGGCCACATCTTATTTTACCTTCTATTTTTGTACAAAAAATACGTTAGAAGCATCACAAGATTTACTAAAAGTAATAAAAGGCCTAAAATATTTTATTTTTCTGCTAAATAATAATAAATTTAAGTTAAAAAGGTTTATATTATTTATTTATAGGTGATATTATTTCTAAAAATTTATTTAAAGTCGCTCCGAGTCATTTATAAATCTATAAATCGCACTTTTTCTTTTCTAGTTCATTAGACAACGACCTACGTGTAACCGAGTGTTCAGACGTATTTCCTAAGCAACCAGCAGAGACAGGAACACTTCTGAGCTCCAACACTCCAATGCTATTTTATCTCTTTCTACTACCATTCTTGATTCAATTACGTATTTCCTTAAAGTTCGTAAACTCTACCTCTAGGGGAAATCTTTTCATAACAAACAACAAATAAACAGGCTTCACGTTCAATACGCTCACAGCTCACAGTATACGGACATCGAATCCTTTCTTAATAAATCCATGATTTTTGGCGAAACAAAAAAGTACTCACAATTTCAAGCATGTACTGTGTTTACTTCACGATTACATAAGTAATCGGAAATGCATTACAATTCTTACTTGTAACCAGCATTTTCTTATCGTATCTAATTGTAAACAGGAATAGACTGCTTTTTATTATAATCGCTCCAGCTCTGCGCCCAACTCACTCAATTTTTTTATAGTGACTAGAATAACCATTTTTAATAAGGATTTCAAAGAAGTAAACAGTATTTAGCCAAGTTCCGGTATTTCTTTTTATAATTTAGGGGAGAGTGGTATATATTGGGACATGGTATATAGTGGGCCATGCATTCTAGCTACCGCCTATTAGTTGTTAGATAAAATGCCATATTACTTTGGTTGCCTTTATGAAGAGGCCTATTTACATTTCGTTCTTTAAAAAACGGGATCTGTTAGAGGAAATAAGTGAATAAAAAGTTTTTCTAAAGTCATTTTGGATTCTTTGGTGTGTTGGCAAGGTAAGAAAAAATACATATTTATAAAATATTTATTTTAGACAAAATTATTTTGTTCAGAAACAAAAATTGGTGTATGGTAACTTCCCGCTGGCATCTCAGTTATTGATTGCAACAATGACATTTACATATATCAATCATTTTAAATGGTTAAAAAATAACAGCTGGAGATTTTGAGTTTGAAGTTTTCTAGATTGGAACGGACTGCTATCAGATATCATAATATGTCGAAGTGAAAACTTATTACCAATGGGAGAATTAAGTGGTCTACATTTAAAAGTCACATTCTAACACCTTGCAATTTTAAGAAATCGCGAAGAGCATTTTAAGCAATACTCTCATAAATTTGTCGGAAAATGTTAGTTCTTCGCACTAATTCTAAGTCAATGTAGTTCTGAAAGGGGCGTAAATATTTGTGAAAATATTTCCTATTCTGCTAATGATGAACGTTTCCTGGTGGGGATATTTTTAAGGCATGCAAATATGCAGTATGTCCACGGATGAGCTAGACAAGAGGACAAATTGATCAAAAAGTGAAATATACGAAAAAAAGTTATTCTTTAAAAATAAAATACACGATGCCAAAAATTTGTTTTTTTGTACAGGGTATGCAAAAAATACAAAAACGTAAAATTTGATCAAAAGTAAAGTTGCATTTTTAAAATTTTAATACAAAACTTTTTCATAAAAAATTGTTTTAAATTTTAAAACGATTCTTATTCCACATTTTCAAGTAAAAATTTGAAATTTCTAAATTACGCTTTTAAAATCAAAATTTTCACATTGTCACCCTTTTTATTTGATTACACCTTTGATAACCGTGACGTATTTGCCAAAATAATAAAGTTGTTGCCTTTAGAGCAAAGAATATTTATAATCCAAAATTACAGAAATGGCGAGAATTGTTATCGCTTCGTTATTGAGAAGTTTCAAGAAAAGTTTCCAAATGTACAATTATGCAGAAGTTCAGTACATACTTAAGTTAGTAATCCAATTTAAAAAACTGGGTCCGTTAGTAATTTTATTTAAAAAAGACCAAGAAACGATACGACGAAAACGATGCTTCAATAGGTACAGTATCTAGTATTCATTTTGCAATCTGTTCATGCAAATCCTATTATGTCTTTAAAAAAAAGAGCAAGTAAGTGTACAATTTCATTGTGTAAAAAAATCCATATTCAAAACGTGTTTAAGGAAAATAAAATTCCTCCTTTTAAACTAATTTTTAACCAAACTTTTGAAGATGGGGACAGTTACAAACGCTTGGATTTTTGTTTGTGGGTCAGTGACAAAATTCTAAGTAACAACGTGAATTTTTATAAGCTGATAATGTTCTCAGATGAATCAACCTTCAGTACAAACGGCACTGTAGTTTCTCAGCATGTGAGATACTCGCGGAGGGAAAATCCAAAGTTAAGGATCGTGAACCGCCGTCAGTATTTTAAAAAAGTAAATGTTTGGTGCGCCATTTCCTATTATGGGATGATAACATATTTTTTAATAACACATGTAACGAACATTCTTATTTACATGGTAGAGTTATTTTTGTTAGACAAATTAGAAGAATTGCTTCCCCAATAACGCCGAAATATGTATTTTCAGCACGATGGGTGTCCTGCACATTATGCTGCAAAAGTAAAGGATAGGCTCAATCGCAAATTTGGAAATCGATGGACGGGCCGCAATGGTCCAAGGAAGTCCAAGGAAGTTAATTTTTGAGATCCTTATTCATTTCTAAGCAAATTTGATCTAAAAAATAAAATCTATTTCTCTGCATGGTGATATTGTCATATTAACGATATTGTTATGATCATGCAGAGAAAAGGATATTTTTTTAAGCGAAAACCGTGCATCGGATTGAAAAAATTCAAGAGATCAAATTTGCTTAGAAATGGAATAATTTTAATTTTACGAGAAATCAGTGGCGTCCCATCAATGTCTGCCAAAATAAGCAGGTTAAATTCCGTACGAACTCCACTGGTGGAAATAAAAAGAATTGTGGTACACTAAATAATGCCTCTTGATACATAGGTAGTACATGTATGCCAAATTTTATTAAAATATCTAAAGTGGTATTACAGATATTAATAAAAAACTAATTATTTTTGAAAACTTTACCATCCTGTATCTCAAAAGTTAAGACGTTTAGGACATACGTTCATATGAAGTTTTCTTTATAAAATGGACACCCCAATATGAAAACAACCTGTATATTCTTTGCTCTAAAGACATCTTTATTATTTTGACAAATACGTCAAAGTTCTCAAAGGTGTAATCAGATAAAAAAGGTGACAATGCCACTTAGAAAAATTTTGATTTTAAAAGCGTAATTTAGAAATTTCAAATTTTTACGTGAAGATCTGGAATAAGAATTCTTTTAAAATTTAAAACAACTTTTTTATTATGTTTTGTATTAGAATTTAAAAAAGGGCAATTTACTCTTAACCAAATTATACGTTTTTGTATTTTTTTGCATAGATACCATGTACAAAAAAACAAATTTTTGGCATCGTGGAACTTATTTTTAAAGCAAGCAAAACCTTATACTGTATAGATTTGCTTCAAGATGCTCACTTTTTTCTTTGGAATTTTAAGTTTTGTATTGAAATTTCACGATATTTTAATTTATTTAGTGGTTTTAAAACAAGTATTTGTAACACCTGTCTAGGCACCGACTGCAAACCTGGGCTTGCCCCCCCCCCCTCCTCACTCCAACGTTAGACACAATTTGTAAATAATGTATTTTTTTCGATACTTGCCTTAATAAACTGAACTGTGACACCTATTTTCCTGAAAAATAGGAGCCGTTAATATTGTGTTCTGGAGTGAAAACTGGATCTAAGACTTTTATTCAGATTGGCCAATAAAAAGATTTTCACATTTTGTCTTTAATAAAAATTGTTAGTTATCAGGGTGGTTAAAACAAAAGACTTAGTATTTTAGTTTACACTTTATTTATACAGACACAAAAGTATTTTTAAGTACTCAAGCCTTGTGAATAGATGCTCAGTATTTACATTTCACTTTCACAATATTGCAAATGACCCGTCACTGCGACGAAACAATAAATATTACAAAATTTAAATAAATTTTACATGATATTATACAATTTTACAAATTACAATCTAATTATATATACAATTTGTACAATATTTTAGTTACAAAAATTTTAAATTAATATATCACTTTTATCTTTATTATAATGGTATGTCGATTTAGCCTTACTATCATCATAGTGTTGTAGTTAGCTGGCCCCAGATATATGAGCAAAGATTTGTAAAAAGTTTCGATCGCTTTGATGTGCCGTAGAAAACCGACTCGCTTTGCCATATTTCAAGTAATTTTTAAAATATGCCAAGGCGCTACTACAATGTGAGTTTGCGCATAAGTCTGGGACCAACTAAAAATAAAGACACCGCACCAAGGATTATTTATGATGGATATTAATTAATTCACATATATGGCGCTTTCGCCTTCTAACCCATGTAAAACTTTTGAACCCCATAAGTCCCATGAACGTTCGAGAGGAACATAGTGTTTAAAAAATTACTGATCCAAAAGCAAAAGTTTAGGAAACATTCGCTATAATTACAAACGGTGAATACGGGCTCTAGACATTTAATCCAGTGCACTTAGCCTGGTACCTGGAACAAAATTTACTAAAGCTGAATTTTGCGAGATTGTAGAGTGTTCATGGTTTTTTTTAACATACTATAAATGCCCCCAACTATTCAAGAGAGGACCCGTGGCCACAATGGCTTTAAATCCTGAAAATTCGGCATTTTCTCCAATTTGGTTAATTATCTCATAAACTACAACGAAATCGAAAAACCATGAAGGCAAGAAAAACTACATTTTCATAGTTTTATTAATGAAAAAAAATGTTACATCCCATTGAATATCAAGATCAATAGAATTTTCATCAAGTTTTGCACAAACTTAAGTTTGCATAATGGTACTCGAAGTAAAGTGTCCAAAAGCCGAATTTTGCAAAATTGTATAGAAAACTAGTGGTACATTTCATAAAGGCAGTGGCGTACCAGATAAATTAACTGAGGACTAAAGTTATAAAATTACTTAAAAATTTAATTTATAAATTACTTACAAAATTGTTTCCATCCAAACTAGATATCATCCTCTATTAACTCCTCCTCATTTTTCTGAAAAACCTTATCACAATAATTCCCCAAGTATTGACCACACAAATTGCACAGTTCAAGTTCGACCGTCTGCAGCTACAAAGTTTTTGTTGGTCAGTTTTGCAATAATTGCAGAATATCATTTTTAGGATAAATTCGGGGGCAATCTTGTTGATGGTTTTAATGGGTTGAATAATGTCTTCTAGCTTTTTCCAACCCCAAGCAGTGGGTGGCAGTAAATTACCTATCCACTCTTGGGTTTGGAGGTACACCCTTAAGCTATGGTAAGCTGCAGCATCTGAAGTGGGTGGTAAATATGCCAATTCAAAACTCTTGCTTGACACCTGCCGGGCTGGTATGTTAATGAATTTTAAAAAACGAAGTTCATTTAAGGTTTTTGTTTTTTTATTTGCTCCATAAAGAGCCCACAGAAATTCTTCGCCGATAGCAATGATTGTATTTTTGGCAACCATGGGTTCTAAAAAGACAGCTCCTTATCTCGCAAGGCTTATTTATCCCTTTTCCAATAATTTGTATGTAAAAAATTTACCATTTTTATAATCCTGAATTGGCATGTGAACCACCCATTTCAGATGCTTCCGTTAACCATAGCTTAAGGGTGTACCTCCAAATCCAAGAGCGGATTGGTAATTTATTGCCACCCACTGTTTGGGGTTGGAAAAAGCAAGGAGGCATTATTCAACCTATTAAAGCCATCAACAAGATTGCACCAGAGTTTATCCTAAAAATGATATTCTGCAAGTGCAAAACTGACTGCCGGAAACTTTGTAGCTGCAGACGGTTGAACTTGAACTGGAACTGTTCCATTTTGTGTCGTCAATGCCTGGGAAATTCTTGTGGTAATGTTATTCAAAAAAAATTAGGAGGAGTTAATGAACGATTAAATTTAGTTTGGACGGAAACAATTTTGTAAGTAATTTATAAATTAAATTGTTAAAAAATTTTATAACTCTAGTCCTCATTAAATTTATCTGGTACGCCACTGCCTTTGTGAAATGTACCCCTAATTCTTCATTACATTTTGTAAAATTCGGCTTTTGGAGACTACTTCGAGTACCGTTACGCAAACTTAAGTTTGTATATATAAGTATTGCCAAAGTTGATGAAATTTCTATTATTCCTGAGATTCAAAGGGCTGTAACTTTTTTATAAATAAAACATGAAAATTTATTTTTTACAAAATTTGTGTTTTTGTATATTTACTTTAATTTTCTTGCCTTTATGGATTTTCGATTTTGTTGTGCAGTTTTTGAGATAATTAATAAAATTCGAGAAAATGCCGAATTTTCAGGGTTTAAAGCCTTTTTGGCAACGTGTCCCCACTCAAATGGTTGGGAACTTTTAGTATGTTAAAAAAAGCCATGAAAACTATACAATCCAGCTTTAATAAAATTTGTTCCAGGTACACCATTTAACAATTCATAACGGCACTGGCCTACTTTCGAGATATGAGGTACTGTAGCAATATGCGAGTTAAAACACAAGTTAGACATCAGGGCGAAAACAATGTCTAGCATTTTTGTTTCTCTAACTTGGTACAACAAAAAAAAGGCCAAATCACTGTAATAACTGTACTGTAAATATTATGTCTGAAAATACAAAGACTAACTCCTTTGGTTTGAAACAGTTTACCAAACTAACTAAAAATTTTAACTTTTCTTATTAGAAATTATGTTTCTATATATAGACAGTGTTTACTATCAAAGTTTGATGAATCTAAATATGTATTATAAATACAATTTTGAACTTTTACTCCGGAATTCACTAAAAAAGTTTAAAATTTACTGGTTAATCTTCTAAACTGCGGGAAAAAAGGAAAAAAAGTTTTATGACCAGCTTTAAATTGCTGTAGTTTGAAAAAGAATTGATGAATTTTGATGAGCTTTTCAGATCCCGAAAATCCGTTTTGTTTACATTTCGTTTCAGGAAGCCGTTTTGCGCCAGTAAGGATATCTAGACATTATACAGAGCGGAGAAGAAAGTAGTGCAAACCTTTAAAAAGTTTAAGTTCTTGTATTTGCACTGTTCGTTGTATTGCATACTAAGCCAGGATTTGAAGTCCAAGTCAATATCTCGGGATGCTTTTGTCAGTTTTTTAAGTACTTCTTTCTAAAATTCCAAAATAAGTCTTTTTTATGAAAGAAATTCTGAAATGCCGCTACAGTTTCATTGATAACAATATTTCCATCGATAATCAAACAAATTTTCATTTAGTCAGTTTCAAAATGTATACCGAATGTCCACATTTCCAATTTCCCATTATACAGGGCATAAAATAAAGTAATGCAATGAGTCAACAAATGTGTCAGTTTAATTTGTATCACTCTGATGGGCGAATCTTAGTTTGGAGAGCAAGAAATAAAAGATACCTATCGAGAAGAAAATATTGACGCAAGGGTGGCATTTGCGGGTGGTGGAGTGAGTATAATATGGGGTGGTGATGGCGAATGGTGAAACTGATTTGGTTGTTCTAATAGGGGAAACTATGAATGCGGTTAGGTACAGGGACATGTGTATGAATGAGATTGTTATTCTCTTTTCCCAAAACGTCGGGAATGATTTTATATGATTAGACGATAATGCTCGTCCACATAGAGCGAGAATTGTTGAAGCAAGAATAACATTAGGCCAATGGAGTAGCTGCTAGACTTCATAATATGAATGTAATAGAGAATGTGTGGAGTAGAATGAAAGTAAGGTTGAATCAAGGGGAGTATGAGTTTAATAATCTGGATGGCTTAGCGAATGCGCTTAGGCAGAGTGGGAAGCTATTCCTCAAGATTTTGTAGCGAATTTGATGAGCAGCATGCCAAGAAGCGTATTAGACGTGCAGCGAGCCGAAGGTGGACCAACGAAGTAATATCGAAGAAGGAAGGGCATGAAAGTAAAAACAATAGGTTTATTTTCCAATTTAATTTTTTTTGTCCTTTATAATGGGAAATTCGAAATGCGGACATTCGGTATATATGACTAAATGCTGTAGCGAAAGTTCAGAAGTTCTTTCACGAAAAAACCGTTTTTTGAAAAAATCGATATTTTTTGTTATAAAGTCGTAGATATTGACTTAGACTTCAAACCCTGCCCAGTATGCAATACAACAAATAAGTACTAGTTCCAAGGCAAGAACAAACTTTTTAAATTTTTGCACTACTTTCTACTTTCTTCTCCGCTCTGTGTAATGTCCAGATATCCTTACTGACGCAAAACGGCTTTCTGAAAAAACGAAATGTAAACAAAACGACCTTTCAGGAACTGAAAAGCTCATCAAAATCCGCCAATTCGTTTTCAAACTATAGCAATTAAAAATTTATTGTTTTTCTTTTTTTTTTTCGACGAACAGTGCAGTTGATCAGTTACATTTTGCTCTGGATGTGTGAGTCGATTCCCCAGTACACCCACGGTACATAGTACTTAGACCCCGGTCTTCGTGGGCTGTCAGAAGATAAAAAAAAGTGTTTATCGAAAAAATACATTGCCTAAGAAGAAAAAAATATTTTCGAAAAACTGTATATATCTGATGCTTTCAAAAAATTTTCATTGATTTAAGTTTGATTGATCATGGCTGTTAATAGCCTTTCGTCGTGACTGATTCATCGTGTTTGTAGTTCTTGTGGAAAAATTTTGTCACTCTATCCCAAACAAATTTCTTTTTCGGTATTCTTAACTTCAAAAGAAGAAATTTTAGCAACTAATGAGGTCTGTGGCATACCGTAAGCATTTGGGAGAAGGGAGAAATAAAAATTTTCAGCTAAGCAAAGCCAATAAACCGACGTCCAAAGCGAATGTCGAACTTGAAAGATGCAATTTGATTTATTGTTGCTGTTTAAGTTGGTTCAGGTCGTGGTAAAAACAATGGTCTCAATGGCTATCGTAAGTTTTAGAAATGACTGTAAAATTGTAATTTTTTAAATTTTAATCACCTTTAGTCAGATAATGAAATAAATTGAAAAAGGCAATATAATAATGAAAGGTAGTGGAAAATTATTTTGCATTGCTCTGTTGTTCCACACACACACTCTCGCGTGCAGTAGTCAAGTAAAAATTATATAGATTCGCATTTTTATTACCACTGATTTAAAACTGAAAAATCGAGTTACTTTTTTTATTTTGGTAATCATAATTTATTACTGATGTATTGTGAAGACTATGTAATTATAATATATTTTTTTCAAATCTAACAATAATTATATATGTACAGAATATGACTATATTTTACGCGTTTTATTTTTTTAGTTGCATTTTTATTAAATTATAAAACAGATTAATTTAACAAGATATAAGTATGTACTTCAAAAAAATCAAAATTATTACCTTATGATAAGTCATAAAAAAATATAAAGTTTTTACTTTTTATGCACTTGTTCTTGCAAAATGGTAATCGTAAAAAAATGCCAGAGTACGTGCAGTACGTAATTTCTGCAAGTAAGAAATGGGTTGATTTTATTATTTTTCATATTTGCAAAATATTTTTTCCTTTTTATTTAATAATGACGGACACAAGTGATGACATGTACAAGTGCCTGTTTTGTCGGAAAAGTCTTCTGGCAGTGTTTCTGTACAACACCTTGGTTCTGCTGGCGGGACACCTACAAAAGTGACTTTCGTACCGCTAGTCACTGCTGTCCGCGAATTAGTCATAATATAACGAAGTCAGTGACGTATAATTTTTTTTTAGATTTAATTAATTTGAGAGTATTTTTCATTTTATTGTGTTATTAAAACTGCAGATGTATAGACCTGTGGAAACATACACATTTAAGCTTAATTAAATTATATTTCATTAATTTTTTTTGAAGTAATGACGTAGCATTACTAGCGGCAATATTGGACGGACAGAAATATGTTATGACCTTACAAATTTATGACGGTCCAGTGTTCCTCTTATGACTTCCAATAACGTCCAATTCTGTGTTCATTTGGGTAGTCTTTTTTATATAAAAGTTCCATTGTACCCTTATAATTATTGTTATTTACTGCGACCACTGTTCCTCCAGACACATCTTTGCAGTACAAATTAACGAGAGTTAATTTACTCAGGGTCGTATTTACAGTCGTTCGTTAAGCTTTCTTTAAGCATAGGTGACCCCTTGCTTTAACGGAACCTCAAGGTCTGAGGAATACTCAAGGAACGACTATAAATATGATCCTCAACGAGTAGTCGCGCGCTCCAACGCGACCTCCGGTTTCCGTGGCTCTAAAACGACTACAAATTGAAATTTTGATTAAATTTGAGCTAAACGAGGAATGGTCGACGATACTATTGATCCAAAAAAAAGTTCTGCCAGCAAGCTGCAACATTCTCAAATATGGCGATTTTTTGAATAAAAGTTCTTCCAGCAGGACGTGATGCCCTGCTGGAAGGACGTTGTATACTTTATCACTAATATCTGTCAAGCCTAAGTTGAAAAAAACATAAAAACACTGTATCAACACGCGAGGAAAGAAGTGAAAGAAAATTGATATTTTTAATGTAATTGTTTTATCATGTTAGATAAAATGTAACTTATTTTAAACAAGTATTAATAATGAATAATGACTCAAGTTGACAATGTATTACTTGCATCTGCACATTAATCAATGCCATGATATTTCATTATGTAAATTAAACGACAGGAAATGTTCTAAGAGGATATTTTTTCATTTACTTTACTTTTAATAATGTTTTTAGTGACTTGTCTTGAACAACTCAACAACAATCATGCAGGTATTGGGTAGTACAAAATTAAGATAGTAAATTAAAAGCCTGTTTAATTTAAGATTTAATTAGTATAGGTAAATAATATTGGAAATTTCTATTTTTGGTTACATATATATTATTAAAGGTGGTCTGTATAGTATTTCCAATAATTTGTTTGCCCGTAAACCAAGTTTTGTGGATTTTTTTTTGGCAAATTGTGGGTACCTACCTATATTATCTTTAAAATATTTTTACTTCCTTTGCAGAAGAAAGTGTGATGGTAATTGTGATAAAATTACCACTCCCTGTAGATTATAAAAAATTCACGATTTTTCGTTTCCGTCGGTCTGTTTTGCTGGTCTGTTGGCACGAAAAATCAAAAATTACTCGATAATATTTTGGCGATACCTTGGACTTTCTCCTAAACCGGATACCTCTCGAGTCAAATATATACACTGAAAAAATCGTTTGGACTTTTTTTCACACAAAATTGCAGCAAAGTCTTTGTAGAGCAATTTACTCTAATTAGATTATTAGTTACAACACAACAGTTTTTATACATTTTCATACAATTGTAGCAAATTTTGCTATAAATTGGTCTTGGACGTTTTTGAGAACAAATTGTTGGAAAAAGGTACACAATTGTAGTGAAATGTCCCACAATGTTTTTTCAGTGTACAGGGTATATATTTGACTCGAGGGTAAGAATCTTAAAAAAATAGACTATTTTTTGCTTCAGGTCAATGCTTTAAACAATTTTTAAAAATTAAATTCACCTATTTCCCTTAGGTATCACTCCAGAAGGAAAATAATAATTTTCATAGATGATATGCATACATTTTTTGGGTGAACATTTAATTGACTTTAACTATAAATAATGAAATAACAGGCTGAAAATATAATGTTTGCCTTATTTTACATAATATGTAACTTGTGACTTTGCCTTTTAAAGGACAAAATTTAATCTAGTGTATAGGGATAGCTCTCAAAGTTAATTGTCTCTGTATTTCTGGTTACTCCACAAGTAAAATTTAGAAAAAATATTTTTTGATGACGTATCAGTTTTACGGTGCACTCTTGATTTTCCATACAATACAGGGTGAACAAATATTTAATTTGAGACAAAATTCTAATATACTCTTGAATAAAACTTTTCATTTTTTGCTATAATGTACTATAACAAAGGGCTTGATTAAAATTATACCGGGCACTTACCCTTATAACTTTTGTCTTCGACAGGGTATCAACACAAAATTTTACCTGTTTCGGTTTACTTTGACATTTTAAATTCAACTTTTTGTTGTATGTTATTTTTAAAATTTTTATTTTTACATAAATCTTGAGTTCTGTGCATTATATAAAATGCTAATTTTTTAATATATAGTAACAAAACATATATATAATACACATTTAAAGTGTTTTTTGTTTCAAATACAAACAGAGTGGCTTATTGTGTTAAAAAGAAAGCTACTTTTTTACGAGTCTGATACCAGACACTTAACAAAAAAATAAGCATTTCAAGTAAGTCTTAACCCTTAAAAATTTAACAAAAAGACACTTCGATGTTAACAAGTCACAAATGAATAATAGTATTCAAACTGTCAAGCTAAACCTAAATAAGTAAAAACATACAGAGTATCCAATTTAGAAATCAAAACTTGATAGCAGAAACTCTGAAATAAAACACTATTTGGCAACACTGTCACAGTCGAAAAATGCAAAACTGTGTTCCATTTGACCATCTAAAATTTAGCTCCGATACCCTTTCTAGCAAAAAGTTATAAATGTAAGCCACTATTTTGTGTCACCCAGTATTTGCGTGCATAAGGTAAGAAAGAAGTGCACAAATACATTGCAGTGTTAGTATTTTTCTCCTCGGTACTTTGAACCCTCCTTTTGCGAAGAAAGTTCGTTGCTTTTGCAATTTTTTTATTTTAAAAAAAATATTAAGATATTCTCAGTGAGCTGTATCTACAGTTTGGCAAAAAATCAATAAAGATGTCATAACAGAACAAAATTAGACTTAAAATGTGAATAGCAATTTAACGTGTGACGCTCGTTTTCAGTTCCGGTAAATGTAGATTCATAAAAAATATTTAAAAATGTGTTTTTTAGGTTAAACCAAAATTACCACGCTGTTATGCCGACTTATTTAAATGAAGAGAAAACTGAAGGATTTTATTAGGTTGCCGTTAATATAAAAATATTTCATCCAACGTTCTTTTTTGTTACGATTTTCTTAAAAGCAATGAAAATAATATTAAAAATATATAAAAAAAAATTTATTACGACGTAAATTAGGATAATCGTCTAAGTAAAATGGCATCAAGTATTAAAAAAAGTATTTTGCATTTATAAATATAACTACCATTTTAAAGTTTCTTTTTGCAGTTAATTATACCGTTTATTTAATTTAGACTTATAACATTTGGCGTATCATACATTTCCAGATTATTAAACTTGTGCCAGAAATACCATGGCAAGGTCATTACTCAAAGCGGAGATTCAATAAAAATAGAAAAATGAAATTAACGAAAAGGCAATGCTATTTGAATCTCTGATCACATTTTATTAACAATTATTTGCTTTGTAAAGTACAGCCATGGACACTTACAATTTTTTTTAAACCGGAAAGCTTCAACTGTCAATGGCCATGCATTTCTAATGGTAAATTAAAGTTACAAATATTAGCCGTAATAACAATATTTTGCTTTTAAAGGTTGGGCTGATCAAATAAGAAGTGTTAAGAATAAGCCAAATTTATACGGTAACCTATAACGAAAATAAATAAAAGTAAATTAAGTGTAAAATATTTTATGAATAAGAAAAATAGGAAAATATTTAATAGCTCTCGTTTAGTATCTTTAGTATTAAAGAAATCAGTGCAAGTGATATTATCAGTATTTATTATATTCACCTATTTTTAGCATTATAATATACTAAGTGACAAAGAAAGGTAAACACCCAGTATTTATAATTTCATTATAATAATTTTTTGCATGCAAATTGATTTTGGGTCAAATAAAAACTGATTAAATTTTCAGCCTTATCTATGCACTATCTTGTCGTTTTTACCCGGCTATTTTACGCTGGTTTGAGCTGCATGCGATTGTAGTTTTAGCAATTTTTGTTCACATTGGTGGCTTGACTGATAAAAAGTGTTTTGCAAAGTGTTGTTTTAAGGCATAATTATGCCGCGAGTGCGTAGACTTGGTCAAATTCCTCAGCTTAGTGACTTTAAGAGGGGGCGGATTGTGGGCTTACGAGAAGGTCTTTCAGTTAGAGAAATTAACAGAAGAACCAACAGATCTTTACGCACCATTTTTAGATGTTGGCAGGCATGGACCCAAGAAGCCCGTGAACACAGAGCTATGGGCACTGGACGTCGCAGGGGAACAACCGAGCGTCAAGATCGTCGTCTTAGGGTAAAAATATGCTGGAGCGCCGCTCCACGCGTCAAGCGCCGCTCCACGCGTCAAGCGCCGCTCCACGCGTCGGGACTCGAAATATACAATGTATTTTAAATCTATTAGCACATAGTGAGCAAGTAAACGACGCTTTACTTTGCTCACTGAGCTTTACTTGCTCACTATGTGCTAAGAGATTTAAAATACATTGTATATTTCGAGTCCCGACGCGTGGAGCGGCGCTCCAGCATATTTTTACCCTTAGACTTTTGGCCCGTTGAGACCGCTTTAGTACCAGTCGGGCGATTACGAATCAGTGGTTTGAAGAACATGGAAGGGTGGTTGAGATGCGTACAGTATATCGACGGATAAGAAGTTTTGGTCTTTTTTTTTACCGTCCCCATTGGGTGTTGCCCCTCGCTCCTGAGCATCGACGCAATCGACTGCAATGGTGCAGAGACAGACTACAATGGAACGATGAATGGAACAGAGTGGTCTTTAGCGATGAATCCCACTTTTGTTTGGGTATGCATGATGGTCGTGCAAGGGTAAGAAGGCGACGTGGTGAAAGACGTGATCCACAGTTTGACATGGAGAGGCATGTTCATCATACCGTGGGGGTAATGGTATGGGGTGCCATTGCATAAAATATGGAAGCAGGACACCTCTAGTCTTCATTAGAGGTAACATGACAGCGCGTCGTTACATTCAGGAAGTAGTGGAACCACATGTCCTTCCATATCTGAAAACCTTCCAGAACCCTAGTTTTCAACAAGATAACGCCAGACCGCATGTAGCTAGACAAGCCCTGGACTTCATGAACCAACACCACATTAACCGCTTACCATGGCCACCACCAAGATCACCTGATCTGTCACCGATCGAACATGTGTGGAACATCATTGGTCGCAAGTTGTTAAACTTACAGCACCTCCCTCAGACTCTGGCAGCACTTAAACATGAGGTAGAGGTAGCCTGGAATGAGATACCCCAAGACGATATAGACTATCTTATCAGAACAATGCCCAGGCGTGTCAATGAGTGTATAAGAAACAGAGGATATTCGACACATTATTGAACTTAATTCCATTGGTGTTTATCGGATTTGGCTGGAAACCGAATCAATTATTAACCATTGTCTACTAAACATGCAAGCCGAAAATTATTAAAATATATTAAATATAAATGGGTGTTTACCCTTCTTTGTCACTTAGTATATATAGCTCGCTTAGTTTCTAATTTTGTTTATTTTTACTTCTTAAAATTTTCTTTATGAAAACCATCAATGTAACAATATTTTGCTTTATCTACATGGGCCAGCACAGGGATCTCTATTCAACGTAACTTTCAACATTGACGTTTCGTCAGTGTTGTCAGCTGGATATAGAAAAACGTTCCTTTCATTGATACTGCACCGGATTTTAATAATGGTCCTGCTTTGTATATCCGAGAGAAAATTAAATATCCAGATTGCCAGATGGGAGGATTTTTTCGCAATTTTGCGGAAAATATCTGCGTTTAACTTCGGTGACCAGACTATTCTCCACCTGATCACTGAGGTTAAACGACGCCCGGAGCGGTTAGTACTTGGTTGGGTGGCCGCTTGGGAACGCCGTGTGTCGCCGGTCTAAACAAATAAGGTGATAGAGGAATTCTTCCTCGATCGAGGTGGTACCACCCCACACATCCCCATTAGATGTTTCAATCCCGAGATCCCAAAATCCCGGGGTACCGGAGTATAAACCGGACTCGAAAATACCGGGATCGATTATATTTCCGGGATTAATCTCGAAATATTCGTTAGCGACAAAGACAGCGATAAAGAAGATCTGAAGATATAGATAAGGTGAAAGTTTTGGAAAAAAGTGACTTTTTGGACGTAATCATTACCATCATGACCTCTATGTATTGGTGTCTAGAGTTAGACAAATAGTTTGAACATCAAGAAAATTGCTAACTAAAAATGATATACAATACTACAAAAGTATATCAATCATGGGAAAGGGCTAGCTGAAAGTTATATTATATTGCAAAACGAGATGAAGCAGCATAGTTGACATGCTCGAGCGTTATACACTATTAGAAAATTTCATAAAAACAGATCTTATTGATCTACACATAACACCAATTTCGGATTCAGAAAGTGGGGTTCTCAAAGGCGTTGTAAAAGTTCTCCAACCAATAAAAATTACAGTTGAAGCCCTATGCCGTCACAGTATGGTTTTATGAAAATCAGATGCGGCATTAAAGTTCAATTTGAAGGAATTATCCAGAATTAAAACACCACTCAGTACGGAACTACAAGAGTCATTGAGAACAAGGATTAAGCAATGCAGAACCATTTATTCTAATATTCTCTGTTATCTTAAAAATCCCGACATTCCAAACTCTGAACACGATGACTACGTCAAATATTTCCCTCATTAAATCTAAATTGGAAATAGTTTTAATCAAGCTAGACACAAACAACGAAAGTGGAACAGATATCAGCGACGAAGATGACATTCTCATTACAGAAGTTCTGAGAGCAGAAGAGAATGAACCATTCAACGTCAAACTGCAAAAAGCATCCGCAATCCGTACTCAAGAAATTGATTTATTTGCAAATGATGGCGGTCGCGGACGTGATCTTCAAAAAACCTTTGAATTCCTATCCTACTAATCATTCAGCCCACAGGCATAGAAACCGAGAGATGTTTCTCTTTCGCAGGAGTTTTCTGCAAAATACGTTTTAGCCTGAAAGACGAAACTTTGGACCCCCTAATATTTTTGCGGTATTTTTTTAAATAAGCATACATTTATACATTATCTTTTTTGTATTTAGAGTTCTTTAGGTGCTTTTTAGTTCATTTGTGTGTTTAAACTTAATAAATAAAAATTTTAATATTTGAATCATTTTAAAATTTTTTCGAGAGTACTCCCGGGAACCCGGGTTTAGACAACAAGACCTCGAAAATCCTGAGATTAAGAAAACCAGTCGGGATTGACACCCCGAATCCCCTCCACCCCACACATCCCCTTGAATGGGCTAGTGAAATCCCTACGGATGTTTCCAGCTCTGGATGTGTGAGTCTGACTTCCCCAGTACACCCACGGTACATGGTACATAGGTTTCGGTCTTTGTTGGTTGTCAGAAGATATTTTTTTAAACGCGGGAAAATTTGACAATATCCACAATTTTCTGTGACCTACATATTATCGAAAATTTTCGGTTTAAGTTAATAATAAATAAAATAAATGTAATATAGTTTTGAATTTTAGAAAATACTAAAAACATATTAAATTGAGAAATTGTGGGGATTTGTTTTGTTTTTGATATTCTTGTTCGTGTGCATATTCATCATCAGTCTTGGAAATACTGATATTAGCACATCGATATTTAACGTTTTTCGATATCGTTGAATCATTATTTTAAACCAAATTATTTTAAGATTATGACAGTTCGACAGTTCTGAAAATTTGGCATAAAAGAATGTGTAACTCTTTGATAAAAGTATAAGACGCGCGGAGCAGTTTTCGGAGCTTTCGCACAAAAAACAATAATCCATTGCAAATATGCCACTTTTATTAGATTTCAATTATTTTTTATTTTTGGGGAAATCTTTTTAAAATCCGGTGTTTTTAGGGAGTTTGGGGGAATATTAAAAATCTTATCTGGCAACCCTGCTCAGGTCAGACATCCAATCGGTGTGGAGTATTTCGTGGATATTCCTTTTCCGATATGCATTTGCAAAGCAGGATGAAAAGTTATGACCCGGTGCAGTACCAATGAAAGCAATGATTCATTTAGATTTTGTTAACAATACTGGCGAAATGTTATGTTTAAAGTTATGCCGAAAGGGATGTTCTATTATATTTGAAGTACAGTGAGATACAATCTATTAAAATGACTCTTAAAGGATCAAAGGTTAACTTTCAAAGGGTAAGATCTTCCATAATCTGGAACTAGAGCAGGAAAATGGGATGTTCTAAGTTTCTGTCGCTTGACAGTGAAGGAGCGCATATGAGACGCATTTATTATTGCTACGTTGCCAATAGGCCAGTTAGGGAATATAACAGAGGTCGGTTATTTTGAGCAGAAACCATGAAAATTGTCTATAGAAAAGGGATAGATCACACACGTTACGTTTCAAAATGAAATAATTATATTTATTAAGAGCTGTTAATTTTTGAGTTTCATGTTGCTGTACTTAGGGGTTAAATTAGCCAGTCACGCGAAAGTATTAATTATATAACTAGTTCAGGTTTTTTAATAACGATATTTTATTATTTTGTAGGGCCGATGCCGTTGTATTTTTAAGACATAATATATTTTACGTTAAATATTTTTGTACAATTATAACGAAAAGGAACTTCAAAAATCGCCTATATAATATAGTACGTAAGATTTCACAAAATTTATCTAAAGGAAAATTATTTTCACTTATCACTTATGACTAAATTTTTCGGACAATCGTCGTCACTGACCACCGATTTTTTCTTGAGGATACCCAAGTCCTGAACATTTTCTAAAAAACTCTTATGTGCTGTTAGTAGTTTTGCACTTTCAACGTCTTTTTTAAGTTCTTCCATGTCCCTTTTTAACTTCGCACGTCTGTTCTGAAACCACGTTATTACTTGTGCATTTGTGAGTCCTAAGCTTTGAGCTATTTCGTCTCTATCCGTTGGACTGAGATATTTTTGGTAAAGGAATCTCTTCTCTAATTCAAATATCTGGTGATTTGTAAAAGCCGTTCTCGATTTTCGTTTCTTTTTTGGTTGTTGCCTAGAGTTGAATAAGTTAAGGTGATTTTGTCCATCTGAAACAAGGAAACATTACTTAGAGAAGTGTCAACAAATAGCATAATAATTACCTAATCATGGAACGAAGGGTAACAAATTAATTAGAACACCCTATTTTAAGGACACAGAAATACGAACAATAATAGTATATTACATAACCAATATGGAAAGCCCGTTGCCAGTCTAAAATCACACGAACTCGTTATGTTACTTTCCAGTGAGTTTTGTACGATATTTTTCCCACAACTTTAGACTAAAAAAAAACACGTTTTATTAACTTGTACCATAATATTTATCATACCTCTGTTAAGATTTTTGAGGTAACAAATTCAAGGATTGCCGCATCTACGACACTCAGTGGATTCCATAAAATCTTCGATACAACTATCAGTATCAATACCTTTTATTCATATAAATACTTTAAAAACACTTTTCGAAATATGTTTTAAAAAATCCTTTGTAGAGACATTTAGGTCTGTTCGTTTGTGTTGCACAAAGCTGCATTAACCTACACTATTTTTTAGTTTTCCATGAAACGGAAGACTTATGGAATCACTTCGGTGTCCGTCCGTCCGTCTGTCACAGGTGATTTGCTCTGAAACTATTCAACATAAAAATTTGAAATTTAGCACAGAGATAGATTGTGGTGGCCCAATTATAGACGAATATAGGTTAATTTTAATTCTGGGTGTTAATTTCAGGGGGTAAATTTTGAAATGGAATATTTTTGTCAAGGGCATCGTGTAGGGCGTTAAATGAAAGCTTATTGGAGCACGAATTTAACAATACAATATGATGTATTTTTTATGCTTTTTTAAAATATTTTTATAGAAAAACGCTTAAAAATTGCTGTCCCCCACCCTTATCACCAAAAGGATCGCTCAGAAAAATCTGAAAAAATCATGAACATTGAGAATTAGGTGTAGCTTGAGCCAAAATTATCAGGATTGAAAAATTCTAGCACGATCAATTGTTATAAACAATTTAATTGTTTATTTCATTATAGCTGCTGAAACACTGGTTTTAAAGAAACATTTTTTGACAAAAATATTTCTCACTATGCAAGGAACAACGTTTTGTTCTTACACGTTTTTCAAAATCTCACGGCCTGCTGATGTTCGATTTGCCCATCGAACTGCTAAGACAAGAGAACCAAGCTGTGTGATATTTTTCTAACACACACGTGTGTTGGGAAAATAATGCACACTTCTTAGGGCGCATAAAATCATCAATTTTCGCGCTTACTAAGTTTAGTGGATACGTACATTTTCTTAAAATATAATGATATTAAGAGTTATTTACAACAAATTATATCCGTAGTTAAGGAAAGTGTTTGTTCTCGCATAAACACATAATAGTGATTTTATGGGAAAATATTTGAGTATTCGTAAAATTTAAATTACTTGCTTAATTCCTCCAAAGTCTTTCAATATTCTAAGAATTCTCATAAATTATGTACTAGGTATGAAATTGGTGTAAAACTACACAATTTCGCATTTATGAATAATAAAAAAATTATTATTTATGATTACGTGGATGCTGTAAACATACCAAGGATTCTATGCAGTAAAATTAATTCCTTTTGATGTTATTTTTCCTGGAAAAGCAGGCACGTGTCTTGTAAAAATAAAATTGGGAGAGAGTCTTTTTTTACTAGAAATAAAAAAAAGCAAAAAAAAAAAAAAAAAGCAAAAAAAAGCAAAAAAAAGCAAAAAAAAAAGCAAAAAAGCAAAAAAAAAAAAAACACAAAAAACAAAAAAAAGCAAACTCATTGACATATCTTATAAGGAAGACTTTTACAAATAAATCTGTTGATTTCATGAAAAAGCTTTATACTACGTATGTTAGACCTAAACTCGAATATGCGCACATGGTCTGGAATCCCTACTATATAAAGGATATTGAAATTCTAGAGAGAGTACAGCGAAGATTTACTAAGATTCCCCACACCCTTAGTGATACACCATGCGGTGAACGTTTGGAGATATTTGGGCTTACCACTCTGAAAGAAAGAAGAGACAGAGGTGACCTAATTGAAACTTACAAAATCTTGAACAACCACTACTCGACAGTACTAAATCTTCAAATTTACACCCGAAACACCAACGAACAGCTCAGGGGTCATTCTATGAAACTTAGAAAGGAAAAATGTTCAGGACTTGTAAGGAAGAACTTTCTCTCGAATCGTGTAGTGTATGGATGGAACGCGTTGAGTGAAGACACCATCAGTGCGTCAAATAAAAATATATTTAAGAACAGGCTTGATAAAAACCTTCAAACCATAAACTCCGGATTTGTGCACTATCTCTGACGATCTGTGGTGATACTCGGAATTAAACCGATTGTAAGGCGACTGTGATGGACTAATTGTGACAATGAACAGCAGGAAATTAACTGTGATAGATTGTGATAGCCGAGGTGATAGCATACTTGTGAACATAGCATATGGCAGCATCTCATCGGTTTCCACCGCTTATTGCTGCTAGCAGTAATAATAATAATAATAATAATATAATAGGTCGAAGTTAAAATAGATAATACCAGTGGCAGGTTTTTATCAAATAAATTTCGAAAACAAAATTCACAAAGCCCGACAAAATCCTAAACCACTTTATTCGAAAAGAAAAAAAATTGATAAAATGCTCTAGACTATGTCGTACTAAGATAGACCATTTTAGTAGAACAAGCTGGACTCAAGGTTTATTGGAGAGTATGGAGAGGCACTACTGAGTCTACCAGCAGAAGTGCTGGCCAGAATAATGGAAACAAGAATAAAATAACAACTAGAAAACACGTTGGAAGAAATACAATATGGTTTTAGAAAGGGAATCAGGGCTCGAAATTGATCGGAATGCACCGGAACGCCGTTCCGGTTCGTGAAAAATTGTATTAACCCGTTCCGGTTCGTGGAAAAATTAGTATTAATAATTAATTATTGACTTTGGTGTTTTTTAGTTAACTTTTCGATTACTCAAGACGAACTGTCTGGTACCTTCGTTCGTACTCGTACTCGTAAATAAATCCATTTCGAGCCCTGAAGGGAATGAGCACACAGGATCCAATATTCATATTAAAACAAGTTGCAGAAAAATGCATAAGCAAAAATAAACACCCTCATGCAATATTTATTGACTTGAAAAAAGCATTCGACAGAATAAGACGAAAGGATGTATGCATGGGAAAGTGCATATAAAAGAGGAATCGACAGTGAAACGGTAGAAGTAATAAAAGCCATGTATGACACGATAAAAAATGTGATGAAAACAAACAATGAACAAGCGGCAGAATTTGAATTAATGGACGGCCTCTCTATTGTCAGCAATAGTGGTACACGAGGCAATAAAGAAAGCAAAACAAGAGATGAAACATATGACGTTACACAATATAGACAAAATGAAGAACTGAAAAGAATTAATATGAACATAAATACCCCAAAAACGAAATCGATGATTATTGGACAAAACAACAAAAGACACGATATTGGAATAGAGGAAAGGAGTATAGAAAAGATTGAAGAATTCAAGTATCTTGGAACTGTAACAGAAGGAAATAGTAAAGAGGGAAAATAAATAAATGATAGAACAGCAAAAATAGGAAGACTGTATAATGGACTAAGAACAACATTCTTTGGAAGAAAGGAAATAATAAAGGATGTAGAGGTGGAAGTTGTCAAAAGCCCATCATTACTATATGGTAGCGAAACATGGACTCTCACAAGTAGGGACAAGAGCAAGATAAATACATCGGAAACGCGATTTTTGAGAAAAATAGAGGGGAAAACTAGAAGAGACAGAATTAGGAACGAAGTATTTAGAAATGAACTAAAAATAAAACCAGTACTGACAAAAATCGAGACCAGACAACTAGGATGGCTTGGGCACATTTGCAGAAAGCCAGACGAAAGATTTACAAAAAAGGTATATGAAGCAAGAATTCAAGGAGTCAATCGAAGAGGAAGACCTAGAAGAACTTGGCAAGATGGTGTGCGGGAAGTGGTGCACGAGAGAAGGATCCGATGGAATGGAAAAAACTTAGCACAAGAGAGGAAGGAATGGAAAAGGCTAATAAACTCAACTTCATAGCCTTACACCATCATGGTAGAAAGACTTAGGAATAAGGAAAGTAAGTATGGAGAGGCACAATAGCAATGAGGCCCACAAAAGCAAAAATGAATGATGATTATGTGACCTCTGCCGTGGGAAATGGAACTCGAATTTTGTTCTGAAGAAGTGCTGAAGTTTTAACTATAAAAGTGAAAATAACAAAGTCTTCTTTAGGGAATGAGTCAAAAAGAATGTCAACTGCCTTACTCGGCCTCTAGCTCCGTGGCAAGGACACACAATAAGAAGAACACCATTTATCAATTGGTGCCATAAGAGAGAATAAATTAAATTAGGAAACAAAATTATCTTTACAGCCAGCGGTCTAAATAAAAATCGGCTATTGTTTTATGCTTTACAAGGATATGTTATGATTGGGCATAGGCTCTTTCGCTATAACAGAATAAGATAGTTTTACTACTATCGTAGATAAGAAAATATTAATACAATGATTCGCAAAAAAGTGACGAGTTCAACAATTTTAAAATGTAATCAATTTTGATGGGTTATTAAATTTTGTGAAAATTTTTATTCACGTGTCTTCACTACGATTTATTGTCGCTTAATATATTGACACCCTGTAAAGTGACTTAAGTACCTACAATAGCGTGGAGCGAAAGCATCGATTTTTTGAAATTGGTAACGGGGTATTTACCAAAACTTGTGGAGTGGCATCACTAATAACTGTGTAAAATCATATAACTGTAACTTATATCTTGAGTCGGCGCAAAGGGCTTAAAGTTTCGATTTTTGCGCAATTTTTTAATGTTTCTTTAAGTATCTTAAAATCGTCATTTAAACTGGGGGTAATGCTTAAATGCTGCTAGTAGGTCCCTTTACCAACACAAAAAATTGACATAAATAAACAATATCCTTAATCCTTAATCCTCCAATAAACTTTTTTGGAAACAATGAAAAAATTATTCCATTATCATTTAAGTATGCAACACCCTGTTAAATTACCATATACATTTAGCAGGGGCCTATTAGCAGCATTTAATCATTACCTACAGTTTGAATAACGATTTTAAGATACAAAAAAATTGCAATTTTCCTAAAAAATCGAAACTCTAAGCCCTTTGCGTAGAATCAATATAATTTCACTGTTTTGGGATTTTAAAGTTATTAGTGATGCAACGCCGCAACTGTTGGTAAATACCCCATTACCAAATTCAAAAAATCGCTCCACCCTAACCTAAAATATTAAATTTATATGGACTATGATCAGGCAAGGGCGGACCCAGGATTTAGGAAAGGGGTGGGTTAGACTTAAAGCGTTGCGGTCTTGAGCCCCAGAAGTCACCCCCAGTAGTTCCGCCACTGTAATCAGGCTACGTAGACGTAGCCTGATGGTTGTAGATCTTTTAGTTTTTTGATTCACGGTCGTATTTGTCCTTATAGGAAAAACAACCGTATTAGTAAAACGGCGCATTTTATTTTGGTAGTTACGCTACGTATGGCACGCATAACATTATCAAACAAACTTTACGCAACCTTATTATTTATTTGCGTTGTGCGTTCCATAAATTCCCGCCCGGACCTATTTGCGTATAACCCACTCACGCACTCACGTGACATATGCACTAAGCATAAAGCACTAAGATATAAAATTTTCTACCACCAAATCGGCGGCTGGCGGAGTAAGACTATGTAGTATGTCCCATATTGAAAAATTGGAATACCCCGCTATAATAAAATTCTTAACAAAAGAAGACGTAGTAGCCCTGCAGCAAATTATGGAGCAGATGGATCATTGATTTATTAGGACTGGATACGGGATGAGTTCACATTCTTTGAAGCCAAAACAAACCATTCTAAACGACACTGTAAACACAATTTGTAAACATTGGCCACATCTTATTTTACCTTGTATTTTTGTACAAAAACACGTTAGAAGCATCACAAGATTTACTAAAAGTAATAAAAGCCCCAAAATATTTTATTTTTCTGCTAAATAGTAATAAATTTAAGTTAAAAAGGTTTTATTATTTATAGGTTATGTTATGTTAGGTTATTTCTAAAGGCGATTATTTAAAGTCGCTCTGAGTCATTTATAAATCTATATAAATCTATACGTCGCACTTTTTCTTTTCTAGTTCATTAGACAAAGACGTACGTGTAACCGAGCGTTCCCAGACGTTTTTCCTAAGCACCCAGCAGACAACAACACTTCTGAGCTCCAACACTCCAATGCTATTTTATCTCTTTCTGCTACCATTCTTGATTCAATTACGTAGTAATTCGTAGTCTTGTCTATGTTCGTAGTTCGTAAACTGCTCTCTCAAGAGAATAACAAACAACAAAATATTTATATTATATAAGGCTTCACGTTCGATACGCTCACAGTATACGGATATCGAATCCATATTATAATAGATCCATGAGATGGATAATGTTTACGGAGACAGTGCCCCTAGTTATACGATGGTTAAAGATTGGGCAAGAAAGGTACGCCTGGGTTTTGAATCCATCGAAGATGAACCCCGGTCAGGTCGGCCTATGTAAGTGACATCACCAGAGACAATAATTGAGCGTGTCGAGAGAATTGCTGTTCTGGATAGGTCCAACATTGCCGACATCTCTGATATTTTTAACCCTAGATCCCTTAAAAGAGGTTTCTCGATACGTTCAATTGTTTCTGGTGACCTGACCGGGGTTCATCTTCGATGGATTCAAAACCCGGGCGTACCTTTCTTGCACAATCTTTAACCATTGTATAACTAGGGGCACTGTCCCCGTACACATTATCAGTCCACTTCATAATTTGCTGCAGGGTTACGCCTTCTTTTGTTAGGAATTTTCTTATAGTGCGATACTAGTATAGACCAAATAATACTCTACAATACTAATACTAATTCTTTATAGTCTCTGGTACTAGTAAACTTAGCCGCGTAAAAATTTTATAATAGACAGTTTTCGAGAGCACAATGCATTTTTGCGGATAACATTAACTTATACGTTAACATAGCCGCTATTTGACAGATCAGAAATCTAGTTTTCGAGACGCTTCCGCTTGCCGTAACGAAAAGGTTAACACCAAAAAATATCAGCTAATTCGTGGGTTTTAAACTTTTTGGTTTTTAACCTATAATTTCTTCAGTAAATATGCTTTAGATTATACTAGTATAAAGATATGCTATAATTTGAGCGTTTTGTGTTATTGTTATTAAACAACATTTAATTTACAGCTAGAAAATGATTAATGAAGGTTTAGTTCTCTTAGAATCATCTGATTCTGATAGCGACCTAGAAGATGCGCTTCTATTAGAAGTTTTAGATCCCGTTAACGAAAACCGAGTTGTAATATCGGATGCATCAGAAAACAAGTGTAAAATGTATTTTCGTTTTGAGAAAAATAATATTCCTAGATTGGTTCAAGCACTAAGAATTCCTCACGAATTCACAACGGACAGTGGGCATAAAAATTCAGGTGAAGGACGCTGCATTCTGTTAAGGAGGCTAACATACCCTAACGGACTGATTGATTTGGAGTCTATATTTGGAAGGTCAGCATCAGCACTGTCCAAAACTATTTGTTATATGATCAACCACATATATACTAATTTTCTACATCTTTGTTTAATTATTGATGAAATATAATAATAATAATAATAATAATAATAATAATTCATTATCTAAATCAACAAGCAAAAATACTTCGAACTACAAGAATCAAAACAAAACACGAGGAATGAGGTTAGATATCCAAGATTCCAAACATCAACTACTGATATGCGCATGCGTATCGTTTTCGTAACTGCTATGTCTATCGTCCGTAAGATACCGGCGGCTCACGGAAACGGTAAGCAATAAATGACATTTGAAATGTCAAAATTGTCAAATAGTGGTAACCGGAGTTGCTTTTTGTGGGTTTCGAAAACTGTCTAATATCTTAGTAAGCTTTATGCTACGTAACGCTGCATATACAGGGTGTTTTCTAATTGAATGTCAATATTTAAGGGGGCGATTTTTGGGTCCATTTTAAAAAGAAAACTTTATATAAACGTATGTCCTAAACGTCTTAACTTTTGAGATACAGGGTGGTAAAGTTTTCAAAAATAAATAGTTTTTTATTAATATCTGTAATACCACTTTAGATATTTTAATTAAATATGGCATACATGTACTATGTATCAAGAGGCCTTATTTAGTGTACCACAATTTATTTTTATTTCTACCAGTGGCGTTCGTACGGAATTTCGCCTGCCTATTTTGGCAGACATTGATGGTACGCCACTGATTTCTCGTAAAATTAAAATTATTCCTGAAATCCCCAATCATTTCTAAGCAAATTTGATCTCTTGAATTTTTTAAATCCGATGCACGGTTTTCGCTAAAAAAATAAAAACCTTTTCTCTGCATGATCATAACAATATAGTTAATATGACAATATCACCATGCAGAGAAATAGATTTTATTTTTTAGATCAAATTTGCTTAGAAATGAATAAGGATCTCAAAAATTAACTTCCTTATTCATTTCTAAGCAAATTTGGTCTAAAAAATAAAATCTATTTCTCTGCATGGTGATATTGTCATATTAACGATATTGTTATGATCATGCAGAGAAAAGGCTTTTATTTTTTTAAGCGAAAACCGTGCATCGTATTGAAAAAATTCAAGAGATCAAATTTACTTAGAAATGATTGCGAATTTCAGAAATAGTTTTAGTTTTACCAGAAATCAGTGGCGTACCATCAATGTCTGCCAAAATAGGCAGTTGAAATTCCGTACGAACGCCACTGGTGGAAATAAAAAAAATTGTTGTACACTAAATAATGCCTCTTGATACGTAGTAATGTTAGCAAAATTTAATTAAAATATCTAAAGTGGTATTACAGATATTAATAAAACACTATTTATTTTTGAAAACTTTACCACCCTGTATCTCAAAAGTTAAGACGTTTAGGACATACGTTCATATGAAGTTTTCTTTTTAAAATAGACCCAAAAATCGCCCCCTTAAATATTGACATTCAATTAGACAACATCATGAGTGCGTCATACGCAAATAGGCTAGGGAGGGAATTTATGGAACTCACAATGTATATAAATTGGAAATAATAGAAACATTTTGAATTATTAACGCCATTAAACACAAGGACGGTTGGTATCAATATAATAAAATAAAATGTATTTGGGGAAGTTATGATCCCAACAAACCGATCAGCGCTGTTGATTTGTTATTTTCCTTCGTTGGTTGTGACGTAAGTAATACTTTTGTGATGATTAATAAGTAAACTTAATTTGATTTTTGATTTTCTCCAAATAAACTTAGAGACGTGAGTTTTTTTTACAGGTGGGGCAAATTTGGTGGGCAACTAGTGATATCAACGTAACAAACAAAATGCACTTTTTTAATTAAGGAAGGTTTTTTTAATAATATGCCTAGTTCTGCCAAGAAATCATTTACCCACAAATAAACACGGCAAAAACGTAAAATACTAAAATTACATTTTGGCTGTGACTTTTATTAAATTAAAGCCAATGTTAACTCAAATACTGCTACAAACTACACTACTACACAAAGGACACAACAGTCACAACACAAATATTAAATAATATCCAAAAACATATTAGACAATAAAACTACGAAAGCCGAAACACCTCTTTAATAAATCGTCGAAAGCGATATTATTGGTGGGCCGTCAGCAAATTTTTTCTCTTTTTAACTTTCTAAAGCGCGTATGTTTGTTTCTATCTTAGTTTGAATGCATTTATAGAGTCCATATAAGCCTATGCGGTCAATTTAAATTACGGCCGAGCTCGGAGCAAGGATGGCTCGGTTTTTTATTGGGGAGTTTTCGCATAGAACTTTCACTTTTTTGACAGAAAAGTATTTTGTGGTTTTAAAAAATTGAAAATAAATTTAGGTGGGTCAATGGCCTTATGGACGCCTGGTGCGATATCATCAAAATTAAAATTTTGTGAAAGGGTTTATTCGACCTTACGTAAAGTGCCTCACGCTCAATAAAAATTTAATAAATCCGATATTTTTAATTGTTTACATAATTAATACATTAATTATCCATGCATTTTTTGCTTCATTATAGTACTTTAAAGTGATAATGAGGTTATTATAACGCTATAAATGTTAAGAGATCACTTTAAAAATGTCAAAACCTAGTTTTAGTTCCACTATCGTAAACGTAGTATTTTTTAATACATCGCCATAAACATTATGACAATTTCATTACATCTAAAAATGATTTATATGCAATAATCGGCATAATTAAAGAGCGGAATTCATTTTAACTCTTGTCTCGAAGGGCTATCAAAATTGCTGCAATAAATGCGTGAAGACAAGAAGCAGAGATGTATGTTATTTTAAACACCGCTGTCAACTTTTGACTTCGATATAATTTATTAAATCAAAGCGACGGGCTGTTAAAAATAACATTCGTTTCAACACGACTCTCTTCTAATACGCTGAACATCAGATTATGAGTTATTTGTGTCTGGTGGAGTGTGAACGAAATAAAAGGAGTTTGTTGTTTCCTGCGAGTTTGGAATTACCCTGGAATTAATTTCGAGAACTCCGACAATAAAAATGGATGTTCTTGAGTTAATAGCTAGAAATGAAAGAAGTTTGTAAATTAGCTAGCCCGTTTTTTAACGTGAAATAATTTGAGGCAATAGGGTAAAAGGTTTTTCTTATTAATGTTGGGAAAATCGTTAATTTTAAAAATCAAACTATTTGGTTATGTTATAAGCTATTTTCATAACTGGATTATAGCTCGATTATATTACCTATAAAGTAAGAGGTAAGAGTCAAGCAAGAAAAAGCCACGAGCGTCAAAGGCATGAAGACATCTCGCGTGCTCTATCTCATTTTAGAATATCCCTGGCCATGATTCAATGAGTGTGTGGATTTATGATTTATTACTTTATAATATGTACAGCGGCATCCATAAAGTTCCCGTTGTATGGAAAACAAATTACTTTCCTATTTTTAAGAAAATTTTGGGTATTCTTGATAAAAGTTCTTGCACGCATAAAAAACGTTTTTAACGTTATCACAGTTGAAATAAAATATACAAAATGTTAAAAAATAAGAAGAATGCGATTCGTCTACACTATATATATGTATATTTAAAATGAATATTTTTAAAACAAAAACTTTCTCTGAAGTATTCATAGTTCGGATAAAATTAAAGTAGAATATTGAAAAACCCGGATTTGATCGGTTTTTGCAGAAATTGCGGAAATTTACACCTACTTTTATCATAAACTAGCTAAACTGAGCATCATGCTCATTTTCTCTAGCTTTTGATTTGGGTTGTTCCAAAAATTTTCTTTGAATGTTGTTGCTATAATTAACTTTAAATTTTGATAACACCAGAAACGTATTTTATACATGCAGAAACTTTTATCAAAAATAGAATTTTCTGAGAAATCAGAAATAAAAAGGTTTAGTATAATAGTCCCAACTTTATGTATGGCACCAGTGCGGGCTTATGAAATTTCAAAGTTCTCTGTTCGTACTTACAGGACCCGTACCAAATTTAGGAGTTTTAATAGTGAGCCCCCTGGGAATGTTTTGGCAAAGAAAAAAACATTTTGTAATTTGCGAAAAAAGTTGAATTTTTTTAGCTCCCCTGGGAAAAGAATGAACTCGTTTAGGTATTTTATTTATTATTTTTTCTAAACAAATTTTACATCATTTTGCAGAGAATTTTTGTATTTTGAGAGAACAAATTGTGTTAGTAGAAAGTTAAGTCATTTGAATTTTTTTTTAAATTATATTTTAGGTTTAAAAAAATTCAAATGACTATAACTCTCTACTAACATATTTGTTCTTTTAAAATTACTATTACTACCAAGGTGGAGCCATTGCTTGCAGCCGGGATACTTTAGTTGTCATTGTTGATGGGGCATGGTAGCACCTAACCAGCTTTCGCCCCTGGGAGTTTTCCTGGTGCTGATCATTTTCAAGGGCGGCACTACCGGTACAGCAGCGTTGTACATGTCCCTTTTGACCACACATCCAACAGGGAGAAATGAAATGAAATTTTTAAAAAACGCTGACAAATTTAGATTAATATTTTAAATCTCAAATACACATTCGACAGTATTGTTTTTTGGTAATCGCCCAGACCTAATTATATTCTTTCCAAGAAAAAAATTACTTAAATCGGAAGAATCTTCTTCTGTTACCAAATTCAGAATTTTTCTTTACAAACTCGGTCTTAATTATACAGAAGAACCCGTTATCGTCATTTTTAATGACTTAATGATGGGAGCTTAAAAGTGCCTATTTAAACATCTCGACAAAAAACTTTGTAATCAAAAATATCATATAAAAAGTTTTTTCTATATATCGTTAATTTTGTGACTGATTACTTCCTAATATAAAAAAGCTAGTCTTTAATTCCCAGGATTTTAAATTACCACAAGTACGTACATAATATAGCAGTGACTATGCAGATGAAGTGGGCGCAATATAATTTTAACTAACAATCAGTAATTATACTGGGTGTCTGAAGGTTGCTAACGAAAGGTTAATTTTTACACACTAAATTATAAAAAGATATTTTTATTATTATTATTATTATTATTATTATTATTATTATTATTATTATTATTATTATTATAATTATTAAAATATGTAAGATTTCATTTGTTGCCAATATAATATATTTTATATGTATATTAACACTTTGACTGCCACGTCAGTCATAAATGACTCACAGTAACGTGTCCGCAAGCGCCATGTCTTAAAACCCGGTTTTCAAATGTGGCGCCGAGGAAAGATATCTACTTCTCGCCGCGCTAAAGAACCTTCTTAAACACATCATTTGACTATTTGATGGCACCAACGTGTTTTTCCAGTCAAACAGAACGATTCATATTTGACTGACGCGGCGCCAGCGGAGACCTATTTACCGGTATGCTACTTGGAGGGTTAATTATGCGTGCAAAATTTTCTGTTGATTTCTACCATTTTTTGTGCTTAAATTGGTTAGTGTCAGTAAAAAAATGTAAGTAAATGTTACTTAATTTTCTTTTAACTTTTACAATAAATACGAAAAAATACATCCTAAATACTTCTGTTTTTCAATTTATATTTGTGGTGTAAATATATTAAAGGCTTTTGTGTATTAAAGATCTGATTTTTTCAGGACAAAAAAGATCTAGCTAACGCTGAACTAGAACCGGCATGGTAAATTGGGCGCGAACGTTACCTGCTCCATAACATGAACTTGGAAACTGGGCGCACGGATTTCAGCGTCCGTTTAATCCTATAGGTAAATTGGGCGCAAAAGCAAATTTTTCATACATATATAGGTATGAGGTGTGGGTAGTAGTAACTGTTAGGTAATTATCTCATACAGGCAGGTGCTTAAAAAAAGACCCTCGCCTAATTTACATGTTATGATCACAGACGATATGACGGAATCGCCAATACTTTTTTTTTTATTTAAATGGATACCTGTTTCTTTTTCTATAATTTACGTATTTTATACGTAAATTAATTAATAAGTTTATGTTTGAATTAAAATAAAGTTTACATTATATCTTGAAGTTTTGTTAGTTTCTCTTAACATCAAATAGTATGCTACAAAAAAAATTGTCGGAAAATAATAGTTTAAGGTTAAGGTGATGATCCATCTCTAGATTTTTGACAATTTTCGTTTTAAAAGGCACCTTGTGGCGCCGTTAAAACATCCCCCTATCTGTAAAACATGTAAATGACATCAGAAACGTCCGACACGGCGGCAAGTAAACCTTTACATATCAGCAAATGTGACTGACGCGGCGCCTACTAAAGAAACCGTGTCAGCCCTTTATGACTGACATGGCCTCAAAATAAAACTGCTTTTAAATGCGTGGCAGTCAAAGTGTTAAATATATTAATCAAGCATTTTTAATTACAAAAAATTTGGGCAAGTGCAAGTATATACTTACACAATCAGTGTTCCGTGCTATCAGCCCCACACTTAACCTGAGCAAACCTCGGCCACCCGATCTCCGCCCATCTGCCGTGGTACTGCTGCCGACGGCACCAACGCCTTATTACATCGCGTATGCGCGGAGCTAAGTGGGAAGCGTTTTGACTGAGCCAAATTAAAAGTTTTGAAAAAAGTGGAAGAGCAAAAGTTGTTCCCTACATCGTGAGAAACTTTTTCTCTAAACCCAATGGTTCAGCAGTTATAAGGAAATAAACAATTAAATTGTTTATAACAATTGATCGCGCTATAATTTTTCAATTCTGATAACTTTGGCTTAATCTACACCTAATTCTCAATGTTCGAGATTTTTTTTCAGATTTTTCTGAGCGATCCTTTTGGTAATGTGGGTGGGAGACAGCAATTTCTAGGCGTTTTCCCGAAAAATGTTTAAAAATGCATACAAAAATACATCATATAAGTCATATATATTGTCGAATTCGTGGTTCAATAAGCTTTCATTTGACACCCTACACCATGCCCTCCGAAAATTTTTTTGCCATTTCCCAATTTACCCCCTGAGATTAACCCCCAGAATCAAAATTCAACTTTATATACTTCACGTCTATAATTGGGCCACCACACTCTATCTCTGTGCTAAATTTCCAATTTTTACGTAGAATAGTTTCAGAGAAAATCGCCTGTGACAGACAGATGGACGGACATCGAAGTGATTCCATTAGTGTTCCGTTTTACTAATTGTAGCACGGAACACTAACAACTATTTAAAAAACAACTTAATTCAAAAATATCCTACAATATGTTCGAAAACCAGCGCCCAGAGTGCCCAGACGATAAGGGTAGAAAGTAGATGAGATTTCATTGACAAAATAGTTATATTGACAGGGTCGAAACGGTCTTTTTGCTGGGTCTTTGTTAATTCAAAATTGGATTATAGTTCCTAATAAAGAAAAAAAATGCTTGTGTTATTTTTTGCTTATTTTATTGTAAGAAAAAACTACCATTTTTTACATGTAAAACTGCATCGAAAATCCTATCAATTAAAAAAATTCATGGTCAGATTCTCCAACGCTAGTCCGGTCTAATTTGACAACCAAAAGTTTTAAACTGACAAGTGAAAAAATAAGACAACTAAGTTAAGTACTATGAATATATTTCTGGGTTTTTTCGCAAATTTATAATGAAAAGGGCAATTTTAGTACGTACTTTTGACAATAATAGAACCAAATTCATTGGAGGAACCTGTTCCAAGATGAAAATCTTTGGAAACCAAACAAATCGCTGAAATATGAGTAATCCATGATTTTAATAACGACTTATTAACGGTAACAGGACAAAAACCCGACAAAATATAACTGATCAACTAGAAGATCTTAATTTAAACCAGTACTAAATCTTACACCCTCTTAGTGAAGCTGAACGTCAATGTTCTACCCCTTTTATGAGCATGAGCAATGACGGTACAAAAAATCCCTGCAACTTGCAACTTCGTCGTCTTGGAAACGTGCAAGTGCGATGAGCGTTGTGGGGGGTGGAGTGGGGGGGGGGGGGGAATGAGACGCAAATAGGTGTTCGCGCGACTGTTCGGTTACAGAATCGAGGTCTACATGTTAACCTCAATTCCATAAGTCGGCGATGTGTGAGAAAAATTCAAAGGCCCAGCAAAAAAACCGTTGCGACTCTGACAATATAGGTTTTTCCGATGAAATCTCGTCTACTTTCCATTATTTTCATCTGATTACATTGCATAAATGCCCATGTTGAAAAATACTCTATTTTGAAGGTGCAGGGTGTTTAAAAGAAGTATATATAAATTAAAGTTTACATACTAGTCATACCATTATTAATGTTTATTCCCAACTTATAATAATTTGCTATAACAAAATATTATTTTAGCCACTAATTCTCTTTTCTTCTGAACTTTTAACTCATTAAGAATATAAAAAACTCTCAATTAAATACGACCGCTTAGTGATTAACGAACACCTTTCGGAAACCTTAATTATATCTGACCGAGTTATATCGCATTACTATCCTTTATTAGACGGTTATGGATCTATTACGTCGCGTCGCCTTGTTCTATACCTCCATCTCAGAGCTTCAATCATCTTCAGTACTGGTGATCTAGTCTGATCTTATTCTGAGTGGCTATAATCTAACTTAAATAGTTTAATTTTAAAATTTAATTATGCTATTTTTGTGGAAAGCTATTGTTACTTCACTTTTTTCTTGATTATTTTATCATATATTATTAATTATACAGGGTGAGATTTTTAAAGTGTTATCAAGGCGATATTTCGAAAACGGTTTGAAATATTTTCATGAAATTTTGGTGCGTTAACAGTGAGATGGGGGACCTATTTAAACATATTTTTGACATTTACCCCTCTCTCTATTTTGAGGGGTGCGGGTAACTTTCGAATTTTAAATGGGATGATATACTTTTGTTTATAAAATTAAAACCTACGTAAAAAGCTACGTATGTGTGCAAAATGTTTATTGATTTGCTCTATCGATTACGGAATTATGATTTATTGGGTTATAAAATATTTCCCATTTAATTTCAAGTTATTTGTCGTCTGTCATGCGTGAGAAGTTGTTCGAAATGTCCCCCTTGAACTTTCAAACACTCTCTCACTATTTGTATAAATGAATTTCGTACCCGCTGTAACATTTCAGGTATCACTAATAATAATAAGTCATCAGTCATTCAGTCGCCATCGCTTAGTCCTTTATAAAACCCCACAAGAAAAAGTCTAGGGGGGTCAAATCCGGCAACCTAGCAATAACCTGAAGAATAATCGTTAAAACTTCAAAATTTTCGACTAGTAAAAATAACACATTTCCATGGAAACGAATAATAATTCTGCAATAAGTGAACTTGATTTATTAGTGAAATTTATTAATTTTTTAAATTCAATAAAAATTTAGTTAACCATAATTCCGTAACCGAAAGAGCAAATCAAAAAAAAGTTAGTACACATACGTACTCCGGACTTCAAAAATCGCGCATTTGGCGGTAAATCGCAACACCTGAAAACAAAAATTTCGGGGGGTTCTAACCCCCTGACCCCCCCGCTGGCTACGGCCCTGCAATTGACGATATTATTAAAAATTTAGCCTAATTTTAAGTCATATTTTGCAAAACATTCAAACAGTAAAAGTTATTAAAAAATTCAAAGATGGCGAAAAGGTAAAGGATAAAACAGGAATGTTGTATTTTTACCAAAAGATACTCAATGTTGTCGCAAAAAAATCCGGAGGTTCGTATGATCGTGACCCCCAAAAACACCACTGTTTAGATTATTTTAGATAATTGGTAAAAATGATATTTAACAGATAATTCAAAAAGTATTTACAAGATTTTCATGAATTACACTAGTTTACACAGTTTACATACCTTAGCTAAAAATTATGCATTTTTGTAGATTTTGGGGGGCTAAGTCTAAGAAAAATATTTAAAATATTATCGTTAAGAAAATATTTAATTAATAAAAACACAAAAACCATGGCTTAAGTACCAAAACATTAAAAACTACTAATTTTACTTTTCTTTTTGTAACTTGCTAGATTAGCTTTCCTTATAACAGACCAGGAAATTTAAGCTAACCTCATCAAACACACTTTTATCCCAAAAAACCTTTGTGCCGGTGCCGATCTTCAAAAATTTTCAGATCTTGGGATAAATTCATTTTTGCAACACATTTTAAGATAAAAATCATTTGGAAACCAAGCAAATTGCTGAAATATTAGAATAACTTATCAGGGCTTAATGACAAATTTATTAGCAATGACAGGGCAAAAAGTTGTCAAACCCCAACTGATCCACTGAAGATCTTAATTAATTTAAACCAGTACTAAATATTAAATCTTTTAAGTGAGTGCCTGGTGTTTAATTTCAAACTTTATCATCTTTTTGACTAGTGATTATTATTATTACAGGAAATGAATTCATTCATACCAACCTATCCTATAGAAGTTACATAGACTAGAACTATAATATATTTAAGTACTTTTCATATTAATGTGTCTTAATTATTCAATGTCACAGTTCCACCACTGGGTGGTCTGAACAAGCACAAAAATCATATATTTTTCCTGGTCATAGTTAGCTATTCTCCCAGTAAATGCAAACGTATGAAGACAAGTGGTACGACGTATTATTATTATTAATGATAATGCCAAATCATTCCTTTTGGTTGGTCCGAGAAAGCTCTGGGTAATGCGCTTCTTTGCTCTGTGGTAGTATCAGGCAGGTGTGACTAATATGCTGCCTTTGTGGTTCCAAGCCGACACCGGACCAACTCGTTAGTACCTATGAAGGAAGAACAAGAAGAACAGGATACTTGTTATGGGCGACTAGTTGCCCCGCGTCTGTCTTCACCTACAGCAGTGAACTCGACTTAAGTTTTATACCTTGTTCTTACATTTTATTATTAATTTTTTAAGGAATTCGGTGAACTTTTTGATTCGTTTGTCATGCGATGCATTTTGATCATGATAATTGGTTCTGATGTAAAAAACGAGGTTCTCGTTTTAAGTGTCTCATTTCAATGCCGCATATTAATTTGTAGGATGCTTGAAAGCACTCTTTAAATTGCGAATAATTTTTTATATTTCTCTTATCAGTAAAAAAGAAACATAATTAATCAATACATTGCAAGAAATCAATGTAATGGTAAAACTGACCGAAATAATATGACTGTATCCATCTTAATGTATAATGGTGGAGTTAGGTAGGTTAGGTATGCAGGAAAATTAAATGAAACCTGAGCAAACCTAGTAAATAGTTAGAATCAGTCGTCTTATTAAGGGCAGAAAAAATTAAAAATAACAGAAAGGAATCACACAATTAGTAGTTAGAGTTTTTATAACGGATAACTGGCAGTTAATGGTGAAGAAAAAATGTGGGTGGCGTATATGTAACAAATCCTTTTTAAACCTCTAACTATAAATAATGTACTTTTAAGTTTCGAAAAATTTTCGCCTTTATGATCAAGCCTTGACTTTCTTTTAAAACTCTAACCTTTGCATGCAGGGCGATCCCCTGTACAAAAAAAGCTTGAGTGGTGTCAAAAAGTAATTAATCGTTACTCCAGTACTCGTTACTCAGCAGATCTGAAAGTAACGATTACCGATGCCAAATAATATCAGCTACTTAATTTTAGTATATTATTTTTAGTTTTCGTATTCGTTTAAGCACATGGTAATCAGAGAAAATTCGAGAATGCGCTCGAACCGCAAATAAAGAGGAGAAACTGCCTCCAGTACTTCGTAAATTCTTTGAAAATGCTTGATCTGCTTTATGTTTGGAGTTTTATTAATTTTTGTTAAATTCTGCAAATTGTGAAAAACCAAGCAGCATACAGGGGACAAGCAAAAATTTGCTAAATCGCTTAAGTGTGTAAAAGGCATTTAGAATTAAGAGTTATGCTCAAATTCATGTTATATCATACCTATATCTTAAATAAAAAATATTTTTGTAAAAAATACTTTTTAAAAACAAGCTTTTATTATTTAGATGTACTAAAACGATAGAAATAAGTATAGTTTTTTTCAGTGGCAATGCTGAATGCTATTTATAAGTGGACGTAGTTCGCGTGGGTGGATCCTATTAAAAGTAGTGTCAAAGTTGAAGCATATATAATTTATGTTAAATTTATTATCTTAAAAGCTCATCGCGCGCGAAAAGTTCATAAAGGCGGAAATTGTAAGTAGATACCTATGTGTTTTTTTCTTTCAATTCATACATTATATACAGGGTGGTGCAACCAAGATGGGGTGGACGATTGTGAGTAAACGGTGAGGAATTTCGAATTTTTTTTTTTTGGATATTATCGATACTCAACCACGCTACGTTTTAAAATTATAGCCATAATACAGGGTGGTCCGAGAAACTCGTGGCGAACCAAACTTGTATTTTTTTAACTGAGACACCCTGTATATAATTGTTCCAATTGATTCTCCTGTTAGTTACGATCATTTTGATATAGGGTTTATTGGGTCTAAAATTTATAGTAAGGGAATGGGACGCGGTTAAAGTTGAAAAAATGCTCACAGTTCGGCCATTTTTAAAAAAAAATTGAAACAGGTATGGAAAAACCAAATATTCCGTAAAACGTTACATATCCCTGAATACATTAATCGCTTGCAATTTGTTTAAAATTATTCACTGTTATACAGGGTGGTCAAGTTTTGCAAATACGCCCTGGACTCATTTTTTTTAAATGGAACACCCTATATATTTTATTTTCATGTTAAAGATAACATTACTAGCTTTCAAAAAATACCATACATGATGCCTTTCTGACCAACAGTTTTTTAGTAAACTAGCCGTGAAAACAAAGTTTCTTCATTCTAATACGATTATACTGAATTTACGTTGTTTATTATTAAATATCTAATATTAGGAGGCCATGACACTATCATAAATGTAACAAAGGATTGACGAACTTGTCAAAGCTACTGCCGCATAATCCATTATTTACAAGTTAAGCGTAGGTGAGGTAAGAAAACTGAGACCCGAAACCTTTAAATGTTTATTAGAGATATTTCAAAAAACAGAAAATATTGTTTTTAAGAAATGTAAAGTAATTAATAAACCAGTTATAAACAAAGATAATCAGTTATCAGTATTATTAATAGTGTAAGAAAATTAATTAAGCAAAAACAGAACATCTTTTGAAATTATTTAGTTATGTGTTATGTACTTACCTGTCAACCTAATTTAATATAAACAATTAAAAACGCTCAAATAAGGTGTTCAACTAAACCACCATTTTGCTGAAGGCACATTTCGAGTCTATCCATAAATGAAAGTTTCACTTTTCCCAAAGTCTGTTTTCATAAATGTTGCGAAAACTGTTTCTTATTCTCGTCTTCATATCTTTCACTGTGCTTGGAACCTCTTTATAGACTTCTTCTTTAACATGCTCCCATAGAAAAAAGCTAGTGGTGTTAAGTCGGGTGATCTGACTGGCCACTTAACTGGTCAACCTCGCCCAATCCAAGGATCTGTCTTCCGATTATCGACAAAATATCTTACATTCCTATGGTAATGCGGGGGCGCTCCATCATGTTGAAACCATAAGGATCCCCTTACCAATGAAGGTAAATCTACAAGCAATACTGGCAACTCGTTTCTCAAAAAGTTGTTTATAACTGGTTTATTAATTACTTTACATTTAATGAAAACAATATTTTGTGTTTTTTGAAATATCTCTAATAAACATGTAAAGGTTTCGGGTCTCAGTTTTCTTACCTCACCTACGCTTAACTTGTAAATAATGAATTATGCGGCAGTAGCTTTGACAAGTTCGTCAATCTTTTGTTTCATTTATGATAGTGTCATGGCCTCCTAATATTAGATATGTAATAATAAACAACGTAAATTCAGTATAATCGTATGAGAATGAAGAAACATTGCTTTCACGGCTAGTTTACTAAAAAACTGTTGGTCAGAAAGGCATCATGTATGGCATTTTTTGAAAGCTAGTACTGTTATCTTTAACATGAAAATAAAATATATAGGGTGTTCCATTTAAAAAAAATGAGTCCAGGGCGTATTTGCAAAACTTGACCACCCTGTATAACAGTGAATAATTTTAAACAAATTGCAAGCGATTAATGTATTCAGGAATATGTAACGTTTTATAGAATATTTGATTTTCCACATCTGCTTCAAATTTTTTTAAAAAATGGCCGAACTGTGAGCATTTTTTCAACTTTAACCGCGTCCCATTCCCTTACTATAAATTTTAGACCCAATAAACCCTATATCAAAATGATCGTAACGAACAGGAGAATCAATTGGAACAATTATATACAGGGTGTCCCATTTAAAAAAATACAAGTTTGGTTCGCCACGACTTTTTCGGACCACCCTGTATTATGGCTATAATTTTAAAACATGGCGTGTTTGACTATCAATAATATCCAATAAAAAAATTTTCGAAATTCCTCACCGTTTACTCACAATCGTCCACCCCGTCTTGGTTGCACCACCCTGTATATATATATATATATATATATATATATATATATATATATATATATATATATATATATATATATATATATATATATATATATATATATATATATATATATATTAACATTGAGAATTAGTTGTAGATTGAACAAAATTATCAGGATTAAGAAATTCTAGCGCGATCAATTGTTATAAACAATTTAATTGTTTATTTCCTTATAACTGCTGAATCACTGGTTTTAGAGAAACAGTTTTTTGACGAAAAATATTTCTCACCATGTAAGGAACAACTTTTGTCCTTACACGTTTTTCAAACCTCCGCGCATACGTGATGTGATACGGCGTTGGTGCCATCGGCGGAGGGTGCGCGGCAGATGAGCGGAGATCGGGCGGTCGAGGTTTGCCCAGGTTAAGTGGGGGGCTGATGGTACGGAACAGTAATTGTGCAAGTATAGCTTGCACTTGACCGAATTTTTTTAAATAAATTTAAACTAAAATCTTTTTAAAATTTTACATAAATCAAGTAAATGATTTGTATTCTATATTAGAATATAATTTAATTTTTTAATAAACTTATTTTTTATCTATTTTTGTTTTTGTTAAAATTAAATAAATTGCACAAAATAAAGAAGATTGGCACTTTTGTTTATAATGTTCGAAATTAAACAAAAAAAATATATTTCTATATTTTTTAATAAATATGACTTTTTGTATAATAAGTACATATTAATTATTTTTGGATATGGGGGCGCCAAATTTGGGTTTTGCCTGAGGTGGCAAAAACACTAGGTCCGACGCTGCTACTGTTCAAACAGCAATATCATATGTACAACCGTAGCTAAAATAGTTTCATTTTTCATAGGGGCACGAATTATAAAAATAAAATGTTTTCTTGCTTTTAACTGTACATCTTCATTTCCATATTAAGGATCATTTGATATCCTGTAATCATGCTTGTAACGTTTGAAAACATCAGAAGGCGTACTTTTATTATTGCAAGAAAATTAGAAAACAATAGCTCTGTTCCTACAGAAATCACAAACCGATCAGCGCCAATCGAGTTTTAGTTATTTGGTAATGTGATAGTTTGCCAACTGATGGTTTCCAGCAATTTCATTGGCTCTGACTGGTTTGTGATTCTTGTGCGAACAGAGCTATTATCTTCTTATGAGAGATTAATATTTAAATTATGAAACCCATTCTTTTACTACATAAAGTTACACCAAATAAGTTCAAAACGTAATTACTTAAGATTTTTAAATAACCATTAATTTTATTTCTTTTTGCAATATTCAATGGTTAATATGCATGCTTTTTTATTGAATAAATTGTTCAAGCAAGTCATTACAATGTCTCGTGCCTGCCAGAAATATAGAATACTGCCTAGAGTGTATAGTGTATTTTCAGTTGCCTATAACCATAGACTAGATAATACATAGACGAACACTTTCGTGTGCGAGAAATGGACCAAAAAGCGGGTTTCCCTTGAGACATTTTGGGGGTTTTAGCATTGAAAAAATCTAGCTGGATCAATTGTTATAAACAATTTTATTTATTTTCAGTATTTATTTATTCACAACAATCCTTCAAATACAATATGTACATAGGGTGTCAATTAATTGTAAAACAAAAGATAGTAAAGTAAAAAACATAATAACAATATTAAAAAACATATAACTGCAAATAACATCACATAAGCCGATAACGTACAATTCATTAATTTTTTTTTTATGATTTTAAAGAAGTCCGAGTTACAAATATTTTAAAATTATTTTTCAATTTGTCATGGTTACTTCTTCTTCGACTGCTGGACAAACTTGAAATTTACGGGTTTAGAGGTGCTGTTTTAGCCTGGATGAAATCTTATTTGTCATGGCGCTATCAATCAGTTGTTTTTAATAATAACGAATCTATACAACAAGAAATTACTTCTGGTGTCCCGCAGGGGTCAGTCCTAGGCCCACTGTTGTTCTTAATTTACATCAATGATTTATCTAGTCTGAATATTTCAGGTTCGTTTACAATGTTCGCCGACGATACGACAATTCTATGGCGTGACACTGATGCCGATAAGTTGGAAGGGAGGGTTAATGGAGATTTAATAAAAGTCAAAGAGTGGTGTGATGCAAATTTTTTATCTCTTAATATATCTAAAACAAATATTGTTTCTTTTCGGTGCCAAATAAATGAGCTTGTTCTTGATACCCAAATTTTACAGAATTTGCACGTAAATAAGTTTTTGGGTCTATACATAGACAGTAAGCTAAGATTCGAGACTCATATTTTGCAACTAAGTAGAAAGTTATCTAGGGGCTGTTTTGCGTTGAGAATTGTGTCCCGGGAACTTGACATATCCACGGCTCGGAATGTATATTTTGCATTGGTGGAGTCACATTTGCGATATGGTGTGTGTTTCTGGGGATCGTGCTCGAGCCAACTCTTTGGTGCGATTTTTGTTTTGCGGAAGCGTGCAGTTCGGTCTTTGTACAGGGTCAGTTCTCGGGAGTCTTGTAGACCACTATTTGTGTCCCTGCAAATTTTAACTTTGGCGTGCATATTCATTATAGAGACAGTTTGTCTCATGCACAATAAATTTCAGCACGCAATAGAAAGAACAGGGGTTTACGCTACTCGATCTTCTGAAATGATCGCCTTACCTATCCCCACTTCAAGTTTAACAAAAAATTCTATTAATTTTAAAAGCAAACAACTGTTTAATCACTTGCCGTTAGTTTTACGAAAGATTAAAAATGGAAAACATTTTAGACGGGAAGTAAAAAAACTATTAATTGGGAAGGCTTACTATTCAGTTGCTGAATATTTGTCTGATTCTATTTGACTGGTGTCTGTATGTCTCAGGTTTTACTGTCGACCTTTTTGTCCTGTTTATATGTTGTCTACTTTGATATTGTGTATATATATATATATATATATATATATATATATATATATATATATATATATATATATATATATATATATATATATATATATATTTTGCTGTTTATTTTATCTCATGACTTTTGATATTGTTATAGATTTGACGTATTATTGTGTTATATTGTAATAGTGGCGTTTTGACCGTTTTATACATATTTTATTTTAATTTGCGTCCTTATTGTTTTAAATTTAGTTAGTTAGATTTTTAGGATGCTTTGTTTATAAGATTATATCTTGAAACAATAAAGCTGTTTTTGACTTTGACTTTACTACCTCCGGCAAACTGTTGTAGGCCTCCAAACCCATGTATAATGGGGATTTTTCATAAAGAGATGTGTTATGGGGAGGTACACTGATTTGGGAATTATTGCGCGTACTCATGCCTAAATTTAAGTCTTGGTTTAACTGAAAGTAGTGTGGGAATGGGTTTTACTTTACGAATATTAGTAGACGAAAATAGTTTACTTAGTACATAGACATTATTCTATACTCATTAAAGAGCGGTTGGGCATGCATGCTCCCTTCAACCAACTCCAGCGACACTTCTCAACATTCGCTTCTGCAACAAAAGTAACCTCTGGATTTCACCAGTAGAACCCCAAAGTACATATAATCACCGAATATATAACACAGAAAGTCGGCGCACGACATGAGTGTGGATAAAAAGAAAAATGGTCTCAGTTGTGATTTAATGTTGTTACTGACAAAACATGTACTTGACATAGCGACGCGCCGGAGAGATAACACAGGACCACAAATGGGAACCGAAAAAAGTCCTTTGGCGAGATTGATATCCTATATGTATTTTGGTGCGCTGATTACGAATCCGAGGTCCATATAACCACAGCACATCACGTTCAAGGTCACGTGAAGGTCAAATGCATATATTACAGAAAAACAGAAAATCTGACCACGGATTCGGAAAGAGCGGGAAATTTTACGTCCAAATATGTAGTTTTTAGATTTTCCAACATGACCCTCCAAGGTCATCTGGGGGTGAAATGGCTCACCGATAGACCAAATTCTTATTTCCCATATACATCATCACCTTGAAAGTGACGTGCTGGGATTATATGGATCTCGGAGTCGTAATCAGCGCGTCAAAAAACCTAAAGATACCTGACTAAGTTGTACGTAAAAGTCTGTAGTTGTGATGATGTACCTGTATGGGAAATAAGAATTTGGTCTATCGGTGAGTCATTTCACCCTCAGATGACTTTGGAGGGTCATGTTGGAAAAATAAAAACTACATATTTGGACGTAAAATTTCCCGCTCTTTCCGAATCCGTGGTCAGATTTTCTGTTTTTCCGTTATATATGCATTTGACCTTCACGTGACCTTTAACGTGATGTGCTGGGGTTATATGGACCTCGGATTCGTAATCAGCGCACCAAAATACATATAGGATATCAATCTCGCCAAAGGACTTTTTTCGGTTCCCATTTGTGGTCCTGTGTAATTAATACCTATGTGCCATCCATAAGAACGCCCAGGAATTTAGTTTTCGGTTCTTTTTTTATTATTTTATTGTTGGATCTTATTAGAAGACTTTTTGGATATAAATCAATTGGCCTCTTATTTCTGAATTGAATAAGACACGACTTTGAGGGGTTTAAAAGCAGACCTAATTTAATGGTTTAATTCCTTATAACTGCTGAACCATTGGTTTTAGAGAAAAAGTTGTTCGGCAAAAAATATTTCTCACGATGTAAGAAACAACTTTTGTCCCTACACATTGTAAAATAGGAAATCTCTTATTTTATATTACAAAACGAAATGACTTTATAGGCAAGTTATTTATTATCCCCCAGTTGTAACAAACGTAATACAAAACATGTAGAAGTTCTAGTAATAGGCCAAGCAACAGAGCAAAATATTAGCGATTTTTTGACATTAATCCTATTAGAAAACCGCCTGTGCCATCATCTGAAAGACGATCCGTAGATGATTTCTATTATATTTCCAACTCTGAAATTTTTTCCTTTAATTTGTTATAAATATTTTTAAGCAAAAAACGCGATTGTTTTAGTTTTTTGCTTATAAAATGAAAAATAATGAAGCAATCTTAATGGTATAAATAGATGATTTGTAGACAATAAAAATACGAATAAAATGAGGGGTCGAACGTCCCGATAGGATAAGTAGCGACGGCGAAAATCCGGAAACACCGGAAAATTAAGAGTTTATATAAAAAATTCATAAACGAGCCATTTTTAAACGTAGGGGGCTCAAACTTTGGGAAAAAGTAGTAATTTATAGCTATTTTATGTGTACAAAACCCTGACGCTGTCCAACGATTAGTTTTGCCACAATCGTTTTGCAATACACTATTTTGCAACAGGTCTGGATGCTCTATGGATCGTCCGATTTTAATTATTGAAACGGATTTGAAAAGTACAAGTTTAATTGAACAAAATGTATATTATAATTTTTCCATAAATTCTACGAAACCGGTTGAAAATGCACGTAAAGATGCGTGAAAATGGCCGAGCGCGCGAATATTGGCTCCCCTTCGTCCGCTGCCGCCGCTGCCCTATACCGCTACTCCACCGCTTTTGCGCGCTCGGCCATTTTCACGCATCTTTACCTGCATTTTCAACCGGTTTCGCATTTTATGGAAAAATTAAAATATAAATTTTGTTCAATTAAACTTGTACTTTTCAAATACGTTTCAATAATTAAAATCGGACGATCCATAGAGTCCAGACCTGTTGCAAAATAGTGTATTGAAAAATTAAAATGACGATTGTGGCAAAACTAATCGTCGGATAGCGTCGGGATTTTGCACACATAAAGTATCTATAAATTACTACCTTTTTCCAAAGTTTGAGCCCTCTACGTTTAAAAATGGCCGATTTATGAATTTAAAAGGAAAACTCTTAATTTTCCAGTTTTTCTGGATTTTCTCCGTTGCTACTTATCGAATCGGGACGTTCGACATCTTATTTTGTTCGTATTTTTATTCTCTTCAAATCGTCAATTTTCACCATTAAGATTACTTCATTACTTTCCATGTTATAAGCAAGAAACTAAAAAAATTGCGTTTTTTTGCTTAAAAATGTTTATAACAAATTAAAGGAAAAAATTTCAGAGTTGGAAATATAACAGCAATCATATACGGATCGTCTTTTAGATGATGGCACAGACGGTTTTCGAATAGTATTAATGTCTCGACAAATCGCTCTATTGCTTGGCCTATAATGCAAATATTTATTAACTTAGTTCCCACTCGTTTAGAAAATCATATTAGACTTTATTGGATAAATTCCTAAAACCCAACTACCCCGATTTTGGACCATTAATACGTATTAAGTCAACATATTGTCACACCCCCTATTATGCTCGCCCCTTGTGCAAACACCCATAATACAAATTGCTGTTTGCGATTATAGTAGGCCGCCTAATCGCTGTGATTTTATTACCTTCGATTGTTTTGGTTTTGCATCAATACTTTTAAAGAATTTCATGTAAGGTAGTAGAGGCAAATATGGCCCACCTTAAATGTTTATCGTTTTATTGAAAAAATAAAAAATAATACAAAAGTTTCTCTACCACAAAATGAAATCTACATTAATAAGGAAATATTAAAACTTAAATATATTTCTTAAATGCCCTTTAACGAAAATGTGTTTAACAAAAAGTAAAATTCTACATTTGGGCCATATTACACAACCGGTAGGATTTTATGGCCCGACCACTAAAACCTAAAATATCTTACTGGAATATGTAATATTTACTTATTAAGAGCATTCTGAACATACAAAATCATCAGTGTCACATTGATCTAAGCCAACACACGCTTCGTGATACCATTTTTGACACAATATATACACACATGCGCATATCGAACTGCTCGTCTTTGTCGCATGCAGGGCAATACCAGGACTCTTGTGGTAAGCTGGAAGATGATGTGGCTGCCTGAGAAGTAGAAGCTGCCTGCTTATTAAATAGGTCTCTAGTTACATGCTGTGCTTTGTAATTTAGTGCCTTCTTTCGAACAACTTTTGACTCTTTCTTATTAAATGGCCTTGACAGCAATTCTTTAAATGACTGATTGCTAACTTCTTCCTTGGATATTTTATTAACTTTCACCTTTAACTCTGCAAGAGGAATTTCGTCATCTGAATCGAAATCAGTTTCATCTCTATTTATGTCACCTTGGGGCCTATCTTCAGGCATTGATCTGTGTGTAACTATAGATGGTGCATACGCAAATTCGGGGATTGCTGCGGAGTTCACCGGGTACACACCGGTAGCTTGAAACCCATTTATAATATTTTCTGGGGTCATGCACTTTGACCATACCCGAGATAAAATTAGGTTAAAACGAGCTTTATTAAGAGTTCTCTCAGGATGGGTGTCCCAAAACCGCAACAACTCCTGATCCCAGTGTGCCTCAAAAGAACGAAACACCGCTTTATCAAGAGGTTGCAGCTCGTGTGTCGTATTCGATGGCACAGCGGCGTAATGTTTAGAGATTCTACTGATTCTGCTATGGTGTAATCAAGGTGACTAGAAGCTCCATCAAACACGAGAAGGATAGGACCATTGGACTTAAAACGGGAAAAATGTCTCAAAAATTCGTTAAACAGTTCTGTAGTCATGCTGCCTTTCGGCGCCATTTTAACTAGTGACCCATGAGGTAAGGTTTCCATTAGTTCAGGATTCAGTCGTTTTCCCTTAAAAATTACCATGGGTGGGATTGAATTACCCATGGCATTACAGCAAGCTACAATTGTTACGCTCTCAGCATGCTCTGGTGCCACCATGTGAATTCGTTTTGCTCCCTTTTGAGCTAAAACACTCTGCTGGTGGTGTATCGTAAGCCGGAAACCCTTTTCATCCATGTTGTAAACATTCTGGGGTTTGTCCTTTAAATCCAATTCGTCTATTATTTTATTTAGCTTGTTGAAATAATCGGACACTATTGGTTTGTTCAGTTTTTGTGCCCGAGCTGGGTTCATTGCTTGGGCCTTTTTTTGACAAGTCAGGGTTTCTTCGAAAGAAACCGCGAAGCCAATCTTTTCCTGCCCGTTCTCTTTCCCTATTAAAATTGTGGACAATAGTATTATTTTCGCAAAATCTGTATACTTGGTGACGAACCAAAGTTGGTGTTAGTGGCAAACCAACTTCACAATATCGTTTTATCCTTGCCACAAAATCTCTTTCCTGTCCAGGATTCAAAATGCTGGGCCGCCCTAAGTGCTTTTCTTCCAGCCCGTTAGCGATATATCTTCGTAAGGTTCTTCTGGGAATTTTAAATCTTTTAGCTACTACTCTTTGTGAGTTGCCAGCTCTCAAAGCTTGTAAAGCTGGAGCCAAATTGTCCTGCTTCCATTGTTTACGCAAATTTCTACAAGGTTTTCCCATTTTCAAACCTGTAAAAAAGGTTTAGGATAGTAGGCAATATTAATTAAGCTTAAATGGTAGCTATCATAATATCTTACGGACAGCAGAGTTAGCTTTATGGGCTAATAGCGGGTTGCATGGCCCATGGCGGATTTTATGGCCCATGACACATATGCCATGGGCCATATTAACCACTATGTTAAAAAATACAAAAACATATTTTTGATTGTCTCTTATTTAAACTAAATGTAATATTTTATTTAAATATGCAGTAAAACAGTACTACTTATCTATGCAATAAAAGAGGTGTACAGAAAACAAGCTCACGTAAACACGTCGTCGAGAAAATCGGAAGGGAAATTTAGCTATTAACATGCACTCTTAACGACGAATACACTTAAACTGTGGTAGGGCGGTTCTAGAATACAGAACGTTAGATTTTGGTTGTGGTGGGGGATACTACTGGTAGCACATACAAGACAAATGTCACAATATTAAAAATATCCTAACAGTGGCGTACATATCGTCCATGGGCCATATAACCCTCTGGGCCATATATGCCTCCAGTACCTTAGTTAATTAATTTGACTATTGACTGATGGATGAGCGATGATTGATGATTTATAACTTGAAATTTATTTTGTTTCAATGAAGTACTTTTTTTGTTTAATGTAATAGTTTCTTAAAAGGGAATCGCTCTCAATACGTAAACCAGGGGGCAAAAAAATGTACAACTTACTAACAGTCTGTGTCAGTAAAAGGCCGTTAAAATACGTTTAGACTGTGAACATCATGTACGAATTCTTTGACCACGACTGTATGTATGAATTATACAGGGTGGCCCACCGAAAACTTTCCACTCAGGTTTATTTTCGTTTAAATAAGTAAATCAAAAAACGCTCGGACTCGGTATTTTCACCCACCGTGCTTAAACCCCTTAGCAGCTTTCATCCTTAAAATCTTAAATGGGAAGGGGGGTCGAGTAATACTTATTTTAAAATAAATTAAATTGCCCTTCCAACTGGACCTTGCTCAACATCGAGTGAGCAGTTTCTGAGAAATGAGACCTACAAAAAATTAAAATTTTTAAGTAACGAAATTTCTTACCAGTTGTTTCACTCAGGTAAATGCTGAACATGTTCACCTCCAACCTCCATGCAATTATAAAGGCGCTGTTCGAAATTTTCGCGAATATTATGAAGCATTTTGGGAGTTATTTGTCGGTACTCGTAAACTATTCGTTATCGCAAGTATTCTAAGGAATTGGACTGGGTTGCATAAATTTTGGTTTTAAATGTCCTCACAAGAAAAAGTCCAGTGGCAATAGATCGGGAGATCTTGCAAGCCCTTCAGTAAGACCTCTTAATAGAGATACTGCCTTATAGGAAATGCATAGTGTGGGGGTGCACCATCTTGCTGAAAAAATAGATATTCTGGCCGATGACGGTCATCTTCTTCAATAGCATTCGTTAAAGCAGAGTCAATAGTCGTTTCCAACAACTCTAGGTACATTTCACCAGGAAGAAAATACGGCCCGATAATACAGTCCCCAAAAATTCCAGCCCACACATTTAATTTTTTGAATGTTGAGTATGTACTTCTCTTAAGATTCTAGAGTTGGAATCCGACCAATACCTACAATTATGTCGATTGACAGTACCACAAAGGAAAAAAAGAGCATTCATCTGAGAAACAAATGTTTAAAACTATTTGTGGGTCGCGAATGATTCTTTCACTCATGCTAAATTCCAAACGGCGAACGGCATCGTCTTCATTAAGTTCATGAACCAGTTTGATTTTGTAGGGATGGAATGTATGCTTTTCAAAAATTCTCTGGATGGTTGTACGTGAAACACCCGGCATTTCTGACATTTTTCTTGCACTAAGTGTGGGATCAATAATTGCAATATAATCACCCAAAACTGCAACTTCTACAGCTTCATTTCTTACAGGATTTTCAATATTTGTTTTTTGTTTAGCACTGATCCTGTTTCACGAAATTTCGCCGCTAATACTCGCACTGATAATACTTTTGGTAAAAAAATATGTTCTTTCAATTTACGCAGTCAAAACATAAAATTCTCCAACAGATAAAATAAATTCTCCAAAATTTCCGATAAACTCTCATTCTCCTCCGGAATATTTCTGAAAAATAAATTCTCGAGAATCTCTAGAATACTCTAACAATGGGTCTTTAGAATTCCACTTGTTCTGTCGAAAAAAGGGCTATCATTAGTTTGTTGCTGATATCGGTTATCGGTTAAATTCATAGCCAAACTAATAATTTTGCTATTAATTTCGTTTTGTTCAATTACGCACTAAAATGACGTAGGTACTCTTGAAGAAAGAGTTGAAATTATATCAGTTTTCTTTAGAAATAACGATTGTGCTAGAGCTGCCGCATTATCTTATCATAATGAATTAGTTGAAGTTGTTTAAAAAAACACAGAAAAGAAATAAAGATAAAGATGTCCCAAGCTCCATATATGATACAATAGCGGAATTAAAATAAATTTCCTCAAATTTCCGCAAATTCTCATAATTTCTCCGAGAATAATCTCCAGGAGAATTTTCCAGAGAGAACTGTCTCGTTTTCAGAAATATTCTTGGTAATTTTCCAGTAATCAAGAAAATAGCAAAAAATATGTCCCCCTAAAAACTACAGTGTACGGGTCCGAGGGTTTTTTGATTTAATTATTTAAAAGAAAATAAACCTGGATGGAAAGTTCTCGGTGGGCCACCCTGTTTATTGTGAAAGGAAATTATGGTAATGGGCTCTTTTACTAAAATTGAATTTTATAATTTTAATACTAACATCTTAAATCAGGGTATTATGATAATAAAAATAATTTAGTTAACGTTTTAACGGAGAAAGAAAAACCTACTTACTCAAAATTTAACTAAATATAAAAACTAAAGACAATGTCGTAAGTAATATCTTCGTGTACGATATCGATATTTTTTTTTTGATAAACGATGTTTTGTACCGGTACCCTACGATACAATACGATATGGAATATTTTTAGAAAGTATGCATTGTAAAGCGCATATCGGATGAAAAATATTTACGTCACAGTAGGCTGACTCGACAGACTGACTTCCCTGTTTCGATTGATGTTGACACTAAAAGCTATAATTCACCAGGACGCGATATCCGAAAGTCTCTAAGGTGCATAATTTTTTAAAACCTTGTTGGTAACGTTCATCCAATCAACTGTTGGCATTAAAACGAGGGAATCTGTCAAATTGAACATTGGATGAGTTCGACAAAAAATCATCGTCGAGCATCGTTTGACTAGAGCAGCTTGTTATAAAGCAGCAAGAGCAGGATCGATCTGCTCCACCATTTTGGACCGAGTAAAAACAGCTGCTACTTTAAGGTTAGCATAACTACACTCTACAGCACACTAACACATAAAAATCGATCGTAAAGAAATAAAAGAGCAGAAATTATTTTAAAGGTTATAGTTTTCAGGAATAGTAGTATATTTATACATTAAAAGAGTAAATTTATATAAAACGAAGTGAGAAACAGCGAAACAGTAAATAGGGTTCAGTGGCCCTTGGACTAACAGAGTCGACCAGGCAACTTGTTTCTGCTCCAATCTGCCAGGTGACGTTAAAGTGACTGCTTGTAGCTCCTTTTTGTGATTTTCAGGCAGAAATGTTCTATGCAAGATGAAAATTTGGAAACCTAGCAAATCGCTAAAATATTAGAGTAAAAGTTTTTAATGACGCCTTATTAACAATGACAGGAGAAAAACCTGTCAAAACCTAGGTGATCAACCAGAAGATCTTAATTTAAACCAATACTAAGCAGTAAACCTTTTTAATGTATCTGAACGTTAATTTTTCCCAGTAAAAGGCAGAATTTCAACGTACTACCGTCTAAACCGCTAGGTGTACTTGTAAGGTACTATTTTTCAAATACAAACTCTAAAAAAGTGAAAGGGACAGAATGTGTTTTCAGGGATTGATGATGCTTTTAGAAAATCGAAAAGTTGAAATATAATTTTGATTAAAATTAAGAAAAAAAGGTTTACATTACTTTCAAATGCGGCATTTCTTATTCTTTAGCTTTAGAATATCTAAAAACCTCTAACAGTTATGTGAACAGGGTTTACTTACCAATAAGATTACCTAAACCTTCAACGGTTTATCATCTCCTTTAGCTTTCGGGATCACAATACTACATCACCTATTTTGGACACACTGTATATTACTAAAAATTACTGTTATTTATTGATAAAATAAATAACATGTTTTTAGAATTTGAAATAATTCGATAAAAATTTATTATTTGACCCACTGCTGGGTCACGTCTTAAAAGAAATAAACACGGGAGCTGTAATTAGTTAAGTACAGGTCTGGATTAATTCATTATTTCAATTTGACGGACAGTTGAACGGCCAGTCGGCCGACAGGAACCTTGCATGGATTCACCATATTACCTAAGTACACGCTCGGGAATTACCAAAAGATAAATGAGTTTATTATTGTAATTTAACGTCTTTATTTGCGTGTGGCCGCTTTGAAAATTCCTCCGGGCCATTGGAAATAGCTCTAATTTAGCTTCCAATCTTGAAACGCTATAGAGGTCAGCACCAAGGTAATGTTGAATTAGGTCGAAAATTCCAAAAATACATTTTTGGAAAGAAATTTAAAATTTTGGAAATTATTGATACAGTAGATTCCTTGGCTTTACACGGGACACAGTACAAAGCATTAAGAAAGATAGTATTTTTATTCCTTATAGTTTATATTATTTGATCAGTATATCAGGCGTTTATATAGAAATAGAAAACCATATATAAGCTGTTTTTCTGCGCCCGAACGTTTTGAAACTGTTTCAAAACGCAGTCAGCTGTGGCACTTTAGTGTTGAAATGGTGACGCCATAGACCAAACTGTTTCATTCCATTTTGAAAGTGCTCGGATAGATGTTTCAAAACTGGAGGGGAGAAACCTGGATTGTCACTTGTTAAAACTAACCTGCATTTGTTTATTTATGCTGTACTCTGTTTTACTGTTTTGTATTTTTGGGTGCTCTGTTTCTTGAATGTTTTTGTAAGCATTGACATCTCCTTACTCAATTGTAACTCGCTAGTTGAAGTTGGTGCAAGTTATGTCAAAAAGATAAATAGGGTTATGTCTTCAAATGAATGACGTCGCCATTTTAAAACGGGTCATTTTTGTGCATCAAATGAGCGATGGCGTCAGCGTTAAAACTGTCTTGAAACGCTTTCATCACAGAAAAACATCTATAAATGCATTAAAACTAAGAGATAAACAAACATACGCGCTTTAGGTAGTTAAAAAGAGACAAATATATCAGGAAATAGTCGACGTAAACAATATCGATCGCTGTCAGGTGTCGGCACGCATGCAACTGTCAACGCGCCTGATATCCCGGTCGACTATGGAAATACATTCGAACCGCTCCGTCTATGTCAAACATTTAGGTTAGACAAAGAAAAACTAATTACCTTTGCATTGCGTTTGCATAAACTTTTGTTTACATTTCGCTACGTCGCGCCGGCACTTATTTATTATTAGTTTAAGAGGTGTTTCGTAGTTTCGGCTTTCCTAACTGTGTAATGTTTTTGGATATTCTTTGATATTTGTGTTGTGTCCTTTGTGTAGTAGTGTAGTACTAGTAGGTACTTGAGTACTTGTGTTAACAATGTCTTTAACAGTACAATAAACTGTTTGCAGGTAATTTAAAAAAAGTTAGCAAAAATGCAATTTTAGTATTTTATGTTTTTTGTGATGTTTATTTGTAGGTAAATAATTTCTTGGCAAATCTAGGCACATTATCAAAAAAAACCTTCTTTAATCAAAAAAGTGTATTTTGCTTGTTACGATGATATCACAAGTTGCCCACAAAATTTGCCCCACCTGTAAAAATCTCACGGACAGCGCCTGGGTTATATTGTCGCTTGTTTTACTGATGTGTATTATAATCTACGCCCTTAGATTAAACATCGAGTTGCTCTAAATTACCCTGATTATCAGCAGATAGCCAGATATCCAAAAGAAAAATCTAATGCTGAATGCACCAGACCAGAATACTTTTTGCCTGGACACAGTCGCGATATGAATTCCATTTGCACGGCTACCAAGGACCTATTTTGCCTCATCTCATAAGATAAATTGGTGTGTAAAGGCCAATTGATTCGCGACAGCATCGCAATTGTATCGCCATTGTTTTGCGGTTGTATCTCGACTATATAAATGCAATAGTACAACGAGCATGGAATGATATGCATTTCCTACGAGTATGACGTTGGCAGCACGAGCCGCAGGCGAGTGCTGCAAATCATACGAGTAGGAAATGGTCATTCCATGCGAGTTTTACACTATACTTTTTCTACGAATGTTACTGTTAAATAAAATGGGATTAGTAATAGTTTTCTTTTTAAGATGTCAAAATAATAATTGTCATTTACTTTTTATTTGCATTGTCTGCGTTGCTATGCGATTACTATGGCGTGTTGACGCAGCGCCGGTCAACGCCACCTTTGTAAAAATATACCCGTGCACATTGGGAATGTTGTAGTTGAATCACCATGGTGATTGAAGCACAATGAAAATGTGTAAAAAACGATGCACTATGTTCCAAAATTACTATTGAACATACAATAAAGGTTTTTATTGACATTCGTAGAAAAAATGCATTTGTGACCCTAAGGCTGCGCTTTATAGAGCTTAACTACTTTTTAAACTAAATGATGTCATACTCTACGAGTGTATAAGGATATACAATAAGTGCAGAAGTTAATAAATGGACTGTGACGATAAAGTGGAATAAATCAGCACAAAATGATTCTTTAATATTCGGTTTGTGTTATTTCAACTTCTTCACCTGTCAAAGGTAATTTGACGTTCCTTAATTCAATTAAAATGAGCCTTTTATCAAATAAATTATTCTTTTGATCATTAACATAATATGAGCGAGATGATGATGGATGGTAAGAACAGATAAACATACAAATAATAATATTTAGCATAAATTATTTTCTTGCTTTAAAATATCTTGTTTTAGATAGTTATTTATATAAATATACATATAATAAAGCAAGAGCTGGTAAGGAAAAAAAATTGTTTACCAGCCAACTTTGGTCACAATCATTTTAAAGAAAAATGTTTTCTTTTGTAAATTGACGTCGTCAATTAAATTGCTGGAGAGATTTACATCGAATTCAGTAATTATATTTTACATTCCATAAAATTGAAAAAAGAAAGCACGAAAAAGATGAAAATATACGTCTAGAGAAATATTTACCCTTTTTGCACAATCCTGTATGAATTTGCACGCTAACAAGCTTATAAGAATTAGAAATAAAACAAAAAATATAAATTTAAATCAGTCAATTCTTCGACCGGTGGCACCAGTTGTGTTCTGTCCTGTTCCTAATGAATGTAATAAAAAGGGGATGAACACATTGATGGAAAACTCGTCCTATTACTCAGTGGCGGCTGGTGAAATTTCGAAGCTGTATATCTCTGTTCCTACTGACAGAACCCGTACCAAATTTAGGGGTTTGAATAGTGAGCCCACTGGGAATGTTTTGGCAAAGAAAAAAAAACATGAAAATATACGTCTAGAGAAATATTTACCCTTTTTGCACAATCCTGTATGAATTTGCACGCTAACAAGCTTATAAGAATTAGAAATAAAACAAAAAATATAAATTTAAATCAGTCAATTCTTCGACCGGTGGCACCAGTTGTGTTCTGACCTGTTCCTAATGAATGTAATAAAAAGGGGATGAACACATTGATGGAAAACTCGTCCTATTACTCAGTGGCGGCTGGTGAAATTTCGAAGCTGTATATCTCTGTTCCTACTGACAGAACCCGTACCAAATTTAGGGGTTTGAATAGTGAGCCCACTGGGAATGTTTTGGCAAAGAAAAAAAAACATTTTGTAATTTGCGGAAAAAAGGTAAATTTTTGGTGTACCCCTCCTAAGAAAAAATTGAACACGTCTAGGTATTTTATTTATTATTTTTTTACATAAATTTTACATAATTTTGTCGACAGTTTTTAAATTTTGAGGGAAAAAAATGTGTTAGTAGAAAGTTATAGTCTTGAATTTTTTTAAGCCTAAAATATAATTAAAAAAAAATTCAAATGACTATAACTTTCTAATAACACATTTTTTTCTCTTCGACAGAATGATGTAAAATTTGTTTAGAAAAAATAATAAATAAAATACCTAGACGTGTTCATCTTTTTCTTAGGAGGGGCACACCCAAAATTCAACTTTTTTTCGCAAATTACAAAAGGTTTTTCTTCTTTCCCAAAATATTCCCAGTGGGCTCACTATTAAAACCCCTAAATTTGGTACGGGCCCTGTAAGTAGGAACAGAGATATACAACTTTGAAATTTCACCAGCCGCCACTGCTACTACTATCGATTAGTGTAGGTTAATAAATACGTTGTTTCTAGTTGTTGGAATGTTTAAGATTCCATAGCCTTTGTCTTTTGGAAATTTGGTAAAAACCATATTATAATCATTTCTAAATAACATTTTTTTCATGTTATTATAAATAGCTTTTTGTTGCAAATTACTAGAATTTCTGAATCTCGAAACGAACATTATTAATAATACGTTTATTATAGATGTGAGGATTCAAGGTCAAAGGCTTCCATACTAATTATCATAATATCATAATATTTGGTAAGAGGTCAGACATACATATTTAGTAGGGGTGATATGTGAAATAGTTTTAAACGCAGTAGCTTTTATTACTTTCACATAATTATTATTTTTTTAATAACGTAGTGGAGTAATAGGTACATTATAGATTTTTTTTCTCAATATTAAGCATCGTCGTTTTGTCCCCCCTAACAATCTATTTGGTAACTAGAGGTGTGCGAGATAAGACATGTACCAGTGGCGTACCACACTCTTTACAAACTACCTTCCTACTACTACCTTTCTTCCTGAATCGGTTGTTTTCTTCCTAATCGACGCATAGGGGGCTAGGGAGGCGCTAGCGCCAGAATTGGTTTTAAACACGATTTCAGCTGGCACAAACACGTAACTTAGACAAGCCACATCAGCTGCTGCAAAGCTTGCATGGTTTTTTCTTCCGAGCCAGAAAATACTTCTCCCTCTCCAACTTGTACACTCTTTATGATTCCTAAATAAGGCCTAGTATAGAATACTGTTTCGTCATCTCAGGAGCAGTGTTACCTTAGACCCTGACAATTACTGATTCTATCCAGAAGAAAGCTATTCGACCCATCAATGTCCCTGTCTTCACAAGAAAACTCCATTATTTCGCTCACTGCCACGCTGTTGGGGATCCGTCTCTTTTCTACAGATATTTCCACGGATTATGAGCAGAAGAACTAACAGCTGTCATTCCCTCCTTTACTGTTATGATAACAACAAAAAGCGCATCACATATGCATCCCTTTACTGTCCAGCTACGACAGCCTAAAACATCCCACTTCTCTCGCTTATTCATACCTAGAGTCTCCAAGTTAGGGAATAAATTGCCTGCAGATGTTTTCCCTTCCCCTTCGGACCACGCAATGTCACCTTGAGCTGCACAAAAGTATATAGATACCAAAAAGAATAACGGACAAGTTCGCATGCGACATTATTTTTTTTATTGTTTAGGGTTATTCCAAGAAATGTACAGTATTTCATAATGCACGAAATATCTAAACCTGTTCTTGCGAAAACAACGGTTTGTCATCTTAACTTACCAATATCCTAGGATTTTTTTTATTTATACCTTCTGTCCATTTGGACTGATATATGAAAATTGTTCGAAAACATTATTTTTGAAAGCACGTCTTTTCTAAAATATATTTTCGAATACAGTTATTCGAAAACTAGGGATGTTTTCAAACCTTATTTTTCGGAATTTTTTTTAACCACTTTTCGGAATTACATTTTTTTAGGAAAACATGTTTTTAGGAAGTACAATTTTTCAAACATTGTTTCAAAAATTACTTCCAAAATTCATATTAAAAAAAAAACATATTTTTGAAAGTAATTTACTACAGAGTAACATAACAGACACAAGGAAAGGTAAACTTGACCGAACACAAAAACGGAGGAGCGACCAATACTGCAAACACTCCGACGTTGCCATATTCCGGTTTTCCTTGTCTTGCACCGGTAAACTTTTATTTCCTTTGCTGGTAGCATCAGCCACGTAGTCCAGTGGTAAAGAATTCGCTTATTGACCGAGATGTGTTGGTTCGAATCCGTGCTCGGCTGCATCTTTTTTTAATTTTTGTCATTTAAAATATAAAAAAATTAGGAAATCGGCTATAAAAGGTGTATTGGAAACGGGTTAGCACTCCTTCCTCGATAAAAATTTTGTTTTGTCCTTTTTTAAAGGTCCCGAGCAAAAAATTAATCGTGTCTAGGTACCTTAACCTAAAAATTATGTTTTGTTTCAGAAATAAAATACGTTCTACAGGCTTGCTCAGTTCTAGGGTTGCTCAGGATCTTTTTTGGTTCTTTTTAAATGTTCCGAGCAAGAAAGTAATCGAGTTTGAAAGTTGGTGCATGCTCATAGTCCACTCTGTTCCTTCCTCTGCGCATGCGGAAGCCCAGGATAAAAAGTTGCACCCATCCCCTAGACTCTTGTCACTCAAAGTAGTATGAATGACAGAAGAAAAAATACCGATATTTTAAAATCTTCGAGCCATCGCACATGTGGCAACGTCGGAGTGTTTGCAGTATTAGCCGCTCCTCAAAAACGGTTCGTTTAGGTTAGTTCAGAATCTTTTTCTAATTTTTTTATTGACATTTTGTAAGTCAGTAGAGTTCATAATTTAAATTTAGAAAAACTATGTTTCCAAAAAAATTTCGGAAAATGTATTTTTGAAAGATTCTTTTTTAAAAAAAATATTTTCGAGAGAATTTTGTAGATCCATTTCCGAAAAAGCATCTTTCGAAGAAGCTGTTTTTCAAAAAAATGTACTTGAATTAACATCAAAACAGATGTTTGCTGAAAAAAGAATCAGAACAATTGGTCATCTTAGCTTACACGCGACAGGATAGATTGTTTGATTAATATGAAAGTGTAAATATTGTAGCATTTTTTGATGCCTTCTACTCATTTGGGGAGATATATGACTACTTAGGAAAGTACAATTTTTCTAAAATCAATTTTTCAAGTTTTTTTAAAGCACTTTCCTAAAATAGATTTTTTCAAATAACGTTTTTTGAAATAAAATTTTTTTGGATATTAATTTTTTTAAGCAACGGCTTTTTTGAACAAGTAATTTACGAGAAAGTAACACACAAAACCTAAGGCCTGCTCAAACCCAAAAAAGGTGCGTTTAAGTTTGTTCAGGATCTTTTTTTCACTAACTTTTCCAAGTTACTAGAGTTCATAATTTAATTTTCTAAATACTGTTTTCGAAAAAATAAAATTTTGGAAAATGTACTTACATTTTTTAAAAATTATTTTTTGAAAATATTTTTGAAAAAATGTCCTTTCGAAATAGGAGTTTTCGAGAAAATATTTCATAAATCCGTTTTCGAAAAAGCATCTTTGAAAAAGCTGTCAGTACATTTTTGAAAAAATATACGTTCGAAATATATTTATTCCAGAAAATATTTTCGAAAAGTTTTATTAAACGGTTTTAAAAAAAAAAAGTTGTTTTTCGAAGAAATTTACTTTCAAAAGAATCTTTTTTGAAAAAAAAAACTATTTGGTTATTTGTTTCCTTTAGAAGTCAAAACGATCCGGCGCAAATTTTGAAAAAATCGCAGTGATATGTGCAATTTTTATACTTATATCATACAAGTATTGATCTATATTCTATTTTTGTGGTATAATTCATTTCAAATATCTTACATATACGGCAAATGTTTGTTTTTGTTTATAATATTTTGTAGAATACGTAGGAATGGTCATGGGCGCCCGCAGGGGGGAGTGGGCGGAGGGGCCGTGCTCTCCCCCCCCCCCAGATTGTGAGATTGTCATACTTTTTAATAATTAGTGTATTTGTATAACTCACTACAAATAAAATCTTTAAAAATATATAATTTTTTTTTTATTTTGCCCCCCTAGAAAAAAGTGTGCGGGCGCCCATGGGAATAGTTAATGTTTATGTTACAATATTTATTTTTGGAAAATTCTTTATTGAAATCATTTTTGTACAAGGATTCAGGGGAGCAGCGCGCCTTCTGCGCCCCCCCCCCCCCCCCCGCCATGTGATGAGATTTACGAATAGCAGCTTCACCTTTACCTTTATTAACGTAAACTGTCCTTATGTTAACACAAATTATTGCTAGATACAAGCTGTATATTTTTGCTGCTGTTTTTTTTTTATAAGAATGGCTTTCCGATGATTTGCAACAAGGACGAAAAATCTGTCATTTCTTGATTTATTTTGTGTTTCTTTGGTATCCGTAGTACTATTAGGTAGTAATATGTTTTATTTGATATTTAACCCCTTTAGGGGTTGAATTTTAAAAAACCCTTCCTTGGTGCACGCCTACGTTATAGAAGAAACCTTTGCAAAATTTCAAGTTTCTATACCCAGCGGTGTGTGCTGTGCGTTGATACCTCAGTCAGTCAGTCAGTCAGTCAGTTTCTTCTTTTATATATAGGCCTATAACATTAAGGCTGGTAGGTTCTAGGGGCAAAAATAATCGATTTTATTACGATATTTTTGTACCCAAACAAAAATTTTAAGATCAGCTTATGAGCCTTTTAATTCCTAATAATTATAGATAAAATTGAAAAAGTGACATATGATGATGAAGTATGAGAACCTGAACAAACCCGAGACAATGAAAGCGATGGAACAGCCTTAAACACATCTGTATTCACTTTATACACATTATTACATATCAATAATTTATAAAAACATTGGCGAATCTGCTTATAATACGTAGTTTCCCCTCTTACAAACTTAGAAGATCAGAGGTTATCAAAACTTTGTTGTTTTAAGATACGGCTGTGCTGTTTAATTATGTTTTGTCTTACTCTTTCATACAAGTAATTAATTATAAACAGTTATTGAAAATTATTACAAACATCAGCAATTCCTAAATAATGGCGAAAGCGAACAAATCCAATTTTAAATGACTACAGAAAAACGATTGAATACATTTTCTTTTTCTTTTTATTTCACTGATTTTGTATCTTCTACACTGCCGAGTTACCTCGCTCGGATCAAGAGACCAGGTTATACCTGTGGTCAATGTCGCGTTATAATGTAAAATACGTTATTCTTGGCAAATGACGTCATGGGAAAACCGGTTAAATTCTGCTTGCCGCTAAATTCAGATTTCTTCAGACAGCAAAGCAACATTCTTGTGAAAAGTGGTATCGAGTTGTTTGTTATTCTTCATTAAAATTTAACTTCCACAATGAATGTATTAGTTATAAAGTGTGTATTATTTGTTGTAGTATGTCTAAATGTGTGTAATGGCCAAGAGAAGGAAGCGATGGATGAATTAAAGTCCTTCTTTGAGGTAGGCATATTTTTTAGCTGTCCTTATATAAATTTTGATTATAGATATTCGCGTGACCTCAACATGGCAGAGTATTGTTTTTAAATTTAGTACTTTTTATTATAAACTAGAGGCAAGCTAAAAACACAATATACAAGTTTACAACTTCATTTAGGAATAAAATATTTATAGGTTTCTGAGCACAGATATGTGTATTGTACGTAATAATAACAAGAGAACATCCGCTTTAATCTAAAATTAATAGCAATACATCGTGATATTTAGAGATATTTTGGAAACCTGTGGTTATGGTTACTGTTATTTTAAAGATGCGCGATGGTTTCTTTGTTAACGGTAGCAGAAAGATTTTGAACCTCATTTATAGCACCTGTTTATTATCATATCGACATGCTGAGCATGCGCGGTTTAGTGGTAATAATTGATTTGTTATCAATAATGAGCTTCGTTGTTTGCGGAGAAATAAGGAAGGCTATCGTTATGGATATTGTCATTTTAACGTATTGATATGTTGCTAAAAATACATAATTCAATAACAAACCTTAAGTTTTTTGAAAATAAGATTGAAAATGCTGAACGAATATTATGAACCTTTAATATGATAAATTGAAATACGTTTGATTCACCAAAAGCAATAACGAGTAAAAAATCTTATGATTCTGCGAATATAAAATTAAAAACCTAAGCAATTTTTAACAAGGATTGTTTAAGCAAACTTATATACGTTTGTATTTTCGTATCTAATTCTTTTCCGGCCCGATTCTCCAACGCTAGACCAGTCTAATTTGATAACTAATAGTTTTAAGCTGACCAGGGTAAGAACAAGACAACTAAGTTTTATGCTATAATTGGGTTTCTTAGGTTTTTCGCAAATTTATAAAGAAAAGAGCAATTTTGGTACGTACTTTCCACAATAATAGAACTAAATTCATTCTAGCAACACATTCCAAGATGAAAACCATTTGGAAACTAAGCAAATCGCTGAAATATTATAATAACTCATCATAAGTTTCTAATGGCGACTTATTAACACAATGGCAAAACAAAAATGTGTCAAAACTGGTCAATTAGATCTTAATTTAAACCAGTACTAAATCTTAAACTTTTTTAGTGAATTTGAACGTTCAGTTTTACAGACTTAAAGCCCTTAAACTGCATAAAAGTTACATCCAGATTTACAAGATTAAGTTACAAATAATATTATAATGGATATAAAAAATAAAGAAAAATATTATAAACCACAACACATTATTTTGTTATCTCTATAAAAGAAATTGACTGATTGATTGAGGTATCAACGCACAGCCCACACCGCTGGGTCGAGAAACCTGAAATTTTGCATAGGGGTTTCTTATAAAACGTAGGCATGCATTAAGAAAGGATTTTAAAAAATTTAACCCCCAAGGGGTTTGCATGGAGAGAAAATATTAGATGGTCCTATTAACCCGAAACTTCATGGAAGTAGGTACTCTAAAAAATAAATGTATAAACACGTGTTTTGCAGTTTTTAATAAATCAACCTCTGAGGGGGTGAAATTCGGGTTCGAAATTGGTAATGGAATAAAATTGTTATACCGCGGACGAAGTCGTGGGCTCAAGCTAGTCTTCATAATATAAAAGACGAAACTGATTTGACTGACTGACGGACGTATTAACTGCACTAAGGAAGGGCTTTTCACAATTCAACCCTTAAGGGGGTGAAACAGGGGTTCAAACTTGAAGAAAAAATATTAGATGGTTCTATTAACTCCATAGAAGATAAAAGTACTCTAAAAATTAACAGCCAGATTCTCCAACGCTAGTCTGGTCTAATTTGACAGCCAAAAGTTTTAAACTGGCAAGGGTAAGAATAGGACAACTAGGTTTTATACTATGAATTTATTTCTGAGCTTTTTCGCAAATGTATAAAGAAAAGGGCAATTTTGGTACGTATTTTCGACAATAATAAAACCATATTCATTACAGCAACTCCTTCCAAGATGAAAATCATTTGGAAACCAAACAAATCGCTGAAATATCAGAATAATTCATAAGTTTTTAATGACGACTTATTAACAATATAAGGATAAAAGCCTGTTAAAACATAACTGATCAACTATAAGATCTCAATTTAAACCAGTACTAAATCTTAAACCTTAATGAATCTGAACGTAAATGTTTAAACCTGTGTTTTACAGTTTTTAATAAATCAATCGCGGGCGCAAGCTAGTCCTTAATATTTTCCTTAACATTTCTTCATTAAAAGTTATGTTATTTTTAATCAAACTAAATATAAATAAATTTTAGACTTTAATATGCTAATTTACAATAACATCAAATATGTTGATTTTATGTAATCGTAATTCATATAGGTACTAAACTAAAACTTTTGCTGATGTGTTTCTTAAAATTAATATTTAATTTTTTAAGATCATTTTTATTTTTAAATACTTAGGTTTGTTCGTTTGTATTGCACGGACCTGCACTTACTGCCCTGATTTTTATTAAAATTCTAGAAATAATAAAAAAGTGTAGGCCAGTGTTGTTTCGTGCAATACAAACGAATATACATCCTGTTCATAACATATAACTCTGGATGTAATTTTCAAAACTATAACCATATCTAATAATTAAAAAAATAATATACATTGATCTGAACTCAGCTAAAATAAAAAAAATTATAAAACATCATGTATTAATAGGAATCATCAGGTATATAGAAATACGTAGAACTGGTTATTAATTTAAATAAAGATAAATTATTGTTTACGAGTTTTAGTTTCAATTTATATCTACTTTTTATCATATTGATTTTTTAGTTTAATACAATGACAAAATATAATAGCAAAAATACCATGAATTTTTAATATGAAAGCAATAATTAGTGGAAGTTATTAGTAGTATATTATTTAATGACGGTATAAAGTTAGCAATCACTGATGATGAAATTGAATGAAATTTACGAAACGAGCCGATTAGTATTATTTTATTACAGATTACAAAATGCAAAACTTGATTAACAAAATCATAATAAATCCGTCCCATTCAAAACTAAAGAGTTTGTAGTGAACACAGAGAGAAAACACCCTTGGCAAAATAATATCTCTTCAAACATTGACGATTATCAAGGACGTTTTGTCGGCGTCATTTTTCCCAAACGTTCGTTCACGTATTCCTCTAATTTTGTTTGTAAATAATTTGGCATTTATCCTTGTGCAATTACTATCAGCCAGAATAGGACTGACAGTTTCAGCTACTAAAATCTCTTTGTTCAAAACTAAGTCAACTTCGTAATTTTTCAAATCTTAAGTATAATATCCGCATGAGCAGATTCACTGGCACTAGACCGGTTTATTTTGACGACCAAAAGTTTAAAACTGACTAGTGCACAAATAACACAATTAAGTTTTATATTATGAAGTTATTTCTGACTTTTTTGAAAATGTATAAAGGAAGAGACCCTTTAAGTATATACCGGGAGGCGATAAAACAAATTTGGAAACCAAGCAAATCACTGAAATATTAGATTTAATGGTGGCTAGCTCTCAATGACAGTTTATTAACAGTAACAGGACAAAACTGATCAAACCTAACGGATCAAGTAGATCTTAATTTAAACCAATACGAAAGACATTTTAACTGAATTTCAGGGTCAGTGTTTTGAGTTTCATGCTATGTAACATGTAGTAGTAGGCTTATTACTATACATGTTGATAAAATAATTATTTATTAAAAATTTCAACTATAATATTTTTTCGTTTGGAATTGAAAAATTCGGTCAAATGCAAATTGAATTCGGAATGTATTTTATAATTAACTTGATCATAGCATGTTAGCATAGATTTAGTATATTATATTTTTAGGATTACTCAACGTGGCAAAGACAGAAACGAGAAGCAGGTGAAGAACCAGACAATGCTACATTAAGCTTGAATTGGGGCTACAGACAAGAAGACGTAACTTACTGGGCTTCGGATGACAAACTAGATTTTTATTCTGCGTTCATAAGATGCAAACAGCTAGGAATGGAACCAGTCAATATATTGACATTGGGACAAAACAATAGACTTGAAAAGTTTTATCAGCCACTTATTAAACCAGGTAGGTACAGTATTATGATAATTGATAATCAATTTTTTGTCTCCAGATCTTGGATTGGGCAATTTAGAGGTGACCAGAGATATTTTTAAATGCGAATGAAAGAATCTTGGAGCATAAAATAATTTTACCAAATATTTTGTAATCATTGTCCTTCCCCTTTGTGACAAGTCTGCTCACGGGTATCCCTTGACTGTGAAACTATCAAACCTCCGGAGCAGCACTCATGGAGCAATAGAAGTTGGCTAGTTTAACCATTTACCAGGAAAGGCGACTATTTAATACCGGGACACGGTTACCAAGAAGACTGGGCATTAACAAAAGAAATGTAGTTAATTTAGTCGACGATTGTTTCTTTCTGAGCTTCAATTTGTAACTGTGCAAAGTTTTAAATTATCCTCCCCCCCCCCCCCCTCGCTCGCCCAACACAGTGCTTTCGGTGCGGCTCTAGTCCAGGGTACCCCATTTTCTTTCGAGATTATCAAAATCATGGGGCTTTTTGATTGTAGACGTTTTCCTGTCGCCCTTAATGCTTAAATCTTCAAATCCCGTTAGGTGCTATAAATTGCATCATTCTTTGCTTCGCCCACGACCACGTTACATTCGTAGCAAAGCTTAAAGCCTGTGAACTATCTTACAATTCGATAAAAAATTCAGAAGAAGGGCAGGTAAAAAATAAATCGGATTACTCCATCTTTTAGAGCCGGAAATTGATTATTGATGTGCATCGCCAATTTATGCAATAATCAACTAGAAAAAATAATATTTTCTTGATTACCATAAAAAGAAAACAAGTTCAAAAATATAAAATTCCACTTACTTTAAAGAATATTAAATAAGCATCATTAATTTTCCTAACAAGTTTTGCCTATGATTACAATTTATTTGCAAAATTCAATAAAATAGACGAGTTGCTTAACTAGTCACAACCGGTATTTCCTAAGTGGGCGATTTTTTTTAATGAATAAAAATAATTATTCTCTTTCGGCCAAATTCTCCAACGCTAGTTCGATCTGATTTGGCAACCAAAAGTTTTAAACTGACAAGTATAAGAATAAGACAACTACGTTTTATAATATGAATTTGTTTATGAGGTTTTTCGCAAATTTTTAAAGAAAAGGGAAATTTTAGTACGTACTGTCGATAATAATAGAACTAAATTCATTCTAGCGACCCGTTCCAGGATGAAAATCATTTGGAAAGCCAGCAAATCGCTGAATTGTCAGAATAATTTTTGTTGTAATAATAAGTTTTTAATGGCGACTTATTAACAATGACAGGAAAAAAGTTATCAAAACATAACCGATCAACTAGAAGATCTTAATTTAAACCATTACTAAATCTTAAATCTTCTTAGTGAATCTGAACATTTATTTTTATAGGTCCCTATAAATTTTATTTATATATTTACAATTTTTTTTTCTAAGGATCGATTGAAGCCGATACCAGAAATCGGCAGATACCGTCACTCTAAATGTTGATCCCGATATACAAATCGACATTTTTTTTGTAATTGCTGCCATTTTATGTTACATGTTTTTTGTATATCTTTACAATGTTTTTTTTTCATAAATATGTAGCAGCGATTTCGCAGATGTTTTCTGAACTAGATATACTAACCTGAGCTGATAATTAATATCTAAAATCCTATAGAACCTGCTAAAAATGACGGGCTTGTATATTATTTCCCTTTCGTCATTACAGATGATCTAGAGGCAGTCAAAGTTCAAAGGTATTTTTTTTATATTTCTCTCACTTGTGATGCACTAAGGCATGGTATACAAGAAACTCGTTTCTGTATGCCACTCGTTGTGCTTGGTCAAGACCAAGAACAATTTTTCGGATTTTCTTGACCATCGACTACATGCACGCGGTGGATAAGCAGAAAATTTCTTTCCGTATTTGAATCGTTTTTTTTAAGGGAGTAAATCATCATTTTTCCGATTTCGCTTTTATTTCTTTTTCTTGAGGTATATGGGTAGAGCTTAAAAGGAGGTTTCCAGGGCTTTTTAATATGACAGTAAATTTTTAAATATATTTTGGTTTCATTTAAATATGCGTGTCAGTTGAATGTTTTTTAAAAGGACCTATGTCAGCTGCATATCTCCCAGGCTGCTGCCTTGAAACATGACTTAAGCCCTTTTAAAAAAATATTCAGACATACAGCTGATGGCACATTGGTTCTACAAACACGTGTAGAACCAATGTATCGTCAGCTGTATGTCTGAATATGTACCTAAAATATATTTTAAAAAAAATTCAAATGACTATAACTTTCTACTAACACATCTATCTCTCTCCAATTTCTACAAACTCATGTAAAATTTGTTTTGAAAAAATAACAAATAAAATACCTAAACGTGTTAATTTTTTCCCAGGGGAGAGGCTTCGCAAAAATTCATCTTTTTTTTTGCAAATTACAAAATATTTTTTTCTTTACCAGAAATATTCCTAGTAGGCTCACTATTAAAAATCCTGAACTTGGCATGGGTCCCGTAAGAAGCAACAGAGATATACAACTTTAAAATTTCACCAGAAGCGAGTTATATACTTAATATAAAGATCCTAATTTTGTAAAATAATGGTATTTGAAGAAATAAATATTGATTTTCAACAATTTTAGTAGAATTTTTCATCAGAGTAATTGGATTTTTTTTAAAAGGGATGTTTTCCATTTTTCTATGGTCGGTAAAATCTTTATTTTTGGTCATAATAAGATGAACTTTTATGGATATATTAGAATCAACATGTATTATAGTGTAAATAATTGAGAGTTGAAGTTTGTTCAAATGAAGAATATTTAGAAAGTTTTTTTCAGTTTCTGAAAAGGTTCATTTACGGAACCCTAACCCTAACTTGTTTAGTAGTTTTAAAGCAACAAACATACATACATACTATATTTTATAAATGTGTTAATTTTTCTTTTTGTAGAGGACGACTATGCGGGATTTTGGATGTTCGCCCAAAAAATTGGAGACAAAGATAAGTTTTATTGGCTCAATACTGGACAACCTCTCGCATATACCAAGTGGTTTGCGAACTATCCAGACAATTGGGGTGGAGATGAAAATTGTCTCTCCTATTTGTACTCAACAAGCGCGGGACCAGGATGGAACGATGTTAAGTGTGATAAGGCATTAAGATACGTTTGCCAAAAGAAAAAATCTAGTGTTGCATTTATTCTGGATATTAATCGAGGAATACACTGATCAATTTAATCAAATATGTTCGTCAATAATAATACTCGTAATATGTAATAGGTGTGGCTTCGCACACCAGGGATCCATTTACAACAAATATGATATTTTCTACATCATGTATCAAAATAAAAAAGACTAAGGAATATTGATTTTCGTTTTATGTTGATGAGCTAACAATATCGATGCTTGAAAGGTGAAAGGTAATAAGCGACATGTTGTTTATTTTACAGTAGAACGATTTAAACATGATTTTTTTGTATATAATTTATAACTAATAATTCAATTAATTATATTCAAAAACTGCAAGTGACATATTCAATTTTGGGTCGTTCTGTTTATTTTTTGTAATAAATATCTGAACTAACAGCATCTGACGCCACGATAATATCGGTTAAGCAAAATAGGTATTAAAATACATTTAAGTATAAGGGCTTGAATCGAACAAGAATTAAGGAACTTGGATTAATGTAAAATGTTTTAACCACCAATATGACCTAGTATAAGAAGCAGCCAGAACAGGTTAAGTGCCATATAAAAAACTTATTTCAGAAGGGAAAAAAGAGATAACCACAATAAAATCATATGGCTAGATTCTCCAACGCTAGTCGGGTCTAATTTGACAACCAAAATTTTTAAACTGACAAGTGTAGTAATAAGACAACTAAGTTTTATACTAAAAATTTGTTTTTGAGGTTTTTTGCAAATTTATAAAGAAAAGTACAATTTTACACTTTCGACAATAATAGAACTAAATTCATTCTAGCAACTCGTTCCAACATGAAAATCATTTGGAAACCAAGCAAGTCGCTGAAATATCAGAATATTTTTTTTAAGGACGACTTATTTACAATGACAGGACAAAAACCTGTCAAAACATAACTAATCAGCTAGAAGATCTTAATTTAAACCAGTACTAAATCTTAAAACTTCTTAGTGAATCTGAATGTTAATGTTCTAAAAATGACTTACTTAGAGATTTATAAACAAAAAAGTGGTTAAAAATCTAAGTTAGCCGCCTGTGTTCTGAAGAAATTCCGATCTTATCCAATATTTGATAAGAACTAAATAAAAAATGTAACTAGCAATACTTAGTAGTATTTTAATATAGGTGTTAGGATAGGAATACTTCCTTTATTTTTTTTTGAACAAAAAAGAACATCATTAATCAAAAATTAAGGTGGATGAAAAGAGAAAAGATTTTTGACATTTAGAATGTCAGTGCAGCCAGTGCTGTCGGTACTATGGAAACTTTTTGTTTTGACAAGTCCATTGATATAGAATTTAAAAACAGGTAAAACAGGGAAAGTGCCATCTTAATCAGATTTATTTGCAACGTAAAATAGTTGAAGTACCATATAATTTCTTAACACATTAAAGGAAAAACAGTTTAAGGGAATAATCGTGGAACAAAGCATTCGGAGTGAAACAGGATAAACGCCATAAATGAAAAAATTATGGGAATTCAAAAAGGATTAAGGTATAATTTCTTTCCGCTAGATAGTCCAAGTAACACTTATTGAAGATACGGTGAAATGATGGTCGCTCGCTAAACGAAAGTTTACGTATTTTTAAAAATTCGCGTTTGACTTAAGCGACATAAGCTTGTCAATAGTCTACTAAAAAAAAAAAACTTTTAGTCAGTAGTGCATAAAACTCAATTTCATAAAAAATGTCGCTTATATCCTGTAACTTTTTCCGTTCAAACCTCGATATAATATAATTTTCTTGAGATACAATGCAATTGCTGTAATGTGGTGTTTAGGGATTACAAATTATACATTTAAAGGTATGCTGTTTATATATATATATATATATATACGAGCCCTGTCTCAGTGAAGTTGGCCCAACTATCAAAACTACGTTTTTTATGAAATTTGTCATATTAGCGAAAAAGTATTAAAAACCAAAATGTATTTCTGATAGCATACGGTATTTTTATTTAATATTAGCCTAAAAGAGTACATTTTTGGTAACGGAGAAAAAATATCTTACAAATCCAAAAAAACTGTCGATTAATAAAAATCAACGAAACCAAATAGCAGCAAATCACCACTGCGTTACATCGCCTTTTCGACTGATTACTGCTTCGATACGTCTTGGCATAGTGTCAACCAATGTTTGGTAGTCATCTGATGTAAAACTGTTCCAAATTTCTTGGAGACGGGTTCGCAATTCTGGAACGGTTCTTACGGGATTCGATCGGAGCTTTTTCTTCATGATATGCCACAAGGTTTCAATCGGCGATAGATCTGGACTATTCGACGTCCATTTTAAAACTGGAATATTGTTTTCTAACATCCAATCTTTTACTTTTTTAGCCGTATGGCAAGCGGCACCATCTTGTTCGAAGATACATTCAATATTGTTTAAACGCATTTGTTCAATTTGGGGTGTTAAGTTATTTTGAAGCACATTAATGTACTTATCAGCATTCATAATACCTTCCACAAAGTGTAAGTTTCCCACTCCACTTGCTGACATGGATCACCAAATCATAACAGAAGCCGGAATCTTAACTTTTTTTTTAAGACAGTCATTCTGAAATACTTTTCTTTAGTTCTTATGACACGACTCCCCCTATTACCAACGCATACTTCAAATCTGGCTTCATCACTGCAAATAATTGAGTTCCATTGGTTCGGAGACTATAATTTGTGTTCTTTGTCCCACGCTAGTCTGTTTTTCTTCTGAATCTTTGTCAGTAAGGGCTTCTCTTTTGCCTAGAATTACTGAATTAAAAACGAATAATAAGAAAATAATTTGAGCTTACCCTGTAAGTTTTAAATCACAGTTTTTGGGCAGCTCTGTGACAAGTTGCTCTTGAAAACTTTTTTGTGGTTGCCTGATTCGATAATATTTTCAATTCGTTATAATTAGCACGCCGATTTTCCTTGATAATCCGTTTTAAGGATCTTAAGTTGGTATTGGAATAACGCGGGCGACGTCCAGTCCTGGGTTTTTGAGCCACAGATCCAGTTGTTTTGTACAATTTAATAATATTTCGAACTGTATACCTCAATTTGTTAACACTGTCAGCGATTTGGGAAGCATTTTGTCCTTTTAAATGCAAGTGAATGATCACTTTTCTTATTTCGTCAGAAACAGCCTTACCACGAGCCATTTTTAATTGTTAACAACAACACCAATGCATTGAAAGTTGATTTAAACGTCAAAATCGGTTTCTTAGCAACGTAAAATGTTATCAAGTTTTTAAAAAGCCTACCTTTATCTTATCGAAGCGAATAAACAACCATTCAACTTAAGTTGTCTCCATCATGTATTTTGCTATATACACAAATCATTTTGCAAAGAAGACAATTTCGAAATAAAAACGCTTTAAAAATAGCCGCGTCCGTTTTGTTAGCTTTCCATAAACATTTAAAGAAACCAAAAATATTATATTTGAAACAAAATTTTAATTTGCTCTCAAATAAATTCACAAATATCAGGTTTTGGGGCGTTGTGCCAACTTCACTGAGACAGGGCTCGTATATATATATATATATATATATATATATATATATATATATATATATATATATATATATATATATATATATATATTGATGCCTGTTAAGTTGTTACCTCCGGTGCACAGGCTGGGCGACCTGGCCTCCACCATAACCAGTTGACTTTTTAACAAGAAAATTACCTATATATGCTTAGGGGGACTCCCTCAACAGGTCTATCAAGAGAGGGGAAAAGATTTTGAATTTTTAAAATTTTCATATATGACCGGATAAACTTAGATTGTTATTACCTCCGTGATATATATAGCTTTGTGACACTGCTTAAACTTTGTTACCTCTAGCAGTGTTGCCAGGTTTAGCAAAATGCTGCGCATATAAGAAAGTATATATTGCTTTATTAGATTAAACTGACTTGGTGAAATATAAAAGATAGTGGGATTTTCGGTTCGCTTAGTCTATTCCATTTAGAATCGTTTGCCCGTACGCGAATGCATCCGCCCCCAAACTTCTGGACCCAAAAATTTTTATATTTAAGGGATGCTTTACTTTTATAACGTAATCACACCTGAGGAAGGAGCTTGTCGACATTTAATTTCTAAGGATCTGTTAGTTGGGGAAGAGGGGTAAAATAATTATTACATTTTATTCTCAATAAGATACTAATTTGTAATTTTAAAAATGTATGCAATTTTGATATTTTATCAATTCCGAAAGGGGTTAAATGGGGGTGGTTACTCTGATATTGTTACTTTAATAGATATTATTGTTAGTTTGCTTACAAATAACATGATTTTATTTGTTGTACCTGTAACGAAAATAAATTCGGTTAAGTGCAAGTTATAATTGTATGTGTAACTATTATTGTGATAAAACAATATCAAAAATATGCTGCAACTGTTGATAATTATTTCTAAAAGTTTTAGAAAATAATTACTTGTATTACTGTAAATTTGGAAGTTAAGTTATTAAGAACAGCTCTCGGTGCGCGAAGTTCAAATTGGTACTGGACTATAAATCATTGTCCGTAATATATGGCGTACTTCAAAATTACGTTTTTTTTATAAGATTTATAATATTATATGAGTATCACAATGATATATACTGAATTTATGATAATAACAGAATACTCAACTCAACTTTGTTTAAGTTTGAATTAATTTTAATCGTTATTTCGAAAAATTCTAATCTGATAAAACACATATGTGCATTACATTTGTCCTTTTCTGTAGAGAAACTAATTCACAATTTTTTACGTAAAGTTAATAGAAAGGGGGGAAAGGGCGGTCCTTTGAAACCTCTGGGAAGGAAGAACGCTTGAGGGGGAAAACTTAAGGACTTTTTGGTATAATCCTAAGAAGCTATTTCATGATATAAAATTTTTTCCCGGAGTTTTTTCCATCACAAAACACTTGGTATCTGGCCTATATTGAGCATGAACTTAAGCGTACATAATATTAACTTTTCCCAAATTATTGATAAATTTGCTGCAGATAAACTTCGGAAAGTATTAGTTTTGTTTCCACAGAAATCACAAACCCGTCATATGGCATGTTTGAACTCAGATTTTCCAACCTCAAATATGTGAAAAAAGTACGATTACTGTATTCTCTCCATGAAATAAAGATTGATATGCGCCCGGTGATCATTGTTTTTAACCTATTTTAACATTCAATTTGTGTATTTAAATTTAAATATAATAAACAGGAACAACTTTATGGCTCACCAGTGGCGAAACTAAGTATGTGCGCCCCCCCCCCCCGCAGATTTCTGAAAGCGCCCTGTTATTTTGCACCCATCTTGATCCCCTTCATATTGAGGGGGGACTTGAGGGCGCCCTGGGCTTTCGTGCCTCCCCGCAACGGGGGGCTTGCGGGGGCGTTATTTACGCCACTGTGGCTGACCGGTTTAAGTTGACTGTCAAGAGTTTAAATTGGCAAAGTAGGAACACGAAAAGTTTCGTATTATTAATTTATTTCTGTTGTTTTTTTACAAGCTTAAAAGGGAAATTTTGGTATTATAAAAATCATTTAGAAGTTAAACAGATCGCGAAGATTATAAAATAACAGCGGGTTCTAGAAAGAAAATGTACTAATTGATGAAACTAAACGTGTTAAATTCAATACTGTTTAGTACTGTTATATTGCTAAACTGTATGTTGATACCTCCGAAATAGAGACTCAACGTACGTTGTCACCTCATATATAACGTCGATACCTCAGGTTTCTTAGGTATCGCACTTCGATTTAAAGTTCGGCCCGGTCCGGAAAAAAGTCGTGTCCCATCGGGAAAAAGTCAGATTTTGATATCACAGAGACAGATGACACATGACATAGAGTGTATTATCAGAGAAAAATAAGATGGTTTTTCTCTGGTATTATTTTGTATTCCGTGTAAAGTTGGTTGGTATGGTAAAATGGAAAAATTAAAGTGAGTAGCAAAACGAATGGAAAAATTACACAAACATAGAAGAAAATATACTTGGTAACATATATTTCTATGGTAAGTAGTTTTGCACGTAATTACAGATTCAGAGATTTGATTTTAACATTAAATCTTTTACAAGGAAACTATCATTTTATTTTTACCGTATTTATGCAAATATATACCACACACCACGTGTTTTCACTATTTAGAATAAAATATCTATGAACAAGTTATTTTCCTGGGTTGCAAAGCATAGTTGTTTTATTAAGATTGCTAAGTATAAACTTTTTTCATTTTATTATCTGCTCCATTTTCTTTTGTTACAGGTTACAGATAATTCACCAAAAAAACCTAGAAGATGTAATCTGAAGATCAAAACAATACACCTTTTTTTGACGTTGATGCTGAAATATTTTTAAGTAGAAATTTTTTACTTTTACATATAAATAAAATGTGTTCTGGGATTTTTCAAAATATAAGTGTACAATAATTACTTTATACCTGTATTCATTTTTATTTCCTAAAAAAATGTAACGTTTTGTTGAACTGGCTAGCTCTTCTTTTTAACAAGGAGTTACAAACTTGTTAAAACACAATGATTAACCAGAAGATTACCAGTATTAAGTCCTAAACATCTTTGGTGAAACCCGGTATTCAATTTTTTACTTCTCACACATACGAATACAAATTGCGGTAACAATAATTTCTTCTGAAAATATTGTAGAATGCCTAATATGTGTTGCCTAAGAAATTTAGGCAAGACATATTAAGAATGACCTTCGCCTAACAGTACAACGTTGCCGCTTTTCGGAGGTAACAGCGTGCTACGTTTGTCTACAATAATGTACATATATATCAGAGATATCAACGCACTAGGCACTCTCTTCGTCGCGCGACACTAGCGCCCGTGATCTACGCTTGAACTAACGTTACGAAACAGAGACTCGGTGAGCGTTGGTACCTCAACGCCCTCTAGATGATGGTGACAGTGGAAAATATGGCGATACGATGATACCTCCGAAAACGGAGGTATCGACGTTATATATGAGGTGACAACGTATATTGAGTTTCTATTTCGGAGGTATCAACATACCGTCTATCAATATATATATATATATATATATATATATATATATATATATATATATATATATATATATATATATATATATATACAGTGTCCGGCAAAAAGATGGCCACATATGGAAAACTTTTTTATTATTGATTTCTCAGAAAGTTTTATTCATGATAAAAGTTTGTGCATTAAGAAATATTAATTTTGACAACTTCAAATTTTAGGCAAAGTATATATAATATATATATATATGTATATATATATATATATATATATATATATATATATATATATATATATATATATATATATATATATATATATATATATAGGGGGAAACATTTTTTTTTGGCTAATCGGACAAAACCAGTAAGTTGCGTTCTTGCATTAAAGTACGGGGAGTCCAAGACCTTATGGATAACCCCGGGCCGGTAGACAGTTAGCTTTCGTCCTTATTAGGACTCATCAGACTGACTTAACCCTTTGGCACCTTTCCACACATAGAACCCTCGCATATTATGTCGTCCGCTTTGGATAAAGACGGTACACAATACACGTGAGCGCCATCCATGGGAAGTCACTGAAATGCAAGAACACATCTTACTAGAGTAAAGCTGCTACTGTAGGCAACCAGTAAAACAATAATACGTACGGAAACATGACCCCCGGTACCCGGTACCGATTTTGAGCATCACTCCAGCTATCCACAATTTTGTGGTTTATACTAAGAGTCGCACACTCAGTCCCACCGAGAGCCGTGCAACTCCGTCTAAAAAGCCATAGAACAAGAATAAGAAAAAATGATTTAGCGTCCGTCATAATATAAAAAGGGGGAAATTTTTTTTGGCTAATCGGACAAAACCAGTAAGTTGCGTTCTTGCATTAAAGTACGGGGAGTCCAAGACCTTATGGATATCCCCGGGCCGGTAGACAGTTAGCTTTCGTCCTTATTAGGACTCATCAGACTGACTTAACCCTTTGGCACCTTTCCACACATAGAACCCTCGCATATTATGTCGTCCGCTTTGGATAAAGACGGTACACAATACACGTGAGCGCCATCCATGGGAAGTCACTGAAATGCAAGAACACATCTTACTAGAGTAAAGCTGCTACTGTAGGCAACCAGTAAAACAATAATACGTACGGAAACATGACCCCCGGTACCCGGTACCGATTTTGAGCATCACTCCAGCTATCCACAATTTTGTGGTTTATACTAAGAGTCGCACACTCAGTCCCACCGAGAGCCGTGCAACTCCGTCTAAAAAGCCATAGAACAAGAATAAGAAAAAATGATTTAGCGTCCGTCATAATATAAAAAGGGGGAAATTTTTTTTGGCTAATCGGACAAAACCAGTAAGTTGCGTTCTTGCATTAAAGTACGGGGAGTCCAAGACCTTATGGATATCCCCGGGCCGGTAGACAGTTAGCTTTCGTCCTTATTAGGACTCATCAGACTGACTTAACCCTTTGGCACCTTTCCACACATAGAACCCTCGCATATTATGTCGTCCGCTTTGGATAAAGACGGTACACAATACACGTGAGCGCCATCCATGGGAAGTCACTGAAATGCAAGAACACATCTTACTAGAGTAAAGCTGCTACTGTAGGCAACCAGTAAAACAATAATACGTACGGAAACATGACCCCCGGTACCCGGTACCGATTTTGAGCATCACTCCAGCTATCCACAATTTTGTGGTTTATACTAAGAGTCGCACACTCAGTCCCACCGAGAGCCGTGCAACTCCGTCTAAAAAGCCATAGAACAAGAATAAGAAAAAATGATTTAGCGTCCGCCATAATATAAAAAGGGGGAAAATTTTTTTGGCTAATCGGACTAAACCAGTAAGTTGCGTTCTTGCATTAAAGTACGGGGAGTCCAAGACCTTATGGATAACCCCGGGCCGGTAGACAGTTAGCTTTCGTCCTTATTAGGACTCATCAGACTGACTTAACCCTTTGGCACCTTTCCACACATAGAACCCTCGCATATTATGTCGTCCGCTTTGGATAAAGACGGTACACAATACACGTGAGCGCCATCCATGGGAAGTCACTGAAATGCAAGAACACATCTTACTAGAGTAAAGCTGCTACTGTAGGCAACCAGTAAAACAATAATACGTACGGAAACATGACCCCCGGTACCCGGTACCGATTTTGAGCATCACTCCAGCTATCCACAATTTTGTGGTTTATACTAAGAGTCGCACACTCAGTCCCACCGAGAGCCGTGCAACTCCGTCTAAAAAGCCATAGAACTAGAATAAGAAAAAAATGATTTAGCGTCCGTCATAATATAAAAAGGGGGAAAAATTTTTTGGCTAATCGGACAAAACCAGTAAGTTGCGTTCTTGCATTAAAGTACGGGGAGTCAAAGACCTTATGGATAACCCCGGGCCGGTAGACAGTTAGCTTTCGTCCTTGTTAGGACTCATCAGACTGACTTAACCCTTTGGCACCTTTCCACACATAGAACCCTCGCATATTATGTCGTCCGCTTTGGATCAAGACGGTACACAATACACGTGAGCGCCATCCATGGGAAGTCACTGAAATGCAAGAACACATCTTACTAGAGTAAAGCTGCTACTGTAGGCAACCAGTAAAACAATAATACGTACGCTGCTACTTTACTCTATTAAGATGTGTTCTTGCATTTCAGTGACTTCCCATGGATGGCGCTCACGTGTATTGTGTACCGTCTTTATCCAAAGCGGACGACATAATATGCGAGGGTTCTATGTGTGGAAAGGTGCCAAAGGGTTAAGTCAGTCTGATTAGTCCTAATAAGGACGAAAGCTAACTGTCTACCGGCCCGGGGTTATCCATAAGGTCTTGGACTCCCCGTACTTTAATGCAAGAACGCAACTTACTGGTTTTGTCCGATTAGCCAAAAAAATTTTCCCCCTTTTTATATTATGACGGACGCTAAATCATTTTTTCTTATTCTTGTTCTATGGCTTTTTAGACGGAGTTGCACGGCTCTCGGTGGGACTGAGTGTGCGACTCTTAGTATAAACCACAAAATTGTGGATAGCTGGAGTGATGCTCAAAATCGGTACCGGGTACCGGGGGTCAAGTTTCCGTAGATACGTATTATTGTTTTACTGGTTGCCTACAGTAGCAGCTTTACTCTAGTAAGATGTGTTCTTGCATTTCAGTGACTTCCCATGGATGGCGCTCACGTGTATTGTGTGCCGTCTTTATCCAAAGCGGACGACATAATATGCGAGGGTTCTATGTGTGGAAAGGTGCCAAAGGGTTAAGTCAGTCTGATGAGTCCTAATAAGGACGAAAGCTAACTGTCTACCGGCCCGGGGTTATCCATAAGGTCTTGGACTCCCCGTACTTTAATGCAAGAACGCAACTTACTGGTTTTGTCCGATTAGCCAAAAAATTTTTCCCCCTTTTTATATTATGACGGACGCTAAATCATTTTTTCTTATATATATATATATATATATATATATATATATATATATATATATATATATATATATATATATATATATATATATATATATATATATATATATATATATATATATATATATATAGTGTCCGGCAAAAAGATGGCCACATATGGAAAACTTTTTTATTATTGATTTCTCAGAAAGTTTTATTCATGATAAAAGTTTGTGCATTAAGAAATATTAATTTTGACAACTTCAAATTTTAGGCAAAGTATACAGGGTGCTCAAAAAATACAAAAATCTTGGTTTAGAAAAACACAAACCTAGAAATTTCAAAAAAATGTCTACAAAGAAAGTAAAGGTCCAGTCAAGAGAAGAACAAAAGTCAAGTAACATTTTTTCCAAAAGAGAACCGCTGTGGAGAAAATTGGGGACCAAACTTACAAAAAAACCTTTTTTACAAAATTTAGCCTGAAATTCCCCTGCAACGACACATTTTTGGTGAAAGTGTTATTTGACTTTTGTTCTTCTCTTGACAGGAGCTTTACTTTTTTTGTAGAGTTTTTTTTTAAATTCCTAGATTTTGGTTGTTCTAAATCAATATTTTTGTATTTTTTGAGCACCCTGTATACTCTGAAGTTGAAGTTGTCAAAATTAATTTCTCTTAATGCACCAACTTTTATCATCAATAACATTTTCTGCAAAATCAATAATAACAAAGTTTTCCATATGTGGCCAACTTTTTGCCGGACACTGTAGATATATATAATTGCGTTTCTTTTAATCAAGTTTTTCTTATACGATTGCTAAATACGAAAAATAAAGTTATGTATTTCATTAAATGTGTAAGCTTATTCACGGAATCGTATTAAGATAAACATCATAAACAGATATCTTTTACGTGACAATTTACAAAATCGCCTCAAATCCTTTATTCAAACCAAAGACCAGCATCAGTGGCTTTAAATCAGATTTAAGAATTTCGTAGGAATTTTGATAACTATTTTTAGGATTCTAGGAATCTCATTTCGAAATGCAAATCACAGTAATCTTTTTTTGTGTTCCTATAAATAAAGCTATGTTCTACAAAAATTGATCGGAAATATAAATAAAAACATATTAAATCACTTGATGCCACAAAAAACATGCGAGACATTTAAATTTGTTTTTATTATCTAGAATCAGGTATCAACAAATTTAGTTTTCTTTACTGTCTATGCTATTACATAAATATATTACAAACACAATTATTATTACGTCTATTTGGTAGAAAATAGTCGCCTGAAAAACTATTTTGCATAACACTAACCTAAAATTATTTTTTATTTGCAATAAACAAAGTCTGTCAATTGCAAAGATACAAACGTGTTAGTATTTTTATTGAGACATGGTATTTATAATAGACATCAATTTAAAGAAAACCGCAGAATTCTTCCAGGCAATTTTTTGTGGCTTCTTAATAACTGGGGCAATTATTTGTTATGTAATAAAAACATAAATATGGGCATCAAACCTTTCTCTCACGCCAACGTAGATAACATACTTGAAATTTTAGAATCCTTATTTTAGTTCGTGGTTATACCGAGTAATCGTTATCCTGGACATGGACAATATTTTAAATCATTAGTGTCATACATACTGGGATGTTGCAAAACTTCACCGGCAAAATTAAATTTTACAGACGATTCTTTAGAAAAAAAAGTTCCCATTAAAACGATCGAAAAGACTTCGATTCCGAGATACAGGGTGATAAAAGTTAAATTTTTTTTTTCATATGATTTAACACCTTTTTATAGAAAGTTTATTGTAATATCGCAACACTTTTTGGTGTACCCATAGAACAACCTACATAAAGGTTTCAAAAGAATTTGAGTGATCAATGATCACATGATCCAGTATGTCAAATTTTTAAAAGTCAACGGACCATTGTAAAAATGTAGCTGGTTAGAAGTCATATTTTGCAAAATATCTAAATAGTGTAAAATATCAAAAAACTGAAAGGCTTAATCCTTTGCCTTTCAGATTTTTTTTGATACAAAAGGATAGTCAGTTTTCCTGCAAAAAAATTCCGGTGGAGGGGATCAAAAGAATTGTGACCTGACTTTCTTATTTTTGGCCGAAGATCACCTGTAGCATTTTGATGGTAGCGTTTTGCAGCACCCTTTAGAAACAACGAATTTGCGAATCAGCGGAATCGGCAACATCACTATGAGGAAAAATAATAATCATACCAATACCATGACGCAGGTTAATTACTTTTAAAGACTTCTGAGGCAAAATGGGAGCATGGCATTAATAAAGGGCGACATTTGCCTCCTTGCCACAAAATTATTAGTATGTTTTCGGGTTTACTTCTTAAAATGTAAATCTCAGTAAACCTTGTATTTGTTAGCACTTACTAGGAAAACTCATAAAGAACTATTCATTTTAAATTGCAGCAAAGTTATCGCTCAACATTTATTTACTTATATTTATTGTGTTACTCCTTAACTTATTCAGGACTATCAACATAAATTATTTAGGTTATTCTAGTAAACTACCTTTTAAGGCGATGTGGTGGGGTCAAGTTTTAAAATAAAATTAAATTTAATATTCAAACCGAAATATTCATTAAAAAATGTTGTCACATTCTACTTGACCAGCTGTTTCATATCCCTGCGGATTACCCATTATTTTGTACTTTTATATCTGCCTAGGGTATTTCTACTAAATGTTTCTTAAGTTGTACCTACCAAACTTAATATTTCTAGCTTTTATAGTTAGTAACATACTGACAGATAGACAACTTAATGCGTGTAGTCCGGAATGCTAAAAATGTATAGAGAAGAATATATTAAAAGAGGCGACCGAAACGAGAAGTCCTATTACCATAAAATTGGAAACAGGTATCGATTTACTACGCAAGAATTATTTATACTTATTCCAAAAGTGTTAATTATGTTATGTAGGTACAAATATGCGCAGTAATCCAATAGCGCGTATCATCGGTAATTCTTACAACTGCACAAGTGAAAATTTATCATATGTGATACCCAGTGTACCATCCTCGCCCATCAACTAATAATTGCTAATAACAAAAACGTAAAGTAAAAGTAAACAGTAAACAGATTTATTTTTGAGTAAAAAAATGGGTACTGTTTATGCTAAATTATCAGCATAAAATTACTTACCATTTTAACACTTTTTAAGGTAGTTTATTTGTGTTTTAATGGTCTATTGTTTTTACCTATCGAACCTTTTTTTATTGTCTTTTGTTAAAATGTTTTTCTACTTTCAAGCCCTCTATCTGTCCTCCAGTTTCTAGTCTGAAAGAGATATTTGTTATTTCACCACTAATGTATTATGCCATTGTATTAAAATACGTAAACCCACTTATTTTACCATAAAAAAAAACGTGTTTATATTTCCGCTAAGTTGATAAGAATACACTTAAGTTTATCTGATACTATGGTTGTAAAATAGTTACAGTGGCGCATATTTAGGGGGCGCCAAAATGAAAATCCATGCAAAAGCAAAGAAGGTGAAACAATACTCGGGATTTACTGTCGTTAAGACCGTTCTAATTTGACAAACACAGTTTAAAACTGAAAAGTTCAAGAATAAGACAACCAAGTTGTGTACTATAGATTAATTTCTGAGTATGTTTGTAAATTTGTAAACAAATATTGGCGTATTATCCAACAAGCATAGGAAGCCCGGGCTTAGGACACAAGCCTTTTAGGGGAGGCGCTCTTGCAACGTGCTTTTTAAAAATAACAAGGAAATTGAAGAAAAAACAAAAAAGCTAATATAAATAAAAGAACACTGTAATTTAAAATTACTGCCAAGTGACAAATAAATTTCTACCTATAGTAGTCCTCAGTTTCTATACTTTCTCATTTCAGTATAGCAGTACTGAAAGCCTGCAAAATTCTTTAGATGGATTTTCCCTAGTGAAATATTACACACTATTTCATCATTTGTCAACAGTATCACGTAAGTTACATTAACTGGTAGCAGTACGCATATTTAGATACTATTTATAATAATCAAATACAACAAATATCTCATCCTCCAACAAAGATCATTTTACATGTAAAATCTTCGTTTCAGTATAAAATTTTATTCCTTCTTCAATTTTGTAGCAAAATTAACAGTTTCTATTCTGTTCGCTTACAGTTACCAACTTGCATTAAAGCTTACTGACTGCTAATTATGCCCCTTAAGGATAAATTTCCCATCAGTCAAGTATTCTCCACATAGCTCAAAACACTGTTGATAGGGGCTTTCGCTATTTCTTCAGGTTCAGGATATGGTTCCCGAAATGTCTTGCCATTCTTACAGCAGGACAGCGGCATATTAGGTGGTGAGGAGTTTCTTCCTCCTCTCCACATGCTCTACAAGTAAGATCCTCCTCTAATCCAATGATACATGCCTTTTTAGGCGGCAGTGTCCCGAAAGGAGTCCTGTTGTCATTCTAAGGTTCCTCCTGTCTAGTTGCAGGAGTGATTTGGTTCTGCTTTTGTCTAGCTCCCTGATAAATGATGATCGCCATTGTCTTAAACGAGGGAGATTCATCCAGTACAGCTGATGTATTGTCAGTTGTTCCTGTATTTAGTGGCGGCTCGCCATATGATAAATATGTTTGTATATGTTTTGTTGGAAAAGTCTTTTTACAGGTGGAATAATATTAATCAGTATTATTCTCGTCATATTAAGAATATACCATTTAATTATTTTTGTGGGGCGGGTTACAAGTATTGTGATTCACTTATTTCGGGGGTCACGATCCGCCACTGCCTGTAATGCTCCTCCTGCTGTTTGGTACGAGAGTCCGCATGTGGGTGTAGGGCTAATCAATGTTTCTGTCGCTTTCTATTTAGCTAGTCTGTCGGCGACCTCATTTCCTTGTATTTTATAAATAATTAACAGTTTTCTCTTTATTATTTCACGCTGTATTGTATGAAAAATCTAGATTTCAACATTTTTTGTTTAAATAATTTTCCAGTTATCGCGCCAAATTTTCTGTGATGCAGAAACCTCAACACCTGAAGACGTGACAAAAATTTCGAGAGATGATTTTTTCACGAAAACAATAATTCCTGTAGAGGGAGAAGTTATATAGCTATACAAGGTAAATTTCCTGAAAATTTTTTAATTTGTAGATTTGAATAACCATAAATTAGCGCTTGGGAATCAGCTGTTTGTTTTGTTGGCAAAGCCGCCCTTCTTAATTTCGTTTTACCATTGACCACCAAAACCAATGTCAAATATGTATTAGGCAGTTAACCCAATGCCGAATATCGGTACGAATATATATTCAACCCATTGTTAAAAGTTGTTATTACTTATTAATAAGAAAATCAATACAATTCTGCCATGTTTATATTTTATATTTTATATTTTAAAAATTAAATCAAAATTTAATTTAAAAACAATTTGCCACACACCATCCAGTTCTTTTCAATTTAATTTAAACTGTTTTCAAGGTACTATAATGACCGGTTAAAGTCATTCTTTCCATTCAGTTGATTGATATATCAATGACCAAGGGGTGTAAAACAACATCTGCTGAAAATTATAAAATATAATATAAACCGCAGTCTCAATAGGTGGCGGTGTAATTATTACCACCCCGATAAAGGATATTAGTGTTGGAAAGGAAATTTATTTATTATAAAGGGTGTGAGGCCTTTACAATAATACAAATTGTTTCCTGTGTGGTAACAAAAAAGCCCACCTAATATCGCCTGTCTTAGATTAGCCTAAAATAACGTCTCTATTAAATATCATCAGGGTTAGCGTGAGAGAAATACTTATGTTATTTGTATTATTCTGTTTTTATGAATAATAATTTTCCAGTTACTAAAGCCGCAAAACGTATAGCTTTAGAGGCTTAGTGGTTTTTAACAAATAGCCTTCAGTGTAATAGATATTTTAAATATTTTTTTATACATAAGCTCATTGTTCGCCCTATAATGAAATAACAGCATAATAATTTTGTAAATGACGCCAGAGTTATAACCAGTATCGGTTATTTAGGAAAATAGTCGTGATAAAAAAATCTAATTCGCGTAAACGTATTTTAATGGATTTTCTTAGCGAACTGACAACTATACTGAGAATTAGACGTATGATTTTTCCAGAGAAAAATAAGACAGAGAGAATAATATCTCGTACCGATTTCATTCATAAATACGATTTGCTTTCGATGACCTCTCCAAACCGACGTTCAAATAAGCTGCCACGGGCGTGCACTGCAGATTTTGGGTTATTATAAAGCACAGTGAGAGTGAGTATTGTATTGAGACGCGCCGCAGAAAACTCTCTCTGCTTGCCGTGTTGCTACCGCACTGGCTAATGTCGGGGTGTATTGTGAGAATTCTACGCGCCAATCTCGGGGTGTTGCCGTTTGAAGGCCATAGCGTGGTCGAGCTGGCGGGAAGAAGAGATATTATTCCCTCTCTTATTTTTCTCTGATTTTTCTGTCCACTGGTGTACATTATTTATTACTAAGGCGCCCCAGTCCCAGCTCGGTTGCATTTCATAGGTCTCGATTTTATAAACAACCAACTGTGTTACAATAATTTATTATTTATATGAAACACGCAATTTCCATTGCGAACGGTTGTATGTGAACTGTTTTTAAATGGTATACACGCACTCATCATAAATATCAAGTCAAAAAAATATGCAGCATAAGATCTTCGGTCGCTTTTTTTATATTTGTGAATCGTCCGTTGGGTCTGAAGGGCCATGTATGTTTGAAAACGTTGCCACATATTAAGTGAGAATTTCTACTTAATATCTCGAGATCTTAATATTTCCAGATAGTAAGTGGAAATTTCCAAGTAGTATCTGGAAATTTTCAAAGAGTATCTAGAAATATCTAGATGATATTTGGAAATTTCCACATATTAAGTGGAAATTTCTTCACTTAGTATCTAGAAATTTCTACCAACTTTCTGGAAATCTCGAGATATTAAGTAGAAATTTCCACTTAATATGGGACAATGTTTATGTTTTTTAAACACAACATGGCCCTTCAGAGGCATCGTAATATCGCTAGTAAATATTTGCTTTTTTCCAACAGAGAAGTTTTTTTATAACATACTAGACATATGACGTGTGACATTTTACTTTTTAAAACTGGAAAATCCGTAATACATTTTTCAACACTAAGACTCAGTGGCGTATCGAAAGCACTATATTGGCGGATGGGGAGGAAAAACATACAAATATGAAAAGATAAAAATTCAAAATGGTCGACCGTTTTTTTTTGCCAATTCCCCCCGAGAAAAACTGTCGACATTTTTCTTATAACTGGTCGAACTTTTTTACTTTTGTTGGAATTAAACTGTCGATCTTTTTGCAAAGTTTTCCAAAACTCAACTGTCGACGGTTCTAATAAATCGACTCCAGCATCCACGGAGGGATGCTCCCCCGCCCCCACCATGAGTACGCCCCTGCTTAGACTACACAAGCGCTTGGTAAACCGTTTTTCCTCAGCCATATTCAATCAACGCCGATGACCGCTACTAATAAAATAAAAAAAATAATAAAATACGCTGCCGGGGTAAGTGAATGTATTGGTAGGTACTAATAATAAAATTCTATGCAATACCGTCTTTAGTCTTATTCCTTAGTTCATTTACTAATAGGCAGAAGTGAGAATGTTATGATGGACGTATGGAGGAGGCAAGAAGAGACAAGGTTAGGACTCACAGAATAAGGGAAATAACCAAGGTTGTGGAAATATCTAAGAAAATCCAGAAAAGAAGACTTCATTCGAGCGGACAACTTATCAGAAGAGATAATGGGCTGTATGAATAAAAAGAAACTTACGTACTTGCAAAATTGGAAGGAAATGCTTCTGTCCATATAAATAAAAAACGAAGTAAAATCGTTTGCTCGTAAGAATCAAGTAAATGTTTGTTGTAAGAAGAAGGTTTTGCTTTTTTGATATAAATCAAAGAATGGTTTCTTGTAAAGATACGAGCATTTGCTTCGAGAAAATTGCATCTGGTCCGTAGTCCTGTTTGACTGCTGTGAAATAAGATTAGTTTATGTTGATATTCCGAAAGTTTACCATGTTATGTTTCTGTTTTGTGGGAATGTGGGAAAAGTAAAATACTTCAACCGTGGAAAATCACCCCAAAGTAAAAATTTTAAAATTTGATTTCGCTTTGAAGGGGAAAATGTCGAATGGATAGCAATTGCGTTTTTAGGCGATGATAATACAACGCGAGGTGCTGCATGGTCTCCAATCCATAGGATGAAGATTGCTTTAAGGTATTGGGATTCCGAAAGGGAATTGGGAAGAAAGTGGGTGTGGAACAATCGACAGTTTCAAGAAACGCCTACTTATTTAGGCTGAAAAATGGGTAAGACTTATTATGAAATATGGAAGCAAAGCGAGTATAGCTAAATAAGTGTACATTTCCTACTGCAATTGGTGTTATCGACAATAATGTGAAAAACCAAAATGAACACATCATGGAGACGAGTATATGACTCGAAAGAATCAGGATACCTACCTTCAATATACAATGACGCGACGCCATCAGATATCTATTTAAAACAAGTGTGGGTTGGTATTTGGCCAGGATCCGTTCATCACAATAGAATTTGGAAAAATTCTTTAGTACCTACCACAGGTGATAACCTGAACAGATAATACTGTACTTCTTGCTAATCAGCATTATGGAATTAAGTCATGGCTTATGACTCCTTGGCATAATCCTGACAATGACATTAAAAGGAGCTAATAGAATCCCAACTAAGAAAACTGTGATTACTAAACAATGTTTTGAACAGCTTAATAAACGGTTTTCAATTCTGCAATATACCTGTAGTGGTAAACATGAAAACATTCCAGATGTAGGTAGGTAGGGACAGGTAAACTTCAGTGTACTATTTCGCACAATTTCGTAAATCTGTTGGGAGATTCAGATCCAAGTTCCAACCTGCATTTTACACCCTTTACTTCATTTCTGGAAGAATTTGCTTTTAAGTATAATGTTCATACAAAACGAAGCTTTCGCCTACACTTCTGCTTCTAAGCATTTACTTAATTTTTGTTTATACGACAGAATGACCATGTTGGCAGAGGGAAAATGGCAATGTAAGTGTATGGGAGAAAAGGCAAGGGAAAATAAAAGCTAAGGTGGGTGAATTGGGTTAAGAATGACTTAAGGAAAAAAAGTGAGGTCAGAAGAAACTAGGGACCGGTTGTGAAGACGATTAACTAGGAACGCCGACCCTATATAAAGTTGGGAAACGATGACGTCAAAAAAGGAAAACTGATTATAAATCGAGGCGTACATATGGCCCAATATTTGGCTGAAAACTGTCCCAATATTCGGTATTCGGAAATTCGGCACATCACTAACATACATTAATCGTGCAGAATCACCAATAAGTAAATTAAAAATTAGACATATTACAGGTAGTTTTGCAAATGAACTAGTAAGTAGTTAGTAAGTAGAAAATTATGTAAATCAGTCACCACTGGTCATTTAACCAAAATGCTGGTCTCTTCACGACAATAAACACTGATTTGATTGCCTGTTTAATAAAATAGTTCATGTATAATATAGAATCGAAAAAAGGACATCCACAGTCCTGAAATAAATTTGCTGCATTCCTAACTACTTTGTCGAGTAATAAAACAATCGAAGTGTGAAAGTGTATTTTTGTTGTTTGACGCAACAAAATGGCCTCTTAACAAAAGAAGATCGTTTTCCGTGGTAATTGGCGATTTAGACGTATTGCTTTAGATTCCTTCGAATTAATGGCCAAGAAAAAAAGTACGTAGGGGTGGAAACTAAAAACTTTTTGTTTAAAATTACTTGGGAATCTTGGGATATGTGGGTATATGTAAAGAGTGCCCCAGTAGGCACTTCGGGATTTTAATTTGTCGCCATTTTTTACAACTTAACCTAGAAATTTTATATTTAGCATGTCGTGTCAACTAGAGACGCGGCAGTTTAATTATGGGTCGTTTTATGACGTCAAAACGTGTTAGAGTTGTTCAAACTTACTACGAAAATTCCCGTATTTGTGTGAAAACAACTCGCGAACTTCGTTTAATATTTGGGCCAAGTGACAACGCAAAACTGTGGGATTTGGGGAAATGAAAATCCTCGAGTAATTGAAGAAAAACGTTTACATCCTCTTCGAGTAAACGTATGCTGTGCATTGTGGGCTGGAGGTGTTAAAGGGCCATTTTTTCGTGAAAATGAAGTATTATGGCGAACGCTACCGTAATCTATTAACAAACTTTGTATGGCCCCAATTAGATCATACAGTGTGTAACAAAAATATGGAAACCTCGAAATATCTTGCAAACCGTTCATCCGATTTTTATGAACTTTTGTACACTTGGGGACGAAATACGCCAGATCCAATGGTGAGTTCCGCATTGTTATCAAGTTTACCGTTTTCCTGAAATCGACTGGAACTTTTTTTAATGGAAAGCTCTATATTTTATTCGATTTCCGAAGTCACCTTAAAATTCCTTAACAGTTTTTGAGAAAATGGTGGTCACAAATCTTTATTTTATTGTATTTTACCTTAAAATATCTGTACACGAAAGTTTACCTGAAATGTCTGGCATTGTCAGTTTCGCTTATTTAAAAAAATTGATGATTTGACAGAAACTCAAAGAATTATAATTTTAATAATACTGGGTTGTGGGGACAGAATGCGAACGCAACAAGAACTTCGTAATATTTTAATGACAAATATCCTGATAGAAATCCATTAACCAAATCTACTGTAAGTAAAGATTTAAAAATATTTCGTCAAACTGGGAACGTAAAAAACGCTATACGCTCTGACCGACCTAAAAGTGAAAACTGAAAAATTTCCTGCGTACAAAATAAGACTTGTGTAAGAGTGAAGGTGATTACGACAGGGGCTTGGAATTTTGCGAAACCATGATGGAACGCTGCAACGCCAATCCGAATTTGGTCCACCTAATAATTTTCTCTGACGAATCAATATTTTTTTTAAATGGAAAAGTTGATAGGCATAATTAATTGTCGATATTGGGCCAGGAAAAACCCTCACTGGATATGCGAAATCATACCCAGTTCCCCAAAAAGGAAAATCTTTGGTCTGGTATAATAGGTCGAGGAATAATTGGCCCCTTCTTCATGTCAAGGCTAATACTAAGCTAAGATCCCTACATATCACAGCTTATGAATTATAAAAGTGGTAACAAAAAAAATCACTCTATAGAATTAATAAATCTGCTTTCGGACCCGCAATAGATTATAATAGGTTTCGTTTATTTTTGTTTTATTTTAATCATTATCATTTGTAGTAATAAATAATATAAAAATCTACCAGTGTGCCCTTTTATTTCTACTTACAAGCTAACTTAACATTAGAATAATAATACAAGGCTAATTTAACACGCATTTATTTTTGGTTTATCGCACATCAATTTTAAAGCGACTGAAAAAAAAGTGCTAACTTTGCGTAAAATTCAGAAAAAAATTAGACGACTACAAGTATTACACGGATTCTCTTGAGAGCCTAAGGAAAATTATGAAAAAAAAATGGGATTTAGGTGGCGAAAAACAAAAACTAACCGCAAACTGTTGATGGAAGAACCCGATATTCGTCACAAGAGATTCAATTTCTTAACAAAAATGAAAAAAATTCGTAAAAAGAACCGTCCAACAATTTATATGGATGAGACATTTATTCATTCTTTTCTCACGCATGAAAAATCTTCGAGTGATAACAGTAATGAAGGGCACCGAAGGCCTGTGTCAAAAGGGCAAAGACTAGTTGTAGTTCATGCAGGCAGTAAAAATGGTTTTGTACCTAATGCGTATTTGGTTTTGAAATCGCAAACAAAATCAGGTGATTATCGCAGTGAAATGAATTAGGCTAGCTACAAAAAGTGGGTCAACTCCTTTAACACAAATTAGTTTGTCTTTATTGTCTATCAGAATCAAGCAAGCAGAATCCAGGAACAAAATTGCTGTTGACTGCTACCTGTCTTAAACTAATTTATTCTAAATTAATGACTAGGAAAATGATACCGAATGTTATAAAGAAATTATGTAATTTTAGTTTTGTCGCTGACAGTACTTTAAACCAAAGCAAAAACCGCTTAATATTGCCATTTCTGTTATTCGAATATGCAAGTATAAAATTTTTCAGGGGCAAAGCTATATTTGACAAGCTGTAAATTAGCATATTATAAAATATGGGGTATTTTGTTTTGGGGCATACTAAATATAACGAAAAAACTTAGTGTAGGTAGGTACCCACCATACTAAACAAAGCTGAAATGGTAAATTTTAGTGGTAAGCAAAATCGCATTGTTTTAAAAATCGGGTTATTAGGTTAGGAATTATTTTCATAATCGAATTATAATTCAAATTATTTTACGTATACCGCGCCATCACTTCTAATTCATATTGGGTAGCATGTTACGATTAATTACAAATAAAAATTCCCTCGTATCGGTTCTGCTGCTAACAGAAACGAATTGCGTTGTTGCCGATTTTTACAGTTTTTAGTTTTTACTTTTATTTCATTAAGTTCATTTCTTATTTCTATAAGTAGAGCTTATAATTAATCGGAATTGTGGTTGTCATAATCGGATGATACCGATTATTTAAAAAATCAGATTATCGGTTAATTTTAATTCATCGCTAGTTAATTTTCAATCGCAAATGATTGACTAATTTTTCTAAGCGTATGTTATCGTCGTTTTTACTATAGTTATTAATCTGTATCGGTATATTTTCATGGTTTAAACAAAGTCATGTATAACCCTATAACCGACTGTTAACACACCGTTACGCGATATATGTCATGTTCATTCATTAAACCTAACTAACATAATATTTACAGAAGCTATTTAATACCAGTTGTTTTGCTTACGTAATCACGGATATTACAATAGATTCGTTTTGTCTGAATGGAATATCAAACGTAAGATCAGGATAGCAAATGTTGGTTTTTAAATTTTAAAAATCAATAGTAAAAATAGTAAATAACCATCAATTGGTTACGGATACCTACATTAAAAAAACAAAATAACTTAAATAATATAATTTTCGTCGTTGATAGATTTTTTGTTCTTTATTATTTGTGGTTTTTATGTTGTAAATTTCTTCAAAAGGAACCCTTATAAAAGCCTAAAAATAGAGTACCAGACGGTATAGGGTTGCATTTAAAATTTTTAATCTCAGCTCCCCGGGGGCCACCACTCAAAGGGGTTGAAAAAGTTAAATTACATAGAAAAGTAGATTTATTAACCAATAAAATAAATCTAAAATCTGGTGTCTCTATATATTTACTAATAGCAAAGATATTTGCCCATATTAAGACTTTTCGGACACCCTCTATAATGATAACCTTACAAGAACCGGATTAAAATGTCCCCAAAGCGTATCTGCCATAATGGCACATGACATTTCCTTTCCCCGCATTTTATTACAAAGGGCGTGTGTTTTTCTTATCACAGTTTGTAATCAATGGGTCTAAAGTGGTAAAGTGCCGACTTAGTCTTTAGGCGGGTTCCATTGATATATTTTTATTACAGTCATCTGCTTACATAGAGACAGAAAACAGTCCCCCAATTATCCGCCATGTTTGTCGATAAGTTTTTTAGGGCTGTATTGAGAGTATTACTTGCAAAAGACTTTAGTCTAGTAGTTTAGTGAAAATTAATTAACCGTTAAAGGCCTAAATGGAGTGTTACAGTGTGAATCAAACTAGTACGAGTATGTAGAGATGTCATGAGAATGTTCTTAAGCGAATATTTCTGGAGAACGGTAAATTACCGAGAATATTTCCAGCATAAATTCTCGAGAATTTATTTTAGAAAAAAAATATGATGTACTGGAAAAGTACCGAGAAAATTTCAGAGAACGAGAGAGTCCTCGGGAAAATTCTCCTGGAGAAATTTTAAGTTGGAAAACACGCCCGTATAAAATATATAAAAATAAACAGAAAAATCATCACAATTTACTTTAGAGTCCCTGACAAAAGATCATCCGTGATATTAAAAGGGATGAGACCGGATTATTTAAATTTCCTCTAAGAAGAAATGCTTTTATTGCCCAGCCTTGTCAAGGTTAAAGTGTCATCTGTAAACGACGGTGGACAAGTGACAAGTCAAAAGACACCAACGAGCAACCAAGTCAATGCGATTGATATTTCTACCTGGAGTTCATGCTCTCGCGAACCACCACTCGAAAATATCATTGCAGCACAGATTAAACTCGGAATCAATAAGTTGAGTTCATAATCTCGCGGATCGGCGCGATTTCGCAGTAACGCACGTTACAAACTTAAACGCATTTACCATTTACTCATTATTACTTATCAGAATTATTTAAAAAGTAATATTTCATGCCGTATCTTATTTTGAAAACTTATATCTGAAAGAACTGTTAAAATACATTTTTTTTTCGGATACATTTACCTAGTTTATTTGGGTTAGAACATATTTTTTAGCTTTCACTCAAAAATTACTAAATATAAAACAATTAGAAAAGACAAAGAATAAATTCTATGTCGCTAGTATTGGAAGAACTATATCTGTTCCTACACAATACTTTAGACATTAATTGCTTATTAAAGAAAAAATCTTTATGAAAATCTAAAAATATCTAAATTTACGTAGCAAAAATTTAAGTTCATAAAGTAGCAAGAAAAATGAGATCTTTTAAAATACAGTTTATTTGGCATTGGCATTATTACTATTACATTATTTGGTTTATTTATTTGTGTTTTTATACAATGCGTTTTTGAGTTGTGTTTTATAAATAAAGTTACTGGAAAACATTGGAAATAAAAATTGAATGTGTCTTTATTTTAACTAAGATGCTTAATCATGTTAATTTGCAATTTAAATATTTTCTAAATTAGGTATTTTGCACTGTGCAGTGCCATATCTTTATTTTTTCAGATAAAATTATTGTAAAAACTACTTTTGGTACAAAAATACGTTCTTTTAATTTATTCAGTCAAAACATAAATTTCTCCAACATATAAAACGAATTTTCCAAAATTTCCGATAAATTCTCATTTTTTTCGGAGAATATTTCCGAAAAATAAATTCTCGAGAATGTTCCATCTCTTAAATATGTATGTACAATAGTGATCATAATTATAGCAACTTTTTAAAAAATTTAAAACATTTGTCATAACAGCCATCGTCGGCTTAGGCTGACACAAAATGTTCTTTATTGGCTATTTTTGTTACTTATTGTATGACAAATTCGGATATTCTCTTTTTTATATAAAAATGTACAGATATCTTTTAGGTAATTTTAGGTTGGAAAAACTTATACAACTTCAACAGAAAATGAGTTGTTATTGAGTGAACAAATTACAAATAATTTTGTAATTTGTATTTCTAATTTTGTATATTTGTAAATAATTTTGTATTTTGTAATTTATAATACTTGGTATAGTATCTTCTCTGCTTAACAACGTCTGCACATCTTCGTGACATGGACTCAATTAGTTTTTAAATATGTCTATATTTTTCCAGGGTTCCTCCAGTGCTGTGAAAAGTTCATTGAGATTGGTGAAGCTTTTATGCCGTATTTGGTGGTCAACGTAATCCCACATGTTTTCTATTATAAGACCTAGTGACCGCGATGGCCAGGGCAAATCGTCGATGATGTTCTCTTGTAACGAATCGGTGGTAACTTTTGAATTTGTATAGATACAAATAAATGTATTTTAATTGTTATTGTTAAAATCAAGAAATACGCAATGGTGGCTTTAAAAGTCAGGAAGTGTGTGATCTTTACTTGGTATGCAAAGATAAAAAACAATAATTAGGTACGAGCTTTACCGCTGCCTTTGTATATTTCGCTGTTAGAAACCTGAACAAATATTTTCTGCTATTTTATTTTAAATTCAATCGTTTTCATGATCCTCAACCTCACTAGATACATGAACACCTAATACGTGCACAGTTAGATATGCCACTCCGTATATAACTTTAAAAAACCCACACATCACAGTTTTGGATTATTTAAAACCCATATAAACACAAACAACATAAATATTACTTAAGGCCCCTTTATAATTCACCGCTTTCTCCAATCTTTTGTAATTGGTTAATACTACTACCGCGGCCCGTTCCAAGCAAAGAAAGGCCCTTATTTTGCTTCTCTTTCAGCATGTTATTTATTCTGACAGCAACAAACGTAATATCTTTTAAATTTGCCTAATAATATATCGAGCGTCTCTATTAGTCTTTTGTAAACAGAGACTTTTATGGTTGAAAATTACATAGAGTTACATGGACGTGATGGTGCACCAACGTACAATATTTAGCGACAGTGTAATAAAAATCTGGACTAAGAGTATGGAATGAAATCAATCAAGTTTAAGCGGGTATTGCGAGCATAATTTTAAGTGAACAATGTTTTAAACTAAATTGTTTGTCAGGCTTTTACGACTTTGTAGTAAATTTAATAATGTTTAACTTATAACAAGTTTTATATTATAGTGCATATTACATGTTATGTATTATGTACGCAAGCACGAGTCGTAGCCACTTAGTGTAATTAGATTACTTACATGTCAGTTTGCTATCGAGTTTTATCTAAAAAACTGGTATAATTTGATAAGTATGAGCTTGAATTGACAAGTGTAGAAATAATAAAACTAATTATATCATAAATTAATTTTTTTCTCTCTAAAGTCAAATAAAGTTAAAGTTGTGTTATTTTGCAAGATTGTGGACAAATGTCATTCATACTGTCTAGTTCTAGTTTATTTAATACTGAGCGGCCAGATTCTCCAACGATAGTCCGGTCTACTTTGACAACCAAAAGTTTTAAACTTACAAGTGTAAGACAACTAAGTTTTATACTATGAATTTGTTTCTGGGGGTTTTCGCAAATTTAGAAAGAAAATGGCAATTTTAGTACGTGCTTTCGACAAAAAAGAACGAGATTCATTCTAGCAACCCGTTCCAAAATAAAAATCATCAAACCTGTCAAAACATAACTGATCAACTAGAAGATCTTAATTTAAACCAGTACCAAATCTCAAACCTTCTTAGCGAATCTGAACGTAAATGTTTATTACAATGCATGAATGGTGTTACATAGTATGAAACCATCATAAGTTGGTATACATGGTGTTGGAAAACTCTAGTGGCAAAATTCTACAGGTGATTTTTTAGCGAAAAATAGGAAAGAAATTCCCCATTATGACAGGTCTAGAAACACATTTTGGTTGTTCTTATTTTTTTAACATGTTTTGAAGATAACTCATTACAATTCGGTACATTAGATGACCTATAAAATATTTTCATTACCATTCGAAATTATCTACAAAGTGGTATATTTTGGGGTCACGGTCCTTTTGACAACCCAGATATTTTTGCGCCTATACTGACTATTATTTTGCATAACAACAGCGTTCCTCTTTTATCGTCTAACTTTTTGCTATCATGGATTTTTTGACATCTTGTAGTGTGGATATTTGGTAAAATTTAAATTAAATTAAATAATATGGTCTCCTGCGACGGTCGGCAACTGGCGGACCGCGGTCCGGATCCGGACCGCGCAAGGTAGAAAACTGGAGCGCAAAAAATCTTAATTAATTTGTAAGAACAAATACAACATTCTTGTACTGGCTGAAGAAAAGCGACCATTCTTCTGGTTTGTTGTCGAAAAATGAAAAGTATTTTTCCATACTTTGTTTTGCAATAAATTCCTATAATATGTTTAATGGCGAATTATCTTTAGAAAAAAACATTATTTAGAGTTTCACATCACAACTTAATATCTTCATTTAAAGGTTCTTTTGACTGTCGGATTAAAGGCGTTTTAGCTGTTTCATAAATTCCGGGACCACCAGGTTCACCATTTTCTAACAGTTCTTCCACGGCGGAAGTCATAGTGACGGGTGGTAGATTTCATTTGGTCTGTATTTGTCTACTGCTGTTTTCTTGAAAACTATTTTAACTAATTACATCAACAATTTCAAGTTTAGCAATTTTGAATTGTGCTTTGTCAAAGATTTATGAGATCTACCTCGGCAAGCTTTTGACGAAAACTGACTGAACTGATAAAGTCTTCCTTCTGTCAATTTTGTACGGACAAATAAAATCTGCAGTCTGCGTCACATAGTTTGTGACGCATACATACAGTATTTGCAAAGTTTTATAAGATTTTATTTTGCTTTTCATTTTTCAAAAAATATTTAACAATATCGTAAAGTAGGAACATTGATAATTTTATTTTTCGTTGCTCTATACAATGCCATCAAAATTAAAATAGAGCTTATTGCAAATGACAGGTGTTTGGTAAAATTATGTAATCAGTTTTAAACTAACTTAACAAATTATAAGGTACTTTTAAATTAATTATAAGATATTTTAATATTATTTATCAAAAACAAACAGCATATTTGGCTACATAAGCGTTTACTTCTTTGTGACGTCACGTATCAGGAAGCGTTTTGATGCGCGTTATAAATGAGATATTAGAATTTCTCAAATATTTCGTAATCCCACTGGATTTATGAAAAAGGAACAGTAGGGCGTAGATGGGTATGTAAATAGCTGAAAGTGCTGAAACAACATAAATTCAAAAATTATTGTACGAGGCCCCTATTAGTTAGTCACAATATAATAATTTATTGAAATATTACTTATTTATTAACATACAATAAATAGGAAATACAAATTCAGCAGCCTATTATTACCGCTTTAAGAACCTCAATATATCTTTCAACAAACCTAACAAATGAAACCAACAAACTACCCAACTTCAACCCAAAATAAACACATTGTTAAATCTTAACTTTTCACTATTATATCAAGTTACAACAGAAACGGTTGAGCGCCATAATAGTGTGTTGACAGTTGAATGCACATGAGTTCTTGAAATCGTTCATGGAACGAGAAAGGCGGCGCTACTCGTTTCCGTATCTCCGTCTCATAGGCCTCTGGGGAAGTAGGCAATTCCCCCTATGCAATGAAATATAAATTGTTTTGGGGAGCAGTTGGGCAGGGCCGGATTTAATATTATGCCGAAAAATCCCTACTTAAATAAGGGAATATCATTTAAAATAATAAACCATCATCAGTGGAACACATAACCAACTCCAATTTAATGGTGACTTGTTTAAAGCATGACTTTTTGAAATTCACTTCCACAAATAAACATACAGTGTTGCGCCATTAATTCAACGAATCAATTTTAAGCACCGACCATTTTTAAAGTAACATTTATGTAAATAAGACAAATACTAACCCTTTTCGTTACTGCGAATAAGAATTATCTAAGATTCCGCCATTTAGGCAAAAACGAACAAGTGTTTAAATTTATTCATTTGTTTCTTTGATGACATCAGACATGTCGTCATAATGTCTGTCGTCATATGATGTTAACAATAAATAAATTTAAATATTTAGATTCGTGTCCCCATGTGGATTATGTAACATAGGTAAATCTTTTGTGATAATTTAAAAGGCTTTTTTATTTCTCTAAAAAAATTTAAAATATCAAAACTTAATAAATTGTTTCTAAAGCTTTTTCTTGCATTGAGGCATTAAACAACGAAAAAATCTCACGTGGTATTAGCCTACTAGAGAAAATTTGTAAATTAACAATCATAATAGTTAGATATATAAATGCGAATCTGTCTATTTGTTTGTCTGTTTGTTTGTTGCTCATTCAGGTAAACGGCTAAAAGCCAAAAATTTGCGTAGAGGTTGCTTAGGGCCTAGAATAGGTTACTTCTCATCCTCATTAGTAAAACAGAGGGCGTATCAACAGAATGGTTCCATCAACAATTCTGACATATAAATGACCTGACGAATTTGACTAAAATTTTGTGTAAAAGTTCTCTTGAGGACCGGAAAAAAGATGATACTTTTTATTATGGTGATGAATATGGCATAATAACCACTAAACGGAATTAAATTTTTCGCTCACTGGTGGATAGCGCTGACCTTTTTTAATGTCACAGGTTTTATGTAATAGCGATTCCCTGTGACTTCGTTTATACAAGTATCAAGTAATTTAAAAGTGTAAAAATCATCAAAAACCGTCCGTCCGTACCGTAGTTGCTCGTTTAAACATATCGTTCTGTGTATCGTTCAGAATACCCATACTTACATACTTTTAATTATGAAAAAAGCAACATTCGCTTAGTCCAAACCTGCCCAAAACAAGCGACTAAATAAACATTTAAACACGAGCGACAATATTTGGTATTTGACAAATGTTGACAACTTTAAAGTGTTAATGGTCTATTTAATTATCGCGCAGTAGTGGAATTAAGAAGAGAAAAACAGTTCTATATTAGTAGTCTTGTAAGCAATTTGTTTGTTTTGATATTTCAATTGCACTAAACATAAATATCTATAGCTTAAAGATCTGGTTTGGTTAAATATAATCCCGTAACATGGCCTTATTACGTTAGCGCACTGCGTGATTATTAGTAAATAATCTTAATTTTTTTTATGGTTTATATTTGCTAGACTATTTGGTTGACTAATAGCCAAACGCACAAGATGGCGGATAACCTTTTTCTTCACAATCCCCTTGATATGGGCATAGGCATCAAATGAAAGCGTTTGACAAGTAAAATACTATTACGATAATATATGTGACGTCATTTTAAACTCAATATGTCGGACGCCACAAAATGGCGGATTATCTTTTTCTTCACAACCCTCTTGACATTTGTATCAAATGAAAGGGTTTGACGAGTAGAATACGATAAGCTGTGTGAAGTCATTCTAAACCCTATATGGCGGATGCCACCAGATAGCGGATTATCGTTTTTTTCACAATCCCCTTGATATGGGTATCAAATAATGGAAGGGTTTGACGAGTAGAATACAATAACAGATAAAATGTCTTGTAATAATGATGCATTATCAGAAATGCATAGGTTAAGACGTAACTAAAAATTTCATAATAAAATCTTCTGAAAAATACTTTTTTAAAAAAGCTTTTATCATCTAGATGTACTAAAACGAACAAAATAAGTATAATTTTTTCATTGTGGCAATGCTAAATGATATTTATAAGAGGACGAATTTCGCGTTGGTGGATCCTAATAAAAGTAGTTTAGTGGTATAAAAGTAGTATTAAAGTTATCACTAAAACATAGGGTAAGGTAAGGTATACTGGTGAGGTAGGTAAGTTGGTGATAATTTTAGTTTAAATAGCCCTAGTGTTACCTAGTGTGCGGGAAACCTCTATTTCACAGGGAATGTTACACTTTAATAAGTGTACATTAATTGCACAGTCTGGCAACGTTGGCTGCAATCGCTTTGTTTACATTCCAGAAAACATTTCGGGTGATGGCGCGCATTTATGTCGATTCTGCCAATTGTTTTTGCAGTAGATAATTAAAAGTGACAGTAACTGGGTTATTTTTAAATAGTTTTAATATTACCGATTATAAATTGGGAAAAAAATATTAACGTTTTTCTATATAAAACCATACAAAAAGTCATTCTGTATTATTAAATGTGTGAAAACTAACCACTGCCACAATAAGCAAAGAGTGAGTTTTGAATAATTTATGTTTTTTTGAGTTAGTGTCATATGTTTTATCATTACCGTCTCCATACTTAAACAGGGTAAAATTTTATATTTTGCGGAAATAAATATACAAAAATAGTCATTTATGCATTGCAATTTCATTTACGCTCGTATTAGTAAGTGTCACAAAGAGCTAGGGCACTTTTAAAGATATGTCGAAAGAGTTTTTCATCTAGTGTGAGTAAAACAAGTTAAAAATTAACAGTTTTTGTTCTTTATGCTAAAATAAAATAATCTCTAATATAATTTTGGTTAAATATTTATTCTTATGTGTAGTGCCGTAGCCAGGATTTTTTTTCGGGGTTTTTTTTTCGGGGAATCGCCTCCGGACTTCAAAAATCGCGCATTTGTCGGTAAATCGCAACACCTGAAAACAAAAATTTCGGGGGGGTTCTAACCCCCTGACCTCCCCCCGCTGGCTACGGCCCTGCTTATGTGTCACACCCTCCTAGAACATAAATCGCTTCCTTTTTTACCTGCATTTGTTAGTGTTTAAGATTTTGGGCGTGAGGACGGTAATGATGATGGGTGGACGGATTTGATAAAAAGTAGACCGTAATGATAGGGACGGTTATGAGAAAAATTTGTTTAGGTGGCAACGCCGCTAGTTTAAAACTTCTCTGTTCGTATTTTAAAAGGTTTTAGGTTCTATTATTGCATTATAGCTTTGCTTTTTTTATATCGTATTTTTCTTTCAAATAAAACCCTATAGACGGTAATGAGTGGTAAAAGGACAGAAATATATCAAAATAGTATCCTATTATATTATAAAAATACACTTACCGATTTTGTCGTCAAAAATCTAGTGCACAGCACAAACAATGAACGACCGCGCTTAATAGGGTGCAATCAAGTGACTGATGTTCCACCTAACAGACACTTAGGGTACCAGAACTAAGGTAGACGGTAATGAAACAAATCTTGCGGGACAAGTGTCTTTTATCGTTTATTATTTTGTGGGCATATACTATATATAATAACTACTAAAAAAATGTAGAGATATATTTTTTCAAGTAAACGTAACCAAGCTTTTATTGAGATGTCAAAAATAGAAAAAACATACCAACAATAAGTTTGAAGTTTTCCAATCGGGACATGAGACGGTAATGAGAAAACGATGGTTTAAATAAACCTACAACAAATAGTTGGTGGCTTTTGCTTATTTTGTGATAGTAGTAAGCAAAGTATGGGTGTGACTAATAATTGTGCAAAAAAGAACATAGTTTTTAACGTTATAATATCATTAAAAAACCTCAGGGACTAACATATTAAAACTATTTTAAAATGACCCAACTACCTAAAATAAATTAAGGTAAGTGTCCATTTATAATTTGATTAAAAGGGAACATATTAGTTTATCAAATACTGCAAACAGAACAAGGTTCTGGTACTTTATATTAGTTTACTGGCTTAGGTAGTGCCGGTATTTTCTTAGCCTTTTTTCATGCGGTTTTCTAAGGTGGTCAACACGGCATTTTGTTAAAATAATCTTGTTGATTTGTAATAATATTTTACTTTGTTTTATTTTTGGGAATTGTGTTATAAAAGACGCTGTTTTCGAAAAAAATATTGGTTTTACGTTTCAGAGTATCACCAACTTACCTATACCGCCCATAACAGAACGCCATGCCGAAGCGAACATACAGAGATTATGACAGGGGTGACATGGTCGTGGCAAGTCAGTTGGTTCGGCAACAAGGTATGTCTATCTATAAGGCCGCCCAGGAAATTAAAATACTCTGGTCATCTTGAAAGCGATATTTAGCCAAAACCGAGGGTCAAGAAGAAGACGCTATTCAGGATTTGCCAAAGTTAGGGAGACCTTTTGCTTTGACGGCTGACCTTGAAGTGAAAATATACAATTATATAATAGCTATGCAAGAATTGGGGTTTGGACTTACCGTGGTTCAAATTCGGAAACTGGCTTTTTCTTTAGCAAAAGCTATTGGTCGGGAGAATTTTTTTATGAACGAGGAAAAAGCAACTGCAAGCAAGTGGTGGTGGGCATATTATAAAAAAAGGTTTGTTCTTACTTTACGCGTTCCAGAAAATTTAGCTGCCTACAGAGCATCAATGGCGAATCCTACAATAATTTCTGATTTTTATGACAAATTAGAAACGTTAATGGTGCAATTAGGCATAAAAGACAACCCTTCAAGACTGTGGAATTGTGATGAGACTGGTATGTCATTTGTGGTAAAACCAAATAAAGTAGTGACGGCTTTAGGAAAGCGTTACGTATACAAGAGAAGTTACACAGACCGGGGGGAGACAACAACAGTTCTTGGCTGTGTATGTGCAAATGGCACATTTATTCCACCTCTTATAATATTTAAAGGTGTCCGTTGGAATCCTGATCTAGCAAGAGGTTGTTTGCCGAATTATCTTGTCAAATTATCTCCAAAGGGTTGGATTAATTCGGAAATTTTTCTGGAATGGTTGAATTTCTTCACAAAGTCGATACCAAAAGAACGACCGGTCATACTTTTGATGGATTCGCATGCATCGCACGATTCCCCTGCTGTCATACAGTTAGCAAAAGAGAATGAAGTTTACCTTTTCACATTTCCTGCTCATACGAGTCACCTCCTACAACCACTCGACGTTGGAGTTTATCGGCCACTAAAGTCTGCGTGGAACCAATGTGTAAATGATTACATGCGGGAAAAAAATGGCGAAAAACCTAGTCGGTATAATTTTAGTGAAATTTTTACAACCGCCATGGTTAGAAGTTTCTCGCCTACCAATATAGAACATGCTTTTCGCAAAAGTGGAATATGCCCTCTCAATGAGAATGCAATTGCTCCGGAAGCTTTAGCTCCTTCAAGATTGACTGATACTGTCCTACTAGTCTAGTCCACAAGTTGAAAAGCGTGTTAATTCTTGATAAAGGTCCTAAAAATATGTACGATAGCTCATTGGATTCGGAATGACGTCTAGAAAAATGTATTCGAAGGATTTTACTGCATGATAAAAATTGCAAAAGTTATTAACAAATTAAGATGAAAAAAAAGGTGTTTCGTGTTTTGGCAATTTCTCAAAAACTATTAATATTTAAGAAATTTAAAAAAAAGATTCATAAAGAGGAGAAAAGTTCCAAAAAAAAAGTCCCGACTCCCGTTACCTACCTCCATTATTTATAATTTTAATTTAGTGCTGACAATAGGGCCGCGCTCGGCCGATACAGCATGGCCGCGCTACCGCTCAACAGAGTCTATTACATAAAATAATTTTTTTATAGAGTTAAATATCAATTGAAAAATTTTAAAAAATTATGGTGTCATCATAACACTTTAAAGAATAATGTCCCGTTGGAAAAAAATTGTTTTGTTGATTTTTCAAAAAGTTATACTATTGTTAACTAAGTAATTTTTCGTGGGCTTTCCTTTTAACAAAAGACAGTATAAAAGTTTAAATAATTGGCCTATAAATTTTTGGCTTGTTGGAGCTCTTCTTATATATACTTAACAAGACCACGTTATAAAAGCATCTTAAATTTGTGTGTTTTGTTTATTATAATTTTTGTAAGTTAGCCAAAAATGACAATTATCGAAAATGTTAATAATAATAATAATAATAAAGATGTTTATTTATGCCAATAAAACAATTAAAAATATAAATATAAAAATAAAATAAATAAAATGTTGTTAAGTTACAAAAATTATAATAAACAAAAGACCCAATTTAAGATGCTTTTATAACGTGGTCTTGTTAAGTATATATATAAGAAGAGCTCCAAGAAGCCAAAAATTTATAGGCCAATTATTTAAACTTTTATACTGTCTTTTGTTAAAAGGAAAGCCCACGAAAAATTACTTAGTTAACAATAGTATAACTTTTTGAAAAATCAACAAAAAAAAATTTTTCCAACGGGACTTTATTCTTTAAAGTGTTCTGATGACACCATAATTTTTTAAAATTTTTCTATTGATATTTAACTCTATAAAAAAATTATTTTATGTAATAGACTCTGTTGAGCGGTAGCGCGGCCATGCTGTATCGGCCGAGCGGGGCCCTATTTTCAGCACTAAATTAAAATTATAAATAATGGAGGTAGAGTAACGGGAGTCGGGACTTTTTTTTTGGAACTTTTCTCCTCTTTATGAATCTTTTTTTTTAATTTCTTAAATATTAATAGTTTTTGAGTAATTGCCAAAAAACGAAACACCTTTTTTTTCATCTTAATTTGTTAATAACTTTTGTAATTTTTATCATGCAGTAAAATCCTTCAAATACATTTTTCTAGACGTCATTCCGAATCCAATGAGCTATCGTACATATTTTTAGGACCTTTATCAAGAATTAACACGCTTTTGAACTTGTGGACTAGACTATACATGATACCGAAGTAGAAAACAATAATGCAGAAAATAATAATCAAAACGGCCCTTTAGAAAACGAAACGGTTAAAAATTTGTTGGTACTGCCCTCAGCTTCAGCAATTTCACAAAACAAAGGAAAAAAAAAAAGGAAAAATAGGGACTCCTCTGCAAAATGCCTAACACTTCCTGATCCAAAATCACCTTTCATCGATCCACAACCTGGTTGTTCAGGAGTAGTGTTGCCAATTCAAGGTAAAACTACTCCGCCTAAAGAAAAACGAATAAATCAGCGGAAGAAGAAATCCAAAAGGACAATGATGATTGGGAATGTGGTGTTTGTGGTGGATCTTACCAAGATGATGCTAGGAAAAAAAATGGCGCCTCATGGGTTCAATGTTCTTTTTGTTGTGTGGCTTATCATGTCAAATGTCAGACGAACCCTGACGAAGAGGACACCTTTATGTGTGATGGGTGCGCTGGAGAATCATCAGATTCAGATTAATGCAACGTTAAGATATCTTTAGTTTTTAAGTTTTGATTTGTAAACCTATATTTATGATATTTTTGCCCATCACCATATTACCTTACCTGTAAGCATCTTACCTATGATAAGTTTAAATTTTTAAAGTAGATTTTTTTACCGAATTTCTGAATTCAACATAAGTTTTTGTTAATCAGGGATTAAGTAATATATAGAACGTGTTTGTGAAAGAAAAACACTGGTGAATATTTTTTATCTTCAAAGTTATTCACGTAAAAGTAAAATTATCGCCAACATACCTTACCTTACCCTATACACGGTGTCCCATATAAGAATGCACACTACAGGGATCTCGTAAACCAGAAGAGATACAAAGATGATTAAATTAGAGAAAAGTTGCGCTTTGCTGAACCCTTCAAAGTCACGATTCGAAATCTAAAAAAATCCGATTACTTCCGAAGATATTTGGGAAAAACCGAATTTTCCCGATTTCGTTTTTATTTTTTTCTGACTCTATTTAAAAAGATATTACAAAATAAATTTCACATTCTCATTGCCACTTTTCCTGCTCTACAAGCCGGCGTTCTTAGATTTTCAATGCGACGTTTCGTTTCTTGGCAACCATCATCAACTTAATTTTTTTAAATAGTCGAAAAATTTTGTTTTATTCCTAAAAAATTATAATTTTAATTCTAAATCCCACGAGATATCGCTTCTTACATTTATCAGACGTTTCGGACGAAAAAATCATCATCAATATTATTTGATGATTATTACGAAGGAACGAAACGTCGGATCAAAAATCGAATTACGTTATCATGTAGAGGAGAAAAAATTACATGGGAATGTGGATTTTATTTTGACCTGTCTTCTTTTGTGAAATCAGAAAAAAATTAATTGCCAAAATTTATGTTTAAAATTTCAAGAATTCGTAGATTTTTTCTGATTCTACTCTAAGAGATAGATTAAAATAAATTTTACATTTTTATTGTCGTTTTTCTCGTCTACAACATGACGTCATTCAATTTTTGATTCTACGTTTTGGCTTTTCTCGACCATTATCAACTTTTTTTTAAATAATCGGAAAATTTTATTTTAAAACAGTTAAAAAAAAGTTGATAATGGTCGAGAAAAGCCAAAACGTAGAATCAAAAATTGAATGACGTCATGTTGTAGAGGAGAAAAACGACAATACAAATGTAAAATTTATTTTAATCTATCTCTTACACTAGAATAAAAAAAAATCTACAAATTGTTGAAATTTTAAACATAAATTTTGGCAATTAATTTTTTTCTGATTTCACAAAAGAAGACAGGTCAAAATAAAATCCACATTCCCATGTAGTTTTTTCTCCTCTACTTGACAACGTAATTAGATTTTTGATCCGACGTTCCGTTCCTTCGTAATAATCATCAAATAATATTGATGATGATTTTTTCGTCCGAAACGTCTGATAAATGTAAGAAGCGATATCTCGTGGGATTTATAATTAAAATTAGAATTTTTTAGGAATAAAACAAAATTTTTCGACTATTTAAAAAAATGAAGTTGATGATGGTTGCGAAGAAACGAAACGTCGTATTGAAAATCTAAGAACGCCGGCTTGTAGAGGAGAAAAAGTGGCAATGAGAATGTGAAATTTATTTTGTCATATCTTTTTAAATAGAGTCAGAAAAAAATAAAAACCAAATCGGGAAAATTCGGTTTTTCCCAAATATCTTCGGAAGTAATCGGATTTTTTTAGATTTCGAATCGCGACTTTGAAGGGTTCAGCAAAGCGCAACTTTTCTCTAATTTAATCATCTTTGTATCTCTTCTGGTTTACGAGATCCCTGTAGTGTGCATTCTTACTTATATGGGACACCGTGTATAATACATTATGTTAAATTTGTTTATTGTCTTAAAAGCTTGTCGCGTGCACAGAAAAGAAAAAAATACATACTAAGGTATCTATTTCCCATTTTTGCCAAACAAAATTAATGCCTGTATGAACTTATCTCGCGCAACGAGGTTTTTAGACAATAAATAAATAAATTTAACACAATATATTATATATGTTTCATAATGTTTCAGTGATTACTTTGATACTACTTTTAGTACCATCCACCCACGCGAACTACGTCCACTTATAAATTGCATTTAGAGCATTGTCACAATGAAAAAAGTATACTTATTTTTTTCGTTTTAGTACATCTAAATAATAAAAGCTTGTTTTTTAAAAGTGCTTTTACATAAGATTTTACTAGTATTTTAGTCATATATTAAAGCTGGACTCTGTGCGAAATTAAATGCATATCTTTTAAGTCATTAACCAGTGATGGATAATTACTAAAATTCCTTACGAAAGCTATACACACTCTGCAGCGTTACTTTTTCGTCTCTCAATTCCATTTTGTGAATAAGTAATAATTTTAAATGAAAGAAATAGATTAAGATAATCTTTTCTACCCTACTTAATGTTAAGACTTTAAACAGTATCCTAAATTCCAAAAATTTTATAAAAATAAACTAATAAAAGGTTCAGCTCTTTTGATTACCGATCGATAATAAAGCTACATTTACAGGCGCTAAAAGAAAACCGGTTACAATATCATCTTTTTCATGTCTCCGTAATCCGAAAATCGTATTGGTTACGGTCTCATGGGAGGTCCATGCGTGCTAAAAGTCCCCAAATGAAACCGACAAAGACAACGAGTGCTAAGCGCGGCCGCGGGGCTGCTAACAATAACTCTGTGGGGTTGACAGCGTTGTAATAAATACGGTCGCACCCGCTGGCTATTTTCCACCCGATTTATTTCTGATGAGAAAATGAGCATTCCTCCCGCGCACGGGCGCGAGAAAACTCTTGTGACGTTGTAAATTCCCCGACGCTTTCAAGTGGCGGAGGTGTCAAATTAAAAACTGAATGAAGCTCGTAAATCAACTAAATAGTATAAATTTTATGGGCCTCTGTTAGAAGTAAATACAATATGTGAGTACAAGGACAACCTATACAGGGTATGTCAAGAAATTTTAAAAAAAAGTTACAGCTTGTCCCCACGGAGTTCTTGCCATATGGGAAAAATGTTTACTGAAATTTGAAAAAAAAATCATTTTGGTGTAGAAAAGTTCTGCATATTAATAAACTTAAAATCCCTATGGAAAAAATCTAAAAAGACCCATAGTATACAGGGTAGCGACAAAAACGTAAAATATACCCAAGAATAAAGTACCCTTATTTAGCAAGATACAAGGAAAAGTTATTTCAAAGAATCATTTGAAATCATTTTTTCTCTCTTAATTCGAAATCACAGCAATCTACGAAAAAATTGATTTAGTAATAATGTAAAGACATTTCTTTCATAGGTGGCTGCGATTTTAGAATTTAGAGAGAAAAAATTATTCCAAATAGTTTTTAAAATAACTTTGCTTTGTATCTTGCTAAATATGGTACTTTATTCTTGGGTATATTTTACGTTTTGTCGCTACCCTGTATACCATGGGTTCTTTTGGATTTTTTCCATAGGAATTCTTAGTTTATTAATATGCAGAACTTTTCTACACCAAAGTGATTTTTTTCCACTTTCACTAAAAAATTTTCCCATATGGCAAAGACTCCGTGGGAGTGGGACATGCTGTATATAGGATGTTCATATCGGTTTTTCTTTGCGGGAGTAAGGTGTTGTAAATTTTAAGTTAGTTTAATTTGACTTTTAATACTGGCCGTCAAAAAGCCATCCAAACATTTTATAAATTGGCTTAACTCTACATTATTTGGCAAACCCACTAATGTAATAAAAACGAAAACTATTATAATATAGGAAATCCATGACTGTGAAGTGGAAAGTTAGCTGTGCCAGTTATTTTAGTAGTTAAAAAAGCTTTATAAATAATAAATTCGTATACATAACATTTCTAATGTACAGCCGTAGTCAAAAGAAAGGTACAAACAGTTCACAGTCTAAACACACCCTAATCGACTGCCTTGTGGTCTTAATAGTTACTGCAGGTGTAAAATTCTTGTGGCCCACAGGTATACGACATAGTTCCAAAATACAAGTAAGATTACTCTATATTGGATGAAAGACCAAACTTAAATACTAGATTACAAGTACTTAGAAAGTCTCGAAGACAGTGAAAAAATTTTAATGGTTTTTAAATACGTGTTTTATTATAATTTATTTTTAAAATTTTGTGAGAAATGGTACACAATTTCTTAGGTTGATGATACTGTTTTGGTGTCTTCCTCGATTTCTTCTTTCTTGAAAAATGCGCAATACAAATTGTACTGACATTGTTTTTACTCAAAAGTGAACAAATTAAAAGTAAGTATGATTTTTATTTAAACATACACTTACTGTGAAAAGACTTGCACCCATCCCCTCTGTATAAGCAATATACAATTAGAATATACCAAAATATGTTTATTGATAAGAAGAGCAACTTGTTTACAACTACTACGTACCATGATCCAACACAAAAAATATTTGGGACGTTAAATTGCGATTTTGTAAAAATTCACCTTTATGCTGTTCAGTATTTCTTGGTATTTAATACGAATAATAGTGGTGCTACAAACGTGTAATCATATAATATGCCAAGAAAAAACTTATCTGAGTTTGACAGGGCTACAATTATTACTCTGTAGCAAGAAGGGCTATCCCGTCATGGGATAGCCAATAGGATCAATTTTGTTAGGAGTACTGCTAGCAGTACAATTAGGCGCTATGAAGAGACTAGTGAAGTGAAAAGCAGACGTCGGCGTCGTAGTCGTCCTCGTGTTCGAGAGAATCGATCGATCCAGTCAGCCCCTAGAAATCGGTCAGCAACCGTACCGGCACTAACATCAACCTTCCAAAGGACGTATCACCGTGTTATCTTGCTACAGTTCGTAGAAGGGTTTTAGCATCTGGATTGCGATGGTTGGGTCCAAAAGACATTTAAAAGATCCTTTGTTAACTCATCGTTACCGAGCCGCTAGTTTGCAGTGAGCAAGAAGACATCAAAACTGGCTTTTGCCGGAATTTTGAAAAGTGCTTTATACAAACGAATCGCCTTTTGGCCTAGTGAGGGATGATTACCGAGTAAGAGTTTGGAGGGAATCAGGACGCATAAATAGACTTGAAAATGCCATCGAAGTTGCTCCTTACCGCGGTAGGACGGAAATGTTTTGGGGGGAGGGGGTATAATGTTAAACACAAAAACTCCACGTATTCATATACCGGAGACAATGACAGGTCAATATTACCTTCAACACATCATTGATCCTATAGTTGTACCCCTAAGTAGGTAATGAATTAGGCGACTAGTTCATCTTTATGGACGACAATGTCAGGCCATTTAGCACTAAAGCTCATCAAGAAGCCCTGGAAAACCAAACCATCACTAGACTAGACTAGCCGCCGAACTTGCCCGACATGAATCCCATGGAACACGTGTGGTATTATGTATCCAGAGTCATTTTTAACCGTTATAATCCACCAAGCAATGCCCAAGAACTTACTGTTGCAGCTACTGAGAATGGAGGAATATTTCATATCTAACAGGAAACCATCAATAAATTATTGGGATGCATAGGCGGGTTAATGCATTACTAAGAAGTAGAGGCTCAAGTACTGAATATAAATTTGTTGTAGTACTGGTTATTTTAGTTTCTCTTTAGAATTTAATTGAATTTTTGTATCCGAATTTTTATTTTTATATGATAATTGATTTAAATAAAATTCATTTATCTCATTTTCGTGTAAGCTTTTCTTTAATATCTAATACTGGGGTTTTAACGTTACAAAAGATTTTATAATATTTTTAATAATTAGGGGGTACAAGACTTTTGAAAGTGAGTGTATTAAAAAAATGGAAGAATTTTACTTCCAAAATTTAAAGCAATATTTATTAAATTGAAAGCCCTAGATTACATGACAACATTCAGCCACTAAATGTTTCTGTTATTTAAACAGACAGACAGAACATATATTATTTATCCCGGGATTCAGTATCGTCAAGACCAGTTTAAGTAGACTATCAAGGTTTGAAACTGAAGTGAGAGAATACAACTAAGTTTCGTACTATGCATTTAGTACTAAATCCTTTTGAAAATTTATAAATAAAAGGACAATTAAGTCTGTATTGTCCACAATAATAGGACTAAATGTATTTTAGCAACGTTCCAAGTTCAAAATCATTAGGGAACCAAGCACATCACTAAAATATTAGAACAACGCATACATTTTAATGACGACCCATTTAAAATGGCAGGACAAAAACTTGCCAAAACCTAACATATAAACTAGAAAATCAGTATTCTCCAAAATGATTAGTATACTCTTTCAATCTGCTAAATTTCGTTAACTTTTAGTACTAAACCGTACACCACTGCCTCTAACCAGGGCAACCCAAGTTAGGTCGAATTGAAAATCCTGCCTCGTCCTTAGTCCTCTGCCTTCCTGCTGGTTTATCGCCCGATAATTATTGCAGGACGGATCGTTTTCGGTTAGGGTTAGGTGGATTCGTTTCACAGATTGATTTCTGCTGTGTTAAGGGCTTAACTAGTTTTTATTTGGAATTCCTAAACGATGGGATAAAATTCATTTTAAAGAAATAGCCGGTTCTCAATAAAACGTTATTAAATTGACTGATGTTATGTTTACGCTAAATAGATAAGGGTATTAGAAAATCATAGTACTTGAGATTAGACTGTGTCAAATTAGAATAAAAGCTTACACAGGGATTCGCTGAAAGGGTTTAAGATTTAGTACTGGTTAAAATTAGGATCTTCTAGTTGATCAGTAAAGTTTTAATAAGATTTGTTGTCACTGATAATAAGTCGCCATTAAAAACGTATGTGTTATTCTAATATTTCAGCGATTTGCTTGGTTTCCAAACGATCTTTATTTTGGAACTTGTTTCGCAAATAAATTTAGCTGTATTATTCTGGAAAATACAGGGTGTTACGGAAATGGTTTAATATATTTGAATGGGTGACTCCTGTGGTAGTCTAGAGACACACTTAGTACTTTTTTTGGTTTAATAGAACAACTAAAAAAAATTTCTCTAACACCATATGCGCGCCCGCACGTTGCGTTGCCACATTTTATTTTTGAGGAGAATATATTTTAAATTTGTTTTACTAAAAAAAAAATTAGTCCTGGAATTGTCCTACCTAATAATTTATAATTGCCGAAAATGCATGAAATTACTTACGTGAAACAATGTATTCTTATTTTTTTTATCCAAGACATCCCACGTAGACTTCAAGCCTAAGTACTAACGTACCGTGGGTGTCTAGAGAGAAGGGAAATGTAGTCTATTGACACGGGATTTGAAGGATTGGAGGTTGGGACGGGAAGGGAAAACATCTGCAGGCAATTTGTTCGATAATCTGGAGACCCTAGGTATGAATGAGCGAGAGAAGTGGTCTGTTCTAGGCTTTTGTAGCTGGACAGTAAAGGGATGCATACGTAACGCGCCTCTTGTTGTTCTGTTAGGGACATTCAAGGAGGGAATAATACCGGCTAGTTCTTCAGAGCAAAATCCGTGGAAGTAGCGGTAGAAAAGGGATAAATCCCTACAGCGCGGCGATGAGCGAGAGAATGGAGTTTTCTCGTGAGGGCTGGGTCGTTGATTAGTCGAATGGGCTCTCTTTTGGATAGAATCAAGGATCTTAAGTGTCGAGGGTGATGCCGCTCCCCAGATGTGGGAGCAGTACTCTAGGTTAGGTCTTATTTGGGAAACATAGAGAGTGTATAAGTTGGAAGGGGAGAAGTATTTTCTGGCTCGAAAGAGAAAACCAACCTTTTTAGCTGCCGGTGTGGCTACTGAAGTAATGTGTTTATGCCAGCTGAGATCATGTTCGAAAGCGACGCCAACGAGATCGAAGGTTTCGTTGTTTTGTAGGGCTTGGCCATTCATATGGATGGGGTAAGCGTTGCCAGATTTTTTGCGTGAGAGGGAGCAAGACTGGGTTTTGGAGGCGTTGAATTGAACAAGGTTCTTGGCACCCCAGCTTAAGATTAATTCAATATCTTGGGAAAGGGATAGGTACATAGATCTGCGTCTATTATCAAACTCCTGATTCGAAACTTGTCTGGAAAAATGAATATTGGAGTGAAGGGTACTATCGTCAGCATAACTGTGGATGGGATTGGTAGTTGAAGAGAGTAGGTCATTAATGCGTGAAGCAGAAATAGGGTTGGTGCCAGGACTGAACCTTGGGGGACACCAGCATTGATAGGATGGAAGTTAGATGAGTGACTGTCAACCACAACAGATATGCGCCGAATAGAGAGGAAGCTGCCGATCCAGGTAGGTACATAGTTTGGTAGGAAGACCGTAAGAAGGTAGTTTGTTGAGGAGTGCGGCATGCCACACTTGGTCAAAGGCCTTGGAAATAGCGATAGCAACAATCTGAGATTCGCCATGAAATTCAAGAGAGTTGCTCCAGTTATGTGTGACAAAGCTAAGGAGATCAGCTGTGGATCTTTGGTGACGAAATCCGTACTGTCTGTCATGGATGATTTTGTGTTTTTCTAGATATTTTAGAATTTGCAAGTTGATTACTTTCTCCATAACTTTGCTGACAACGGAGAGAATAGAATTATAATTATTGTCTTTTTGCAAAAAATATAATTTCTGTAATGAGTTCCTCTTTTAATGTCCTACACAACTTAACATTTTTAAGAAAAATAAATTTAGAACATATTTCAAAACAAACTTCGTGAAAAGTTCCTGCAGTGCTTCAAAATTATTTGACTGTACCACCTAAACTCATTTATTACTTATTTTTTGGTAGGTTTATGCCTTCGGTATTATTATTCGCATAAAAAACGGGTTTCGTCACTATTATAACGCTAAAATGTGAAAAATTACCGACATCAAAGAAGTTCTTTCGCATATAGTTTTTGACAACTACGAAATACATCTTCGTATCTCGCTCTTGCTTTCCTGTCCCTGTCCTCCATCTCTGTTTGTTGTTATATATAATGCTGATGTTCAAATCAGCTGATCGACCGATTTCCTAACTACCGTAGTGGGCGCTATTAGGGAGATTTTGCAAATAGAAATAACAGGCACGCTAAGCCATGAACGATAAAATTTAAAGTGGTATTTTAATCCGAGTTTTTACCTCATTTCCAAGTGAATTTCTAAGCTTACCAAAGATTCCGATTTTTTTTAAATTTTAGGATTTTAATATAAATCATATGATTGAAACACCACTTTAAATTCGATCGTTTATGGGTTAGAGTATCTGCAATTTCTAGTTGCAAAATCTCAGTATAAATTGTTTTGGCTTGCCTATGCTTTCTGGCGAATGTCATGTTTATTAAAACTAGGCGTTGTGCTTTTTAATAAATAAATAAATTTTCAGTTTTCAATTTTTCAATGGTGCTGATAGTAAAAAATAGTGGATTCTTTAAGCACTTTTTTTTTTAAATTTATGCGTTGCACTATTAACATGCCGTTCGCAGTGAGATCTTTTCCAATATAATAACTCCTTATGACACACTAAACACCAAAGATGAGTCCTATTATATTTTAAGTGCGGAAATGAAAAAATAAGCCTCCGCACATTATGTCCTAGCAAATTGTTTTTACGCACTCTTGTACTTTACTCATACCCGCTCCCCAACGTCATCCTCACAATACATATCGCGGCGTACTGTACCTGCATTACATCAATCGACTCCCGGTCCCGTTTTCTAACCGTCGAACCAATTGCAAAATACTGCCTGCACTACGTTGCCGGCGCTCTCCGCTCGACGTTCATGGTTGGGTACGAAGTTTTTGGAACTCTACAGATATTATGTGTTTCTTGCCAGTGGCGGGTACCGCTAGTTAGAGAAAATTTGTCACCTTATTTTTCTTCAATCTGAATTTATACCAGAATTTATGGTTTACCGGTTTCAATATATGCAGCGAATTTCATAACACCATGTATATAATTAAATCGTCATTTTCTTCATACATCTGCAAAAGGAAATAAATTCACAGTACAAAACCTAGTTGTCGTATTCCCACACTTATTGCCAGTTTAAAACTTTGATTCAAATTTGAGCAAAATCTGTGGAAATATCATTAGAAAAAGGACAGAGCCAGATGTGAGAACAGTATTCTAGTTTAGGTCTTATTTGGGAAATATAGAAAGTTGGAAGGGGAAAACTATTTTCGGACTCGGAGAGACAATATTAGACCAGTTTAAGTGATAGTGAATCCCGGGGTGAATGTTTAAAAATATGTCCCTTAAGCGAGTTCCCTATAAGTTTGAGTACGAAAACCAAACTATAAAAATACCATAAAGGTTATATAGGAAAGTAAACCAATCCGAGAGCGAAAACACAGTAATGATATTTTTAAATTACCGCCCGCAACATATCATCAACTTTTAATTAAAAAGCAATGCAGCTTGCATTCCAAACAACATGAGTTAATTCGTCTTAAGATTATGTTGATTTGCCGCCATGCTCTTATTAGTCTTAATTTTATGTATGGTTTCTTCGATATAAATTCGTTCTTATTGCATGAGTGTAAAGTATTTAGCAATCCTAATGGCATTTAAACATGCTAGAAATTAAAATTTAATAATTATTTTAAGATACTGTACCTATACCAGGCTCAAATAATAATCTAAGTGTTTAATTGTGCTAAGATAATCAGCAAATTAATCACCGGAGGCGCCTCTGTTTAATATGAGAACAAAGGGTGAATGGGTCCGTTGCACACTTGTTTTTATTGACCTATTAGAATTTATGGTTAAAATGAAGTGCGAACATATTTTTTTGGAATTTTTTTGGGAAGCGGAAAATGCCCTAAAAATCGAGAAACTTTGGCGAGTTTTGTTACATAGGCGAGTGATGTAATCATTTCCCTGCATTTTGATTCGTTAGACTTTTGCAATGTTGCCTCAACAAAAATTTGCTTATTATGAAAAAAGTATTCCCAGGAAATATAGATAATTATAGACAACAATGTGAGAAGCGTAGCTTTTTTGTACTTACCGTTTTAACTTCACATTCCGTATTTCACCGCTAAAATATTCTGCATTACGTCCCTAGTAACCTTGGGCAAATTGCCCGAATCAGCTTTTTCAAAACCTTGATCCATTTTCCACTTAATAAGCTATCACTAATGGTGAAAACACTTATACAAACGATTCACGAATACCTACATTTTCTTTCAAAACCAACGAAAACATAAAACCAACACAGAGTTTAAAAGGTTTGTTAGGTTATATTGTTTTACAACTGTCACCTTCCCTGACAGAAATGGTTTGTTCCACGATGACATTTATGGCGAACTTCTCGATTCAAAGCCTATAACGGTGTTGAGCTATCCTTTTCTAATGAGAAATGTTGAAGGAGTCGGACATAAATCTTTGATTACCTCGGAACTTTATGTTAATTATTGAGAGCTATGAAGCAATTTTATATCGAATCATTTGTACCTGCTATCACTGATATCGACTTTGTATTATATGTCAGACATTTTGACAGCAGCGCATATGGATATATTATTTTATTGGTGTGAAATATGGCGGGTTTTTTAATTCCTTTTAAATTTTCACATTCATATTGCCGTAGACTTGTTTTCAGAAAAATCTAATTTCATTTTGATAAACTGCACCCTACCCACTATTGTTTTACTTATAAATAATATTTAAATTCAAATTTTGTGGGCAACTAGTAATATCAACATAACAAGCAAAATGCACTTTTTTAATTGGGAAAGGTTTTTCAATAATGTGTCTAGTTCTGCCAAGAATTTAATTACCTACAAATAAACACAGCTAATAATTTAATGCAAAAAACCAACGCTTGACGAATAATTAACACTAAACAATGTTCCAATAATGAATTAGGTACACACTTTACAAATTAAATACTTTAAAGATTCGACGGTATTTTGTCACTACCCGCACTATTAAAAACTGGAAACTAAGGATTTTGTTATTTTTAAAGTAAAATCTCTGTAAAATTCACTTCCCGTTGAAAGGTTCTTACATTAAACTTAACACACTTGTGTAATACTAACAAAGCAGTAGGTAAAGAAATTAATGTTACAATGTTTAAAAGAATCCACCGTATTTTTTACTATCAGCACTGAAGCACTGTTGAAAAACTGAATACTAAAAATTTATTTATTTAACAAAAAGGACAACGCCTAGTTTCAGTAAACATGACATTCGCGAGAAAGCATAGGCAACCGAAATAACACTTCGTAGTGAGATTTTGCAACTAGGAATTGCAGACAGGCTAACCCATAAACGATAAAATTTCGAGTGGTGTTTCTATCACATGATTTATAAAAAACCTAAAAATTTAAAAAATTTAAAAATCTTTGGTAGACTTATAAGATTATTTAGTAAATGAGGTGAAAACTCAGATTAAAATACCATTCTAAATTTTACCGTTTATATGTTAGTGTGTCTGCAATTTCTTCTTGCAAATTCTCTAAACGGTAGTTAGGAAATCGGCCGATCAGCTGATTTGAAAATTAGCATTGAAACAAGAAAAAAGAGACGGAGGACAGACACAGGGAAGCAAGAGGGAGATAAGATGTATTTTGTAGTTGTCAAAAACCATAGGCGAAAGAAGTATGTCGGCATAAACTTTGATGTCGGTAACTTTTCACAATTTTAGTGTTATAATAGTGACGAAACCCGTCTTTTTTATGAGAATAATAATAGCGAAGGCAGAAACCTACCAAAAAATAAATAGTAAATGGATGCTTTTACTGTTTTTATGTGGTGCAGTCAAATTTTAAAGCGTCGCTGAAAGAACTTTTACGAAGTTTGTTTTGACCTCTGTTATGGATTTACTTTTTTTAAAAATGTTAAGTGGTGTAGAAACCCACAGAGAAATTATGTGTTTTGCAAAAATACATCCTATACCTTATACATTCTTAAATACGTAGGAAGATAGTATCTTATCTCACGTAAATAATTTTTTGGGTGTTAGAGAAAATTTTGTAGCCGTTCGATTAAACCAAAGAAAAGTGTTGGGTGTGTCTCTAGACTCTAGACTATCACAGGAGTCACCCATTCTAATATCTATAGAAAGCCATTTCCATTAACACCCTGTATATATCTAAATGTTATGCATAAACACAACAGAATTTTAATTACTCCAGTCTTTGTAGACCTATTAAAACTATTTGAAATTCTGAAAAAAAAATTATAAATTCAACTTTAATCCCGGAATAATTTAAAATAATGGAAAAGATGCTGATCATTATTCAAATTTAAATAATGTCGGTCGGCTGCTAAAGCTCTTTTGTAATATTTCTATATAAATTGCACCAGAAAAATAAAACTACAAAAAACGTCCTTTAACCGCATAAAACATTTCAGAATATTGTTTTACAAGCTTTTTATCCCAATTCAAAACTCGCAACCATTCAGCTTGCGTATCATTGACTTCAAAATGAGATTAACTTAAACTGGCAATAAACATGACTAAAGGATTTTAAAAGGAGTCTCTAGATACGCTAGACTGTGGCCTCAGAATAACCTTCGTTCAGAGGATGAAACATTCATATCGATACGCCAACTAGACTGCAAGGAATTCAAGCGTAGATATCAGTCATGTTCAGGGACGGATTTTGGAAATGCTGTTGCGTTAACTTTAAGAAATTCCTGCAGCTTTAACTTGACTTTGAATAATTATATGACATAGCGCAACTCACAAAGAATCAATTTAATTTATATAAACAATAAACTAAAAAAAAAGATTTAAAATAAATGTTTAAAAATAATGATTTTGTTCATAAAATGTAATGCCCTAATAAATCTGAACAAACCAGAGGTCAATACAGAACACATGTTTAAAAATATTCCCCGAGTCTCACTATAGGGTCGTATTAATAGTCCTTTCCTTAAGGATTCCTTAGACCTTAAGGAATGATTTAAGAAGGTGTCCATGCTTGAAGGAACCTCAAGGTCTGACGAACGACTATAAACACAACCCTTAACGAAGTGAGCAATAAACGGCAAGGCTGGCTGAGATTCCGCATTATTTAAAATTTTCATTGAAATAAATCATAGTATTAAAGGATGAATTCACACCGGTTAACACGTATTTGTTGAGTTAGCTCTTATATACAGGGTGTCCGGAAACGAACAGGACATATTAGTAACTTTCTGGAGTCAGAATAGACCGATTTAGACCAACTAATAGGCCTTATGATTGTGTATTTTATTTTACATTTTTAATTGAAGCTAAATTGCTCATTGTTAGTGCTTTTGTATTTCAACTTGGCACACGGGAATTTTTGGGGTAGACAAATAAGAATATATGGTTATTTTTTCTGCAAACATATAGAGGGCACTTATAACACCCTACACATACTTTTGTTTTTCGGAGTATTTTTTGTGGTTAGATATAAATTTTGAAACAGTTGTTTGTTTTTTGGAAGATCATTCAATATGTTTTGAAAAAGGTATTCTTGTTTAATGACGCTGAAGTAAGTATACCATTGAAAAAAAAATTCGGTCAAGTGCAAGCTACACTTGCACAATTAGTGTTCCGTGCCATCAGCCCCCCACTTAACCTGAGCAAACCTCGTCCGCCCGATCTCTGTCAATCTGCCGCGCTACCCGCCGCCGACGGCACAAACGCCGTATCACATCGAGTATGCGCGGAGCTGAGTGGGATCAAAAGTTACTCCCTACATCGTGAGAAATATTTTTTATTGATAAACTTTTTCTCTAAAAGCAATGATTCAGCCATGGATGAATTAGAAAGGATTCGGTGTTCCGTATACTGTGAGCGTATCGAACGTGAAGCCTGTTTATTTGTTGTTTGTTACGAAATCATTTACCCTAGAGGTATAGTTTACGAGCTTTAAGGAAATACGTAATTGAATCAAAAATGGTAGTAGAAAGAGATAAAATAGAATTGGGGTGTTGGAGCTCAGAAGTGATTCTGATTGCTTAGGAAAAACGTCTGAACACTCGGTCACACGTACGTCTTTGTCTAACGAACTAGAAAAGAAAAAGTGCGACTTATAGATTTATAAATGAGTCGGAGCAACTTTAAATAAACCTTTAGAAATAATATAACCTATAAATAATAAAACCTTTTTAACTTAAATTTATTATTATTTAGCAGAAAAATAAAATATTTTAGGCCTTTTGTTACTTTTAGTAAATCTTGTGATGCTTCTAACGTATTTTTTGTACAAAAATACAAGGCAATACAAGATGTGGCCAATGTTTACAAATTGTGTTTACAGTGTCGCTTAGAATGGTTTGTTTTGGCTTCAAAGAATGTTAAATCATCCCGTATCCATTCTTAATAAATCCATGGGTTCAGCAGTTATAAGGAAATAAACAAATAAATTGTTTATACTAATTGATCGCGCTACAAGTTTTTAATCCTTACATTTTTTGTTCAATCAACACGTAATTATCAATGTTTGATTTTTTTCAGATTCTTCTTAGGGATCCTTTTGGTGATAAGGGTGGGGGTGGGGGATAACAAATTTTAAGCGTTTGTCCCGAAAAATGTACATCATAAATATATTGTTGAATTCGTGCTTCAGTAATCTTTCATTTGACACCCTACATGATGCCCTTTAATTTTTTTTTCTATTTCCCAGTTTACCCCCTGAAATTAGCCCCCAGAATCAAAATATTTTTTATTCTTCAGGTCTATAACTGGCCATCACACTCTATCCCTGTGCTAAATTTGAAATCTTTACGTCGAATAGTTTCAGAGAAAATCACCTGTGATAAACACACGGACGGACGGACGGACGAACTCCGAAGTGTTTCCATAAGTGTTCGGTTTCACGGCATACTAAAAACGAATAAATTGGCAGGAAAATTCAACTGTTTTGGTATCACACCAAAGACATATCATACTGGAATAAATGAGAAGGTAAGGGACAAAATATTCTGTCTTGAAGAAAGTGAAACTTTCAGAAAGATACATTTTAACACAGAGGCAATTAAATAAAAAGATCCAAAAAGTAAGCAAGTATTACATATCCATATGAAGTTTAATCTTCAAATTCGCTTTTCTCTTAAACGGTGTACTTTAGCGTCATTAAACAAGAATGCGTTTTTTAAAATAAATTGTCAAAGAACTGTAAAAAAAAACAAACAAATTTAGATTAGTGCGCACAAAAAATAACTGGAAAAACAAAACTATGTCGTGTAGGGTGTTGTCAACGCCTTTTAGTTTTACGCAGAAAACAACCTTCTTATTTGGCTATCCCAAAAACCCCCGTAAGCCGAATTTAAATACAAAAAGCTTAAACAATGAGCAATATAACTTCTTAGGCTCATACTAACTGTTTAAGGAATCAAAATTGTACTAAGACCAATCTGTTTATTTTAACTTCGGGAAGCTACTATTAAAATATGTTCCACTCATTTCCGGACACCCTGTATATTATTACCAACCTCATATCGTATTGTTCTTAGTACAGGTACATACGAATGCACAAAACGTAAATGTTATTGCACAAAATGGTAATTTTCAAGCTTATAATTTATACTCCGTATATCGCTAAAAACTTAAAATCTTGTGGCACAAATCAAGAAACTGCTTACGCATCGTTCAACATAATCTACCACCCAAATAAAATATTTCCAGTTTTATTTATTCTTTGAATTTAACAACATACGCGAAAAGCAGCGATGAGTACGATCCTGGTAAAAGTGGTAACAGGTAACAGGTAATTTTCAACTTCAAAGGTGCCGCAAGCGCCTGAAGCGACGGTTCACACTAATTGGAGAGCCTAGATGGTCAAAGGAGCCGATGGAAGAAAATATTGAGTGTTTCTTGGCTAATTGAGTGACCAACAACTTATTTTATAATACGCTGTGGTATCATGTCGGTAGGTGCGACATACATGGGTTAAAAGTATTTGAGACATTTTATGACTTTATTTTTTGTTTTTCTGTTTAAAGGTTTTTAAATTGCTTTGAGTGACTTAAGAATTCATGAATAATTTTTTTGAGAATATTAGTATACAAAGCAAAGAAGTTTTAAGGTTTTCGTTTAAAATGTTTTAAATGCAGGGCTGGGATTCTTGGTGTAACGTTCCAAATTTTGGAAAAGGGAGCACTAGGGCAAGTTTTTAAATTCAGCGATTAAGGCTGCATTTGCCGACCACACCCAATTATTGCCAACTTAATTTTATTTTAGTACAATTTTTTGCTTTATATTTCATTGGTATGAATCTTTTCACAATATTAACCGTAGTTTCCTATTCTCTGGGTATTTTTAACGGAAGGTAAGGTGGCGCAAGCGCGGCATAGAATTTCAGTAGTTCGAATATAAATTGTTACAAAAATTCGAAAACAATTTTTAGTACGGGTTTTTTATTCCTATGGCATTACTCACATTATATCTATGGGACAATGGAGAGGTTTCCAAGAAAAATGTAGTTTCATATTTATAAAACTCATAAATATTTTTTGTTGCTCTGATCCGCACTTGCCCCGCATAGTTGGGACAAGAGCATAATTGTATGATTTTTTTTATATTGTTTAGAACTATTTTTGAAATGGGGCTAGTGCAGTATGAATGAATTAATGTTTATAATTTCATTTGCACCCATTGAAAGAAAAATATATTTATGTAAACAACAATTATTAACTTTTTTTAAGGTATTGCTAGTCAAATAATTTCGAACTTTTAACAAAACCCTTTTATTCCAATTTGTTAGATGTAGAACATGTACAAATTACATTACAAATATTTTGTGGAATGTTGTACACCAGGTGGGCACTATAATATGATTGATTTAAATTGAATCAATTTAACCACATTTACTGGATTTTACAGTTTCTTTGGTGTAATTTCTGCCTCTATTGCTTTTGCGTTTGTAATTTTGGTCCATGATGCTTTAAAAATATAAATAATAATAATAAGGGCAAGGGCGAATTATATCCGCACATGCCCCATGTTTCTAATACGCACTAGCCCCAGGAGTAATAAATGGAGGGGCAAGAGCGGTATATCTTAAAAAATCGGTCATATGCAAGCTTTACTTGCACAGTTAGTGTTCCGTGCCCTCAACCTCCCACTTAACCTGAACAAACCTCGGCCGCCCGATCTCCGTCCATCTGCCGCGCTACCCGCCGCCGACACCACTAACGCCGTATCACATCGCGCATGCGCAGAGCTGAGTGGGCCAAATTAAAAATTTTGAAAAACATGTAAGGACAAAACTTGTTCCCTATATCGTGAGAAATATTTTTTGTCGAAAATCGTTTTCTCTAAAACCAATGGTTAGGCAAATCATTTATAACAATTGACCGCGCAAGAATTTTTCAATCCTGATAATTTTCGCTCAATTTCCACCTCATTCTCAATGTTCATGATTTTTCTAAGCGATCCTTCTGGTGATAAGGAAGGGGGACAGGAATTTGTAAGCGTTTTTTCAGAAAAAATGTTTAAAAAATGCAATAAAAAATACATCATATATATCAATGGATTCGTGCTTCAATAAGCTTTCATTTGACATCATACACGATGCCTTTGAATTTTCTTTTAACAATTGCCCAATTTACCCCCGAAATTAACCCCCAGAAACAAAATTAAGTTTTTTGATCATTTTTCCGCAATCTACACCCAATTCTCAATGTTCATCATTTTTTTTCAGATTTTTCTGAGCGATCCTTTTGGTGATTAGGGGGGGGGGGGGACTAAAAATGGTCAACAAATTGAAAGAAAAATAATATTTTTTTCTTTAAGAGCAAATTAACTTATAGCTACTTACCGAAAATCCCAAAATGATTATGTAGGACGTCGAAGATATTACTACATTACTTTAGAGATAGAGTGTGGTGGCCCAATTATAGGCGTGAAGTATAAAAAGTTAAAATTTTAATTTAGTGTCGGGAGGTAAAGTGGGCAATTGAAAAAAAAAATACAAGGGCATCGTGTAGGATGTCAAATGGAAGCTTATTGACGGACGAATTCAACGATTTATTTGATGTATTTTTTATTTCATTTTTTTTTACACATTTTTCGGGAAAATCGCTTAAACATTGCTGTCCCCCATCCTTATCACCAGAAGGATCGCTCAGAAAAATCTTAAAAAATCACGAACATTGAGAATTAGGTGTAGATAAAGCAAAAATTATCAGGATTGAAAAATTCTAGCGCGGTCAATTGTTATAAACAATTTAATTGTTTATTTCCTTATAACTGCTGAATCATTGGTTTTAGAGAAAAAATTTTCAACAAAAAACATTTTTCACGATGTAAGGAATAACTTTTGTTCTTACACTTTTTTCAGAATTTTTAATTTGGCCTACTCGGCTCCGCGCATGCGCTATGTGATATGCCGCTGGTGACGTCTTCGGCGGGTAGCGCGGCTGATGGACGGAGATCGGGCGGCCGAGGTTTGCTCATGTTAAGTGGGGGTCTGATGGCACGGAACACTAATTGTGTAAGTACAACTTGCACTTGGCCGATTTTTAATTCTATGTGACAAGAAATTAACGGGACGTCAACCAAATGGACTTTTCTTTTGCCAATGACAATAATAGTGAAGAAATATGGTGTCGAAAAGTATTAAGCTTAAATGATGAATTTTCTGATTATTTTTGTAGCACATCGCACTCAATATTTGTTGGATTATTTCCTGAACAGAAAGTATTAGTAAAGATATTTTAATTGATGTAGGTACTACCTCAAAACTGTCACCGACACAAGTGCAATCAATATTCTGTAGTAATATGTTAAGGGCATATGAACTTATTGAACATTTTGCCTACAGGTTTGTTGCCTTAGAAACAGCTTGAATTAATTTTTAATGTTATTTGACAAAAAATGCCCGCAACGAAGTCGAGGGCACTTTTTTAGTCCAATAACAATAAAAATGAATGAAAGCTGTTTCTTTAAGGCAACAAATCTAAATGCAAAATGTTCTACATAGTTCATATGCCCGAAACATATTTCATGGAATATTTCCCGAAACAACAAAAGTGGAAAAAAAATTTTGACATACAAAAAAAAATAACAATATGGTATTTTAAAAATTCATATTTATTTAGAACAATTTAACGTGTTACAATTTAAAACACAATTGTTATAGTTGTAATTGTAATTATAGTCTGACTCATAGATGGCGTTGTCTCCAAACAGAATGTTTCTTATTTTCTTGAATTTGTATTTTTTGAGGATTGTTTACATTTTCACCTCTTATTTTATTGATAATTTTTTTGTGATGTTCTTTGTCAAGTGATAGGTAGGGTCTAATGGAGCTTATTGATGAGTGCCCCGTAATTTTTATAAGTTCTTCGTCTTGTACTCCATTTTTGCTGGCTCTGACACCGCTGAAGCACGTAGGGAATGGTTGGTAATTTTTTTGCTTTCAATGTCCAGACCGACCATTTTTGCAGTGTTTTTGGGCCATTTTCCAAAAATATTTTTCGAAAGGGGATGTTTTTGTACCAACTTTTACTTATTGGCCAATTGAAGTTCGGAGTAATTTTGACAGGTGGGAGATTATCGTTGATATTTTCTCTAGAGGTTTCACCAAGCGGACAATATAGAAGTGTGTAGTTATCACTTCAAGTTTTAAAAATATTTGGATTTCATTGACTTGTTAAAATGTGAGGTAAATAAAAAAAATATAAATAAATAATAATAATATAATAAAATATGTAATCTTTATAATAATTCTTTGTAATAAAAATATTAAGGATACATTTTTCGACGCAAGCGCCCTCTTACATAACAAACCTGGTCGGATCATTTTAGTTTAGGAATAAATAGAACTTTTAATAATGAAGGAAATTTTATAAATAGAAATACTCAACTGGAAAAGCCTTTGCTCGAAACTTCTCACGCAAAAGATTTATTTTTAAAGTTGCCCACTACGAAATACCGAAAGTGCACCTTCAATTTCTTCTAATTTTTTTAGTTGTACTACCTGCATGATTTAACAAGCGCAGCCCTCTCCCCCCTCCACCCCATATTGTGCATAGCAATAACTTAAGCAACATATTATTGCAAAATAATAAGTAATATGTTTCTCAGTACTTTGGATTAAAGCACAAATAGATTAATTTTCTTAAGTTGTCTACCCTGTATGAGCAATTATAAAGACCTTTATTTTTATTAAGATGCTTGACTAAACATAAAATATAATTTTTATAAGTTGAGTTGTTTTTGAGTTAAAGCAGGAAGAAATAGAAATGTTTAAGGTGTTCACCTTGCATGTAATATATTACCAAATGTGTCGCCTTTTTTGAGCTAGGTTAAAAGCTAATTAATGTGTAAAGTCTGACCTTTTCAAGTACCTTTTAACTCTTCGCGCCAAACTGACCGACCGACAACCCGGTTGGAAGTGCCCAAGATCTGGAAAAATTTCGAGAGGTGATTTTTTCACAATTACACTCTACCATGAGAAGTAAAAGCAAAATTTTCCTGTCACTGTACTCCTTGCGTATACGAAGAAAAAGCAAACCCAAGCAAACAAAAATGGAGCAGATATTTTCACTAAAATATTATATTGTAGTGTTATAAATTAACTCTATTTTTAAATTAAAATTTTCAAAGTTAAACCAGCATATCCAATTAGAAACTCTAGTCGATTTTAATTTTTAAATTATAAATTTATTTAAACAAGAAACAAGTTTTTTCAACTTATTCGTGTTCAGCCTGTGAGCAGCTTGTTATTAAAAGTTATTCCTGCTTGGCGTTTTGAAGCTAATAATTATAAACTACTTAGAAACACATCTGACAGATTTCTTGTGTAATGCCGTATATCTTTAAAAAAGGATTCTATGTTTGCAAAAAAGAACATGTCATAAAGAAAATTTGTTCTGCTTGTGCTTTTTTGTTACAATAATGGACTCTTTTAGTAAATTTTGATTTTACTTATAGGACAGAGCAAAGTAAAATAGAATTTTCGACGGTACTTTTTAATATTATAAAGTATTTTTTGAGAAAACAGGTATTTTTTGAAAAGTTGCAAAAATTACACCTACATACGTCACAATATTACACTGTTAGAAAACCAGGGTTGTTAATCAAAATCTTTTAGAGTTAAATTTAGTAATTTTAACATATATTTTAAGTCATTTTGACTATTTTGTGATTAGTTAAATTACATTTTTTAAGAAGTGATTTGGGGCGAATCGTCTCAGATGATTCAGCGCGGCGCGCGAGCCTGAAAACATGCCATTTTAAACTCATGATCTCGCAATAAAAACGCCATTAAAAAAATAACGGAAACATTGTCTTCGATGTATTTTTCCTCAATTTTCCGATGGTGTAATTTGTTTTTCAAAATTCCGCCTCATTAACCTCAAAAAAACACTAAACGTGCTGTATCTCGAAAACCGGCATTTTTATCTTTTTTTAATAGATACGCTAGATCGAAAGATTAGGATTTTTTACGTCGAAGACGCTATTTTACAGAGAGACTTTTTTTTTGTTTGCGAGGAATTATTTGAAAAACATAGCTTGGCGAGCTATTGTTTGTTGTTGTTTTATGGCAATATTGACGACCCTAAAGTGAGTTGTTGAGATTTGATCACAGATATAACTGAAATCTTTGAGGGTGTGCTTTATTTAAAAAGTTCCCACTCTTGCGATTTGACATTTTCCGAAAATCAAAGAACCCAAAAACTCAAAAAACTATTCTTCAAGAAAATTCACAGATAACGCCACCATCGAATAAAACATTGTCAAAGTCCAATTAAATTTTAAAAAAAGAAGTAATCATTTATCCGATCACAGAGCCTGAGCCAAGTGCAAAGGCTCGCCGCGCTACGTTTCTTGATTTCCTCGAAAACAAAAAAACTTCTCTCTGGAAAAAAAAAACTTTTTTGACGTAAAAATCCAGAGCTTTCGATCTACCTTATTAAAAAAAGATAAAAATGGCATTTTTTGAGACACAGAAAGTTTAGTGTTTTTTGGGGTTAAGGAGGCGGAATTTTGAAAAACAAATTATACCATCGGAAAGTTGAGGAAAAAATACATCGAATCGTCTCAGTTATTTTTTTTTAATGACGTTTTCGTTGCGAGATCAAGAGTTTAAAATGGCATGTTTTCAGGCACGAACGCCGCGCTGGGACATCTGAGGCTCACTTCTCACATTTTCAACAATGGCAGGTGTTACTTCTTGGCAGAGTTCCAAAATCGGCTTTATTACTGCCTAGAAGTTCATGGTCGTCATTTTGAACAACTATTAAAGTAATAAGAGAAATAGAGGGAGGTACTTAAATCTTTAATTTTTTTTGCGATTTTAAATATTTATAGTCTTGACATTTAAAAACGACTTAAGACACGGGCCTCGGGTTTGCGGTAAAATGTTTCTTTTTTGAAGACCTTTAATATGACGCAGTGGCGCACCCAGGGGGGCTATAGTCCCCCATCCCCCAGACCAACATCCTAGACACGCAAAAATTTTTAAAAAGTGCACTACTAATTGAACAAATCCACCGAACTGCATTATCCAGCCCCCCAACCCCCCCCCCCCCAAGACAAAATCCAGGGTGGGCCCATTATATGAGGTACCGCACGGCATAGGGTTGCATTAAAATTTTTGACCTCAACTCCCTAGCGTCACCCCTGAAAAAGTTAAATTACATAAAAAAGTAGTTTTATTAGCCAATAAAATACAGCTTAAATTTGGTGGCTCTATCTTTACTAACAGCAGTAACAGCAGGGGCGGTCCGTCCATAAGGTCATTTGGTCAATGACCCACCTAAAATTTTCGGTGATCTACCTAATAAATTATTTTTAAATTTTTTAAAACCAAAAAAGAATCTTTTGTTTCAAAGTTCCATGCGAAAACTCCCCAAGAAAAAATCAAGCCAAGCCATCGTCAAAGGATATCCATCCAAGCTTGCTCCGGGCTGCGTATTGGCATTGTTTACCACAGTGTAGCGCATATACGGCGTTGGAATGCAGTAAAGAATGGCCAAATGTTCGCCGCATGTATCCAGGCAAAGCTTACCGCGGTTCAGCACAAACTGAACGCGCGTTTTCAATTTTGTCGAATTTTAAGCCTAAACATTTTAGTTATTATTCGTCCAACCGATGTAATTTTTTATGTGTGTATTTCAATTGACTGATTGTGCAATAATATAAACATATTTATTGAAAACGCGAAATGACTAAACAAGCCCATTGATAAAAATCAATTCGCAATCGATAGCTTTCGATATAAAAACAATATTTGAGGGTGGCATATTTATACTTAAAATACAAACATAAAAACAGTATTCGAGGGTGACAAATTTATATTTAAAATACAAACAATATTTGAGGGTGACAAATTTAAATTTAAAAATCTTGTAAAAAATACGTTTTAAAAAAAGCTTTTATTATTTAGATGTACTAAAACGAAAAAAATAAGTATAGTTTTTTCATAATGCTGAATGCTATTTCTGAGTGGACGTAGTTAGCGTGGGTGGATCCTAAGAAAAGGAGTATCAAAGAATCAAAGTTATCACTGAAACAGATATACTAATATATTATGTTAAATTTACTGTCTTAAAAGCTCGTCGCGTGCGAAAAGTTCATACAGGCATTAATTTTGTTTAGCAGAAATTGTAAATACCTAAGTATGCATTTTTTTCTTTTCTATTTACGCGACAAGCTCTTGAGACAATAAATTTAACATAATATATTATACCTGTTTCAGTGATAACTTTGATACTACTTTTCTTAGGATCCACCCACGCTAACTACGTCCACTCAGAAATAGCATTCAGCATTACCACAATGGAAAAACTATACTTATTTTTTTCGTTTTAGTACATCTAAATAATAAAAGCTTTTTTTAAAAAGTATTTTATACAAGATTTTTAAATTTAAATTTGTCACCCTCAAATATTGTTTGTATTTTAAATATAAATTTGTCACCCTCGAATACTGTTTTTATGTTTGTATTTTAAATATAAATATGCCACCCTCAAATATTGTTTTTATATCGAAAGCTTAATGTTACATCATAGCTTCCATCTCGATGTATCATTATTAACGTATGTCATTGTGTCATATCTATAATACAGATGCAAGATTATTAAATAACACCTTCGATATACAAACTATACACTTTGCCTGACGAGAGTTGAATGCCACGTGACACTTTTTTTCCCAAACCGCCGTCAGATCAGATCGATTTTAGCTGATTGAAAATTGGAAAAGTCAACAAATCGGCTGCGAATTGATCAATGGGCTTGTTTAGTCATTTCGCGTTTTCAATAAATATGTTTATATTATTGCACAATCAGTCAATTAAAATACACACACAAAAAATTATATCGGTTGGACGAATAACTAAAATGTTTAGGCTTAAAATTCGACAAAATTGAAAGCTTTGTGCTGAACCGCGGTAAGCTTTGCCTAGATACACGCGGCTAACATTTGGCCATTCTTTACTGCGTTCCAACGCCGTATATGCGCTGCACTGTAGTAAACAATGCCAATACGCCTCCGGGCTGGGTCATATTTTAAATTGAACTTATAGGTTTATACCGACGATATAAATTCATTAAAACTAAGAGAGAAACAGACATACGCGCTTTAGGAAGTTAAAAAGAGACACAATTGGTCGACGGCCCACCAATAATATCGGGCCACTCCCACTATGGAAATTCTCCCTAACCTCCCCATTAAATATACTATTTCAAAACATTTGGTTCGGAAGAAGAAAAACCAATTAGGTAGCTAATATGCGCATTGTATTTGCATTGTATATATTAATAAAATTAATTAGCGGTTAAACATCAAAAATTATAAATACGATTTCTGTCAGGCCAGCGCTAGGCATCAAATTTAACGGTATCGGACCGATTTTCTTGCATTACCAGCGTAGTCCAGCGGTATAATCTCAGCGAGTTGATCAGAAGGTCTTCAAGCTGGTTTTTTCAATGTTTTTTCCAGCAATCATAAACTTTAAACTCTATACCTTTAAAAATACCAACTATTGTAGCTAATTATTCCTCACTGACTCTGTAAGCTTCTTGCGGAAAGAGTTCTCTATTCCCCTCATCTGCACGTCACCGTGGCTACCAAGGGTTACCAACTTACAGCCCCGGCCGCACCCTGGTCGCATTGCCGCGTTGGACTTCCCTTGAATGAGGGTCGTAATGTGTGCTGTGTAAATGTGTACATGTTAGACATGTCCACATTAATTAAGTAGCTACGTGGCATGTGACCTTATTATTAAATTAATAAATATGTTTCAGTGATCAGAAGGTCGAGGGTTCGAATCAGTGTCGGGGCAAGAACTTTTTTTTAAATTTTTTGTTATTTAAAAAATTAGATCGGCTCTAAAAGGTGTATTGGCAACAAGTTGTTCCTCGATAAAATATTTTTAAAATTGTTGGCAATCTCATATTTACTACAGCTTACAGCCAGCACGTGCGTAGACAAATATCGTATTACAATGTCTAATCGCCAGTATTGTATTTATTAAAGAAAACGGAGTTTCGGCAGCGTTCCTAATTTTATTTTACGAATAATCATACTTTTAGCTCAGAATCTTGTTCTGTTTATATTCTGGGCTTTTAGTACGAGGCGCGACATCTATTGAGGAAAGGCTAAACTTACCAAAACGGAAGCCGCTAAAATCTACTAATCTAGAGTATTAAAACACATAGAAAAAAGCCATAAACATCTAGAGTAGTAATGTTCAATATTCTGCAGTACCTATTTTATGATTTTTGCAGTGTTTATTTGTAGGTAAATAATTTCTTGGCACATTATTAAAAGACCTTTCTTAATTAAAAAAGTGTATTTTGCTTGTTGCGTTGATATCACTAGTTGCCCACAAAATTTTGACCCACCTGTAAAAAAACTCACGGGTCGCGCCTGAGTAACAGCAAAGATATTTGCTCATACCATAACTTTTCACGTATATATCTTTCACAGTTTATTTTAGCAATAAGTTCCAAATAAAAATCATTTGCAAGCTAAGCAAATCGCAGAAATAATGAAATAAATCATACATTTTTATCGGCGACTTATTAACAATGACAGGAAACCTTAGAACTTAGAACTCAATTTAAATCACTACTAAGTTTTAAACCTTCTTGGTAAACTCCGGCATTTATTTTTTAATTAAATTAGGTTTCAGACGGAATAAATACTACAACATTAATAGATTAGGACCCGGCAACCTTTTTATAATTAAGTCACCTGCAAATTATGAGGAAAAATATTAGCAGGATTTGTGTTAATCTTATTACTTTCGAACGGAATGACTTTTATTATTTACAAATATTAATGTTTTTCCTTGACAGTAGGAATTTTGGGTGGTTCGGTTTACAAGATTAAAAGTTCTGAGCCGGAAAGAAACTCCTTAGGCTCGCTTTTATAGTAGGTAGTAGGCAGGTATAGTTTAAACTACATGCGTGTATTCTCTGGTTGAAACTTAAACTTGTGGCAAGGTTTACTTTAATTTCTAGAATCTAAGATTGATTAAAATAGTTAGATGGTTAGGATGAGCAAAACAAAGACATTTCACGGGATAAGAAATAGATTTTATTACAGTAAAAACAGCAAAACTAAATTAATTGGCAATAAAACTAGTTTTTGTATAGTAAAATATGTCTAATAAAATATCCACTTATGACTTTTGCCGCCAGAGGGAAACCGACAAAGAGCACTCAAGTGTTTTCATAATGTCAATTAATGGTTTTGGTCTTAAGCAGTGCTCATAAAATTATTACGGCAACTTTTTTAACGTTTAAGGGTGGACTTACCATAATTTTTAAAAAGTAACTGACACATTAATTCTGAATTTAGGAAAGATAACTGAAGGTTCTCTTCACTCATATTCTTTATACAAAAATAAATAAAAGTTTTTTGCGTGTATATTTGTATCGGTTTTATAATTCATATATTTTTTATTACACGATGAAAATGTTTTATTTATTAAGACTACTTTATTTAATTTTTTCTTTTTATTTCTAAGTTTTTTAAGGGGATTTATAAACTTCCATCGGTATTATTTTGATTTTTTAAACATTTTTTGTCATCGCTATAAAAAAAAACGACTTTAAATACTTCCCTTTAAAAAGAAGCCCAGCAAAAATTTGACCGACGTACAATTTTTTTTTTAAATCAAGCTCTTTAACATTAAATGACACTAATTAAATATTTTTTTCGAAAAGGTTCCCATACCTACATACATAGGTATGTTTAATTTTATAAATTAAGATCGCGTCCAACCTTAAGCAACGCCTTAAGAGGTTTCTTTATTTAAGCACCAAAGATGTCTGACAAAACATCTTAAGATGATTTAAATACCCGCCAATTACCTTGCCACAAAAATAAAATATTTGACAAAAAACATGGCGCATCCTATTATATATGACAAAAGCTTATAGTGTGTTAATAAAAAATTAATCATAATTTCATATTTTATAGTTGTGCAGTAAACCTTTGTGGTTGAGTGCCGACAAATAATTGGAACTGTTTTTGTAAACTTTTTAAAATTTTAAATATAAATTAACATCATCACTTTCTAGTGGTGGGACGGATCGCATACACCTCTATCCACTTAAAAATTGCGATATATACGAGTATACGGGTCGCGATTGAAGTTACGACCGGCTACAGTTTTTAAACAATTGACCTTCAACAAGATGAGACAACACCATTCATTCATTTTTTTTTATCTAAGACATCCCACGTAGACTTTAAGCCTAACTAAGTACTAACGTACCGTGGGCGTTTGAAGGGAAGGGAAATGTAGTCTACTGACACGTTATTTGAAGGATTGGAGGTTGGGACGGGAAGGAAAAACATCTGCAGGCAATTTGTTCCATAATCTAGGTATGAATGAGCGAGAGACGTGGTCTGTTCTAGGCTTTTGTACCTAAAAAGTAAAGGGATGCATACGTAACGCGCCTCTTGTCCTGTTAGGAACAATCAAGGGGGGAATAATACCGGCTAGTTCTTCAGAGCAAAATCCGTGGAAATAGCGGTAGAAATGGGTAAATCTCCAACAGCGCGGCGATGAGCGAGAGAAGGGAGTTTTCTCGTGAGGGCTGGGTCATTGATAAGTCGAATGGCTCTCTTTTGGATAGAATCAAGGATGTTAAGTGTCGAAGGTGATGCTGCTCCCCAGACGTGGCAGCAGTACTCTAGGTTAGGTCTTATTTGGGAAACATAGAGAGTTGTTTGTTTCGTTTCATACATTGTGCGTGTGTACGACAAAGAAAGAGGAGAGAGAGAATAGAACGCTAAATATCCGACTTCGAGCGCCGCACGGTGCATTGAAGCGTGGACAAAAATGTAATTTTCACCATTTAATATGGAAGTAAGTGGGTATTAAAAGGGTAGTAAACTGACCAGGTAAACGTTTTGAGTAAATTTAATTAGATTTCTAAGTATCCTAATGGAAGTATGACCATAAAACAAGGAATATTTGCAGGTAAGATTTGTTAAGTACTGTTTAGTTGAATTTTTACCTTAGTTTTATACGGTTGTAATTTCTGAAGTGTTTTGTTTAAAGTGTTTTTGTGATGGAAAATCAAAATCCAGATGTAAATTATAGTCAGGGGGCATAACACATCCAGTTGGAAATTTGATGATGAAATTGTTGGACCTAGTTTAATACATTCCTTATGCCCTCCATACGGATGTCTTACTAGGTGTTTTGCTTGCTTTTGTGGCAGACGGTCTATATGACGTCATATATTGAAGATGGCGGCCACCCCAGACATAATCGAAAGTTATCTATTGATAGGGCCATCCTATCAATATAGAATCTATCGATATCTTTTACCGTTTAGGTGTTTGGTATAAAAACACTTTTAATTTTGTTATTACTCGTACCATGGATTTATTAAGAAAGGCTTCGATGTCCGTATACTGTGAGCGTATCGAACGTGAAGCCTTATATTTGTTTTTTGTTTTTCTCTTGGGGGAACAGTTTACAAACTTGAAGGAAATACGTAATTGAATCAAGAATGGTAGTAGAAAGAGATAAAATAGCATTGGAGTGTTGGAGCTCAGAAGTGTTGCTGTCTGTGCTGGTTGCTTAGGAAAACGGCCGAACCTCGGTCTGAACACTCGGTTACACGTACATCTTTGTCTAATGAACTAGAAAAGAAAATGTGCGACTTATAGGTAGATTTATAAATGACTCGGAGCGACTTTAAATAAACACCTTTAGAAATATAACCTATAAATAATAAAACCTTTTTCACTTAAATTTATTATTATTTAGCAGAAAAATAAAATATTTTAGGGCTTTTATTACTTTTAGTAAATCTTGTGATGCTTCTAACGTATTTTTTGTACAAAAATACAAGGTAAAAAATTAGGTATATTAAAAATAAACAGATGCATAGAGAATTTATTTCCTGTTTAATATCTTCCCACTTTACCAAACTTCAATGACAATAACAGGGAAGTGACAATCAGACGAAAATCAGTAAAAGTAGGATTAAATGCTCTTTCTTCTTCTTCTTTGTTACACTGCAACTTCGAGAGAACTTTGTATTTTTTTACCAAAATTTGCGAAATATTGATAAAAATCTTTAAAATTGTTCAAATCCGTAGAACTTCGGCTAACAGTTATAATACTATAACAAATCCATTAAACTGCAGGACCTAACGTCAAGTGCTTATTGTTTTGAAAGGTCATTAAGATCAAGTGGTTCAGCCCCTCAATCTGTTTAACATTTTAAAATGTCAAAATATAAATAAGAAGGATGAATTATTGGTTTCCTCTCATATTTTTAATAGCTGTAACTATAAGTAGGCAAAAAGTTCAAGATGTTTAAATCCTGAAAATATGAAGACTTATTAGGTTTTAGTTTATTTTTAATAAGAGACAAGAAGATACCTTTATATATATATATATATATATATATATATATATATATATATATATATATATATATATATATATATATATATATATATATATAAATATATATTATACAGTATGGTGTGTGGTCCATTAAGTGTGCAACAAATGGAAACTTTTTTTTTTAGTTGCACAGCGGAAATATAAATAATACCGCCAAAAGTTGGTGAATGTTCGATAACCATATCAAGTGCACTTAGAATGGCTTCAAGTCAAACAGCATACAGGGCAAGCGAAAAAATATAAACATCTTTCAAGAGTAAAGTTACTCTTATTTCGAAAAATACAGAAAAATTTTAAACGCTAAATTTTGGGTCATCGGTTTCCAACATTAGGAGGTGATTAGAAAATTATGACCAATTAACGTGTCAAAATGATTTAAACACGCTATTTGGTCGCAGAAAATGATATAAGACTCATAGCACAATAACACAAATAATACCAAATGCTAGGTAATAAAATCGTATTGGATGTCTTCTGCTCATACTCTAAAATGGTTAATTCGATGTATCCTTTTATCTCAAATACCTGCTATACTATGCTATAAGCCGTATGTCGAATACGAACCTTATAATATAAACTGATATAGTTGATTTAAGATGCTTTTTAAAATAAAGCACGCCTTGACGGTTTCGGCTAAATTGTCATGCTCTGTAGATTAGGTGTGGTAAACGGATTAACTTTGTGAATGGGCTTTTTTACCAAAAGACCACCCTAAAGTTAATTGTTCTGTTTTTGTACAAATCGGTATAAGTACTTATACAGGGTGCCCAGGGCCGTAGCCAGGCAGGGGGCGGAGTGGGCGATGCCTACTCTGAAAGAAAAAGTTGCCCACTCTAGAAAATCACTGAAAGTATTGTCTTGTCTACTAGAAAAATATTACGACATAAGTTCGCCCCACCCCCCTAAAATTTTAGTTGCCCCCTCTGAACTCAAAAGAGGTCTGAGGATGCCTCATAGTAAGTGTGCTATTTTGCGAGCTTGTTTATTATTGGAGCTACAACATCGGTTAAGTTGGTGCCCAGTAGCATCTTTCCAGCTGATTAAAATTCTAAAAAGAATTTAATTGATCATCCCGTTTTCAAAATTTTTAAAAAATTTTCCTTTTTTTTTAATATAACATCTTATACAGTTACTACCAGAATGATGTCAAATCATTTTCTGTCAGAGAAAGCTTTTATTATGCACCATTGGTCTAAAACTGAAAATACCGAAGTTATTCCTATATTTTATTTTCAGACAAGTTGGCTGTGGAATTCCGAAATAAATTAGAAAATAATTAGACCCACCTAGGCTATGAATTTCACATTTTATGATTCCTTACGAGTACTTTACTTTTTGACAAAAGAGCTGTAAGTTTAATTTTTAAAATATGTCAACATCAGACCTAGATTTCTAAAATGAATCTTTTTTATTTCTATAAATGGAGCCTATTAAAGATAAAAAAAAAAACAATCTGGTTTGTATATTTGTATATTTTTCTAGTAGACAAGACAATGATTTCAGTGAGTTTTTAGAGTGGGGAACTTTATCTTTCAGAGTGGGTATTGCCCACTCTGCCCCTAGCTACGGGCCTGCGTTGAGCAACGTCGACAGTTAAGTTTTGGGAAAATTCGCAAGAAGGTCGACAGTTTCATAGGGAGTATGTGCATGTAATCCAAATAAACCTGAATTTTTTTTTGTATTCTCTACATAAATTAAAAAATGTTTATAGTGATTGTTATTATCTATTTATTGTGGTCTCTATTAATTGGGCAGTTGCTGAATAAAAAAAATTTAAGGCTTTGTGAAACTGACTATCTTTTGTTCTTAACAATGAATTAGGATTTAACGCTTGATTAAAAGTTTTCTGCAACAAGCTGTTATACTTCTTTTTTTGAACAAACCTTTAAGCACCATAACAATTTAGAGCTTTTAATTTTCTGTAATTTTTAGTAAGTATTGTTTTTTTTAAATTTATATTTTAAATAATATACGACATCTCGTAAGGGCAATTTCTAGCATTTTATAGTTTTTTGTTCTAGACAACCTTGAGCAAATTGCAATTAATTTTTAATCATGTTTAATCTAAATTGGCATATTTTTTTTTAATTCGGATTGTTTATGCAGGTAAATTAATAACTGTTGCCTTTGCAGTTTCCAAAGTCGAAAACTAAATTATTGTTTATTTCGAACGGAAACCAGTTATCACTTGAAAAACCTTTGGAATGGTCCTGCGAAATAGTTTTAGGATCCAGTGACGCCACTAAATTTTGCGTAAAAAACTTTATAAGAAGCAATTTTATATTTTTAAAAAGTTATGTAAGACTGAGATACAGAGGGGTGACAAATAAAGGTATAAATATATAAATATAAAACTGAACATCCGTGACTAAAGCCAGCCGAAAATGTATGTATCTAATGATTGCTAGGTATATTTGTAAAAATGTGTATGTGTTTGTCAATAATCTTAACAAACTGGTTTTTAATTAAAATGTAAAGTATTTTTATTTTGAAATATATATTTCTGTAAATTTAAAATGCAATCTTACAAAATATTTACTCATTATTGAAATAATAGTATATTATTGTAAAATTCATGTAGGTATCCGTGTAATATATAGGTATAATAAAATATATCAAAATTTTGAGTAATTTTAGAATTTAATTTTATGTAAAATCTGAGAAAATGTCATGTTTTCTTACAAGAAAGTGGTACTTTCACAACTTGCTTTTAAAAAATGTGCGTAATAATACTATATAAAAGCAATTTTACAAAATTTTTGTAAAGTAATTTCATAAGAAAATTCATCATCAACTGTCAAAATAGTTCTGTAATTTTACAAGAAATTCAATGGCCACAGTAAAATTAGTAAATTACCTGTAATTTCACCAAATTGTTTTTTCAGTGTATGTCCATTTTAAAATTTCGTGGTTGCAGTTAAATCCAGAAAATATACTGGTGCTATATTTTAAAAACTAAAGTATCTTCAGTAAAATCATATAATATTAATAAACATAATATTTACAGACACAAATGAAGTTTTTGAACCGTTTTTCTCGGAAATCATAAAAAGTAAGTTAGGCACATTGCACATTCCGCATTGGACTCTTTAAATTGTAACTCTCTATATTCTGATAGACAAACGGACACACAAACGGAGACACAAAGTTTATTCCGTAAGTGTTCTACTTTTTCGAATATGATGCTATTTAACCTAAGCCATTTATTTTAAGCTTTTTACTGATCGGTCACGAATAAAAAGATCGTTTTGCCACCCAGATGAACAAGAAAATAAAACTAACGAGATTTCCGTACCGAGCACTGGTTAGTCGGATGCAATAAATGTTTTGATATCATTACCATCCCCACAATTGAAACTGATTTAATTCTAAATTCAATTGTTGCTTTGGGGTTTAAAATGATTATTTTACCTTGAATACAACACGTTTAACTGGGGGCTGTCGACTAGTATAAAAAAAATTGACGGCACGTTCAAATGTTTTAAGTTACTGTTTTTACTTTTCTCGCCAGAGGAAATATGTATGGCATATTTTATGAATAAAGCATCCCTCCAGATCTTCTCAGATCTTTACGTTTTGAGGTCTCTAAACCACGAAGTACCTTATTTCCGTCTATCCATCAGTCTGCGTGTCGTTGGATGTATCTGTTGGCGCGTAAAGTTAACATTTCATTACGTCGCGCCGCCTATTAGTTTTAGTGTTTCGGCTTTCCTAATTTTGTTGTGTACTAGGTATCACAGGCAGTATAACTATATGTTTTTGGATATTATTTGATATTTGTGTTGTGTCATTTGTGTAATAGTGTAGTACTAGTACTTGAGTACTTGTGTTAACAATGGCTTTAACAGTGCAAGAAATTGTTTGCATGTAATTTTAAAAAAAAGTCACAGCAAACTCGCAATTTTTGTATTTTATGTTTTTTGCGGTGTTTATTTGTAGGTAAATGATTTCTTGGCAGAACTAGGCACATTATTAAAAAGACCTTCCTTAATTAAAAAAGTGTATTTGGCTTGTTACGTTGATATAACTAGTTGCCCACAAAATTTGTCCCACCTGTAAAAAAACTCGCGGGCAGCGCCTGGTGCGCATGCTCCTTTGATATGACCTTGCTTACGCTGATAAGAGCGCATCAGATTAGCGTGTGTACGACATCTAATCGGCTGTGTGGCCCAGACCCAGTGGCGTAGCTAGGGTGGGTGACACCCGGGGCGGCTATCAATGGTATCACCCCATGGTAGGGTACGAAGGTTAAAAAAATGCGCCGCAGGGGAAAATTTTTTGGGTGCCACGCCCAAACTAACCCGTTTGGGCTAATTTTGGCGGCAAAATTTCTATTTTATCATTACATTTTTGTTGATACTCCTGGATTTTTAAATAGGAAAAATTTAAAATAGATAATTTTTTAAAAATAATTACTAGAGTCCTACAATTAAAACAAATCTCTAGGTATAAAATTTTACATGTAGATAAAAATTCTTGTTTGAAACATTTACAAACTTTTATTCATAAACTAGTATGTATGAAGTTTGGCAAATCAGTCTGTGACAGAGACGAACGGGGGAAATGCCACAAAAAATGGCTACGCCATTCTAATAAATTCTACGAAAATGGGCGTGCTTATTATTTGTGGCTGAATAAAAGGTAAAAAATAAATATAACAAAAATATTCACTATAAATTTACTTAAATATTTAACAAAAACTTTTAACAATGAAAACAATGGCCTCTTCATAACAGACCCTATAAACATTGGCAATCACTTCTCGCTTTTGACTTTTTATCCTTTGATCTATGATGAATACCTAATTACGCCGCGCCGCCAATAGAGGAATAACCAAGATGCTTGCTATCGCCACTCGCTCTCAGTACATTTCTGATCAGTCATCATTTCTTTTACCATAAGTGGATTCATTAACCAACCATTATTTGACTGGTCTGCATTACGTTTTGGTATTGATATTGGCTAGATTTATTGAATTTTGGAGAGTTTTGCAAATCAACTTTTTTAAGCTCGCACAAACGTGCGATTTTTTTTTATATTTTTATTTAAATGGGCTTATCCAGCAAATTTTTTTTTTATTTCATAATACAAAAGTGCTTCATTCGAAAAGCTTATCTCCAAAATATTAGAATTATTTTTGATGGAATTCACTCCCAAAACAGCGGTCAAACATCGCTCATTATGAAACGGGACGATGGCGTCTGGTGACGTAGTCCCAGGATGAGCGATAAACATTGGCACCGCTGCAAAGATTTTGCAATGAACTTTGTCAAAATGCTACTTGTCAAAAATCTTATTCCCCTTAGGGATCATGGCGGTGTTGTATTGGATTTATCGCATTGCCCGTTACATTCAGTTGTTTTTCGTGGGCTGACGTCAAGCTGGAAACTGAATGTTTTCAATTTTGTCGAATTTTAAACGTTAATATTTTAGTTATTATCCGTCCAACAGACGTAATTTTTTGTGTGTGGTTTTCGATTGACTGATTGTGCAATAATATTAACATATTTATTAAAAACGCGAAATAACTAAACAAGCCCATTGCCCTCGAATGTGCGATTTTTGTTGTATTGTTATAATTTTCATTTTTGTTTGATGCGGGTGTCACTCCTTAAAGGGTGTCACCCGAGGCAGGCTAATGTATTGTTATAATTTTGATTATTGTTTGATGCGGGTGTCACCCCTTAAAGGGTGCTACGCCACTGCCCAGACCTTACTGATCTTGTCAAAGAGTTCGGCGCAATACAAACAAGCCTTGTCCTCAAGAAATACTGAAACCAGGACAGCGCGGCGCGACGTTTTTGCACATATTAGTAATATAACTAACTGACTTCTACTTCCGCAAAAGCAGAAGTTCTGCATTATTTAAGAGTTCTGTTTTCGCTTCGACTTTTGTATTATATGATGAGAGACAGAATAGAATACATAATGAAAAGACTGCTGATCTTCTGTGGTACAACTTGCCTTCATTAAATTCTGATTATTAAATCTAAAATTTGTTTGAGGATATATTTATATTAATACATATTGTTGCTTATTCTTAACATATGTATTTATGACTTTCTGCAATATTGTTGTTTTGAGACGGTACAACAGAAGATTTCATTTACACATTTATAAAGTTTGGCTATTTGTACAACAAAAAAAAACAAATTTAACTAATTTACGCATGATGTGGTAGACCTTACGCAGATATACTGATTGATCAATAATGAGGAAATAACAACAATATTACCTAAATAATAATATTTTTATTTTTTTCTTCGAACAAAAGTGTTTCAAACTATGAGAACATTATGCTTAACCGCTGTTATATAACCAGTTAAGAAGTCTGAATTGCAATGGGAGCGGACTTCAATGCAACAACAGCAATCAAAGTAGGCATATCTTTTCTTTCTCACAATTTAAAAATAATTGCGGTTTAAAAGTGCACCAGACGTGGTGGCTTTGGCTACTGAACGTTACAATCAGCATGCCGACTAAAAATTATCTGTACGTGATCATCTTGTTGCTTTCTCATTTTGTGCTACCGTATTCATCAGACAAGGACGTCTCTTGTTCGAGGTCAAAAGTCTTCTCGAGATAGGTTTAATGCATTTTAAATCATTAACTTTGAACTATATGACATCCTTGTGGTTCTGTCATCCACCTGTTAGTTTCCATGTTACATTAGGATTTTTATTTTATACATATTTAATAAAAGAGTTACTCCAACTGATGAGAATTTCAAGGCATCCGAACAAGTACCACGGTCATATTCAGTTTTTTTCCTAAAATTGGTCTAGTTTGACAAGTAAGTTTTTAAAAATTCAATTTAAGGACAAGAGAACAAGATAATTGAGTGTGATCCTTATTAATGCAATTATAAATTCAATTCACAAAGATAAAATCAAAACATAAGTTTTGAATGCCAGCGTACGTTTAACTATTGTATTGTGCATGTGTCACGATAACATGACCACTGTATGAAGAGAAGGTGATTTTAAAAAATTACCTCAATTTGGAAGAAGTTTTATTGTAATGCTACGAAAAGCTCTACTTTCCTTACGAAAAATTACTGGCCACGTTGGTCGAAATGTGTCCACAGAGTTATAGTGTTGCAAGTCATGTTTTCATAGGGGAAAAGTTTTTATGATTATAAAAAACTAATTTAAGAGCGAAACATCGACATAAATCTTTTAACACTACCTATCAGAAACGTGTTCACGGGGACCTGAGACCAAAAATTGAGTTTTATGTAAAACATCAAGACGAGTAAGATAATAAACCAGAGCAAATTCAATAGTTTTCGTTAATGGATCTATGACGGCCGTAAGTTCCATTCATGAAGTGATGGTACCAGTCGCTATTATATAAGCTATAGATTCAACTTATTGGAAACGTATTTTTTAACTGGATCCGGATCTTTTCCCAGCAGGACGTGTATGGTATGAGGCAAGATTTACCAAAGTGACTCTAACCCACTTTATAGTTGATGGTGTCAAAGAATAAAATTTAAGTTGCCTCAAGACGATATTACTATTAATTGCTTGCACATAGGCATGTCTGCATCTGAACTGATGTATACTAAGGCATGTACATTTTTAAGAGGATGAAAAGAAGGCTAAAGAAGTCGAAGATACAGAAGAAGCCGCCAAGACAGCAATAACGAAACAGATGGTATAGATGCTATATAGGGCAGATGCTGTAGTCAGATCGCCGTCCTGAGTAAATTAATGAGTTGTCGTCCCAACTGCCAGGGTAAATACGTCGACCTTTATTGCAAATTCCCTCTGCACTAAATGGTCGACCTTTTTTTCGCAAATGGTCACGACTTGCCGCTCCGTTGCTACCGCCCTGGCAATTGCCCTCACCATAGACCCTAGAGGATGCTGATGAAGAGCATGAACCACAAATTTTGGATATTTCCTGTATTTTTTCTATTAGTTTGGTCAGGTTTGCTTGAGTTTGCTCGAACTTATAATGGTTAATTTATTAGTATTTTGAGAATTGAGCACCTTCCGTGGTTCGGTTGTTTCCAAAGAGGCGTCAATTATTTTTTAGAGCAATCTACACACATATATATATATATATATATATATATATATATATATGTGTGTCGTGGTTAATCCGCGAATACGTTTGATTCGTTTCTAGTTGAAACTTGCAAGTTTCAACTAGAAACGAATCAAACGAACGGATGTATTCCCGGATTAACCCCACGACACATATTTCTCCATCCGTGAAACCCTACGTACTTCCATATATATATATATATATATATATATATATATATATATATATATATATATATATATATATATATATATATATATATATATATATATATGTACAAATTTAATATTAAACAAGCTCTAATTTTTAAAATGGTAGGACAATTTAAAAAAATCTTATTAGTGTTACTAAAAATGTCGCGAAATGTCATCAGAATGCCCCCACATATGGAACAAATCCAGGTTCTCCTTTTTTTTTGAAACGGCACTCTTAACAATAACCTATTTGAAAGTGCACGGGGCACTTGTGGCCCGGCCCCGGGGCCCCCACATCATTAGGGGCCCCCATATGTTGATTCATCTATACTTAAAGAACAATAGGTACCTACTTGAAAATTAGTATTCCTTAGAGGAGAAAATTTTACTCTATTTCACCGCCCTTGCAATATGCCCCACATTTGCAGTGTCCCAGGGCCCCGCCAAAGTTAAATCCGGTCCTGCTATTTGACACCCCGTATAATTTACTATATTTATTTTTAAAATAATTTAATATTTAAATATGGTTGTTAATTGAAAATATATCCCACACAGGCAAAAATCTGCTTAATAACTCCACCTAATCCTGTAAATAAATTAAATTTAATTAAAATTAATGTGTGAATCACTAATTATATCAAAGCAAATTTGGAAACTTGTCTTCAAAGTTCATTAACGAGCACATCAAATTGTTAATTATATTAATTTTGACATATTTAAGATCTCATTTATTATAACGAAGTTTGCTAAATATCTTAGCATGCCGGCGCCGCCGGCCACACATGTTTTAAAAATAACAGCAATTTTTTTTATGTATTGCGTTTTTAAAGATTGCATTTAATACTGATATTGTAATGTAATTTTTTGGCGTTCCGTGTATTCCTCTATTTCAAATTATAGGCATCTTGTGGCGTGCCTTACACTTTTTTGCCACTTTTTAGTAAGCATTAACACAACCTTGAATTAAGCGAAACAAACAGGGTCGGATTAGAAGGAACACGCAAGTTCTTCAAGAAAATGAAATTAAATGTCATTTTAAAGACCTTCTATACCAACTTTTGGTTAAATACTTGAAAGAAATATATTTTTTACCTATAAGTAAAATAGGAGGAATGTACCTATGTATATTCTCAATATATTTGTTTTACAGGAGCTGAAAAATCATAACATGAGTACCTATAAAGGGAGTTTGTGTGTTTATATGGAAGAGGTAATCCCAGAAACTACTGAACCGATTTGAAAAATTCTTTTGCTGGTGTATTTCCTGAGTGTTATAGTCTATATACAAGTGTTACCCGAGGCTTCGTTCACGTGGAACCCATTCGTTTACGTGTAAGAGGTAATCTCAAAAACTACTGAACCGATTTGAAAACTTTTTTTACTTGTATGTAGCTAGCACCTTTCTGAGCCTTGTATGCTATATAAGTATTATCCGAGGCTTCGTTAACGTGCAATACACTCGTTTACGTGTCTGAGGTGTCCACGATTCGCTCATTATCTTAGTTTTATTTGTATGGAATACGTTTGTATATTTTTGTTATTGGTTAAACAGGTAACATTTTATTATATTTAGGGTATTATTACTGTTTAGTTTTAATTTTCACATAATCAGTCAGCCGTGGGAAGGATGTTGACCTCTATTATAAAAAGATATCTTTATTCCTATTTCGCGTTGTAAATATCTCTTTTACCGCGCTATAGGTTGAATTTGCACCATAGCGCCACAGGCGGCCGAAGCTGGCAGCAGCGAACAACAGTGATCAGTATACCGTGGAAATTTGGTGACACTGACGTTTTTCCAGGACCTGGTAAAAAAAAGAACCAAAATGATACACACGCATGTATAATTGTTTTCTTCGCTAGTGATAAAAATTAGTTGGAATTTTCACTATCCCGCTTGTTAAGTAATAGCATAGACTAAATTAATAATACCTAGACGAATACTGCCGTGGGACATTTGGTGGGTTTAGAGGTTTATGGTCTAAAAGTTTGTTTGTCTACCATTATATAAATATGTATACTATGTATCTACATGTATATATATATATATATATATATATATATATATATATATATATATATATATATATATATATATATATATATATAATGGTGGACAAACAAACTTTTAAACCATAAACCAGTAAACCCACCAAATGTCTCAAGGGAGACCGGCATTTCGGTGTATTCGAGTGTCTGTCTATATTCTTTATAGTCTCTGGTAATAGTGTGCCGCTACGAACGCTTCCGAACCCGCTATTCCTTGGATGAATTAAGAATGGATACGGGATGATTTAACATTCTTTGAGGCCAAAACAAACCATTCTAAGCAACACTGTAAACACAATTTGTAAACATTGGCCACATCTTATTTGACCTTGTATTTTTGTGCAAAAAAATACATTAGAAGCATCACAAGATTTACTAAAAGTAATAAAAGCACTAAAATACTTTATTTTCTGCTACATAATAATAAATTTAAGTTTAAAAACTTTTGAATATTTTATTTGTAAAGGTTTATTTAAAGTCGCTCCGAGTCATTCTATAAGTCGTACTTTTTCTTTTTTAGTTCATTAGACAAAAACATACGTGTAACTGAGTGTTCAGATGTATTTCCTAAGCAACAGTCTTCGAACGTCCGTAGATCGTACACTAATGTCATTCATCCGAGAAATTAGGTACATTTGGCATCTGTTATTTAGTTTCTCGCTGTGACAGTTATAAGGCTTTCAATCCCTCATTGAATTCTGTCAATTCACAGTTCTTAAAAGCAGGTTTTGCAATTTTTAAAACTGCAGAATAGAAATGCTCAGAAAACTAACTTTAATTAGATGAGCTTTAAAAGGCTTATCCCCACCTCTTTCATGTCCTATGTCATCAGGACAAAAATATGTGGTTTTTAACTAGTGATGTAAGGATACGTATCCAAAAATCCGTTGGATCCGAATATTAAAAGAATCCGGATTATCCGGAACCGGCCGAGAACTTGAATACGGATTCGGAATCAAAATAAATTCGCATTGGGTGGTTACTAATGCAAAGTGCAAAGAGAAAACGGAATCGGAATCGAGTGTAAGCGAACAACACGGTCTGCGATTTGGCATATTTGATATTGTGCTTTCTCTTTCTAATGACATTTCCTAAAAAAAGATGGCATAGTTATCGGGGTAACGGGAATCATATGAGATGAGACCCATTGGTTAAACTAGTCCCGCCTCACCCGAACCGAATTCAAACGAGAACGGCGCGACGCGGTGCCTTCTTATCCCTAAACTTCGACTTCGACTGGTATGATACCGATACCGCATCGACGTACCTAGCCGTGTATCCGGATAGAAAATGTTTTAGTCTGTTGCATGCATACGTATACATGATCTGTAACCGCTGTCGCGCGGGTCAAGAAATGGATTCGAATTCGGATAATGGATACGGATATTAGCTGATTCCGATTCCGTATGATTCGGATATCTAATGAATACGGATATTTACAACACTATTTTTAACCTATATCTTTGTAAAACCAAAAAAAGAAAGTAACTGCAATGAAGCCCTAGTTTTTTTTTGATAAAGTTTAAATCATTGAAACATTCCTAGTTTAAAGGGTAATCCAACAGATACGATAACAGCGCTTTAATTTGACATTAAATAATATCCATTTTGTGTCAAAATGTACAATGTCAATATACAAGTAAAAATACTATGAGAAACGGAGGTACAAAATTGTACGCATTATTTTCAAAACTGTATACTTAACTATCTTTAAAAAATGACAATTTCACTTTATGCTATATAGGATTTAAAAAAAATCAATACCTGAGGCAAACTATAATAAAAATTACATTTGGTACAATAATAACAAATATATTTTTATTTAAAAAACAGTAGGGGATTAGCTTCTTGTAATTTAAGCTTCCGTATTGGGGACCATACTGCTAAATTTTATTATATAAACATGTAGTAATTAAATTTTCTGTGCAAAAAAACACGTTACTTTGATTCCCTAAAAGTGAATATATACTCCGCCCCTGGACTTTTGCTTCACGTCCATCGATTGGTAATTTTACATCAACCGCTCAGCTGTTGAGAGGACAACAGAGACAGTAACACTCCTGAGAGCCGTTTATTCGATTGGCAAAAATTGGATCTATTCGGATCACGTTACGACACTCAAATGCCATTTTATGTCTATCTACTACCATTCTTGATTCAGTTATGTATTTCCTTAAAGTTCGTAAACTGATCCGGATCGATTCAGTTTTTGTCAATCGAATAGAACTCTGGGGTACCATGTGTTCACAACAAACAACAACTAAACAGGTTACACGTTCGATACCATGGATTTATTAAATAAAAGGATTCGATATCCGTATACTGTGAGCGAATCGAACGTGAAGCCTTATATTTTGTTGTTGTTATTCTCTTGGGGGAGCAGTTTACGAACTACGAACATAGACAAGACTACGAATTACTACGTAATTGAATCAAGAATGGTAGTAGAAAGAGATAAAATAGCATTGGAGTGTTGAAGCTCAGAAGTGTTGCTGTCTGTGCTGTTTGTTTAGGAAAACGGCTGAACCTCGGTCTGAACACTCGGTTACACGTACGTCTTTGTCTAATGAACTAGAAAAGAAAGTGCGACGTATAGATTTATATAGATTTATAAATGACTCGGAGCGACTTTAAATAAACACCTTTAGAATTTAGAAATAACATAACCTATAAATAATGAAACATTTTTAACTTAAATTTATTATTATTTAGCAGAAAATAAAGTAATTTAGGGCATTTATTACTTTTAGCAAATACCTAGGTAAAATAAGATGTGGCCAATGTTTACAAATTGTGCTTACAGTGTCGCTTAGAATGGTTTGTTTTGGCTTCAAAGAATGTTACATCATCCCGTATCCTTTTATTTAATAAATCCATGTTTGATACGCTCACAGCATACGGAAAATCGAATCGTTTCTTAATTCATCCAAGCGCTATAGAGTCCACTTTCGAAGGACGTAGTTGGACAAATGGTAAGTACATTTTCACCTTACGTTTCTTTACCGCTCTATTCCGCTTTTCAATACAAGAGGTAATCTCAAAAACTACTGAACCGATCAAAAACTTCTTTTACTAGTATGTAGCTAGGACTTTTCTGAGCCTTATAGGTTATATACAAGTGTTACCCGAGGCTTTGTTCACGAAGAACATATTCGCTTACGGGTAAAAGGTAATCTCAAGAACTAGTAAACCGATTTAAAAACTTCTTTTGCTAGTGTGTACTTAGGACATTTCTGAGTATTATAGGTTATTAACAAGTGTAATCTGCAGCTTGGTTCACGTGAAAAAAGTTTGTTCATAACGAAGAAATAATCTCAGAAACTACTGAACCGATTTAGAAAACTAGTTTACTGGTGTGTAGTTACGACCTTTCTGAGTGTCGTACGATTATACAAGTGTAACCGGCGACTTCATTTATGTCAAAGACAGACAAATGAATTTTCGTATCTACTATTTGATTGAAAAAATCTTTTGTGCTTAATAGACTAGAACTGTCTGATTCCCTAGATTCCTTGTATATAAAATTATTAGATAATGGAAATTGGAGACCTTCCTAAATATACAAATTATTAATCTACAAGTGATTTGTTATCCACGAAAAAATACATGCGTGGGTTAACTAGAGTAGGGTAGACCGGGGTCGGTTGTAACATTCTGACTTTAGTATTTAATTATGAAAAAACTATTAGAATTGGAAATAATATTTGTACGGCTATAGTTAAGGTAATTAGCTACCTTTATTATGTAAGTGATATTTGAGGGCTGAACAAAGTAAAAACCTCACAGGTAACTAAAAATTAAAGTGATGTAATTTGTTACAACCGCCCTGACCCAGTGTCGGTTGTAACACTAAGGGGGGTCGGTTGTAACACCACATTTATGATAGGACTATGCTTAAAATTGGGGATATAATAAAATATTTATATAGGACAATCATGGATACTGGTAAATTTTCATTGGGTGCTTCCAGTTTCTTCTTGTATCTTGTCAATGACACGTGGCATAATTCATATTGCTTTGTTGATGATCTAATAGAGAGATTCCCATTAGTAACTTCTTTATATGCTGGTTCGTAAAAGGTTATATCTTTCGTAACACGGTCTGTCTTCCTTTTCTTCGTACGGGGATTTTAAAAAAAAGCAATAAAAAACTATATTATCTGTACTACAACGGGGTCGGTTGTAACGTTACAACCGTCCCCGATTTGCTTTATTACAACCGTCCCCGACTGTACTTGCAAATTTGTATTACAATTTTTAAGCAAAAAACACAACGACACGGTACAAAAGTATGCCTATACAATAACAAAATACCTAAAAAAACTGTCTAGCACGATAAATTGTACTTACATGGCTTTTTATGCACTTTATCACAATAAAAATGAACTCGAATAAAGTTACTTTTTAATATAAAAAAACTAAATGGCTCTATACGCACAACTGTGTTTCATGGAGCCGGTAATAGTACTAATGGGAGTTTAGCAACTGAATAGGCGGAATCTTTGACAAATTAGCGCATGCATATCAATTACGTTTATGAAGATATTTGAGATGTTACTTTTGACCCCTGTTACTTTCGACCCCGGTCTACCCTACGTCTTATTCATATCTAAGCCTGCAAAGTTCTGTAGAAAAATTTGTTACAAAAACGTTTTTTATGTCAAATTAAATGTGCATATTAATGAACAAAATAACAACATGACTAATTTTAACATTTATGGACATATTTCCAAAGGAAAAGTTAAATATGAAAAACAATATTACTACACCAGCATGGCGGTATTGGTGTTGGGCCTCAATATGCTTTTAATTGAAATCAACGAATCTAATCATTAAAAAAAAAATGTTACAGCGAATTGCCAAAAACGTATTTATTGTAGGTATGACCATTCATGCGCACTTAAACAAACTCGTAAGAAAGCTAACCATCTCATTTCTTCAATCATCGGTCCGGAAGTAATTAATTTTATTGTGTAATTTCCATTATTTATTTGTAATCGATCAATTACGCAAGGATAAAAAAATCTGTAGTGGTAAAAATAAGAAGAAAATAAACTGTACGGATGATTAGATACCAATAGCTAAAAATATTGCATTAAATACAAATATTCTTTTTCGTAAATACATTTCGTACAAAATTTTACCACTGGAGCATTTAATTAGACCTGATTTACATGAGAAATTATTACAAATCCACCTCACGAATTTTTATTTTCAGCGTAGCAAATCTTATCAACGATCTAGCGTGCTTTGGAGAAATTTTCGGGTTGGTCATTTTTCATTTTCTTCGCAATTCTACCACCAGTATAAGTATATGCAAAGTATAATTTAAAAGTCTGCAAAATGTTCAACATACAGGATGTCGCTGTGCTTAAAATAATTTTAAATTTCTTGGTTTTAACATTACAGAAGTTGGACAGCTGGATTTGGAAATAATGCAGATTCAAGTGGGATGGAAGAACTGGAAAAAAATCTAAAGTATGCAGATTGCAGTGTGATCCAAGGGCGTATCCAGCTTACAACGGACGGAGGGACAGCTTTCTGAATAATTAAGATAAGGTCGTCAAGCTTGCGGGTGATTTGTGCACTTTCAAGTGATTCGCTATACTATAATTTAGGATTCGTTAAAATTGTATTGGTACAATCACTTCAAAATTTTAAAGTGATCAGTTATTCAGGACAAAATTATTCTAATTCAGTAACTACATAGTTTGTCCACATTTTAAATTAGACCCGCTATTGCTTTTAGCGTTTTGCAAGTACATAATTTATATGAAATAATTTACCAATCTGGCCATCTAACCCGGACTTACCCTATATTAATGAAGAAGCTTACAGCAGTCTTTTAATTAATCATGGTTATATTTTTAGGCAGATATTTAATTAATACAGATAATTAGTGAAAAAATGCCTCGTCAGTCCGGGCAGACTGTTTACTTACTCTGTGCTTTTACTTAATGATTTTTATGAAGCTTAAACACTGATTATAACGGTGTTATTCTACCCTTAAAGGGTTTAATTATGAGGGCAGTAATGAATCATCTGTTCCATTAAAAATACAGGGTGCACTTAAATGTATGATGGGGCATCTTGTTATTACATTTTGTTAAATAATTCTTGCGACGAAAGACAAATGAAAATGTTCTTGAAAGTCTGTAGAAGTTATTAAACTTATTAAAATGTTTTATTTATTTTAATTAATTCTTTTTAAAAAATCACGTTCCCCTGTTCTCTATCGTTTTTCTTATTATTATTTTCTCCCTTCACTTTTCTTGCTTTTTTCTCCAGAAATAAGAGATTTAAATTGTAACTACCATTTTTATCTCTTGCCAATGGTATAAAAATATTGATATTAATATCCAATTTTACATTCAGGAGTTTCATTATTATTGAAAATGTAGGAATAAGCTTGACACCGAAAAGTTACCTGTCGTTTTGAAAACTAGTCCATTTTCATTAAAGATAACTGTAGATTTCATTGTGGAAACCCTTCAAATGGATTCGTTGTCGAATCGGTTTGACGACGAATGTCTAACTTTAGTTGTCACATTTTGACAAGCTGGATGTAAAGTGGGCAGCCAATATTTTTTAATTTTTAAAAACAAATGCGGTTGAAACTTTTCCATAATAAAGCCTAATAATAATAAGTGTGTACTTTTTATACACTGTGTGTAAGAAGTCCCAGACTTAATATTGATGAAGTATACAGGATTGCTTAAAAAGTTCTGACTGATAAAGCATCTACTTTGTTAAATTGAGTAGCCTATTTTTGTTTTAATTTTCACCCAAACATACCAGTACCAGAGAGACTGCGATGTTTGTGTAAAATTAAATAAGCGTATTATTCCACAAAAAGTCCCTGGTTAGGGCAAAAGGGTCGGGAAAAAGTAACAGGGAAGTCAAATACTAAAATATATATCCAATAATTTCCAAAAATTCCAGGGCATCGTGTAGGGTCTCAAATGAAAGCTTATTGAAGCACGAATTCAACGATATATATAATGTATTTAATATATGTTTAAAAATTGCTGTCCCCGACCCTTATCACCAGAAGGATCGCTGAGAAAAATATGAAAAGAATCATGAACATTGAGAACTAAGTGTAGATTGAGCAAAAATTATCAAAATTGAAAAATTCTAGCGCTGTTAATTGTTATAAACGATTTAATTGTTGATTTCGTTATAATTGCTGAACCATTGGTTTTAAGGAAAAAGTTGTTTGACAAAAAATATTTCTCACGATGTAAGGAACAACTTACACGTTTTTCAGAATTTTTATCTTAGCCCACTCAGCTCCGCGCATACCCCATGTGACACGGCGTTGGTGCCGTCAGCGGCGGGTAGCGCGGCATATGTACGGAGATCGGGCTGCCGAGGTTTGCTCGGATTTTCTGATGGCACGGAACACTAATTGCGCAACTATAACTTGCACTTGGCCGATTTTGTTATAGTTTCTATTACTACTTATAAAATATTTCAAAATATTCTTCAATTAAAGAAATAGTCATTGGTCAGCCAGAAGTTTTTGGGCATCCATGTACTCATATTTAAAACTTATTTTAGGTTAAAGAATTTGCTTGATCAACTGTTACTTTTTCTAGAAAATTTTTCCATAGCAATAGCTCTGGAACTATTAGGTTTGGGTATATACAGGGTGTCCGAAAAGTCTTAATATTGGCAAATATCTTTGCTACTACTAAAGACAGAGACACCAAATTTTAGGTGTATCTTACCGGTTAGTAAATCTACTTTTTTGTGTAATTTAATCTTTTCAACCCCCTTGAGGGGTGACGCTAAGGAATCGAGGTCAAAAATTTTAAATGCAACCCTATGCCGTGTGGTACCTTTTTTTAAAGGTCTTCAAAAAAGAAACATTTTACCGCAAACCCGAGGTCCGTATCTTAGTTCGTTTTTAAACGGCAAACCTGTAAAAATAAAAAATAGTGAAAAAAAATTAACGGCCAGATTCTCAAACGCTAGTCCGGTCTAATCTGACAATCAAAAGTTTTAAACTGTCAAGTGTAAAAATAAAACAACTAAGTTTTAAACAATGAATTTGTTTCTGAGGAACTAGTACTAAATATTAAACCTTCTTAGTGAATCTGAAAGTTAAAGTTTAAGTAGGTACCTTTATTTCTCTTATTATTTTAGAAGTTCTTCAAAATGACCACCATGAACTTCTTGGCAGTAAATTTTTTTCAAGATTTTAAATTTTTATAGGCTTGCCATTTAAGAACGAATTAAGATACGCACCTCGGGTTTGCGGTACAATATTTCTTTTTGGAAGGCCTTTAAAATGAGGTATCACACGGCATAGGGTTGCATTTAAAATTTTTGACCTCAACTGCCTAGCGTCACCCCTCAAGGGGGTTGAAAAGGTTAAATAACATAAAAAAAAGTAGCTTTATTATCCAGTAAGGTACACCTAAAATTTGGTGTGTTTATCTATACTAAGAGCAAAAATATTTGCCCATACTAAAACTTTTCAGACACCCTGTGTTTACCTAGGTTACAATTTTAAGCAGAATTAGAAATAAAAGCACAAGTAAGATATTTCATTTAAGACAGTATATTTTGATACGTCACGACTTTTTAAGCACCCCTGTACGAACTTGTCTAGTTTTTAACATAAGCAGTCGGTCTGGAATTTTTTACACGCAATTTATATTGCCACCTTTCTGACCAGTTGCACAAAGCAATTGAAATAAGAATTAGCTAATTGGACACTTACAATGTGACACCACTCGTGTCACTGGAAATTATTTGCATTAAGTAAATTTTTCTGTTAATTACTTTCAGGACTAAAAATATTTTATTTATATAATCACGGACTAATTTCAGTTATTAAGCGATGTGATAAGTTTATCCAGACTTAACATTTCGTCCAATGTTGATTTCTCAGCTAGTATGGTAATTCTAATAAAAGATGGTAATCTAAAGCTAGTAATGTTTGTACTTTCACGCAAAACGATTGTAAAATTTAATTGTATTTATATATATAGTACCTTGATTAGTTATGCAATAACTAAAACGCATAACAAAACCTGTTCAATTTTATCCATTGAAAGTGTTTGGGGGTTTTAGATTTATTGCGATATGAAAAAATCATATTTAAATGTTTTGGTAACGAGAATTAGTGGCAAAAGCCTAGTATATTTATTTTTGCACGCTCAGGTAATTTGACATATTTAATATTTACTCGATAAGTGATTACTTACCGATTAAATCTGTGACAAACTTGTAATAACAGCAGTTTTCATTCAACAATAAACTCTGTGTCATAGCAACTTAACACAGCCACTATTTCATTTATGCTACTAGGTATAATTATATATTTTTTTAAATATTTTTAATTAATCAATATTTGAGCGTACCAAAAACGTTATAAGCACTGCGGTCAGTGAAGTAAGTGTCTTAATGTACTATAACAATACCTCATTTTAATTAGGTAGATTAAATTAGCCATGAAGGGCGTTTTCATTTTGAACATTTTAATGCATATTGGGTTGTTTTAAAACAACCTTAACGCTGAGCCTTTAAACAAAATTCTTGTATGCACTAACAATTGTCAAATAGCATATCGAAGAGTTTCTCTCAATTTTTCCATCCCACTTGCATCTTCTATGTGTTATTTTTACATCTAACATAACGCCTTCTACTTGTATAATGGTGAAAGCTAGATATTCAAACTTCTTTACTTATTGCATCCTTGTTTCTACTCTTCGTCCTTCATTGAACTCCATCATGTGCTTAGTTTCCTTCCTACTAATTTTTAGGCCTCTGTCTTCAAGAAATCTCCCCATATCTGCGCTTTCCTTTACCATACCGTCCGCGATATCACGCACCAGGGGAATTCATTTCCATCCATAACAATATGCAATAGATAAAGGCAACGCCGAACTCTGGTGTAGCCCAAAAATGACATGGCCCAATGGTGTCAATCCTACACTACTTACCTGTGTCCTAGTGTACACATAACTCGGACAATCAGACAATCATTTCTCTGGTTTTCAGAAATAACTTTAGTTACGAAAGTAAACCAAGTCAATACCTAGTTTGAGGGTCTTTCTAAAGTCAGATCGACCATCCATAAATACAAAATAAATAAGTCAAATTACAGAAAATGGGGATAAAAACTTTAACATCGGACAAAGTTACAATCATTTTAACTTCATTCAATGCCAGATACTAGATGACTTGTTAAAACACTCGGATAATAACTGGCGACAGAATATTCTGATCAGTAGGAGCACTGTCGGATCATTACAATATCGGAAATCGGATCCATGAGGAAACGGCATTATCATGAAAATATTTTAATTAGCATTTATAAATCTAAAATTGCACTGTCTGACTTAAGTCATTTTTAATAATTGACAGTAATTGAAGGTACCAAAATTCGCGATTAGCGATGGGCAATAGTAAACCTCAACGAATCAAACGACCCAACTCGCGTCACTGGAAATTTTCGCAATGTTGCGTTGATTAGCATTGTAGCTGATCGCTACCAGACCTCATGCATAAGTTTGAGGTGAATCGCGGCGTGGTGGCTGGAGCCCGCGGTAGCTATGAGCAATATTTATCTTTGTCTTTACATCATTAAAAAGAGAGATGATAATAAGACCGATAAGTCGTCATTCCGTCCAATTAGTACGTGTTAAACAAACACTAACGGCCAAATTTTCCAACGCTAGTCCGGTCTAATTTGACGACCAAAAGTTTTAAACTGACAAGTGTAAGAATAAGACAACTAAATTTTATAATATGAATTTTTTCTGAGGTTTTTTGCAAATTTATAAAGAAAATGGCAATTTTAGTACGTACTTCAACAACAATGGACTAAAATCATTCTAGCAACCCGTTCCAGGATGAAAATCATTTGGAAACCAAGCAATCGCTGAAATATCGGAATAATTCATAAGTTTTTAATGATGACTTATTAACAATGACAGGAGGACAGAAACCTGTCAAGAAATAACTGAGCAACTAGAAGACCTTAATTTAAACCAGTACTAAATCTTAAATCTTCTTAGTGAATCTGAACGTTAGCTCAGCACATATATAAGTATTAGATATTATTTATTGGCAACAAATTATTTTAGAATCAGTTTTTTCGAGCGTTTGCATTTAAGGTAAGGAAATAATTTAGTTGCAATAAATAATCATTCATTAGTAAGTAGTTAGTAAAGGTGCAAATTATGTTTTTTAGGTTTATTTGCACCTAAAATGTAATTTTATTTTTATTTTGTTCGCAGTTAGCAATCGAAGTTTATATTCACAGTGAATGAAAAATCGCATTGGCAATCACAACTGCGAATGAAAATTCGCGATTTGGCTCATCTCTAGTCTGGGTGCCCTCCTGCTATAGCGATTTCTGGGCCCTTACCCTTCATTTAAAAAAAAGTCCTTCGTCAGGTAGGCTCACACCCAGGGTGTCTGAAGAACAGACAACATGTTTACCAGAATCAAAATGAGACCTTATATTCATCGGTTCGAATAGGATGGGTCAGATATAGTGGGTCGCGCCAGTTCACCCAGTATTGCTCCAGAAATTTTCGGCTGCTAACACAATAAATAGTCCTTATTTTATTTTTATTTTACTGATTTTACGGTCTTCTTGTTCTGCACTAGCGAAGAAGTTAATCTTTGCATTTACATCTAATATTATTACCTATAGACCGCAGAAATTTCCCATTTTTTACTATGGTACATTGGTGCACTTGTGCTGTCGAAGAAATTCGACATAACCTACCTGGTTTGTATTAGCAGCCGAAACTTTTTGGAGCGAGCAGTACTGGGTGAACTAGTTGGTGCGAGCCACTGTATCTCACCCATCCTATTCGAACCGATGGATTTAAAATCCCATTTTGATTTACAATTTTTGCAGATGATACTACAATACTTTGGAATAGTAAAAATAGTATTGAATTAAAAAAAGTTATCGACATTGACTTCTTTAAAGTTAAAGAGTGGTGTGACTCTAACCTGCTTTCATTTAATATTAGTAAAACTAATATATTACCTTTTAAATGTAAACTTAAAGATGTTATCTTTGACAATCAAATTGTTAATAACCCAAAATTTATAAAATTTCTAGGAATTCATATAATCAAAATCTTACCTTTAATGACCATATTGAAAAACTTTGTAAAAAATTAACATCAGGTTGATATGCACTTAGAATTCTTTCAAAAGAACTTGACTTTGATGTTGTTAAAAATGTTACCATTCTTTAATTGAATCTTTCTTAAGATATGGAATTTGCTTCTGGGGAAATTCTAGTCAATACCTTATTCACTCTATATTTATTTTACAAAAATGAGCTATTAGATACATTTGTAAAGCAAATTCTAAAGATTCTTGTAGACCTTTATTTATCTCTCTCAAAATTTTAACTTTACCATCAATTTTTATACTAGAAACGGTTTGTTTAATGCATAGAAAACATATAAATCAATTTAATAATTGCATTCAATGTAATACAAGACAAAATTATAATGTATGTCTACCTATACCTTCCTCTAGTCTTGTAAAAAAAATGAATTGAATGTGATCCTAAAAAGATTTTTAATAAACTTCCTTTATGTATAAAAAATATTTTGGTATTTAAAAAATTTGGAAAAGTTGTTAAGAAATTATTATTGGAGAGGGCATTTTACTCATTAAATGAGTATTTTGAAGATACTTTGTCATGATCATTTAATTAAAGCATCATGTAGTATTATTAGATTTATAGTATTATTGATTTATATACCTGTTTTATATTTTTAGTTTTTTAGCTTTGTCTATAAAGATGTTATGTCTTTTTGACCATAAAGCATATTTTGATTTGATTTGATTTGATTCTGGTAAAAATGTTGTTTGTTCTTCAGACACCCTGGGTCTGAGCCTGCCTGATGAAGGGTAAGGGCCCAGAAATCGCGATAGCAGGAGGGCCCCAGACCAGAATCAGGAAATATCCCGAATTTCATTTTTATTTTTCATTTTACGGTCTTCTTGTTCTGCACTAGCGAAGAAGTTAATTTTAAATTTAATATATCGCGGCTAAAAATATTTAGTTAGAATAAATATGGTCTAAAATATTTTTTAAAAGGCCTTTAGCGGCCGGTCAAGGCACACCTTAATATGTTCACATCGCATACTAGACGACTAAAAATATGCCGAACACCCAATGCTGCAAATACATACAATAAAGCTTTTAAGTTCCAACATGAGCCTAAAGCATATTTGTTTCAACACTTTCACTGCTGCCAAGCCTGTCAACAGGCATTTTTTCTAACCATTAATAAATGGCGTTAACATATTAAATTATTAAAGCGTTTAGTACGTTAATAAATTTTGATTTAGGTGTCTGTTTTAAGTAGAATTTATCTTGGAATTAAAAGATTTTTTCAACTGTCTCTCATCTTTAAATGTTTTTTATCCTTATTAATCTACACCATTTTCAGATGGTTTGGAATAATTCTTAAATAGAAAATGAGGTGATGCCAACTTTTCATCCCCACCATATTAATATCTTTCTTTCTCTCATTTGCGAAATTTTTTCTTTAGATGTTGGCGGGTGGTGATGGAATGATTTATGAATGGTTTCATTTGTTATTTCCTTAATCTAACTGAAAGACTTATTTTATTATTAAGTTACCAAAAAAAGTTATTACACCTAGGTATATGAAAAGCTTTGCTTGCTGAGAATAATATGAACATATTCAAATTTTAAATTTACAGAACAGCCAAGAAATAAAAAATACTCCGAAATTGCCCTGATAATTTGTACCTACCCCTAATTTTTATTTGGGAGTATAATGTAATAAGAAAATGTCTCAATTTAGAGTAATGGTGTCTTATGAAAAAAAAAAAAGATTGCTACCATTTCCAAAAAAATCAACATTTTTTAAATAAGTAAAAATTTACATTATTCAATGTAAACTAGTAAACTACTAGACTAGACTATGTCCAAATTTTAAAACTTAATAAATTAATAAAAAAATTAAAATAATGGGCGTAAAGGAAATATTTGTGTTGTTCAGTAATAACGCTGCGTTACACAGTGAAAGAAAAATCGAGTACCCTCTTCAAATTATTGTGTTTATTTTATGAACTTGCTCTCTTAAAAAGAATAAATAGTGTTTGGTTTTCTATCACGTCCAATTTGTTAGGTACACTCAACAGCAACAAGAAAAAATTATAAAACTGATTTAAATGTATCGATACCAATTTAAAAAAAATAGAGTTAACAAAATTATTTTTTGAAATAGTGGTATTACAATTTAAATAAAAAAAAAACATTGAACTTGGATAAGAAGTAAGTAATTTTTTAACTTTTTCCCTTACGGGACGAAGAATCCTTTCTCTTTAGACGCCAACAGTAATTGCCTAACATAACTGCATTTCAACGACCTTAAAACTGTTCCTCAAGCCTCTTCACATCCTGGAGGAACCGCTCGCACTGTTCATCGCTCGCGGCTCCAAGGTGGGAGGGGAAAAAATCAAAATGCGAATCAAGAAAATAGATCTTGAGCGACATTCTGCATCCCATCTCTTGGTAAGCATGTAACTAATTGTTGACTAAAATTTCCGCATTTTCGGCTCTTTGATTCCCTAAAAAACCTTTTACAACAGCTTTCAGTGAAATCCAGACTTCTAACTCTTTGTTATTTAGCTTTCAGCTGAAATTTGGGTCTGTCATTAACTGAAATTCTTCATTAAACCGATCTTAATGTCCAGTGGAGGTAGAATGACATTTTGTGGATCAATAGGTTCTTCGCATTGCCGCACACAAATTCTGTTCTTTTTGGCCAATGTTTCATTTAAAAGAGGTTGTCAGTAGCTCTACTATCCCACATACAGAGAAAACAGCAGTACTTAGTGAATCCACCCTGCAATGCAAGTAGCATGGCTACTACTTTCAGGTCAGCACACACTTTCCACTGAAAATCTTTGTATTTTATAACATTCAGTATGGATTGCATAGTTTCATGTTTCTTTTAACACAACATAATAAGCAAGCGGTATTGACGGATATTGATTGCCATTATGGAGTAAAACTGCATTCAAACTTGTTTTGGAGCCTTCAATAAAGAGACGCCAATCCACTGATTTCCATCAAACTTGCTTTATTGTTACAGAAACTCAAGTTTTCAAACTTTAAGTAAAATGAAGCTATTTCTCTATTTCGTTCTATAGATATTTTTGTACCAGGTGCCAACAATTTTCGCGCTTGCAAGCTAGAACCAAGTAATTCAGCTTACCATAGTAATAAATTCAAGTCTCGAATCAAATCGTTCAATTTTTTTGGATCAATTAAATTCGAATGGTGCTCTGAAGAAGATATAAAATGTGGATGTTTGTAATCTCTAATAGTTTCATCATCGATATCTTCATCACTTAGCACTAGCTCTGCAGTTTGACATTTGCTCGGAGGCAAAGGAGGAGGCATAATATCATCCCTATGAGCTATTGGTTTTGACACAGAGTTTACAGTAGGATACTCTATGTTGTGATTGATTTTCTTCGAAAATCCTCGTATATCTGTCATGCAAAAATAACAATCATTGTATAGTGATTGTGAGGTTCACGCCAAAGTGTCGGTACTGCAAGCGGTATGGAAGTTTTGTTTCCATTCAACCAAGACATAAGGGTAGCATAGAATGATACGCAAAACACCTGTGGAATACAAGGCTTATCTTGATGTACATACAGGCCGACCAAAATAAAGAAAATATGCTTTTCTTACTTTCAGATTCTTGTTTTTCTTGCGACTTGAGAATGTAGTGTCCACACATGTAACAAAACTTGTCTGGCGAATTTTTACACTGGCGTCGGTCACTTTTTTGCACATTTATCTTAAAAATTGACGTATTTACACGTTTCACAATTTCATTACAAATGTATTGATACAGGGTTCGCTAAATCGTTTAAGAAAGTCATTAAAAACTCATAAATATTATTTTAAAGAAAACTACTTGGATTTAACTTCAAAATTTGTTACTTTTCGGTATAATTTATTCCAATTTAAAAAGCCGCCCCATTCGCGTGCTGTCATGTGACGTCAAATGATATCTAAACCACGCGTCGCTGTTTTGTGCTTAGCTCTTAAATTCAATCTCTTTTTTTCAATCTTCTTTTCACCTTTTTGCTGCGTGCTTGACAGACAGGCACGTGATCGGTTGTACTACCGCCAAATTCAAGTAAGTACATTTTGTTACACATTTATTTTTATGGTATAATAAATCCTATCGAATGATTGAACAGAAATGTTGAGGTTATAATTTACCACTGTCAAAGTATAGCGCAGTGGCGGCTGGTGAAATTTTAAAGTTGTATATCTCTGTCGCTAGTTACGGGACTCATGCCAAATTCACGGTTTTTGATAGCGAGCCTACTAGAAGTTTGGGTAAAAAAAATATACTTTGTAATTTGCGAGAAAAAGTTTAATTTTGCCATGGCACATCATGGGAAAAAATGAACACGTTTAGGTCTTTTATTTATTATTTACATCACTTTGTCGAAAATTCTTAAAGTTTAAGAGAAAAAATGCGTTAATAGAAAGTTATAGTCATTTGAATTTTTTAAACCTAAAATATAATTTAAAAAAAAAATTCAACTGACTATAACTTTCTACTAACACATTTTTTTCTCTTGAAAGTAAAAAAATTTCGACAATGATGTAAAATTGGTCTAGAAAAAATAATAAATAAAATACCTGAACGTGTTTATTTTTTTCCCCGGGTGTGCCTGGGCAAAATTCAACTTTTTTTCGCAAATTCCAAAATATTTTTTTCTTTATCAAAACATTCCTAGTTGGCTCACTATCGAAACTTTAACATTCAGATTCACTAAGAAGGTTTAAGATTTAGTACTGGTTTAAATTAAGATCTTCTAGTTTATCAGTTATGTTTTGACACGTTTTTGTCCTGCCATTGTCAATAAGTCGTCATTAAAAACGGATGTATTATTCTGATATTTCGGCGATCTGCTTGATTTTCAAATGATTTTCATCTTGGAACGTTTTGCTAGAATGATTTTTTTTCTATTATTGTCGAAAGTACGTAGTAAAACTGCCCTTTTCTTTGTAAATTTGCAAGAAAGCTCAGAAACAAATTCATAGTATAACACTTAGTTGTCTTATTCTTACACTTGTCAGTTTAAAACTTTTGGTTATCACATTAGACCGGACTAGCGTTGGAGAATCTGGCCGTTAAATTTTAATTTTTTAGGCTGCTTCACCTGGGATCTGAGAAAGCTCTGAAGAAAATTTTACTAAGCATATTTGTTCATAAAGGATATCAAATTTTATCGACAAATTCCAAATTTCGTGAAAATATTCTAATTTTCTTTAAAGAAATGACATTTTAAATTATTTCTTAGACAAAATATCTTAGGGTAAAAATTTTAAAAACTAATTAATTTCAAGGTATTAGAGGTAATTCAATGAAATTTGAATTTTATCGATAAAATCTGATAAATTTATGAAAAAACCTTGAAAGGAAAATTTTCTCCAGAACTGTCTCAGATTTCAGGTGAAGCGGTCCAAAAAATTAACTTTTTTTCGCAAATTTTAAAATTAAATATTTTTTTAAGAAAATGTTTCTAGAGTACCTACCCAATAGTAATATCCTATAATTTGGTGTGGTTCCCATGCGTAGGAACTGAGATAAGACACATCTAAAATTTCATGGGCCGGGCCTGGATCAACTGTCGGCAACAAAGAAAATGGAATAGGTTTGTTGGTTGGCAAATTATCCGATTGTCTTTGTGGTCATTGTTGTACAGTCCTTTTAATCAAATGTAATATTTCTAATCCACGACATCTCCTAATCTTCGGGAAATAATCAAGAAAATAAATTAACACTCGAATTTACAGTACATCAGCCATAATAATACTTTTATTTATATATTATGTGACGTCACAACCAATAGGATCACGTTTCGCAAGTTTAAAATTATGTATAAAACTTTGTAATACAACATCTTACTGTTTCTTAATAAAAACCAAAATAGATGCATACAAGCAACAGCCATATTTAATTTATGCAGAGAATACAAAAAAAAATAGTCCAGGTTTGGATTATAATATGCATACTGCCTATTACCGAACATTTTTAATACAGTTCAAAAAATACTGTAGAATAATTATTCATCTCAATAGTCATTTCTAGTCGGATCAGCCGTGGCAACACTGGGTACTCCTGAGCTTATTAGTTCTAACTAAATGTACTAACTATAAACGATTTAATCGTAAAAGCAAAAACAAAAGCACTGTACATGGCTCGGGTAAATTAACAATTACCAAGCATGCCATAACTACATATTTTTATAAAGGTATCTTTTTCATAGAAACATCTTGGTGCTAATAATTAGATTTAGATATACCGTTAAATATCAATTACTTACTAATTAGACATATTTGAGTTTTTATTTCTCTCTATTATATTCCAATAAAAATAACATAAAATTTTGTTTTTATTAATTTATAGCAACAAAACTTTCCGCTGGCGGTATGTTGCTTTGATCTTTGTAAAGAGGATGAGTATACGATTTATTTGTAGCTTTTTTATGTTAGTACAAGAGCTTAGCCACAGTTCAAGAGCGAACTGAAAACTTATTTTTGATTTAACTTACTACAGTTTCTTTTAGTTAGTTATTTGAGGAATATTTTACGTGCAGACAACTAAGGAGGAGAAAATGTTATTAAAATATGGAAATAAACTTACTTTATATTATTGCTCAATTAGTATGTGTATTGTGTACATGGATTTATTAAATACAAGGATTCGATATCCGTATACTATGAGCGTATCGAACGTGAAGCCTTATATTTTGTTGTTTGTTATTCTCTTGGGGGAGCAGTTTACGAACTACGAACATAGACAAGACTACGAATTACTACGTAATTGAATCAAGAATGGTAGTAGAAAGAGATAAAATAGCATTGGAGCTCAGAAGTGTTGCTGTCTGTGCTGGTTGTTTAGGAAAACGGCTGAACCTCGGTCTGAACACTCGGTTACACGTACGTCTTTGTCTAATGAACTAGAAAAGAAAAAGTGCGACGTATAGATTTATATAGATTTATAAATGACTCGGAGCGACTTTAAATAAACACCTTTAGAAATAACATAACCTATAAATAATAAAACCTTTTTAACTTAAATTTATTATTATGCAGAAAATAAAGTAATTTAGGGCTTTTATTACTTTTAGCAAATCTTGTAATGCCTCTAACGTATTTTTGTACACAAATACAAGGTAAAATAAGATGTGGCCAATGTTTACAAATTGTGTTTACAGTGTCGCTTAGAATGGTTTGTTTTGGCTTCAAAGAATGTTACATCATCCCGTATCCTTTTATTTAATAAATCCATGATTGTGTACATATAAATCGTGAGATAGTGACATGTCTTAAGTTGCAATTTTTTGTTGTCTGCCTTCTGAATAATAAAAAAAGGTAAGTTTATTAATGAAGAAAAGTGAGGTTTAGACTCCGGCCCGGGTGACGCCCAAATCAAAATTTAATATTTTCATTTGTACGAAACGTAAGTTTTTTGGGACGATTTTGTTCTGTCTGCCATGTGTATTAAAAGAAAGTCATTGCAAAATGATACATAAAAAATGCAGATGATTAGCAAGGACCCAAATGGTTAAAGTGTCCGGGTGAAGAAAAACGAAAACTTTTTCGCGTTTTTCTGTGTCTGCCAATGGAAAGTAGACAAGTTTTCACTATGAAAAAGTTGATAAACAAATTGGCAGACGGTTTGCACATTACCAAATCGGGGTTTCTGCGGAAAATTGTGGAAATTCCAAAGATTTTTCCGTGATCTTATTACACAAAAAGTGAAATCCAATATGAAGCGTGTGTTGTAAAATGTTCTTATGTACAATGGCAGACAAGTCGAGCATGTCATATTAAAATAACGAAAAAAGTTGTAAAAAAAAGAAAATTTCCGCGACTAAAACTTACACGGTGGCGCTATAAGTTACAATTTGACACAGTTTGTACTTTTACTGTTCGAAGAGAGATTTCAATTCATGAAACGAAATTTTCGTACGATAAGCGCTGTGATTAAACAAATTAGCGCTAAAATGACGTTGACAGAAACCCTACATATAGGGTATTTCCACGAGATCCTCTTGATATTCACTAACAGCATGTCACGAGTCTGTTACTCAATATATCAATGCAGATATCATATGACCTATAGTTTAAGGCACTTTCCGGTGGATTAGTGGGATCTCGAGAAAATATCCTATTTAGAATTATAAAAACAAACAGGTACATAGCCAACTTATTCCTTGTTTGATACCTTTCCACTTCGTATTTCTGAAATAAAAATATATTAAATGACATTAACTCGAAACTGGGGCAAAAAACTGTAAAAAGTAAGGTTATACTAACTCTTTTTTCATATACGTATTACTACTATATTGTTAGCATCCAATCTACCCTTTGTTAAAATTTGAAGCAAAGATAAAATCTCTTTTTCTTTTGTTTTGTACGTGATGTAACAGCACTTGACGGAACTGTCACTGTCAGTTCCGACAGCAGTTTAAAATGTGAGCTTTTACCTTTCAAAACTAAAGATACCTGGGCAAATTACGTGGTTGTTTAGGAGGGATGTTCAATACGTCATGTGACGGGTTAGCAATTGTTTCCGAAGGCTACGTCTTTTTTTCGTCGTTCGCTGCATACGGCTGTTGCCAGGCTTTCTGTTATGTGCCATGTTTTCAGATTGATAAACAATGCTAAAATAAAGCAATCAGACTATAGGTCAGTAAATAAAGTAAGAATTAAGGCCGATTTATAAACTTGACTTTTCGGGTTTGCGTTCGCCGTTGGATCTAAAGTTTGACCGTGCGTAGAAATCGACTTATGGTCTTTATAAACTTAAAGTTGAACGTTGGCCACCGTTGAAACTGACAGCTGTCGCTGACAGCATATTATAACCAACCTATTTTTGCTTATTTATTTGTTTTTGTGAGAAGTGTTTTTGTTTACAATGGATGGGGATACAGAAAGTTTATTAGCATCCCTTGGAATAATTTTGTGTGTATATGCAGCACAATACAGAAAAAACCTACCAAACTGAAAAGCAGTAAAAAAGCACACTGAAAAGAAAACAAATACACGCCGCCAGGTACGAAGCTTTTGATTGGTTGTTGCCAATTGGCTACGGTTTGCTACGAACGGCCAGCGGCAAAAGATAAAGTTGAGTTAACTCGAACGGCGCCCAACGTCAACGCAAACGGCAGTCGGCAGCATCAACGGTAAATATAAAAGGCGGTAAGTATTTCAGTGCATTTAACTTTGACGGGCGAACGCAAACCGCAAACGTCAAGTTTATAAATCGGCCTTTTTACAGCTAGAGTAGCAATTTCGTTCGGTGAAGAAACAGCTGTGGAAATTTTGAGATAACGATATTTACTAGCATGAGCATAAAATGTCAGTTTATACTGCATTTCATATAAATAAGGGGGTTTAATTTTAGAGGGTTCATGTTCCTGAATATATACTGTATAAGTCGAACGGCGCCCAACGTCAACACAAACGGCAATCGGCAGCGTCAACGGTAAATATAAATGGCGTTAGGTATTTCAGTGCATTTAATTTTGAACGGCGAACGCAAACTGCAAACGTCAAGTTTTAAGCACGAAAAAGTCACGAGCGTCATAGGCATGAAGACATCACGCGTGCTCTGTCTCATTTTAGAATATTCCCGGCTTGGTTGCTGGATATCGATATACCAGTGCCGTAGTCCCTTTAAAGGCTTTTTTAAATTAAATTATCATTGGATCAAGTAAATTTTTTCGAAAAACAGCTTCTTCGAAAATATATTTTTTAAAAAATAACGTTTTAAAAATGCATTTCCCGGAAATGCATTTTTTAGAAAACATAGTTTTTCCAAATTAAAATTATAAATGAATGAAATGTCAATAAAAAAATGACAAAAAGATCCTAAACTAACCTTTTTTGTGTTTGGTCAGGTTTACGTTTCCTTGGATTTGCTATGTTACTGTGTAGTAAATCACCTTCAAAAAAGTGTTCTTTCTAAAAACACGTTTTCTTGAAAAATTTTAGTTTCAAAAAGTGGTTAAAAAAATTCTAAGTTGGTTTCAGAAAAAAAAAATTGCAAATATTCCTAGCTTTGAATATCTGAATTATTGAAAAAGTTCTGTTTTCGAGAAAATGTGTTTTCGAAAATTTTTTATATATTATCAGTCCAAATGGACAGAAGGTATAAGTAATTAAAAGAATGTTAGTATATCGGTAAGTTAGGGTGACAAACCGTTCTGTTTTCGCAAGAACAGGTTTAGATATTTTGTCCATTATGAAATAGTCTACATTTGTTTCTTAGAACCCTAAACAATAAATAAGGAATGTCGCACTCAAGCTTGCTCGTTTTCCATAAACTTAGACAAACGGCGCCAAATGTATGGAAAATGGATTATTTTCATTCGGAGCTGCCTTTTCACAGGTTTGCTTAGTAGACTGCAGACGTCTCGGAAAGCCATAGCGACGGCGCGTGAAGTCGGATGTTTAGCGTTCTCTTTCTCTCCTCTTTCTTTATTCATACACATGTACAACGTGTGAAACAAAACAAAAGGCTAGTCATTGAATGGTGTCGTTTCCTCTTGCTGAAGATCAATGATTGTATCGGATCGGAATTTCAGAAGATACAATACATTTGCTGATTAACTTTTAACCAAACTTTCTTGAAATCGGCTTAAGCTTTTTAACTGCATGTTATCTGATTTCCACCGAATTAATTTTCCATTTTGACGAAATTACTACAAATTATTTTGTTAAATAACAAAGGCAAAACTGACTTTTAATATTATACCATAAAATATTCTTTTATAGCTACTTTTGATGGTTTAAGGCGTCTCTGCTTAGCATTCTAGAAAATCAATTTTAGGGGAATGAGTCGAACTTTTTGGACACGCAACTTTACACCAAAGTTCACCAAGTTTTAATTATATATTTAGTATCGGTCTAAAGGTAACACGAAAGTTGTTAGGACACATTTTAGCACATTATGTTGGGCAATATCGAATAGATTATTCAAAAATTCTCAATTTTTTTAACTTGTTTTAGAACTATAAAATTTTATTTCAAATGAAATTCTTTATAATAAGTATATTAGTATGTAAAAATAGTGTTTTCCATAATTAAAAAATATATATTTATTTTAAGAATAGATACAGAAACAATGCGAATTTTGTTTAAAACTATCAAATCTAAGAATTAGAAATATTTTGTTTTATAAATATACAAAGGTTTAAAAATAACAGTAGTGCCTCTAAGAACAAGAGGAATTTTATTGAATTTAAGCTTTATACTCTTTCATTTGTTGGGTATTAAAGATATACTGAAGACGAAAGAATTAACTAGGTAATAAGAACATGGGGTAATAAGATCGGTCAAACATTTCTGCTAAAAAAACTTCTAAAAATGGATTTTAAAAATATAATACGTAATTTATACAACCAAAAGTCTAGTCAAAATAATTCATACTGTTGTAGTATTTTGTATTGTCTTTTGAAAATCTATGTTAGGTCAGTGTTTTCCGCTCTTTAAATTGCAATGGCAGCTCATATAAAAATATATTTTTAAGTTGTAACCGTCTGTGCCTTTTAGTATGAAATTATCTTGAAGTTAAAAAAAAACTTTTATAAGAGAAGTTTTTTTTTGCAACGAACTATTACAGCTTGTTTTATATAATTTTTTTAAATAGTTCTTATTATCCCAAAAAGAAACTGTTTTGGGGTAATAAGAACATGGGTACATGGGTAATAAGAACCCAATAATAGCACTTTTTCTTTGTTGCAACTTTATTTTTTATGAATCAATAACACTGGGAACTTACCCATTCCATATACCTGACCTCGATTTAATCCGTACATGTTACAAAAATGTGAAGCAGATCACAAATACATACTTTAATTTAAAGTTCAAATGTTCTATCACTTAATCACATAAAATTCCTTTGTAGGATTGATTCTGACCATATAACGTATGTAAAAAGTGAAATTCTTTAAAAATGATATTCTTAAAATTTAAATGGTAACAACTTTTTTTCTATATTCTCAAAATATTAATATACATATCTTCAAAAATTTTGACATTAACTTTATTTCTTTCTTACAGCAGTTGCTGCCTACTGTTACTACTTTTTGTTCTATACATTGGTACATGATGACCAACCAAATACTATGGCAGAATTTTGCAAAGCTGTCATATCATAAGTTGGTTTGTTCCACAGCAGCTATTTTTATAGGGTAAAAAGAACAGACATAAATAAGTTCTCATGACCATCATCATCACACAGCCATATACGTCCACTGCTGGACATAGGCCTCCCGTAAGGTTTTCCATCTAGATCTATCTTGTGCGGTGTTTATCCAGTTTGTTTGGATTCTTTTTATATCGTCTGACCACCTGGTTGGCGGTCTTCCTCTACTGCGATATGCCTCCTGTCGTGGCCTCCATTCTAGGATCTTCTTTGTCCAACGCCCATCCGTGAGACGCGCTAAGTGTCCAGCCCAATTCCACTTCAGATTCGCTATTCTTTCCACGGCATCTGTCAGCTTAGTCCTCTCTCTCACCACGGTGTTTCTAATTCTGTCTCTGAGTGAAATACCAAGCAGCGATCGTTCCATTTTTCTCTGAGCAATACGGATTTTGTTTACCGTCTTTTTGGAAAGAGTTAGTGTTTCCGCCCCATAGGTAAGTACGGGCAGCACGCACTGCTCGTAGACTTTTCCTTTCAGGCACACAGGGATATTCGCTTTAAAGACATATTGCAGCTTTCCAAATCCAGCCCACGCCAGTCCTATTCGCCTGCTTATTTCACATGTCTGGTTGTCCCTTCCAATGCGTAGCTCATGTCCCAGGTATTTATAGGAACTTACTAGTTCAAGATTTGATCCATTTAAATTGATACATTCGCTTACGACGAGATTTGTCATAAATTGTGTTTTGCTGCCATTAATTTTTAGTCCTACTGAGCTTGAGACCTCGTTAAGTCTTCGTAGCATCTCCCTGGCTTCATCAAACCGATTCGCGATGAGAACGATGTCGTCTGCAAATCTAAGGTGGCTTAGTTTTTCTCAATCTATATTGATGCCCATATCTCCGAAGTCCACCTTTTTAAACATATATTCCATTAGGGTTGTAAAGAGTTTCGGTGAAATGACATCGCCCTGGCGTACTCCTCGCTCAATGGGAAAGTCTGCGGTGTCTTCATGTAGTCTAACTGATGCTTTGGCATTTTGATAAATGTTTTTAATAATTGTTGTGTATCTATGGTCTACTCGAGCTTCTGTTAAAGCTTTCAGCATTATTTGTTGGTTTATTGTGTCAAATACTTTTTCGTAATCGACGAATATGAGGATAAGGGGTTTATTGTATTCTATCGATTTCTCGATTAGAACCTTCATGACTAGGAGGTGGTCGTTTGTGCCGAATCCCGCTCTGAAACCTGCCTGTTCTCGAGGCTGATAGTAGTCGAGTTTATTTGTAATTCTTTTAGTAATTATCCTCATGAACAGTTTATAGACGTGCGACAGAAGACTTATCGGGCGATAGTTCCTTAAATCTGCAACATCGCCTTTTTTATGGAGGATTACGACTACTGCTCGGCCCCACTGCGTAGTGGTTGTCCCGTTTGCTATTCAAGCATTAAACAATTTACAGATAGTTTGATGTAGGACATCTCCGCCCTTTTTTTTATAGATTCTATTGTTATTCCGTCATCTCCTGGAGTTTTGTTTTCCTTCATTTCTCTCAGGGCCCCTCTTAATTCATCCAAATTGATTTCGGGAATATCTTCTGATCCCTGATTTTGGACTTTGGGAATGTTGATATTTTGGACTTACCCCAGGCTACCTCAGATAGTAAAGAGATGCATCTGGGACAGGCTTCTTGTTGGTCCGTTGGTAATATGGTAAGAGATCATGGGAGAACAATAGAAATAACTTTTTCTGAGCAGTAGCCGCAAAAACATCTGTAGAAGAGGGACAGATCATCCACGGAACCTCGGTAAGTGGAGAAAGTGAGTCCCTTTATCAGAGCTGGGTCACTAAGTCGGATGGCTTTCTTTTGGATAGGTATCTAAGCGGCGAAGGAGTTGCTGGTCCCACGGCCATTTCTAGGGGTGCAGGCGCCTTCGTGCAAACCCCTTTTTTGGCGCCCCTACTATTTACAGAAAAATGCACTAATGTAAAGAAAAATATATTCGAACAAACATAATAATAATAATAATAATCCACGTTAAAAAACTTTAAGGACCTAACACAAGTATCATCATTGCAAAGGAACAAACATTAAACAAAAATAAATAAACACTCATACTGAACAGAAACATACATAGAAACAAAAACACACTTTTTTGGTTTTCTTGATACTACATGTAGGAAGCAAGGGCTACACCGGAACAAATAAAAATTTAAAAAATACATAAAGAAATATTTGAACACACAAACATAACGACAGAAAGCGCTTTTAAAAACAAGTAACATAAGTCTAATTACAAAGAACAAACAATAAATAAAAAATAAATTAACAATCATACTAAACCAAAAAATAAATAGAAATAAAAAAAATGTTTTGTTTTGTTGCTAAATATGGGAATCAAGGGATACAGATGAATAAATAAACCAAACATTGAGAAAACTATAATTATAATCATATCATAAACAAAGAAATATACTAAAATACTCGCTAAAATTGACGTTCTTGGTTTTATGTTCAAAAAGCCTGTCAAATGATATAATACAGGGTACAGGGTGCCAATTTGAAAAGTTTCAATGCGAATATCTCGGAAACTACAAACTATTTAAAATGGCGGTTTGGCATGAATGTTAATGCTATATAGGTACGGGGAACTAGAACCGCCACAGTTTAGTTAAGTGGTGATTCACCCCCTGCGAACCCCACACCACAAATTTAAAATTTCAAATGGCACCACCCCCCTTGTTATACCTCAAATATGAGGTCTCATTTAGTAGTATTTGCTGCACAAGAAAAAGTTGAATCGATTTGTTTTCCATTTACTACAGGGCTTTAAAAAATGGATAATTTGAATAAAACTAAGCTTTGTTATTAATAAAAATCTTATTTTATTTCATTAGATACTCAAAATGCATTCCATTTTTTCGTAAATAATAGTACAACCTATTTTGAAATTCCGTTCTGACATTTTAAAAGCTTGTCTGGGAATAGCTCTGCATTCTGTAATAATACGTTGCCGAAGATCTTCTATTGCAGTAGGCTGTGTTTTAAATGCGACAGTTTTCAAATAGCTCCAAAGAAAAAAATCAAGAAGTGGTAGATCGGGAGATATCGGCGGCCATTCTATTGAACCTCTCCGTCCAATCCACTGGCCTGGAAATGCGTCACTGAGAAATTGCCGGACAGGTAGAACATAATGGGGTGATGCTCCATCTTACTGAAAATATATCAAATTTTTATTTAGATTCCTGTTTCCGTTAATATCCAACTGATTTTCCAATTCTTTAACAATACGAGGCTGAATGGTGGTTTCTAGCATTTCCAAGTAGTTGTCGCCATTAATGAAAAATGGCCCAACAACGGTGTTACCAAATATTCCCGCCCAGACAGACCTGTATTAAATGGAAAACAAATCGATCAATTAAACTTTTTCTTGTGCAGCTAAATAGATACTACTCAATGAGACTTTTCATTTGAGGTGCCATTTGAAAGGGTAAATTTGTGGTGTGGGGCGCCTAGGGGTGACTTACCCGCTTACCCCTTGACTAAAGTATGGTGGTTCTAGTTCTCCCTACCTATACAACATTCATGCTAAACCGCGTTTTTGAAACTTTTTTAGTTTTCGAGATATTCGCATTGAAATTTTTCAAATTGACACCCTGCATAAAAATTAGTAAATGTCGGTTATTTTTACTCTTTTATTGAACAGTTTCTTATTTGTCACACCTTTGGTCAAAAACAGAGCGGGATAGCAATGCGAGCGAAATATTTTAATTAGTTCAAAGATGTGATATATGTATTCAGGCGCGGCCCGTCCATAAGGTCATTTGGTCAATGACCCACCTAAAATTTTCAGTGATCTACCTAATAATTTATTTTTTAATTTTTTAAAACCAAAAAATAATCTTTTGTTTCAAAGTTCCATGCGAAAAGTCCCCAAGAAAGAATCAAGATATCGTCAAAGGATATCCAAGCTTGCTCCGGGCTGGGTCATATTTTAAATTGATCTTATAGGTTTATATGGACGACATAAATTCATTAAAAGTAAGAGAGAAACAGACATACGCCCTTTAGGAAGTTAAAAAGAGACACAATTGGTCGACGGCCCACCCATAATATCTGGCCACTCCCACTATGGAAATACTCTCAAACCGCCCCCTAAAATATACTATTTCAAAACATTTGGTTCGTAAAAAGAAAAACTAATTAGGTACCTAACATGCGAATTGTATTTGCATCGTATTAATAATATTAATTATTAGTGGTTAAACATAAAATAAATACGAGTTCTGTCAGGCCAGCGCTAGGCATCAAATTTAACGACATCGGACCGATTAACTTATATAACGAGCATAGTGCAGCGGTATCACCGCAGCGAGTTAATCTGACGGTCGCGGTTTCGAATCCGTGCAGGGGCAAGAACTTTTTTTTTTTTAATTTTTTGTTATTTAAAAAATTAGATCGGCTCTAAAAAGTGTATTGGCAACACGTTGTTCCTCGATAAAATATTTTTAAAATTGTTAGATTGTTGGCAATCTCATATTTACTACAGCGTACAGCCTGCACGTGCGTAGACAAATATCGTATTACTATGTCTAGTCGCCAGCATTGTATTTATTAAAGAAAACGGAGTTTCGGCAGCATTCCTAATTTAATTTTACAAATAATCATGCTTTTATCTTAGAATTTTGTTCTGTTTATATTCTGAGATTTTAGTACAAGGCGCGACATCTATTGATGAGACGCTAAACTTATCACAACGGAACCCGCTAAAAACTACTATTTTAGAGTATTAAAACACATAGAAAAAAAGCCATAAACAAAAAAGTGATACTAAAAGTCATAAACATCAAGAGTAGTAATGTTCAATATTCTGCAGTACCTATTTTATGATTTTTGCAGTGTTTATTTGTAGGTAAATAATTTCTTGGCACATTATTAAAAAACCTTTATTAATTAAAAAAGTGTATTTTGCTTGTTGCGTTGATATCACTAGTTGGCCACAAAATTTTGACCCACCTGTAAAAAAACTCACGGGCCGCGCCTGTATGTATTAATGAGTTTTTTCCACCGATAAGCGTTAAACTTAAAACGCTAACATCTTAGTAATTGCTGGTGCTGAAACAAATTTTTCACTTCGCCTCGCTCGGAAGGAAAGCATTTATTCTTGAAGATGATAAACATGTTTCCTCCATTGTATGTAGAAGTGTTGAGATTTTTGCATGTAAGAAATTACGCTCATAACTCTTATTTGGTTTTGTCGATTAGGTCTCAAAAATACAGCAAAATATCTATATTTTAAAATTTACCATCTGTCATAGCATAATCATATCTTTAACCAAATTAATATATCAAAAGCTAACATCAAAGGTATATATAGGTATATGGGTTAACAAAAGCTTATAAGGCCTTCATTTTTATGGTATAATAAGACCTCGCATGCTAAATAAAATTGATGTCTCGAAAAGGCCATCAATCAACCCAAAAGCACAAAGAAATCAAAGAACACGGACGATTTCACACTTTCCCGTATTTGATACATTAATATCTGAAAACGTTTTGCGTGCTGTTCTTTTCTTATTATTTTCAAATCCATTTATTTTGTTGTTATTTTTATCATTTTTCTCAGCCGATTTTCATTTTAAGTTATTTTCAAAATGAGTTTTTCGTTTATTTAGATTATTTATTCATATTATATTCTAATATTTTAGGTCTTGAGCGCGGTGTAAAAATTCGACAGACTTATCGAATTTATTTAATCAGTTACTTATATATGTTCTCGTAAAGTGATTACACATACACAGGTAAGCCATTGGTATTTTATAGCAAATTATTGAGCAACAACAATGTCAGAAAACCAGAAAAGTAGTGATAGGAGCGCGATTACTCCTCATATTACCAAATATACGAGGGAGTATTGAGAAGTACTTAGCCTATCATACAGGGTCCTGCAATAGTGCGGCAGGCTTCCATATCTCATACGAATTAAGTTAGGAATTTTATCCATGTGCTGACTTATACTGTATTACAGGCTGTATTTCAGGAATATATTGTCGCATGTACAGGGTGGCCCAAGAAAGTGAGATTTTTTTAAATGAGGCACCCGTATTATTTTGCCTACTTAGGTTTGTATTAGTGTCCTTCATAATTGTCTAAAATTTTATTTAATTTGCTTCGGTAATTTAAGAGTAATAAATTAAAAACTAAAAAAAAAATTTTACAGCCCTAGAAAAAAAATAAGAAAACAATCTAAGAGCATTTTTTTACCACGCGGCATTGTGTCAAATTTATAACAGGGGGGCTAGAAATACCATGAATTAAATAGTTTTGCCTATTTTATACAGGGTATTCACAATAAGGTTTCAAAAATGACACGTTTTAAACTAATTTGCAAATTTTTTAAACGGAACACGAAAATATTCTTTTACTATTTGATAAAGAATTTCAAAACAAATAATTTTTGTAATAATTGCAATTCATTTAAAATTCCAAACCGTTTTCAAAATATGTATCGAAAACCTTAACGTTCAGATTCACTAAGAAGGTTTAAGATTTAGTACTGGTTTAAATTAAGATCTTCTAGTTGATCAGTTATGTTTTCACAAGTTTTTGTCCTGTCATTGTTAATAAGCCGTCACTAAAAACTTATCAATTAGTCTGATTTTTCAGCGATTTGCTTGGTTTCCAAATGATTTTCATCTTAGATCGGGTTGCTAAAATGAATTTAGTTCTATAATTGTCGCCTGTATGTACTAACATTGCTTTTTTTCTTTACAAATTTGTGAAAAAGCTCAGAAATGAAGTTATAGTATAAAACTTAGTTGTCTTATTCTTACACTTGTTAGTTTAAAACTTTTGGTTGTCAAATTAGACCGGACTAGCGTTGGAGAATCTGGCCGAATGTCGCTATTCATAATAAAGTTTTATAAACAAAAAAGCTAGGCGGCCACGGAAAAAAAGCATGTTATTTTAAAAGATGTTTAAAATGTCTTCCATCTTGTTCACGGCATTTACCAATTCTCGCTTGAAAGGCTCTTTCCACATTTCTGAGCATAGGTGTAATTGTGGCAAACGCGTCAATAAATTCGTATTTTGTTCGGATGTTCCCTATAAACGAGGTCTTTTACATGCCCTCATAGAAAAAAATTGAGCTTTGTTAGGTCGCGCGACCTCGCAGGCCATCCAACTGGTCCTTCTATTCAAAGCCAGCGATTTTCATACTCGTTATTTAACAGGGTTCTGACCTGTTCCAAGAAATGGCTGGGGCTTCATCCTGTTGTAACCCCATATTTTGTAACTGGATGTTTGGAGGTAAATTCTAAATCGATCCTGGTAAGACGTTTGTAAAAATTCCAAATACATTTGGCCATTAAGGTGACCATTAAAAAAATGTGGGCCCACCACATGTTCTCCAACAATCCCCCCCACCCCCACGTTTATTGACCAACGTTGTTGGCGATCTATTCGCCGAAATATTCTTGGATTTTCAACAGAATAATAATGAAAATTATGTTTGTTGACACATCTAGTCTTATGGAAAGTTGCTTCGTCGGAAAAACGAACGTTCACAAAGAAAAAAAGGATTTTCTTGGAGGCGCAATAATTGTGCCCACGCACAAAACTCTGACCCTCTCCGCTGAAAGTCATTTTCACCCAGAGCCTGGTGCAACTGAAAGTGGTAAGCATGAAAATGATGTTTTTTCAAAATTCTTTGGACGACCTCCCACTTATTTCAGCTTCTTGCCCACACATGCTTGACTAATATTTGGCATTTCAATAACTGTCAATAAAACTGCTAACTGATTTTCCTCATTTAGTACCGTCTTTGTTCTTTCGTTCTTTCTGTAGTACACGCTTCCTGTTTCAACAAAGCGCACAAGAAGTCTTCTAAAACTTAACGGTTCTGGTTGTCGCCCTTTCGGAAACCGAGTCGCATAAATTCTACTTGCGAGAAAACAGTTTTTCTCACTCTAGCCCAATACAAAAACCATATCAATGAGCTCTTCCACTGAAAAATTCATTTCTTGAACAAAATATTATCCGTTTAAGTACACTAACTTATTTCTGACAAATAATGTCAAAATGTATTTAATTGCTAAACATGCTTGTTTTTCCATGGCCGCCTAGCTATTCTGTTAATAAAACCTTATTATGAATAGCGATGGCGGGTGGCGATAGAATATTTTAAGAATGAGGATACATCTGATATTTCCTTAATCTGAGACATAAATTTTTGCACACAATGGTTCAATAATATCGTGCAAATAAATACTGATTCACAATCTAAACACCGGAACAAATCTGGAGGCACCAAAGCAAACGTGAGCGACTGCGATGGAGGAGGGGGAGGGAGGCGCGTTATGGATGCTTCGTTGTCGTATCAACCGCAAGCAAACAAACATCGACCGGCGAATGTGTTTTTTTTATAAGGTCCACAATAGTTTTTGATTGGCACTTTGACCTACTGATCTAGTTAATATCGTAGAGAACTAGGTGATATCAGCATTAGCGGCCTTTGGACATTACAGTCGACAAAACCCCTTATTGAAAGTCCTAAATATAAGATGAGTAGCAGTTTCAAGTACAATAAAAAGGACAAATCTAACAAAAGTTACTAATGTTTTTTTAAACTGTTTTAAATAAGTACTTTTCCTGGTATTTTAAAAAAAGAATGTCACTTAATAGTCCTTAAATACTTACCACACAAAAGTAATACGATCTTACATAACGGAAGAAATTAATTTTAAGTAGGTATACCCAAAACGTCTATCTTCCTGTCATTTGGGGTGTATTAGGACGATTTGTCGTCACCCTTCGGAGGTCTCAGAAGTCATTTATCTTTTAACAGTGGCGTTAGCCTTTCAGTGTGGTCCATTTGGTCAACTACAGATTTACTTTTGATTTATGTGTTAAAGAAATTTATTAGTTTAACGCTGAAAATTCGAATATTTTTGTTTTTAACGTACGCACGACTGTGGTTAAGGTCAAGGTTATTTCTGCATGTCTCATTTAATTTTTAACTTGCATTGTTACTTGTAAGAAATTAGTAATAATAATTATACAGAATACATGAACCATGCAACCATAAAGAAGTTAACATAACCCTTCTTTGTACTGCTCTTCGCCTGTGTTTTCATTTTAGATATTTTTATTTAGTTCTGAGAAGTGGAAAAGTATTAATCAAGAATTTATCCAATTGCAGTATTTATCGTTCGAAAATGTCGTTCCATCCGATTCAACTCAATCAAATCTCTTTTGATGGAGCAACTTAAATCTCGACTATGGATATAGCCAGTTGCATCCGATCGGTCGCATTCACTTGAAACTGACTATATATACATTTATGTACTTAAACAATGTAGATAAGTGGAATTGAAATTTATAAAATCCCCATGGATCCTCCCAAAGTGTGTGTTTAACTGCCAAACTTCTATTTTGCGTTGTTATTGTAACAAAATTATTTGTTTACGTGGCAAATAAATGCCGAACTGACACCGAAATGATGTCTCATTTCTCTTTAACGTCGGTGATTCCGACAACAAAAAACCCGTAAAGCAATTTAGAAAACAGCTGTTCCCTATTTTAGATACAGAATTCCAGACATACCAAAATAGTTTACAAAGTGTAACTTGAACAATCTAGAGAAGACTTCCCAATCGAGATTTTCAATAAAAAGACACACATAAAACTGCCAATAGATCAGATTAAAATTTGAAACATCAAAAATCAGCAAGTTAGGTTTTCATTTTCTAAGCTGGTACTGGAAAGACTACCCAACGGGTCTTGGCTCTTGGCAGCTTCAACATCAATAGTCCATATCTAAGGCCCTACTAAGTTAAACAGAAAAAATATTTTGTACTGCTTGGTATTTTGTTATGTGGAACAGTGGAACACATAACTATTAAATCAGAAAGCTTAGCTTACTAAACGGCTTAATTTTATAGTTATATAATAATGTTATTATTTGGAACAATGAAATTTAACCGTTGAATCAATGTGTGTTGGTCATAGAACAACCAATTGGCTTCTTACAATTTTAGATACCATTACTAACCTTCCTGTTTGTGACAAACATTCGTTTGCAACGGGTGTGTGCTTAGTGAGCAACAATTAATTAAGATTATTTTAATTGCTTGTAGTTAATTGTGGGTTCTGGCAAATTAGCGATTATTTATGGGAAATGCCAACAATTGCTATGGTTATAGCGAAACACCGAATGAGACATTTGCTGTGTTTATTGGTTTTAAAAATATGTAATTCGGCTACGCATTTTTTATATGAAATGATTAATCTAAAGGCGCGTATGCGAGGCTGCCTTAACTAAGTTGCCTCGGGCGCAATTAGCTAGAGAATCGGGGCTAGCCGGTAAAGCAATGCAAGCCATTTGAAATAAGCAGGACACATAACCGATTTGGGCTTGCTTCGCGCCTGCTTCACGAGGTCACGCACTGCCGGCGCCGCGCCGCTGCGTGGCAGTAGAAACGTTCCACTCACAGCTTCGCGAGGCAGCCTCGCATGTGCGTACGAGTCTTAATTTAAAAACCGAAAATTTTAGCATCATCTACTGTACAAATTATTGCCAATAAAATAAATAAGCAAGAAGTTACATAGAAAAGGAAATACATTGTGTCAGTATAAAAACTAGGTTTACTGTACTGGTAAATACTGTGATAAGCCCCCTGCTCTGTCCAAAAATTGAAGCTTTCTAGAGCAATGAGTTTGGGCTAGGTTGTAGTTTATAAGTTAGCGCCATTTTGAAAAACCAAGTTGGCGGACCCCGATATGGCTGCCAATGTCTACGGATATCAAGATACAAGATAGGAAGTAGGGGAAAGTGGGGCAGGTTCAAACACGGGGCAGGTCGAAACAATTCAAATTTCGCGGGTTCATAAGCAAATGTTTGTTGGCAATACTGAAGCTGAATTGACCAATCCTCAAACTAATTACATTATGTATCTTTCGATGTCAGTCCAGTTTAATTTATATATATATATATATATATATATATATATATATATATATATATATATATATATATATATATATATACAGCGTGTCTTCGGAAGTTCTTACCATATGGAAAAAAGTTTTATTATTGATTTTACGAAAAAACGTGCCTCTTTATAAAAAGTTCTGCATCGTAAGAAAATAGCATTTCCATTCAAAAATTTGATCTAGTACATACAGGGTGGCTCAAAACTGTAAAAGTCTTAATACACGTGAAGCTAAAAAGACATAAAATCATTATTTAAAGGTAAACTGCCACTGCAAATGTGCTAGAATTACCTTTTTTATGTTAGTAAATTAGGTTTGGAACATACAGGAGGTCCCAAAAATAAAATTAATTTTTGTTTATCGCTTTACAAAAAAAGTATATCTTCATAAAATGTTCTATATTGTGAAAAAAGAGAATGGTTATTCAAAAATTTTTTTTATATAAGACATACAGGTGGCAAAATAATTTAAATTTAAATTATGACTTTCAGCTGTTTAATAATAACATCAAGTTTATAAATATCCTTGCTCTTTTTTACAAGGTAGAACTTTTTATTAAGATATACTTTTTTTGTAAAGTTGATAATAATTTTATTTTTGGGACTCCTGTATGTTCCAAACCTAATTCACTAACACACAAAAAGTTAACTCTAGTACATTTACAGTGGCAGTTTACCCTTAAATAACGAATTTGTGTCTTTTTAGCTTCACGTGGATTGGAACTTTTTATAAAGAGGCACTTTTTCTAATAAAATCAATAATAAAAATTTTTACCATATGGTAAGAACTTCCGAAGACACGCTGTATATATATATATATATATATATATATATATATATATATATATATATATATATATATATATATATATATATATATATATATATATATATATATATTATATATATTGCCATATTTCTCTTTCTAAAATTATAAGACTAGCAGCTTAAAATTTAATTCTTGTTTCAACCTGCCCCACTTTCCCCGACTTCTTTAAAATCCACAAATCTCTTTAAATTTTTGGTGAGTGTGAATGTGAGGACATATGTTCGAAATTTAAAATGGCGGATCCAATATGGCGGCCAAAAACCCTAAAATGTCGGCACTTGGTCGTTTTTTCGTCCAGAATCGAACAGATTTTCATTGCATTTACTTTTACAATTTGTTATTGCGATCGCTTAGTGCAAAAATGCAGACACATTTGCGAAATTCAATATGGTGGATCAAATATGGCGCCCAAAAAGCCTAAAATGTCATTTTTGGTCATTTTTCGTCCAGAATCGATCAGCTTTTTATTACATTCACATCTACGTACATTTTGAGTCAGCTAAAAAGAGAATATAATGAAAATCAAGATGGCGGGTCCAACATAGCGACGAAAAAAGGCAGCTACATGTGGTAAGAATATGCGTAAGTCCTAGAAAGTCATGTGGACCGTACAAGCTTGTTTAAGTTCTTAACGTCAAATAACAGTTAAAGACTTCAACAGGTATTCTTCTTTACGAGGATAAACATAATATTTTCATGTGTTGTTTTTAAAATTTAATTATTTTTGAAAGTAATTGTGACTGGTGTTCTCTGTTATTTTGTGAAAGAATAATGTTCATTAGTTTCGCGATTTTCTGTTTATGTTTAAAATAAAATTTATCTATTTTTTTATGCTGTCTCCCTATTTGATTTTAGAGCATCTAAAAATAGATTGGACGCTCCTCTGTGAAAATAGACTATAAATAGGTATTTTATGTACTATGTATACTTCCATCCAATCGGATGGAAGTAGATCGACATTTTGCATTAGAATCGTGGTCAGTGTTTACCATAGAAAAACTCCATTCCATCCGTTGCAATTCAGTTGTTTTTCGTTTATTAAATTAGAGAAAAGTTTAAGCACTCCCTAAAAAAATGCTACTCTTTAACAGCATTAAAAATCGTTTAATAATAATTAACGTTTTTGGTTGTTTAATAGTGAAAGTGTGATACTTTAAAATTTCGGGAACCGGTACTGCTGACTGAAATCTTTTAGTTAAAGGTCTTGCTGGTGTTGATTTGTTGTGATCAAATTTACTGAAATAATTAGGTACTGTACGTAAAAAAGAATGTAACGAAAAGCTGATCAATTCTGGACGAAAAAACGACCAAAAGCCGACATTTTAGAATTATTGGCCGCCATATTGCATCTGCCATCTTGAATTTCGGAAATCTGTCCTCATATTCCTACTCAGTGACCTCGAAAACCCTAATACAACAATTTTAGTAAAAAATTGAGGTTCGTGGTTTTTAAACAAGTACTGACAGCCATATCGAAGTCCGCCATCTTGTTTTTTAAAAAACCACAGCTACACATGCATAGCTACAAAATGAGCCCGAACTCATGTCTCTAGGAAGCTTCAATTTTTGGACAGAGTGTTCTGACAAAGAATGCCCCATATATGTGTATATACCGGGTGTTTCATTAAGGGTGATGAGGTACCATATCTCAGGAACTGATACTCCAGGAGCTTTGGAAAAAAAATCCCAAGAAGGAAAGTGGCCAAGAGAAATTGCGGGAAATAATTTTTAAGTTCCTAACTCTGCCGCCAGGGGGCGTAATTGCTGTGATCATGTAAAAAAAGACATTTTTCTGGAAAATATCCCTATAAAAGCTATCAAAGAAATATTACACTGATAATTCTACTAGAATTCTACATCTTTTTGGTTTAACACTTTTTGCTGTAAGATGTACAATTAGGGCGGGAGAGGAGGGGGAAAGTCTACTGATAAAAGTGTCCATAATTTTGGTTTGGCTCAACCGAATTTGATGAACTTGGTCTCGTTTAAGAAAGGAAGGCTTGCTAATTTAAACGAAATAATAGCTGTGTTACATTGACTTTCGCGGCACTCGCTAGAGGGCGTTATTTGAAAAACTCCTTGTTTTTTCAATTTTTCTTCGAAATTTCAAATGGAATGACATAGATATTATATCATAATCGAAAAGTAGAATAAATTTTCAAGAGAAAATGTAAAAAATTCGATTCGATATCTTCATTAGTTTCGGAGTTATAGCCAAAAGAATAATTAATATCATGTTAATTAAAAAAAGCAATTGTTTTTATGGGTCCGTGGTCAAGCGTGCCATGAAAAATTAAAAAAAATATTTTATTAAGTGTGATACCTGACAGCATATTCACGTTCCGCAAGAGGAGCATTTTCAAAACACTGAAAAGATATGGCCAGCATATCGTAAGCCTCGGAGCTGGTACAAGCCATTTTTGAAAGATGCAACACAAAAGTTGAATATCGATAAACTCAAAATTCACAAAAAAAACCGAGATAAAATTTGGACAGATACTTACCAAAGATTGATTAGAGTGACATTTCAATTTATTTGCTTCCCTGAAAACCTGCCGATTAGGTTCGAAGTTATAGCCAAAAGAATAATTAATATCATATTAATTGAAAAAAGCAATTGTTTTTATAGGTCCGTGGTCAAGCGTGCCATGAAAAATAAAAGAACATTTTTAAACTTTTTATTAAGTGTGTTTTTCACTTTTTATTCCATTACTATTGCCTTTAATTTACTTACCTGTCGTATTATTAAAAAATTATCTAGTAAGCCATGAAACGCAATCGGCAGGTTTTCAGGGAAGCAAATAAATTGAAATGTCACTCTAATCAATCTTTGGTAAGTATCTGTCCAAATTTTATCTCGTTTTTTTTGTGAATTTTGAGTTTATCGATATTCAACTTTTGTATTGCATCTTTCAAAAATGGCTTGTACCAGCTCCGAGGCTTACGATATGCTGGCCATATATTTTCAGTGTTTTGAAAATGCTCCTCTTGCGGAACGTGAATATGCTGTCAGGTATCACACTTAATAAAAAGTTTAAAAATATTTTTTGAATTTTTCATGGCACGCTTGACCACGGACCCATAAAAACAATTGCTTTTTTTAATTAACATGATATTAATTATTCTTTTGGCTATAACTCCGAAACTAATGAAGATATCGAATCGAACTTTTTACATTTTCTCTTGCAAATTTATTCTATTTTTCGATTATGATATAATAACTATGGCATTCCATTTAAAATTTCGAAGAAAAATTGAAAAAACAAGGAGTTTTTCAAATAACGCCCTCTAGCGAGTGCCGTGAAAGTCAATGTAACACAGCTATTATTTCGTTTAAATTAGCAAGCCTTCCTTTCTTAAACGAGACCAAGTTCATCAAATTCGGTTGAGCCAAACCAAAATTATGGACACTTTTATCAGTAGACTTTCCCCCTCCTCTCCCGCCCTAATTTTACATCTTACAGCAAAAAGTGTCAAACCAAAAAGATGTAGAATTCTAGTAGAATTATCAGTGTAATATTTTTTTGATAGCTTTTATAGGGATATTTTCCAGAAAAATGTCTTTTTTTACATGACCACAGCAATTACGCCCCCTAGCGGCAGAGTTAGGAACTTAAAAATTATTTCCAGCAATTTCTCTTGGCCACTTTCCTTCTTGGGATTTTTTTTCCAAAGCTCCTGAAGTATCAGTTCCTGAGATATGGTACCTCATCACCCTTAATGAAACACCCGGTATATATATATATATATATATATATATATATATATATATATATATATATATATATATATATATATATATATATATATATATATATATATATATTTTTTTTTTTGGTGTGTTTCTTGGGATTAGGTTCATTGTAAAAACATTTTTTATATTAAAAGTCCATTGACGTTTCGACCCTTTTCCGGGTCATTTTCAAAATATATATTTATTTTTTTTTTAATTCAGTTTGATAAAAGACCTAAAAATACATTATTAGTTAAAACAATTTCCAACAACAGTACAATATGACAGTAAACATTAAAATCTGGACACATCTATAATTCTACGTTCTTAACAGTGAACATTTTTCTACAATAATTGCAAGATATTTTTATTATACGCACCTTGAAAACTTTAAGGTCTTTGAAGGATTAATCTGCTATTTCTTATCAGACATATTAAAACATACCAGAGTATTTTATGTGGAAAGAGAAAAAATAGTAATTTTTTTAAAAAAATGTGTAATCCTTTGATTTGATATTAAGAGGATATGGCAAATGCTGGTTAAGAGGAGATAATTTTTTAATTTGTTGTAATTAAATTAGCATATATGCGGCTAAGTCCTCCTATATCTGTTCTGTCGTTCACAGCATTTTTATCTTTTTTTATTTCTATCATTTCTTTGATGGATAATTTATAATAGTTATGATCTTTATTCAGAATTCTTGTTTGGTTATAACTAAATTCGTGTTTTGTCTCTCTTACATGTTTGCTCAGAGCTGTTGATGTGTTTTTTGTATATTTGTGTCCGTTAAGTCTGTTCTTTAGTAACTGAGATGTCATTCCAATATATTTTTTTGGGCAATTTGTGCATGGTACAGAGTATATCACATTAGATTGGTTCATAGTTGGTGTCGGACTTTTTAAGTTCGTGAAAAGAGAACCAAGTTTGTTTGTTGTTTTATGACAAGCCACTATGTTATGTTTTTTAAGACTACTTTTTAGTTTTTCAGATAGTTCGTTTATATAGGGTAGTGATACATATTTGTTTGCTACTTCATCAGAGTTTTTTTTGGTACTGAATACGCTATTATAGAATTTGTGGGTACGTTTTTTTATCACTCTATTAATTTCTTTTTCTTTGAAACCATTTTGCAACAAAACAGTCCTAACTTTGTTTAAAATTTTGGGTCTTAGTTCAGGTGAGGTAAGCATAATGGCTCTGTCTGTCAAGCCAATAATGACACTTTGTTTTTGAGATTTTGAATGGTTGGAATGAACGTTCAAATATCTCCCTGACCAAGTTGGTTTAGTGTACCATTCTGTTATTATTTTGTTATTTTTTCTAATTAAGGTCACGTCCAAGAAGCTTATTCTATTGTCTATTTCTATTTCACTTGTGAATTGTAGTTTCTTATGGAATCTATTAAATTGGTAAAGTATTTCATTGGTTTTGTCACTTGGTAGAGCGATTAAACAGTCGTCTACAAATCTCTTAAAAAAAAGTATATCAAAATCCAAACTTTCAATGACTTTTTCCTCCAAATACTCCATGACAATCTGTGCTATGACAGAAGAGATTGGAGAACCCATGGCGCAACCATCTAATTGTTTGTAAAATTTGTCTTTGTATTGAAAGTAATTTGTATTAAGGGTTAAATTAATTGCTTCTATAAAGTTATTTTTTGTTAAAGTGGTATGTTGTTGTAATGAATTCCATTTTGCGTTGATGACTGTTTGGACAAGTTCCTTTGGTATGTTTGTGTATAAAGATATCACGTCTAGGGAAAGAAGCTTGTAATTTTCTGGTATTTCTACTGAATCAATAAACCTCTTAAACGAGAACGAGTCTGATAAAATGATTATTTTTTCCTGCTATATTGGATAAACAGTTTGCTAAATATTTGGACAAACCATATAGTGGTGACTGAATGCACGAAACTATTGGTCTAAGCGGTATGTTGGGTTTGTGGGTTTTGGGTAATCCATATATTTTTGGTGGTACCGCATTGTGTATGGTTAATTTTTTGGCTTCTGTGTCATTTATTTCTTTAGCATTAAGTATTTTTTTTATGAATGTGTTGTTTGTTTTTTGATATACATTTGTGGGATCGCTATTTATTTTTTTGTATGTGTTTTCATCATTTAATAACGTTTCTATTTTTGATTCGTATTCTGTGGTATTCATTATGACTGTTTTGTTGCTTTTATCGGATTTAAGTATTGTGATTTGAGGGTTATCTTTAATAAATTTTTTTGTTGAGGGTAATTTTTTTCTAATATTACTTTGTAGTTTATTGGTTTTTAATGTTTTATGTCTAATTTTAATTTTGTGGTTTGTGATTACATTTGTTATTTCAGCTCTTATTGTGTCTTTTTCGTCATTAGGTTTATCTTGTATTATAGATTCCACTGCAGTTATATACTCTGTAACTGGCAACTCATTTTCATTTGTTACGTCTAGTGCAAAACCGGGTCCCAAGGACAAAACTTCTGCGATTTCATTTGGTAAAGGGGTGTCAGAAATATTTTCAATCCATTTTGAAGTATTGATATGTGGAGAATTATTGGGAAAATTCTTCTTTATTAGGTTATTTATTTTGTTTTGATGTCTTATTTTTATTTTATTATGTAAATTTTGATATTTATTGTTTTCCAATTCAAGAAACTTTTTAGCAATGTTATCTGGTAAATGATCTATTATGTCTCGTTCTTTTTGTTTAATCAGTTTGTCTAAATCGTTTATTTTAAGTGTTGTTTCTTTAATAGACAAATTTAAAATGTCTTTTTTTGTTTTTGAAATGATGTTATTAAATTTGTTTTCAAGGTACGTACCTGTAAAGTTTATATGATCCACATTTAGATTCAAAAAACATGGAAAAGCATCCAGATGCTTACATCGGATTAGGAAAATTCTTCGGTTTTTCTGTGTCGCTAATTTTGCAATCAGTCTTGAGTATTCCTTTAGCATTTCCAGTGTAAATTGCCCATATGTCCATCTTATTTCCTCGAAGAAGGTCATTATGTTAAAAAAATTTTCTTCTATAGCGTTTTCCACCCTTGCCACTATGTAGATACTTTGTTATTTTTCTTGAACCATTTATAATATATTTTTTTTTTGGTGTGTGTTTCTTGGGATTAGGTTCATTGTAAAAACATTTTTTATATTAAAAGTCCATTGACGTTTCGACCCTTTTCCGGGTCATTTTCAAAATATATATTTATTTTTTTTTTAATTCAGTTTGATAAAAGACCTAAAAATACATTATTAGTTAAAACAATTTCCAACAACAGTACAATATGACAGTAAACATTAAAATCTGGACACATCTATAATTCTACGTTCTTAACAGTGAACATTTTTCTACAATAATTGCAAGATATTTTTATTATACGCACCTTGAAAACTTTAAGGTCTTTGAAGGATTAATCTGCTATTTCTTATCAGACATATTAAAACATACCAGAGTATTTTATGTGGAAAGAGAAAAAATAGTAATTTTTTTAAAAAAATGTGTAATCCTTTGATTTGATATTAAGAGGATATGGCAAATGCTGGTTAAGAGGAGATAATTTTTTAATTTGTTGTAACTAAATTAGCATATATGCGGCTAAGTCCTCCTATATCTGTTCTGTCGTTCACAGCATTTTTATCTTTTTTTATTTCTATCATTTCTTTGATGGATAATTTATAATAGTTATGATCTTTATTCAGAATTCTTGTTTGGTTATAACTAAATTCGTGTTTTGTCTCTCTTACATGTTTGCTCAGAGCTGTTGATGTGTTTTTTGTATATTTGTGTCCGTTAAGTCTGTTCTTTAGTAACTGAGATGTCATTCCAATATATTTTTTTGGGCAATTTGTGCATGGTACAGAGTATATCACATTAGATTGGTTCATAGTTGGTGTCGGACTTTTTAAGTTCGTGAAAAGAGAACCAAGTTTGTTTGTTGTTTTATGACAAGCCACTATGTTATGTTTTTTAAGACTACTTTTTAGTTTTTCAGATAGTTCGTTTATATAGGGTAGTGATACATATTTGTTTGCTACTTCATCAGAGTTTTTTTTGGTACTGAATACGCTATTATAGAATTTGTGGGTACGTTTTTTTATCACTCTATTAATTTCTAAAAATTTTTTTAACATAATGACCTTCTTCGAGGAAATAAGATGGACATATGGGCAATTTACACTGGAAATGCTAAAGGAATACTCAAGACTGATTGCAAAATTAGCGACACAGAAAAACCGAAGAATTTTCCTAATCCGATGTAAGCATCTGGATGCTTTTCCATGTTTTTTGAATCTAAATGTGGATCATATAAACTTTACAGGTACGTACCTTGAAAACAAATTTAATAACATCATTTCAAAAACAAAAAAAGACATTTTAAATTTGTCTATTAAAGAAACAACACTTAAAATAAACGATTTAGACAAACTGATTAAACAAAAAGAACGAGACATAATAGATCATTTACCAGATAACATTGCTAAAAAGTTTCTTGAATTGGAAAACAATAAATATCAAAATTTACATAATAAAATAAAAATAAGACATCAAAACAAAATAAATAACTTAATAAAGAAGAATTTTCCCAATAATTCTCCACATATCAATACTTCAAAATGGATTGAAAATATTTCTGACACCCCTTTACCAAATGAAATCGCAGAAGTTTTGTCCTTGGGACCCGGTTTTGCACTAGACGTAACAAATGAAAATGAGTTGCCAGTTACAGAGTATATAACTGCAGTGGAATCTATAATACAAGATAAACCTAATGACGAAAAAGACACAATAAGAGCTGAAATAACAAATGTAATCACAAACCACAAAATTAAAATTAGACATAAAACATTAAAAACCAATAAACTACAAAGTAATATTAGAAAAAAATTACCCTCAACAAAAAAATTTATTAAAGATAACCCTCAAATCACAATACTTAAATCCGATAAAAGCAACAAAACAGTCATAATGAATACCACAGAATACGAATCAAAAATAGAAACGTTATTAAATGATGAAAACACATACAAAAAAATAAATAGCGATCCCACAAATGTATATCAAAAAACAAACAACACATTCATAAAAAAAATACTTAATGCTAAAGAAATAAATGACACAGAAGCCAAAAAATTAACCATACACAATGCGGTACCACCAAAAATATATGGATTACCCAAAACCCACAAACCCAACATACCGCTTAGACCAATAGTTTCGTGCATTCGGTCACCACTATATGGTTTGTCCAAATATTTAGCAAACTGTTTATCCAATATAGCAGGAAAAAATAATCATTTTATCAAAGACTCGTTCTCGTTTAAGAGGTTTATTGATTCAGTAGAAATACCAGAAAATTACAAGCTTCTTTCCCTAGACGTGATATCTTTATACACAAACATACCAAAGGAACTTGTCCAAACAGTCATCAACGCAAAATGGAATTCATTACAACAACATACCACTTTAACAAAAAATAACTTTATAGAAGCAATTAATTTAACCCTTAATACAAATTACTTTCAATACAAAGACAAATTTTACAAACAATTAGATGGTTGCGCCATGGGTTCTCCAATCTCTTCTGTCATAGCACAGATTGTCATGGAGTATTTGGAGGAAAAAGTCATTGAAAGTTTGGATTTTGATATACTTTTTTTTAAGAGATTTGTAGACGACTGTTTAATCGCTCTACCAAGTGACAAAACCAATGAAATACTTTACCAATTTAATAGATTCCATAAGAAACTACAATTCACAAGTGAAATAGAAATAGACAATAGAATAAGCTTCTTGGACGTGACCTTAATTAGAAAAAATAACAAAATAATAACAGAATGGTACACTAAACCAACTTGGTCAGGGAGATATTTGAACGTTCATTCCAACCATTCAAAATCTCAAAAACAAAGTGTCATTATTGGCTTGACAGACAGAGCCATTATGCTTACCTCACCTGAACTAAGACCCAAAATTTTAAACAAAGTTAGGACTGTTTTGTTGCAAAATGGTTTCAAAGAAAAAGAAATTAATAGAGTGATAAAAAAACGTACCCACAAATTCTATAATAGCGTATTCAGTACCAAAAAAAACTCTGATGAAGTAGCAAACAAATATGTATCACTACCCTATATAAACGAACTATCTGAAAAACTAAAAAGTAGTCTTAAAAAACATAACATAGTGGCTTGTCATAAAACAACAAACAAACTTGGTTCTCTTTTCACGAACTTAAAAAGTCCGACACCAACTATGAACCAATCTAATGTGATATACTCTGTACCATGCACAAATTGCCCAAAAAAATATATTGGAATGACATCTCAGTTACTAAAGAACAGACTTAACGGACACAAATATACAAAAAACACATCAACAGCTCTGAGCAAACATGTAAGAGAGACAAAACACGAATTTAGTTATAACCAAACAAGAATTCTGAATAAAGATCATAACTATTATAAATTATCCATCAAAGAAATGATAGAAATAAAAAAAGATAAAAATGCTGTGAACGACAGAACAGATATAGGAGGACTTAGCCGCATATATGCTAATTTAATTACAACAAATTAAAAAATTATCTCCTCTTAACCAGCATTTGCCATATCCTCTTAATATCAAATCAAAGGATTACACATTTTTTTAAAAAAATTACTATTTTTTCTCTTTCCACATAAAATACTCTGGTATGTTTTAATATGTCTGATAAGAAATAGCAGATTAATCCTTCAAAGACCTTAAAGTTTTCAAGGTGCGTATAATAAAAATATCTTGCAATTATTGTAGAAAAATGTTCACTGTTAAGAACGTAGAATTATAGATGTGTCCAGATTTTAATGTTTACTGTCATATTGTACTGTTGTTGGAAATTGTTTTAACTAATAATGTATTTTTAGGTCTTTTATCAAACTGAATTAAAAAAAAAAATAAATATATATTTTGAAAATGACCCGGAAAAGGGTCGAAACGTCAATGGACTTTTAATATAAAAAATGTTTTTACAATGAACCTAATCCCAAGAAACACACACAAAAAAAAAATATATTATAAATGGTTCAAGAAAAATAACAAAGTATATATATATATATATATATATATATATATATATATATATATATATATATATATATATATATATATATATATATATATACATATATATATATATATATATATATATATATATATATATATATATATATATATATATATATATATATATATATATATATATATATATATACATATATATTCAAGCACAAGAAAACCGCAGCATAAAAAATAAAATAAGAAGGACTACTTTTTGAATCTGGCCTGGGTGCCCTCCTGCTGTCGCGATTTACTTTTATTTTTCGTTTTACGGTCTTCTTGTGCTGCACTAGCAAAGAAGAAAATCTTTGCCTTTGCATCTAATATACGAGCATTACCTATATAGACTGAAGAAATTTCCCATTTTCTACTAATATATATCCTATATTCGTATATCAAAACGAAGAACACGAAAAATTCTATTTTTCCTAACTCTATTTAAGGCAAAATTAAAATTAAGCAAAAAAGAGCCCATTTGTCAAAAAAGATCTACATATAAGAAAACAATTAAAGCAACATAATACTCTGTTTTTAACTTGAAAAAAGGTTAATTTTAAGGAACATTATATAATGATTTGATCACAATAAGTAATCTGAAATTGCACCCAAATTGCCATTAGACAAACCAACACTGTTAGAACATATAAATTCTAGACATCGTACGAATGAGATAAATCTAGTGCTTAAATTAAACGAGGAAGATCAGTTGCTGTGTCAGCAAGGTGATTTATATCAGTGCGGTACCCCTGATGTCCAATATGTCACCATTAAGTCGACAACTACCTTAATCAGGATTATACGTTATTTGTTTGCTGAAGTCCTACTTTATTGACGCTTGGCAAAGCGATTACAAGGTGTATTTTTCTAAATTAGATAAAAATTACTATAAGGACAAAGCAAGAAGAATGGATAATTTGATTCTATAAACTCGGAATTACCGACATATATAGTGGCTGTCACAGATATATCGGAGAATTAAGTATTTATTTATTAATTTTTCAGCTCCAATATAACACCTGTATGATACCAACTTCAAAAAAAAAATAACACTTCAACGTTGATTTCTCAACGGGTCATAAACTAGATAATAATATTTCCCTATAAAAGATTTAAGAGCAAGTGTTATTTTTCGTCCTGTTTTCACTGCATTTTATGGTTTAACGCCTGCAAGATAGACATATTTTTTGTCATTATATCACAATTAAAATGATGTATATAGATGCAAGTATAAATGGGTTTCTATAGATAGATAAATAAATATAAACCTAACCTACTGTGTAATAAACCAACGCACCACATTCAGTTCTGCCGACTTTTATTGGAAGAAATAAAAAGTAGATTTCCGCAACGTCTTGTTGGTTGTAATTCGATTGCTGATGCGCAGGTTTCAATTGTTTAATTAATAAATTAGACGCAACTAACAATAAGAGGAACACTTGGTAAAAATCATAATATGGCAAATATAATTCTACTTGCGAGACGATTTTTTATTGTTTTGCAAAAACTTGACGCACATTACAGGTCTCTTTGAGGCTTACTAAAAAAAGAACAATTTGGGAATTTCTTCGTGACTTAAACAGAAACAGACTACTTTTTATTATGGAACAAAATTTAGCAAAACTGTGGTTCCTTTTAATTTAAACTTTTGCTGATTGTGAGGTTTGTTATATATAAAGAAAAATATATAGTAATATAATTCTGAAGAACTTATTAATTTTTTGGGTATTATTGTTAAATGGCCTACATGTAGGTACACTCAAAACAATTGCACTCTTAAAAAATAAAATTGTAGGATTGGACTTTACAAAAAAAGAAGATATAGAGACGGCAACAAGAAATTTAACTATACATGGGTATTTGGTAAGTCGTACAAAACTGTTATTGAATGGCTTGTAAATTGTGTTATGAAATTCACTGCATATCTATTCACTGCAAAGTCTTACTTTGCCAACTATATACTAAGCTTGCGACGATAATTAACCGACTACCTTATTTTGTCTTTGTTTTTTTTACGTCCCTTCTATGTTTTCTTGTAGCATTTGAGCCGCCTTTACATCACACAACTATTTAAGCATAGATGTAACATAAGTTGAGTATGATCAGGGAGGTATCCTAGGAAGCCTTGTCTGAACTCCGCCTTTTTCTGGATACGTAGTTTAATCTGTTAAAATACATGTACTCAATTTTTGAAATTCAGAAATAAAGACATTTATTATTTATTATTATACTGAAACCGGTAAATCCTGCTATGAATTCAGATTGAAGAAAAATATTCATAAATTGCGCTTTGTAATAATAAGGTGGCTATCGCCCCTTAAACTTTGTCTAACTAGCGGTACCCGTCACTGGCAAGAAACACATGATACCGAACAAGTTGCCAATGCAATCAACAATTTTTTTTTATGTAAGAAGTCAGCATAAGGAATAATATTATTGTTACCTTTGTAGTAAAATCCCTTTAAAATACACTTAAACGTTAACAAATACCAATATACCAAAAACCACTGACAACACAGTACAGCCATTAATGTAACGCAAGAAACCAACGCTTGACAAATAATTAACACTAAAAAAAGTTCCAATAACGAATTAAGCACAAAATTTAAAAGATTCCACGGTATTTTGTCACTATCGGCACTATTAAAAACTGTTTTTGTTACTTTTAAAGGCAATTTTCTGTAAAATTCACTTCCCTTAGAAAGATTTTTACATTAAACTTAACACACTTTATGAAAAAAACATTCTACTAATTAATTAAATACAATGCCCAAATGAATCAGCACTATTGAAAATCTGAAAACTGAAAAATTAGTTATTTATTAAAAAGGAAAACGCCTAGTTTTAATAAACATGACATTCGCGAGAAAGCATAGGCAACTCAAATACCACTTCATAGTGAGATTTTGCAACTACCAATTACAGATCCGCTAACCGATAAACGATAAAATTTAAAGTGGTGCTTCTATCATATGATTTATAAAAAATTTTCCCTGTATAATCTATTACGGTATGGCCTACAAAAGTTAGGGCTAGTTCTAGCATTTATTATTAAAAAATAACTTAGACTTTGTGGTGCTCTTACGTGCATTATCTGTTATTGCAAGTTCTTCAAAAAGTAGGACCCAATCTTACAATTTTATAGGAGATTACCTCACAAATAATTGCAATTGCAAACGTTTTATATTGTAGGAACAGGTTTTACAATTATTATCTCAGGAGATTGCGTTAAATTTTAAATTATATTTTTACACGCAGTGAATGTCAATGTTCAAAACGGTAAAAACAGTTATTTTTATTGGAAAAATAGTTACTTCTTAAACGTAACACTTACGACAGCAATTTTTCAAACGGTCCAACAATTTGCTAATACTTGCCTAACAGTTAACCCGGTCATGCAAAAACAATTTGGTACCATCTACTTAAATTTCTTGGTACCGTTTCTATTTCTCCCTTTTTTTTGTAGAGTCCAAGTCCATACAGTTTTACTAATTAACCGCACAATTTTTTTTTGTGTAACGACGACAACTCGGATGGCTGCAAAGGTGTACCCAATAAAATACACTAATGACTTTAGAGCCGGATATTGTTTTTTGTAATGACTGCATATTAAAAATATTAGCAATAAAATATTCATGACCACCTCCAAACTAAAAAGTAAGGTTTCTTGTTTATTATTATTAGTATTTAATAGGTGCAGTCATATAGACCTATTAACAGAATTGACTCAATTTTGTATTAGTAGACCTCCGACCGAGTAATCTAAATATTAATTTTGAATGTGACTACTAGGTATAAGATAAGCACATAGTTTCTCACCAGTGACGTATCGTTTTAGGGTTCAAGATAAAATATATTTCTATACGATTAAAACATTTAAATTTGCCAATTTAAGTAAAAAACAAATTAATTTGGATCCAATTTTTTTAAGCGTGTTTATGCAATTGAAAAAAAAATGGTCCATAGAGCAGTAAAGTTCAATGGATGTTGATTACTGTTGCTAATAATTATTAAATGGGAGCGCCTATGAATAGCTAAACCTAACCTGCAATCCAACTTTCAGTTTACTCGCCTATGAAAAGTAAGTGCAGGATTATATTCCGATTTCTCCCATACTTGACACTAACGACTCATTCTAATAGTCTCCAAATAAAAATATCACAAAACACTAAAAACACAGCAATAATTTCACAAAACCGATACTTAAACACTCGAAACTGCACAAAAACGCTGTCAAACAAACATGAACAGGGCTGCCAACTGACCTTTACTGATTTACTCTCAAAACTTTCCTGGATTACTCACAATTACTCACAACTTCCACATATCAATATCAAGACACCCTTTTTTTTGTATAAACCGTAAAACACCGTAGGTATATTTGTTAATACTAATAGATGGCAACTGATGGCGCTTTTGTTTTTATTTTACTACTATGCAATGTTGCTAAACATCAAAAGCTGGTGTTGCGTGTTGCTAGGGTTGCCAACTCGGAAGAAAGCTAAAGTAGGAGCGCTTTCACCATTTTGAAAGGAATATGTTTATGTAAATCACACAAGATATACAGAAGGGGAATACCCGAGACGCTGCGACACCTAGTGTTGCAAGTTGCAGCATCAAACAGACGAATCACTAGCTACCTTACTTATCCTCTTATATTTTTATATTGGCTAAGCAAGAGAGGTCGCTAAAAGCAGTGCAATTCTAAAAACTGCAAAATTGTAATTACTGCTAGAGCACCTAAAATTATGCCTAAATTTAGATTTTTAAAATTAAATTTTTAATAAATTATCAGATTAGAAATCTGCATAACTACCAAGAATATACTACGAGAATATACGTTGATCTATCGATTACTCACAATTTACTCACAATTGCCACTTACTCACAAAATTACTCACAGACCAGCAAATTACTCACAAATGTGAGGAATTACTCACAAATTGGCAGCCCTGAATATGAATGAAACAACGTCATGGACAGGCCATCAAGTTGCTGCGTTGCCATAATGCAAAATTTTTACAAAGGTTTGGACTCGGTTTTGGACAATGTTTTAAATTTCCCACGTCATGTTAATACTTTTAACAGTGTAAGTTTGGCAAACGAAGTGAAGGGGCGCAATTTTGCATGTTGCTTTACTTCAGACTGTAATACGTTGATCTCAATAGGTTTATTTGTTAGTGTTTTATCTAATGGTGGTAGATCACTGGTTTCGTTGTTTTGTAGGGCTTGGTCATTCATGTGGATGGGGTAAATGTTGCCGGATTTCTTTTATGACAGAAAGCAAGACTGGGTTTTGGAGGCGTTGAACTGAAAAAGGGTTTTGGCGCCCCAAATCTAAGATTAAGAAAATTGAAGGTCTTAGGAGAGGAACAGACCTGCATCTGTTAGCCAGCTCTTGATTCGGGACTTGTCTAGAATAAAAAACATACCCAGAGGCTCACAGGCGTGAAAAAGTTAATGTTTGTGGAATTCTGGGAAATAGAATTATCGGTTTAAGAAATAAGTTTTAGGTATAACGGGTACACTAACAGTAAAGAAATATTTGAAACTTTTGCAAATGGAAATGGCTCCTGCGCTGGAATACAGAAATAAACGGAAAAAACATTTTTGAACAGGATGGAGAAGTTGCATTGGACGTCTTGACCTTTTTAAATGGCCCACGCGAAATCCAGATATCTTACCTCTAGATTACTTTATTGGGGATATCTTCCATCAACAGTTGTTGATATTGTGCTTATTAATGTGGAAGAACTGAAGAATAGAATTATCGAGGCTTAACTTTAGAAGACATTTTTATTACTGTTTAGGGTGCAGCTTGACGATGAATGCAGGCCACTTTGAATAATTTATCTAAATAACTCCTTTTTCTGTATTTATTGTCATTGTTATAAATTTTTAAAATACAAAATGATGACGATAAAGTTTCAAATATCGAGAAATGTGGGTCATCTTCACCTGATACACAGAGGTAAAGAACAAACAAAAAAATTTAATCGTTCAGATTTACTAAGAAGGTTTAAGATTTAGTACTGGTTTATATTGAGATCTTCTAGTTGATCAGGTAGTTTTTGGTAACTGTTATTATTAAGGCTACGGTTACAGTGTTTAGGCTTCGGTTACAGTGTACGCGACTTCGCGCGAACTACCCTTCATGCGAATTGGCCTGAATCCGCGCGAAAAAATCAAACCCACAAGAACAAATGCAGGCGGTTACTGTAAAAGTGAATAAGTCGCGCAAATCGCTTGTTATCGCTAGAAGCTCAAACAGGTTTGCTTTTTCGCGCGAGCGGCTATTCTCCCATTGCGTTCCACGGATATAGGTTTTGCCCATGGATTTATTATATAAAAGGATTCGATATCCGTATACTGTGAGCGTATCGAATGTGAAGCCTTATATTTTGTTGTTTGTTATTCTCTTGGGGGAGCAGTTTACGAACTACGAACATAGACAAGACTACGAATTACTACGCAATTGAATCAAGAATGGTAGTAGAAAGAGATAAAATAGCATTGGAGTGTTGGAGCTCAGAAGTGTTGTTGTCTGTGCTGGTTGTTTAGGAAAACGGTTGAACCTCGGTCTGAACACTCGGTTACACGTACGTTTTGTCTAATGAACTAGAAAAGAAAAAGTGCGACGTATAGATTTATATAGATTTATAAATGACTCGGAGCGACTTTAAATAAACACCTTTAGAAATAGCATAACCTATAAATAATAAAACCGTTTTAACTTAAATTTATTATTATTTAGCAGAAAATAAAGTAATTTAGGGCTTTTATTACTTTTGGCAAATCTTGTAATGCTTCTAACGTATTTTTTGTACACAAATACAAGGTAAAATAAGATGTGGCCAATGTCTATAAATTGTGTTTACAGTGTCGCTTAGAATGGTTTGCTTTGGCTTCAAAGAATGTTACATCATCCCGTATCCTTTTATATAATAAATCCATGGTTTTGCCTCTATGTTATTATAAGTATTGAAATACGCATAATGAAAAACTTATTTTTTGTGTTCGACAGAAGAGTGTTGTGGGTTCACAAATGCAAAAGATACCATTACGAAAATTTCGTTAACCTAGAACTGCCTCCTTTCCTTTAAACCCTCTTGGCTATTTTCTTTCTTGAGCAAACCGACAAAATCATTATCTCTTCTACTCGTACCACTGAAGTCCTTTTTCCTTCATGTTCTTAGATATTTCTACAACCTTGGTGTCCTTAACGATTTGTTCAAGAAAGACTTGACGAAAATACCATTTTGGATGCATTTTGGATTTACTCTGATCAGCACACTCCCCAGACCGTAACTCCATAGAAAATATTTGTTGTACAAAATAGAACATCGTAGTTATATCCACAAACATTTTAGAATAAACAATAGCCATGTAAATAAAGATAATATTTCTATGAACAGTAATTCTTCTTATTGTATTCATTAAAATATCGTTCAATACTGCTGAATTTTGGTCGCCTTTTTTATCTTATTTTTTAATTTTAAAAGCAAATCTAAGTAAAATTATTAAATTTAGGAGCGGCTAAATTTAGTTTTGTCCTCCCTTCGAAATTTTCTGGATCCGGCACTGTCTGCCAGAAACGATACTATAACAGCAGTCAGTTAAAAATCAATATTATATTCTATTTTAATTAATTGACTTTTACTGTATAAACAATAAATTAATAAACTTGAAAAATAGGCTCACATGTTGCTCTCAAATTATCTTAACAAACTGAAATTTAAATGTATCAAGTTTCCAATTTGCAAAGAGCTACACATGTATATAAGAAAATATTCGCGGAAGTTTGCGTAACTTGGGGTTCCGAGGGTAAAGTATAATCAACTTACAATTAGTAAACGATACGCTAAACGGCGGTGGTTAGCGGTAACTGAAAAATATTATGTTACATTATTAAAATATGATATAATAATATTTGTAGAATGTGTTATGTATAAAAAAATATATAATTAATTCGTAAGGAAGTATCAAACTATACAGTTTTTTTAAATTGTTACTTTGCTATGTATTTAGTAATTATTTATGAACCCAAATAATTTTATAAAATATCAATAATCAATGTAACAATGACTATGTATGTAATGTTGGTCTTGTCAAAAGTAGGGCTTGCTATGTCGAAGCCTGTGCCGTGTTTGTCAAATAGCCTTACTCAGTGGCGTGCCTTTAGGGGCGGGGGAGGGAGCACAATAATTTGGGGGCGCCAAATTGCTTTGCTTATTGGAGAGTATGTGGTCATAGTAGGCGGGCGCAGGGGGCGTCCTCTCTCAAAGCATTGTACAAAAAGGATGTCAATAGTGAATTTTATAAGAATAAATATTGCAACAAAACATTAACTACTCCTACATCTACAAAATATTATAAACAAAAACAAATATTTACCGTATATGTAGGTAAGGTCTTTGAAATGAATTGTACCACCAAAATATTAGTAAATAGATCATTACTGAGGTAATATGTAATATAAAAAATGAAATGTATTTTTAAAAACGGGTTTAAAAAAATTTTAAAAATTGCTTTTAGAAAAATTAATTGTACTTTTGTAAGTACTCGTAGGTATATCCTCCCAAATGGGCAGAAGGCATTAATAAAAATGCTTTAATATTTACACTTTTACATTAATCAATAAATTTTCCCTGTCGCGTGTAAGCTAAGATGACCAACTAACTGTTCTGTTTTTTTTCAACAAACATTTGTTGATGATAAATTAAGTATTTTTTCTTGAAAAGCAGCTTCGTCGAAAGATGCTTTTTCGGAAATGGATCTACAAAAATCTACGAAAATATATTTTTTAGAAACCTGACTCTACTGGCTTAAAAAAATGTGTGAAAAAATATCAGGAAGATCCTGAACTAACATAAACGAACTGTTAATGAATTAACTTTCAAAAAAGTGATTTTTTTAATATGAATATTTGAAGTCTTTTTCGAAACAATGTCAGGAAAAATTTATTTTCTAAAAATATGATTTCCCAAAAAAATGTAGTTATGAAAAGTGGTTAAAAAAGATTCAAAAAGTTGGTTTCCGAAAAAAAAATGAAAACATTCCTAGCTTTCGAATAACTGTATTATCGAAAAAGTCTTGGAGAAAATTTATTTTTGACAAAACGAGCTTTCAAAAAATGTGTCTTCGAAAAACTTTTATATACCTATCAGTCAAAATAGACAGATGGTACAAATAAAAAAAATGCTAGGATATCTATTGGTCAGTTAAGATATAGGAAGTTACTCCGCAGCAGGCGCCGGTTCCCAAAATGTTGATTCATGGATACCGGCGCCGGCACCCGGGTACAAAATTTCTCGGGTGCCGGCGCTGGTTCAGATACGGCCAAAACGGAATGCCGGCAGTTCTAACCTAACATAATTATAGTTACGTATTTTAAATGATATGTAAACATTGTGTTGTAATTTAACGTAAAAACTATAAAATATGAGTGTGTGATAAATTTTCTTCACATGAAAATTTTAATTGTGTTTTGGTGGAATACAAGAAAGCCACAAACAATAAGCTTTGGTTGCGTGATAGCAGAACAAATGACAATCAAAGACAACGAAATCCTAATAGTGTGGTGGGTATTAATCCGGTTCTGAAATACTACTTCAAACAAGGAAGTGCTCCACGTGTAAGAAAGGCTGCCAGGCTAGCATTTTCTTGAAAGTAAGTGAGTGTAAACAATTCCTATATTATGCACCCTGCGGATTGAACAAAATCACAATCACGCTTCATCCAAAGCTTATTTCAATTTTCTAGCAAAACAGAGACACAGAGTTACAGATCCATATGCTCTGCTAGTTATTTCTACCTCAAAAAATGCAATATGTCCATAGAAGACAAGAATTCCAATCAAATTGATATCAGACAAATTGAACACTCTTATTGAAGGTATGAAAAGTTTGATCACAATACATATGTGCGAACCACCATCAAAAGTTTCAATTTAAAATAACTTAAACATTTTCTTCAGTGGAACGTCTAAGTTCAGAAATGGGGAAAAAGGTATAAAGAACAGCCTTAGTGTGACTTACGGGACATACAGATACCAGGAAAGGTCAAAAAACGTGGACGTCCGAAGAGACTTGGAAATAGAGTAATGAGGTTGAGTCGCAAAAGGACTAAGAAAGCGAAGACTTAATTTTAGGAAAAGTTTGATGTTTATTTTTCTTATTTCTACCCTTACATTCACAGAATAATGACAATTGTTATATTTTTGTAGGAAAATTTATGTTTCGTTAAAGTTTACACTCTAATATATTATCATTTTTTGATTGAGTTAAGGTATTTTGATTCTCATCTTATTTTTACACTAATTTTCTAATGCTGCCGGCTCCCAGCTCGGCTGCCGGCGCCGGCAGTCATGATGGCTGCCGGCGCCGGATGCGGAGTCATTTCCCCGGCATCCAGCTCGGCTGCCGGCGCCGGCATCCATGATGACTGCCGGCGCCGGCATCCATGACGACTGCCGGCGCCGGCAGCGGAGTCACTTCCTAAGATATTTATGTAATAAGAAATAATGTACAGGGTCTTCCAACGAGGACTGAACAGGGGCTCATTTTTGAGCTTTCTTGTATTTAAAGAAAAATCTAAAATAGCCAATCGATGTACTTTTTCCTGCAGAATTCAAAAATGAAACCAAAAATTTATTTGAACCAGAAACAAAAGAGGTACGCTATGGATAAGGTGTTTTTTAAATGGAACATAGCTTTTTTTATACGATTTTCGGAACGAGTGATTTTTTTTATGTCCGTTCTGATTAAAATATTTAATATTGTGACAGCTATTTGTATTAAATTTTAATGTTTTATCCAGTATAATTTAACTTTAACCTGTTTGAAACATACACTAGGTAATAAAGGCAAAATCACCTTGAAATCCTTCAAAGTCAAAAAATTTGACAAATTTACTATAATATCGCCGAAATGAAATATTCATTAGATGAGAGATTGCAGATTGTTATCTTGTTCTACAAATGCCAAGAAAATGCAAGAGAAGCAAGGAGAAGATTTATTGCAAATTTTCACAGAAATATATCCGTCAATACAATCTCTCATCTAATGAATATTTCATTTCGGCAATATTATAGTAAATTTGTCAAATTTTTTGACTTTGAAAGATTTCAAGGTGATTTTACCTTTATTACCTAGTGTATATGTTTCAAACAGGTTAAAGTTAAATTATACTGGATAAAACATTAAAATTGTCACAATATTAAATATTTTAATCAGAACGGACATAAAAAAAATCACTCGTTCCGAAAATCGTATAAAAAAAGCTATGTTCCATTTAAAAAACACCTTATCCATAGCGTAACTCTTTTGTTTCTGGTTCAAATAAATTTTTGGTTTCATTTTTGAATTCTGCAGGAAAAAGTACATCGATTGGCTATTTTAGATTTTTCTTTAAATACAAGGAAGCTCAAAAATGAGCCCCTGTTCAGTCCTCGTTGGAAGACCCTGTACATTCTAAGAACAACCCTAAACAATAAAAAATAATGTCGCACGCGAACTTGCCCGTCTATAATTTTGTGTAGCTCGAGGTGACGTTGCCCCCTTCCCCCTCCAGATAATTCTTTTTAAGAAATTAGAACGCACCGATAGAAAAAAAAGAAAGTTAAATTAAGAATGACATTCAGGTAGATCTAAATAATTCACTCGTTTGTAAATTATAGAGTTTTCAACAATGATATAAGAAGTTGTTGTTATTAGGCTATAAAATTATAACAAATAGTATTTTAGTACATCAGTAGTACTCAGCATCCAGCAAAGCTAATACGTACTAAAACAGTCATGGTTTCATGGAAGGGGGTACCCTTACGATGAGGGCGGGGGAGGGCTTGCCTCCCCCCCCCCCCCCCCACGGCACGTTGCTAGCCTTACTTGAAGAGACCAAAAATATCTACAAACCATCAAAACCAGCCATAAATAATAATTAATTTTTAATCAGTTCTGTATCTGTGGCGTCAGAGAAGGTAGGGGAGAGATTAGATATTAGGGTGTCCGTTATTTACCAAGTTGATTTTTTTTCTTGCGACGCCCCCTACATTTTTAGTTTATCGTCTAAAAAAATGTCAGACCAAAATAAGCCCTTAATATTCAGAATAAACCTTGCCCTAAAGACGATACATTTCCCATTTAAATTACATGGGATTTTGCCACTTTTTACAATTAATTTATTTTTTCTCGGACAAGATGATTTATAGCAATGAGACCTATTCTTATATGAAATTGAACGCTCTACAAAAAAGGTCTCTTATAATTTTTCGATTAATTCACTCCTTCAAAAGTTATTCAAGGTACTATATGCGACTTAGGGCGCTTGTGTGAATAGAAAATCCGTGTGTTGGCGGGAATGCTTGTAGTGTAATTTTGAGTCCCTTACTGTATTGAAGGGAAATTTCATGAAAGTATACAAAAATTTATGTAATTCACTAAAAATTAGTTGACTGCGTGTTATAAATGGTCTCAAATATGATTCAAACTAGAACCAGCTACCTGTTATGCGGTATATTATTTTCCATGTTTAAAATTTTTTTACCCTAATACCACCAGAATTATCTATTTTTAGAAATAAACTAATAACTTTTATCGAAATAATAATCACTTTGCCGTAAAAGTAAAAAACCTGAAAATTTAGATAGAGTTCAAATTTCACCTTGAATAACTTTTGAAGGAGTGAATTAATCGAAAAATTATAAGGGACCTTTTTTGTAGAGCGTTCAATTTCATATAAGAATATGTATGTCTCATTGATATAAGTCGTCATGTCCGAGAAAAAATAAATTAATTGTAAAAAGTGGCAAAATCCCATGTAATTTAAATGGTAAATGTATCGTCTTTAAGGCAAGGTTTATTCTGAATATTAAGGGCTTATTTTGGTCTGACATTTTTTTTAGACGATAAACTAAAAATTTAGGGGGCGTCGCAAGAAAAAAAATCAACTTGGTAAATAACGGACACCCTATTAGATATGTATGTATGTATAGAGTCGTGGCCAAAAGCAAGTTTTATTTTTAATGCTTTTTCTTATGGGGTGAAAAAAAAACATAAAACTGAATCTTAAAATCTTTGACAGATAGATGTTCAGCAGAATTATAAAATGGGAAACATCGTGAACTACATAAATGCCAAAAAGCACGTGTTAAAAGATTATAAATAATTCAGGCTGTTCCACAGTGAAGTTTTATCCACACAACTATATGAGTTGGAGACAAATTAAATGGAAACAATTTTTGCTGCTGTTGTATCAAAAAAGTCACACTTTACGGAAGGGTCTGCTTGTCTTAGAAATAAGATTACCATTACAAAGTATAAGATATACGAATTAAAAAAACCCAAAAATTTTTCATTAAAATAATAATATGCAAAATAAGCCTTCATTAGTGAAAAAAAAAGGTAAATAAAAGTTTTAAAAAATACACCCCTGCAAAAAAGATTCACTAGGTCTGGAATTTATTCTTCTTTTGTTGAATTTTCCATGCATAGACAAAAAAACCTGAACCAGTTAGAAGTTTTAATTTTTTTAACTTTACCTGACTTTAACTTAAACCAGGACTGGTGTGTAATACATTTAAGTCATTTTAAAGTTCTGTATAATATTCCTTGTAGAGCAGGGTTTCTTAATTACATTCGACATTCTTTATTACATTTCTACTGGCGCTATATATGAAAAATGATTGTGGGGTAGTTTTTTGTTTTTGTGTTGGTAGTTTTTTAGTACAAAACAAAGCTCTAAGGGCGGTTTTATTTGAGTGTTAGTCAAACCAAATCATGTTTTAGTGTATAAAGAACAGAATTCTTATTTACAAATAGTAGATATAAATAGTACCTACACATATAAAAGTTCCTACAAAGTATATAATAGGTTTATCATACGCTTTATATTACGCTAAGCTGTTCTTTTTTATTTTTATTTTTATTTCTTTTTTATTTTATTTTATATTTTTTTATTTATTTAATTTATCTCACCACTATTTCCGACGCCAAGTAACTTCAAATATTAGATAATATAATTAGATACAATTTCTACAATTATAAGAAAATATTATCTAATAAGAAAGGTAAGTAGAGTAGTGTTTTACGTTTCATATACGTGTTAAGTGATTAGTGTTGTAAGGTAAAATAATTATGAATGGTGTGAGTAATCGAGCCAAGAAAGTAATGTGCTGAGAATTGAGAAAAGTGGGACAACATGAGAGTTAAAATTAATTGATTCTTTTCGAAAATATACTTCTATTTCTACTGAAATTACTTTCTTGTCCCAAAAAACACTTATGTTTGACTCAACAAAGTTTATAACCTGTAAATTTATTTTTCCATGATTCTATATCTTGTCGATATATAAAAGATTACTTAGGTAGGGCGCTTTGACTACAGAAACTTTTTTCTGTGTGTATACCTATATTGAATTAAGAAAATAGAAATTATCGAACATTACGTCCACATATGACTGACAGGCTGTAATCCTTAGAGCGACATTGACTTATAAATAGAACTATAACAATGTAGTAATTATTGTTCTATACGCCATGTCGTTTGTCGTTTTGATAAAAAAAAACAAGCAGTGGTGATAATTCATGGAAAATAACAACTCTTTTTTATGCTAGTTTCGCCTATTGTTAAAATAAAAGCCTATTAAACCTCATTGTGTCCCAATTGTGGTTTAATTAGCCAACTACCTAAGTTGCATTCAGCACATTGTTTTTTTATTCTTTTTCAGTGAGTGATTCGTTAACAAGCAAATTTAATAAATAATGAAATATTATAATATGCCATGTGGAAGGGAAAGTAACACTTGCTTGTTATTTATTTGTTACTTTACAATGTTTCGGCCGGGCCGTAGTATCGTCAGACGTTTATTCGCCGGATACACATTGAGCCGAAGTGGAGTGCTAGACTAAAGCCCAATATACAGGATGGGTGTCCGGAAACGATTGGGGCATATTTTAGTAGCAGCCTTATGGAGTCAAAAGAGACAGATTTATACCAACTAGCCTTGGTACAATTTTGCCTTCCTAAAAAGTTATAGGCCTAATAGCATTGTTTTTATTTTGCAATTTTTAAGTCAAATTGCTTAGTGTTTAAGCTTTTTTAGTTTAACTTTGCACACGTGTGTTTTTTGGATAGCAAAATAAAAATATGCGGTTATTTTAGGTGTAAAATATAGATGACACTGACAACACACATAGGTACTTTTTTTCATGGTATTTCTTTATACGCAGAAATTTGTAAAAAGTTGTTCGTTATTATGAAAGGGTTTTTAGGTATTTGCTTTAAAATGTATTCTTCTTATTGGCATTTAGGAGAAAAACAAATTTAAAGATTAAATTTCACCTCAACATGTACCCAAATGGCTTCTTTATTTTTTGGATCTATTTGTTCAATTTGTATATGGGAGTTTTGGTCAGCTAAAGCGGATACGTTGTTAAAATGTACTATTGAGTGCAAAATAATTTCAACGACGTTTAACCATAACCATATATTTTTGAAGAAATTTAGTTGTGTAAAACCTTATTAAAATCATTTTTGACATATGTGTTATAACACATTGGCGTACTAAAAAGGTTCTATACAAGGAATTGAGAGAAAAGTTTATTTATTATTATAGTATAATTAAGAAACTTAACAAAAAAACTTTTAACGCTGCATAATTAAGTGATCTAAAAAACTACAAATTAAGAATATTAGTATTTTGTGTATCCGCCATTAGCATCTAAAAGAGCATCCAATCTTCTAGGCATAGACGCTACTAAATTACCAAAATCGTAATTTTCTAAATTCTGCCATTCATTAGTAATGGCGTCTAAAAGCTCTTGTCTGTTTCGAGGCCTAAACTCATAACTGTAGATCTGTTTGACCATATAACCCCATATGTTTTCCACTGGATTCATGTCGGGACATCGAGCCGCCCAAGGCAAAACATTGATATTATGGTCGATAAACCATTCCATAGTAAGATGCACCGTGTGTACTGGTGCATTTTCCTAAAAATTTGCAATACATCAAATACTATGAAACAATTGATGGTAATAGATAGTTACCTGTTGAAAAATAAAATTATCTCCAAAACGTTCTTGGACCGACGGTAACATTACATCTTGCAATATTCGCACGTAACCTGCTGCATTAAGGCGACCATCTATTATATGTAAATTACCAGTGCCTCGAGCAGAAATCCAACACCAGACATGAACTGAAAAACGTCCATTGTTATCTGTTGGCTGTATATATTCCTCATTAAATCTATGCCCTCTTGGTCTATAGACTCTAAGTTTACCATTATTTGAAGATTGGAACACTTTTTCATCAGAAAAAATTACATTTTCCCAGAATTCCTGGTCTCTATTATTTAAATCATTTGCCCATTCCATTCTTCTAATTTTATTCGCTTCTGTAAAACGTGTTTTTTTTGCTGCAGCGAAGCTTGCAACCCCACTTTGGCGTATTTTCTCCGGGCCGTCAACTTGGAAGCGGTAAAATGGGTTTCTGCTTTTGCTTGTATGGCTGTACTAAATGGGCGCTGTCTAATAAACTGTACTAAGTTAACGTCCTGTTCTGCAGTAGAAGCTCGTGGACGACCGGCACCAGGAGCTCGTCTGAGATTCTGATGTTGCAGCCACTTCTGTTTCAAATAAAAAATTGTTGTTTTGTGACAGTGCAGCTCATCTGCAGTTCGTTGGTACGACCATCCTTCTTGCAATTTAGCTATAGCAAAACCCTTCTCGGCCTCGGTAAGTAAATGGTTGGGCATGATGTTTTAAAATATTTTAAACTAATTTGGCACATCGACTGACAATGACAATACAAAAATTACAGGTTGACAACAAACGCCACTGAACCTAAGGAGATTTACAAAGCTAAAATAAGTCGTTGAAAATGTTTTGCTCCCAATAGTACCTTTCTGAGAAAAACAATAGTTTATCCATTGCCGAACGTTATCATTTATTCCAGCGTGATACTGCTTCGATTTGATGCCCAAACTGGTGAATCTGTCTGCCAATTTATTGGTTTTCCTCTTAAACAGCGTACTTTAGCGCCATTAAAGAATACTTTTTTAAAAGCAAATATAATATGTCTTTTATAAAAACAAATAACTTTTGGAAGAATTCTGCCCACAAAAAATACCAGGTAAACCAAAAAGATAATGTGTAGGGTGTTGTCAGCGCCCTCTATGTTTTACTCAAAAAATAACCACATATTCTGATTTGGCAAACCCAAAAAAAACTCGTAGATCAGGTTTAAATAAACAAGCCTAAAAATGAGCGATTTAACTTAAAAAATTTTAAATAAAAAACAATTTCCAAAAGTTTTTGAGAAAACAAAATTGTGCTAAGACTGTACTAACTTGTTGGTGTAAATCGATCTATTTTGACTTCAGAATATAATATATTATTACTTTAAGAAAGGATTTTGATCTAAAGTTAGGGAAGGGCGTTTTTATTGCGCCCCGAAAAAACGAATTCAGGTATTGGTTTAAATATAAGAACAATTTTTTCTTGGCTGGTGTTATAGAGGTAACCCAACATAATAAAAGCCCGTTTTACCAAAATATGATAAAATAGGGTAATGTATGAAAAATGTCGTACGAATTTATCTAAAGGCTACAGGACATGCAAAATATTTTTTTCTGTTTAGCAGTTTTTAAGTTATCGCGCCAACGCGGGCAGACAGATCGATGGAAATGGGAAATCAGGTTTTCCAAATTTAAGGATCTCAAGATTCTTTTTACTATTATAATTCTTGCGAAAGTAAAAAAAGGTAACGAACTTTTATCCCTATTATACCTAGTAATAATTAATTTATGAAATGTGTTATAAATATTTTTCACCTTCATTCATACTCTCAAACATGTAAGATAAAGAGCCTTTTTTCTACCAACATCTAAGTACTTAATAACCTTGATTGCCAGAAAAAGTCCTAACGGTCTTCTAACAAAGAAAGCAGAATCTCCAAGAAAGATAGCCCGAAACGACCGTATCTAAACCGTTTTATTATATTAAGAAATCACATATTAATAATATAATAGCCGATATTCAAGGTACAAATTAAAAAACAGCCGCCGTGTGAGGTCCCCGATTCTCGTTTCGGAGGTGCGGAACATGAAGGCAGACCAGATAGTAATTTATAACGCCTCAGAGCTTTTCAGATCTTATAGCTTTAGTTTTACGTATGAACTTTTCACACAGCTCTGTACCAGGTTTTGTCGTAAAATTATGGAAATGATAATTGGAAAACCACAATATGCTTTTAATGAGTGGTCATATTCAGGTCAATTAATTATACTTTAAAATGTTAGTGGCCAATTGTATGATATAAACTGCTGGCCACTCGAACTTACACATAGAGATTTTTAGGCAAAATTTAAAGTTCAATATTTTCAACAGGAATGCAAATTTTTGAACGCGTCTTGCAGATTTTAAGAGCTAGTTTTTTTCGGATCAAGCTGCATGACGTATATTTATCGTAGGATCATAGGTTTATTATATACGGGGTGATCAATGAAGTCATGCAAAAATTCAAAAAGTTTGTATGAGTGAAATTTCCGCAAAAAATTTTTTTGATTGTTGCAATACCGTTCGTTACTAAGGTAACATCAATATCTCTAGACGTTTTTGTCACGTTTTGGATTAAGGCCCTTAGGTCTTGTACACACTACTAAACATAAAATTTGCATAGCAAAATTTTTAAAATGCTATAACTTGACATTGGATTGACGGTTCTTGATGATTTTTACGGATTTCGAATCCTTATTTCACGTAGATTTTCTATAATCTAGGCATTTTATTTGGGGGTTGAAATATACAGGTTGAAATTTACACATTATACCGGGTCGATAATAGACAAAAACGTAGGGTACGACGCGCTCTAAGGTTTGGCATTATTTAAGTTTTTGTAAAAATAAATTCTCACCTCAAGTTGTTTTTGTTTAATGTCCTTCTCACTGTTCTGTCCAAAACTTTCACCCCAGTTTATTGTCTCAAAGAGTCATTCAGTTCTTTGTCTACCCCATACCCATATTTATGATCGGCTGTAATTCCTACGCGACGCGTCAATTTCAAAGTAGGGATTTTTTAGGGATTGCAGGAACCTTTAAATTAGGTTTAGAATTAGAAATTTTGTAAGAATTGACTTTTGGCCGTTGTTAACCAATCTTGAATATTGTAGAATATAATGTAATAAACTTGTTCTTGTCGCTAGGATTTTGTCTATTATCGACCCGGTATAATGCGTAAATTTCAACCTGTATATTTCAACCCCCAAATAAAATGCTTAGATTATAGAAAATCTACGTGAAATAAGGATTCGAAATCCGTAAAAATCATCAAGAACCGTCAATCCAATGTCAAGTTATAGCATTTTAAAAATTTTGCTACCCAAATTTTATGTTTAGTAGTGTGTACAAGACCTAAGGGCCTTAATCCAAAAAGTGACAAAAACGTCTAGAGATATTGATGTTACCTTAGTAACGAAACATATTGCAACAACCAAAAAAATTTGTTACGGAAATTTTACTCATACAAACTTTTTGATTTTTTGCATGACTTCATTGATCACCCCGTATATAATAAACCTATGGTCCTACGATAAATATACGTCATGCAGCTTGATCCGAAAAGCACTAGCTCTTAAAATCTGCAAGACGCGTTCAAAAATTTGAATTCCTGTTGAAAATATTGAACTTTAAATTTTGCCTAAAAATCTCTATGTGTAAGTTCGAGTGGCCAGCAGTTTAGTTGGTAGTGTCAATTCAATGCATTGAAAACAAAATGGTTTTCTTTAAATAGCTGGCCTGATCCCACTAACACTACCAAATATTCAATTAATTATATTTGACTAGTATACAGTGACAGGCAGAAAATGTGCGACATATGGGAAAATTTTTTATTATTAAATTTGGAAAAAAATTAACTAGGCCATATCTCTGCATCACTTGAAACCCAAAAAACGATTCTATGATGCCGACTGTCATTTGTCATTTGGCGGGAAATTTAAATTTTCTGGAGTTCTATAGCCAAAAGTTACACTATTTGTAAAAATATCGAAAAATGTTATTTGAAAAAGTGTTTATAATTTAATTTTATGGCCGTTTTCAGAATTTGGGTTTGTTCAGTTATTTTTTCAGATTTTTTCAGATAACAAAACATATAGTCCTGCCGAGAACTTGGCCTGTTTTTCTACATGTATGTTTTTGGTGGGATGTTTCTTTTTTGAATACTTTTAAAATAAGATACCTACCACACGGCATAGGGTTGCATTTAAAATTTTTGACGTCAACTCCCTAGCGTCACCCCTCAAGGGGTTTGAAAAAGTTAAATTACATAAAAAAGTAGATTTATTAACCAATAAGATACACCTAAAATTTGGTTTCTCTATCTTTACTAATAGCAGATATATTTCCCCATACTAACACTTTTGGGACACCGTGTATAACAAACTGCGGAACACCTAGTTTTAAAACTAACATCTTTTTTTTCATTTGGGACAGCCCACGTATAGACTGCAAGCCTAAGTATTAACGTACCGTGATCGTCTGAAGAGAAGGGAAATGTAATCTTTTTATTCGGGACTTAAAGATTTTGGGGTTTGGAGGGAAAGGGAAAATCTCTGCATGCACTTTGTTCAATAATCTGGAGAGCCTAGATATGAATGAGCGAGAGAGGTTCTAGGTTTTCGTAGCTGGACAGTAAACGGACATAGATGACGCGCAAGGACTGTCCGTGCGCGTCACGTGACGGACAGATCCCCAACAGAAATGAGATAAATGAGAAACGTTTTCTTGTGAATCGAATGGCTTGTCGAACGTTTAAGGCGGCTCTCACACTGAAGCAACGAGCAATAATCAACTACCAACTGTCAATAAGCAGCACACAATATTATTCTGACCGCGTCTCACACTCAAGCACCAGTATTTGCAGCAATTTCTAGCTATCATGTCATCCGACGACTCCGATCATATGGCGACATCTTGTTAAATCAAAACAACTCGCAACACAATTCACTTTACGACGTCACTGGGCAACATGTATTGCCTGAAATTAGAAATATTTTCGAAGGCGATATCGGTGTTGTCATAGTGTGAGAGGACTGAGAGGTTACATTAAATGCAGTGCTTTTTCATTATGCCATACATATTGCACGTTGCCCGTTGCCTATTGCTGGTTGCCTGTTGCTTCAGTGTGAGAACCGCCTAAAAGAAATAAAAACACAGGTAAAGTTAGAGGATAAAACAGGAATGTTGTCTTGTTTAAAAAAAAAGATAGTCATTACTGAAGCAAAAAAAATTGACGTGGTCAAAACGACCTGAGATATCACTCTGTAAATTATTTTAATGGATAATCGGAGTATTCCATAAGTGTCAATCTTGGAATCTCTGATTGCTTTAAAATGTAAATAATGGTATCTCGCCCATATTTTTAAATCTATGGTTTCTAATAAGGTTTTCGTTGCGAAGCAACCCTAAACAAGCGAACGAGCTTTTATACGTAAAAAAAATTAAAATGCATTATAATACCCTCAACCTATTTACATTTTAATCTTCCATGAAACATTTTTATTAGATTTATAAGATAATAATATAATTTAAGAAAAGTATAGCGTGAAAAGTCACAATTAAGAATAGAATCTTGTAGACCCTCAAGGATAATTTATTCCTCTACCATATTTTTTATAGAGTCGCATACCCGTATACATCATAATGAATGATAAATGAATTAACTTTGAATTAATGGGTTAGTTTAGATCCAACCCTAGATTGAAATATGGCAATTAGCAGGCGAATATTTAAATACATTAATCATATCAAATGATATGGGATGGGCTTCGAACAAAAAATGAAAATGAAGGTACATACATAAATAAATTATATAATTAATGCGACTAACTTAGCACTTTCTTAATTAAAAGCAATAGGAATTGCGTTCTTTTATATGTAATTTAGTAAAATTATTAGATTAAATGCTAATACTTGAAGTAAACTATTTTAAAATGTACTTATTACTACTTCGAATATTTTATGTACCTGATGAAACTCACTCCAGAAAATGGTCAGCGGGGCCTTGTAATTAATTATCTTTTATATATACAATTTTTTTTTAATGAATACTTGCTAATATTTATGTGAGCCTTATTTATTAATCAAAAATACCAAAAAGTTGAAAACCAGTATTCCCCAAAAATCTTAGTAATAACATTTAAATTTTGTAAAAAGGTAAGCAGTCAAACATATGGTGATGCACACTGGCGTAACTAGGGAGGGCCCAGCCCCCCACCCCCGGTTGCCGCTGACACCACCAACCTCAATTCCAGCCTTAGCAAAGAAAGATTGTTTGCATATTGCAATCACAAACATCTACAATAAAATCTTGCAAATTCCATTAAACACACTGAAAGGATTTTTTGCTGGCGGTGGTTAAATTTACTTATCTATTAAAATTAAAATTATTAGAAACGGTACCTACAAGTTGTAATTTGTATATTTTTTCGTAATAAACGAAAAAACAAATTTTTCCCTTTTTTGATACTTAGTTACCAGTAGGTACACTACTAGGACTGTAACATACAAAGTATCGCGTCAGCCCAGTAGCGCAGCTAGGATTTTGTATTAGCGTGTCAGTTCAAGAGTAAATAAAAGTCAATTATAAAAGTATCAGATTAACACATTAAACGTAATAAAATATTGACAATATTACAGTTGTGGGAGGTAATGTTGCCAATTTTATTTTCATCTCTGGTAATCTCTATATAATATAATAATTTATATATAAAAGAAGAAACTGACTGACTTACTAATTGACTGACATAACAACGCACAGCTCACACCGCCGGGTTTAAAAACTTGAAATTTTCCACAGAGGTTTTTTATATAACGTAGGTATCTATTAAGGAAGAGAGTTTTCAAAATTTAACCCCTAAGGGGGTTCAGCTTTATATGAAGCCCAATTCATTCTGCGTGAAAACTGTCTCTTAATCTTTTTTGTTCTGACGCACCGTTTTCGAGATAAAAATTAATTTATTTCTTACAATAAAAACAAATAATATTTTTTTTTTAATATTTTGTGTTCAGGAAACAGTGCATTTTGATTTAAATTTATAGTAGAAGCTGGAAATGGCTTCTCCGTGCTTCAATACATGTTCTAAATCGTCTTCGCATATTTCTCCTAGCTCTTCGGAATACTTGAAGTGTGAAAATATTAAACACCCTGTATTTCGAAAAAGAAGCGTTTAAGGATCCATGTCTATATAAAGTTATTTTCATATTTTTAGATGTAGAATCTGCCCTTCTTAACATCTATTGGTAACACCCTGTATAAATTTAGGAACCTCTACACCAGCAGCTGATTACAGTAAAAGGCAAATAACAAATACATACTAAATTCTAAATTAGCCTACACAGCCTAACTTAACAAATGGCATGTGCGTGCCTGTTACAGCATTAAAATAATGTATTTCTTTGCAAGGTAAAAAAATACTAATAAATCGCTAGTTCATTCCCCTTCAGCGGTATATTACGTCTAGTTTGTACACTTGCGAACTACACCTCTTAAGATTTATAAATTGTGACTGTACATGATATTGTAAGCCAATTAATCAAACGTAAAAGTAGCAGTAATTACGGATGTACCTAGTATTACCTTAGAAAACGTACCCATCTATTAATATTAATGGTTAACATTTAAATATAATTAAATATTTACGTGTATGTAATTAAGTAATGTCAAGCATTTTTAATTCGCATATGAAGTGAGTTGCATGTTTATTAACAAAAACCAATCGGGATTTTTGTGGTAATTTAGTAAGAAATAGCTTAGTAGCTGTTGAGAAATCTGCAGATGATGTGTTAAATTTAGAAAATAATATGGAATCTTGAAAATATAATGGTAGAAGTCTTACCAAGATATGTAGTTACACTTTGATGTTTCGAGAACGATCGATAAACGATTATTTTTTCTAATTTTGTAAGCTTTCAGATAACATAATCTTGTGGTAATTCGTAACATTTTATTGACCTGCGGGTGATCTACAAATTTTCTTGCGATAATATCAAGCTCATTTCATTGTAGGTAATGCTTTTTTAAAACGAAGATAATGTGTAAAACAAAAATTTGCAAATAAGTAATCGGCAGTTAAATAAAGTAGAAAGGTAGATGATACACGTATTCGCATCAAAACCAGAACATGAAATCTCGAAGAGAAAATTAGTCGAATAGAAATATGAGAAAAATGCTCGAGACCGGGCATTGTGGAAACGATTAGCCGAGAAAGTCAAGTCTTTTCCATCTAAAATTAGGAAATGACGGAGTTGAAAAATAAGACCGCAAAGCATGGCATGATTTTAATTAAACTGTTTGTATTTTCTATAGCCTATATAAAGTAATGGGTTCCGAAATATTATTCAGCAATAGTCAATAGTTCTAAACAACCAAACTTGTAAATTAAAAGTATGTATAAGTAATTTCTGCTTCAAATTGTGGAATGATTTTACATTACCTTTTGTCACTAAGTAAACATTCAAGGAATTAACACAACCTCGAACTAAGCGAAAACGCAGGGCCGTATTAGAAGGAGCACGTAAATTCCTTAATAAACCAAAATCGACTAAAAGTTAAATGGTACGAGGTATGTTTCCAAAATTCTGGGAATTGTTGTGTCCCTGAAAATTCAGGGCTGATAACTAAATACTTCCGTGTACAAACAATTCATGACAGTTTGTCCAATACTCCAATGATATTAGACAATACCGGTCAGTATGATTTAGCCTCTTTTTAAAGCATATGAAGTCGTCTAACGATTGCAAAGGATGTCTAGCAAGTCCCTAAAATCCAAAAGTATGGTTTATCGTGGGGTTGATCGATTTAAAGGTGACAGAACATCCCTAGAAGACGATCCCCGGTGGACGCTCAAGCACATGTGTAAATATCGTTAACGTTGCTGCTGCGGGGAAACTTTTACATGATCTTTGGTTAAAACTTTATCCGGTCCACTTCAACAAGCTATAAATCAAGCACCAACCTGAAAAGCTCCATAACTGATCATTACTGCAGCATGATAAGGCAAAACCACATACTGCTCGCCGAACGATGGAGGTTTTAAAAGAAGTGCATCGAAATATTACTCCCATATTAACCTTTTTCACCTGACCTAGCTTCTAGTGACTACCATCTCTTCCTAAGACAGGGGGAACCTCTACGTGATGTGCAATTTTAGTAGTTAAATGACATAAAACGTCCTGAAACCACCGAATAAAACAGACTCTGAAAAAGTTACTTGAAGATGACTTGGAAAGTTTTGTTTCGCGGTAAAAAAAGTTCGTACAGTTAAACAGACGTTAGATATAGGTATTTAAAAACTACAATGAAATATAGAGAAAACTAATTGAAATTAAAAATTTTAAGCAAACTTCCTACAACTTTGGAAACATATCCCTCGAATTTTAAAGCCGCTTTTAAAATTGCAACTGATTTTCTATTGTTTGTATTTGCGTTGCTTTTAACACAAGGCCAGAAACGTACTCGAATATGTTGCAAAAGAGAATGTTTTCAAGAATCTATATTTCGGTAAACTAAAGTATCTATATATTTTGTTTATTTCACTCAACTTTTTATAGTGTTAACAGTCAACAAGGGTGACTTCATCGAAACGCAGCTAAAATGCACAAAGATTGTTATCCGTATCATTCACGTTTTTTTCCTGCTATAAAGGCAAAATACACAAAAATATATGGCCTAAATGTAATCTAAAAGAACATTAACACGTAGAAAAAACATAATACCAATATTCTGGTCAACAATAAACAAACAACCCAGGAATATGATACACATACTTATAATATGTTTTGATCCAAAATGGATCCAACACGGTAACGAAAAAGACAAAAGAAGAAAAGATAAAAAAGTAGATTTGGCACAGAAAGTACCTAAGTACGTACATAGATACGTAAAATTGAAATCATCCTTTGCGCCACTTTCTTCTCGAGCAAAGGCTAGTCGAGCTACTCGATGATGTCTCTGGAGTTTTGGGGCTTTTTTTGACCTATACGACTTTAAGTCAACTTCTTTAAGTCTTCTTCTGACTGTACTCTCACTTATTCTGATTTGCTTGGTTTCACCACGAACTCTTTCAGTTCGTTTCTTGTTTGACCTGCCGTTCGACGCCTATTTCGGAATATTTGCAACACTATAAATCAATCATCTACAGCCATGGTTGAGCGTTTTCTGCCTTGACCTCGTCTTCTCACATACTTTCCAGTTTGCCTCCAACGTGTAACATTACGATGGATCGTCGATTTTGTTTTATCAAACATTTCAGCATTCAGCAACATCACTGTAAGTATAAGATCGACCATTTTCGATCATTGCTACAGCCCTAGCGACATCAGTCGGTGCTAAATCATCAATTATGTTCTATTTCACAATCAAGGTGACGATAGTAAACAAAAACAAACAAAATTTAAACAATTATTGCTTATGAAAAAACAACAACATTTAATATAGCGAAGATATTCGTTTCAAATTTAATGCAACAACTAATGGACGTTTATTTTACTTTGGGTTTGACATTCACTAACATGATAAAAATTATCAAAATAAACAGAACTTGTAGCAGGTGGTAGACTGTCTATACCTAGGCAACACAGAAAAGAAACAAAAGAAATACTTTTATTTTAATGAAATGTATTCGAGTTCCTTTAAATTTGCCGGAGTGTGTATTATACTGAATTTAACTAAAACAGAATTCGGGCAACGGTAGGTAATTTAATTTAAATGATGTACAATTTTAACCCATTACCGAAAACCAAAAGTTGGCCGAAAAGATTATGCATCCAGACCACTGCAATATCTTTTACTAATCGAGTGGTTTTAACGCTGGCCAATAGAAATTTTCTCGCTGACCAATAAGAAATTTTAAAACGATAATGTAGCCAATGACATTCAGGACCTTCCGCGTCCACATTGACTCGAGCAGCCCACCGAGAGTAATCTCGAAGAAATAAGTATTTAGTTAAAGTATTAAATGTAAGATGAAATGTTTGAAGTGACTGATGTACGATTTATTTTTATTTGTATTAGGTTTGATCCATTCAAACCTTTTTTCCTTACAAATGTACCTGTAAAGATTTTTGACCTCTAAATATGTTTAGGCTTATTCTTTCTGTTAATGGTACATAATAAAAGAACCGTCGCAGTTTAAGTTTATAATAAGGTTACTTGTATATAGTAGTATTATAGTAGTGGTGGCCAAAAAGCTTATCTAATTCTATAACTTTAACAAGCGCCAATCCAGGGGGGAGGTCATGGGGGTCATGACCTCCTACTATTATATACTATTAAAATATAAATAAAAAAAAAGTTAAAGATATATTACTGTTCCCTGAATGACCTCCCCCCAAAACGAAGTTCTGGATCCGCGCTTAAATTTTAAAATTGTCAAATACAAATAAATTTGAGTAAATTAATAAAAACTGGTTTGTAAAATTTACTGTGCCTGAGTTGATTTAGCTGCATTTTAAAACAATATTGAAAAAATAGAGAGTAGAAAATACAATGGACACTCACAGAGGTTTTTATAAAAAAACAAGTAGGTAATAATCGATGATGATATAACTGCATAATACTGTCTCAACTTATATTGCGATTAATGATTACCTAAGTAATTCCTATAGTAAGGTATTGTGCAATCGTTAATAATGGTTTTTCTTTTCTAATCTTATAACGATATAATGAAAACCATAATTTAATTACCCTTATACCATCCATGATTATTGTTTGTTACTTATCTTCAAGTTAACGTTCTATTAAAATAATTAAGCAGTGCATGGACTGAAAATGAAAACTTTTATTTCAGATTCTTTAGTTTTCTTTAATAATATTTGTATCTATTTTGTTATCGCTTCCTGTCTAGATCTAGATCTAAATATAGATACATACACTGAGAAAAAAAGGCTTTGCGAAATAAAACATTTAGGTAGGTAGTTTGGATTTTATTAGTACGTAGTAACAGTGCAAGATGTTTTCTCTTAAGTGAGAGATATACCTAGTGTGGGGAAGATATTTTCAGAATAAAATAAGATTGGTTTAATTAAACAATTTAATGGCCGAATATTTACTTAGTATCCGAAATTTATAGAATCGATAAAATTTTCTTAATTTTCGTTTGCTCTATTTTTAATTAAGGCCTTATTAGTTGAATAAAACATTAACAGCGGGTTGCAAAAAGAAAATTTAATTCGTGATTAGCTAACAACGTGTGAAATTTAATAAGTTATTAAATTGGATTCCAATGTTAACCAGCTTGCTTCGATGAAAATTTCGGCCCGATTCGGATCTAATCGTACCACATCGAGAAACCGGGAGCTGATAAAATGACAGATTTTAATGTCAACAGAGCGTATTTTTTTTGATTTCTTGGAAATCGAAGTTATTTTTTGATCTTAAGATCACTTCACGATACCTCTTTTTTATTTTGATCTCTATACTAGCCTTCTTGGTTTAATTGCGTATTCGCTAAAAGTTCGTAAACCGATGGATCGACCCAATTTCTGTCAATCGTATACGCCTCAAGATACGGCAACAATCGCCTTTCTGTCCAAACAACGCTTTGGTTCTGCTCTAAGAGCCAGATCCGGTAGTGAGCTGGCCACCTATCTCATGAACAAGGGCCAAATAACGGGGAAAGAGACAGTAGGTACTGAAAATATTTGAGGTTATACTACAGTGTTTTGTGTACAAACCATTTATTTTTCTGTGTTATTGATGGAGGTCGTGATTAGTACAAAATTGCTTGCATTCCAATGTGTTTAGTTTTGTTGTAAATTAGATAATATTCTTTTTAATATGGTTATTACAAAAATGGTTCAGAAAACAACTACCTCTATGGCTCTATTATTTTTTAACCCACAACAGGGTTTTCAATTTCAACCAAGAGAGAAGTGTTAAAGAAAACTGCGTGGTTGAAGAAAAGTAAGCAAAAAGAAATTTAACAGAATATCTATATTTTTTTAGAAGATTAGTATAGGAAAATGGTTTTATTTATAATGTTAAGAATAAAGAATAGTTCAAATTTAACAAGAATTTAAAAATATATTATTTTTGCACTAATCAAACAATACAAGGTGGATTGGATTGGACTGCATTATTTGGTATGATGAATGGCATATTTTTTGATAAAATGCACATTATAAATTAACTTTATTTTTTCTATATTTGTTATTATAGTGTGCACACTCATACAAAGGTAGGTACCGAATTAGTATTATGATAAAATACATGCCCATCTGCCATAAATCTGTATAGATATACATAGTTTTATTTTAAAATATTGAAGTAAGGATTTTCTTTCAATTTTTTGTATTGGAATGTAAAATTTTGCCAAAGTAGCCAATATATAATAATAAATGTTACAAAAACTGACTTTAATCACAACATATTGTGTAATTAGTTTAATTATTGATTGGCTAAAAATTTGGGCAGTTGCAGAAAGAAAAACAAATTAACGCTTTGTTAAACTGACAATGAATTAAGTCTGGCGCCTTAACCCGCTACACCATCTGGAGCATCATATGGTGCACTTGTACTGTCGAAGAAATTCGATATATTATATACCTAGATACTTATTCGATTGTGTCAGCAGCCGAGAATTTTTGGAGCAACACTGGGTGAACTAGTTAGCGCGAGACACTATATCTTACCAATCCTATTCGAACCGATTGGATATAAGGTCTCATTTTAATTCTGGTAAAACTGTCGTCTGTTCTTCAGACACCCTGGGTGTGAGCCTGTCTGATGAAGGGTAAGGGTCCAAAAATCGCGATAGCAGGAGGGCACCCAGACCAGAATCAAAAAATAGTCCTTATTTTATTTTTCATTTTACGGTCTTCTTGCTCTGCACTAGCGAAGAAGTTAATCTTTGCATTTACATTTGTTACATATGTTAGACGTATCTGGCGAACCAGTAAACGAATCGTTCTGAAAATTTTGTCCTTTACATAAACGGCTACCTGCCTAAAATATTTCTGATAATGCAGTGTTGCCGCTGCTACTAAAAGTAGTAGCAACTTTGATATTTTAAATGGAACACCCTGTGTATTATTTCATTTTAAAACCCCTATTATTTTTTTAACAACTTCCTCTAACATTGTTTTATACTTATCTGCTACCGTTTCCGAAATAATAATTAATTTCCAGTTTTTTTGGCGGCAAAAGTTACCTTAAAAAAATGCTGATATTTTTGAACTCTAAAATATTAAGACCCTGAAATTTTGCGGAGAGTTAAATAATACCGGGGGACTTTTTACCCTATGCCCAAATCTTAATTGTAGTATAGGTACCTACCTATAGATTGCTTTTAAAATATAGTTATTTTTGTTACTTGAAAAAGTGACCATAAAGTATATTTTTTATGTATAGGCAGGTAGAGCATGTTCGTTTATGTAAACGACCAAGTTTTCAGAACGATTCCGTGACTGGTTCGTCAGATACGTCTAACGTACCATATGAGCTATATAGATACATAATTTTGAACAAACAAATTCCTAAACCATAAACTATTAAACCCACCCAAATGTTTTAAGGGAGACCCGCTTTCGGTTTATTCAAGAATCTGTCTATTTATAGTCTCTAATCAAACATAAATTATTGTGAAAAAGCATCCGCAGTACTATCTTAATTATATACACTTTAATTACGGTAATTAAATAAAAATAAAATACGTACATGAGAGGGTGGCCTATTTACCCAACAAAACCTAAATTGACATTATCAGTAAAATATTTTAATTATGTAAAAAAATATTTTTGGTTAATCGAATAAAATATTCCCTCAGCAATAGGTATTAAAAATACTAATATGATGCCAAATATTGATATCCGTAGTTCAAAAACTCGTAAAAACCAAGTTTAAGAAAGTTTTGTTCAGTGGTAAAGAAAACCTTGTATGCAAAAACTATAGCAAAATAAAGAACTAAGAGAAAACCTGTCTTAATAATTACCAACTTAGGTTTTATTCTGTTACACCGCTATTTTTGTGGGTTCCTATGACAGACAAATGTCTAATAACAGATGACGACCTGATAATTAAATAAACGTTTTAATCCCGTTTCATAAATACTGTTGAGGGATCGGTACCCATATTGTCAGCTCTCAGTTAATTGAACTATTAAACCAATAGTAAACCGAATATGGTAAGTAAAGAACATCTACAATAAATTTGGGTAAAGTTACCCATATTGAACTGGCTCCTAAATTGAACCCCCTTGAGATTTCCAATTTGTAATAAACCTAGCGCGACCTACTAGTAATAGTTTAATCAACACTCGAGGAGTTTATTTTTCTAGCACGCGACTTCAATAGATCTAAGCAATTCCATTCCTGTGCTAACAAGTTAGACTGCTACACCTGATATGTACTATTTTCTATCTGTTCTTAAGGAGATTTAGAACCTACAGGTAAGGTATGGGCAACTTAGATATTAGTAATAAATAACATATTAAAGTCACTTTTTAGAATAATTAAGCCAGTGTTTAAAATTTATCTGTTTTTAAATTTAGGGCTATAATTCAAATTTTGTTGTGGGTTGCTCATATTGAACCTCAAACGGTATCCCCAATTGTACCAGGGTTCAATTTGGGCAACTGTTGGTATTGATATGTTATATTTTGTTAATGATATTTTTGTATTTTAGAAGAAAAAGTAAAACCGGTTTTAGTTTTTTATTTAGTAGGTATTCTAATTTTTTTAATAATTAAAGTGACACATTTGTCATGTTTTAAGATGTTATTTAATATCATTAAAATAAAAGTTTTGCTTTTGTGACAAGTACTGTTTTTTTTATAAGTACTATAACCTACAACCCTTTTTTGATTATCCTAATGCAGGAAATAAACTGGTATCCTATTATTTAATAAAATCCTGTGCTGAATCTTGTTCCATATTGTGCTGCATTGTGCAGGTTCAATTTTGGATACTGATGGTTCAATTTAAGCAACTCGTTTCCCAAATTGAAACACTTGCAACTAATTTTTCTATAATGAATTAAAAATATTCATATTATTATGTTTTATAGATATTATTTATGGGTACCAAAATATTTCTAAATGTCCAATATACATTTCTGACACATGGAAATGACAATTTTAACATTTTTCGCCAGGCAACAGCGAATTTTCTAAATATTGGTTCAATATGGGCAACCTTACCCCCTATAGGTATTGTTTAAAATATATTTTTTCTACAACCGTCAAAAAATGACAATGTTTCATGCAAGAAATATTTTGCCAAAAAAAATAGGATCTATATCTATACATGTATTTAAATTGCTATTTTTGTCAGCATCGCTATAAAGTTATTGCTGTCAAATTTTATTGTTTCCTTAGTTAGGGTCACAAGTTACTGTGTATTTATTTAAAAACTTGACGTCTGTTTTTCAATGAATTAACATCCTACCTAGCTGTTTCTAATAATCTTTTATGAAGATGCAATAGTTGTAAAAAAATATTATTTGCAAGTCGCTCGCGAAATCTCTTTGGTATTCTCGAATGATTTTTTGACTCCGCTACGGCTCGTCAAAAAAGATTCATTCTCGATCACCAAAGTAATATCTCGCGCAGTAAATACAAAAATAAACATTTTTGGCAAATAAAGGTGCATTATTTAGTGTAAAGAGCTACATAATAAATTGATATCTCAAGAGTTTATGCTCTCTCCCCTTTTACTATAACTTTTCAAAATTTATTGAAATATGATATTCAACTTCTTGCCTCTGCATATAAAATAAAAATATGCTAGAAAATTTTACATATGTCGTAGGCAGAATGCAAATTTAGGCTTTTTATAAACTTCCTAGGCATTTAACAAAAAGCCGGCAAAACGCGAGCATAAAATGCATTTTTCGTTATGACTAACGAAAACTAACGAAATTCTGGCACTAAAGCTGTTGTTAGATATAATATAATTTCTTCTTGTGGCCACGGAGTTGCTAAATACGTTCTCGGACAGGTTTTCTCAGTTTTAGGTTTCATCAGTATCTTTTTTATCTATCATTGTTGAGTTTACTGCGACCGCACGATCAACACCGCATACAACTCACATTTTATTAAATAAGACACTGATGAAACCGAAAACTGAGCAAACCTGTCCGAGAACGTATTTCACAACTGACTTTATTATGAAGTTTTTATTTCTGCACCTTTTGGAGTCGATCTGGGTTAGCTTTTATTTCTTATTCGCGTTTTGCCGGCTTTTTGTAAAATGCCTAGGAAGTTTATAAAAAGCCTAAATTTGCATTCTGCCTACGACATCTATATAACATTATCAGGCATAATTTTATTGGATGTGACGTGGCATAAGAAGTTGGATATCATACCTTAATAAATGATGAAAAAATATTAGAATCCCCAAGGATTCTCAAATTCCACCACTCCACATTTTCGACAGATTCTTCCGGTTTTCATTCATTCACGACTGTACAACGACGAATAACATTTTTTATATTGTAAATTCTTGTGAAATTTTTGAATTATCTCCTAGCTCTAATTTATTATTGTTGCTTACTATTTTCCTCAGCCCTATTAGCGAGCTTGTCACGTATAAACGTTTTATTTAGCAGTCTCTTATTTTAGCTGAGTTATGAGTGTTATGGGCTTTTAAAACAAGGATGGCGATTGTAATGAAGAAGTGGACATACAGTAAGGTACTGAAATTGACATCCGATAAATAAACAAACTACAGTGTGTAAGGGTCTGCATTGTTCAAGTAAAATAAAATACTTGAAATATTTTGTTTGTAAAAAGTGGGCGCTTGAAACACATGGACTCAAAGGGCTCATAATTTCTTTTGCAATTTATTTGTTATTATGCTATTTTTTAATTTGTTGTTTTACATTGTATTTTTGTATCTATACCTAGATTTTTCTCATTTTCCTGTTACTTTTTCCGAATTTAGGTGTAGGTACCTTAATATTTTCTTTCTAAGCTACTATAAGCAGTAAGTTTTTAGATTAAATTTTAAGCCGTTTTTTTTTCAGAACCGCTACTATACTTTTCTATATGCATCGGGTGCAGTGGTATGAAACGGACAAAATTGTCATTTTCTATTGTCCTGTATCAAGAAACATAGTGAAACCTGAGAATCTTTACAGAAATTTTAATATACCTATTGGTTAACATTTCACTGTGCACTGTTCTCGATGGTTTAAAGTTAGTATAAACACTTTTTTGACGATTTGAATTGAAATGTCCGTTTCATTGCCACTCTACCCTAAATACAATTCCCTGGTCATGGCAGATTTTAAAAAACAATATTCTCAATTTTAACTTAAAAAGAGAAATGGATGATTTATAAGTGATTAGTTAGATATATGTGTAGGTACCTATAAAATTAATTAACTTATAATATTTTCCTTAAAAAAATATAAACAGTTTTCCATTCTGTTTTATTATGCAGGTTTTACGTAAAATTCTATTATAGGTAAGTACATCAACAGACGGCCACAATGTAGAAATCAGTGATATATGTAAAAATCAGTGATTTCAAATCAATTCATCAGCAGCAATACAGGTGTTCCTACTCTGTTTTGCAATTAGGCGATTTCTTGGCTACCTACTTAGTTCAGACGGCCCTTAATTTGTAAAAAGTTAGTAGGCATAGGCAAGAACAGTAGGCAAGTGTACTGCCTTTTTATTTTTCATTAGTATCTATTAGTTCGACTGTATAAATTAAAACAATCGGTAACGAAAAATGACAATAACATGTGCTTAAACAAGAAAACAAGACCAAATTAGGAATTGGTTGAGAAAGTAAATAATAATATAATTGGACCTACCAGCACTTGATTCTCCCGCCGACGAATCAAATGTTTTAGAAGTCATCTGGAACAATGCATCCAATGGAGTAGCACCAGGACCACTAGATTGTTTTCCTTGTTGCTGTTGCTGCCTCTGCCTGTGTCCTGAGGAAGTAACAATGTCCGGTGAGCAACAATCGCTCGCGACACTAGAAGAGCGATCACTTCCAGTTTCTGATGTATAACTCGCGTTAAAAGCTACAAAGTCCGGCCGTAAAAGCGCTAATTGTTGTTGAACTTTTAATTGTCGATGAACCAATTCAAGTCTTTGTTGGTGAGCTTCGGCTTCAGCCGTGTCTATGTCCCATGGACGCACTATTCGCGTACACTGCGGCTTTGAGGGTTTATGATTTAAAATGTCTGCTATAGAAAAACTTTTTACACCGTCTGGTCGGTCCTCGACTTCCACTGTTGGAGATATTCGTCTGTCTGTTTCAACCATTTTAAGCTTTTTTAATGGAGTAAAATAATCTTCCGTATCCGAATCTGCACACCTCCAATTATTGCTTGATTGCACAGTGTATCCAGGGCTGGGTTCCCTTGATCTCAGATAGTTTGGGCTTGCGTGTAACGCTGGACTAGGACAACCGACACTAATCTCATCATCCGAAACATATTTTGACTCATCAACTGATTGTTCCATTAACGATGGGCTAGGAGATCTTGAGGTAATTGGACTTTGATATTTGGAACCTAAATATGGGGACATGTCGTTGTTTATACTTTGTTGCGATGTAGTGTCTATATCTTGCATTTTCCGATAAAAGTAAAACTAAAATAAATTTAGTGATCACAAAACTGACACATTTTCCGCACCATTTGTACAAATAACTGCACTAAGAGATAATTTTAAAAAAGTTCATAAATCCTTAATTGGTTTGCACTCACAGAAGGTGATTACCATTAACACACGTCAAGTACTGAAAAATATCAAGACAGCGCACGTGATGCAGCTTGGTATCTTTAACAGATCTGGTAACAAGTGAAGGTCTTTGTGCCAATCTACTCGACAGGATCTCTTTAGTATGTTCCGCCTCCCATTTAGCTTTCTGGCCAATAACGGAGTCACCGGAAACAAGAGGTCTTTTGTAAAAATGCCGACATCGTTTGTTATTGGTCGGAGGTGGAGCTTAATCCCATTTTATTTTCTGTTTCGACCCACCAATCAACTGTCCAATTTGTACATTGCCGTTTATATAATTTGTTTCAGGGGAGATAAATGAGATTTTGTTTTAGGAGGTTATTTAGCATGTGTTTAATGTAAATTATTTGGCTTTATGACTTTTTACACTTTAACTTCTTTATTGCTGGTGTAAATTTCGAATAGTTTATGAGGGGACTGGGAGACGAATTAATTTACCATGCAATGGGCTCTAATAAAGGTTTCAGCAAATTAATTTATTTGCAATATAAAGGTGTTAAATAATGTAAATGTGTTTCTTAATATGTTTTTATTTGACAACATTTCGTTTTAGAGCAATTGCTCTATTCACTGGCGCAGCCAGAATTTTGACTTTAGAGGTGTAAAATAACATAAAATGTTTTTATCTCGCAGAATAATAGTTATTTATGATATAAGTGTTAAAAGTATAATTTTACGGCACGAATTTGAAAGTTTGCAGAATGAGCGAAGCGAATTCTGCAATTCAAATGAGTGCCTTAAAAGTACTTTTAACACAAATATCATACAAAATTTTTTCTACAAACGACAATAAAAAACAAAAATACAATTACAATTTTTAGAAAGTTTAACATATTCGAAACACATAGTTTTAAGTAGCATCGTAGATATAATATAAAATTATGAAGTTGACATTTAAAAAATCTAACAACCATTGTTGGCGTCGTAGTTGCCATAGTAGTACTTTTAACACTAGCGCTATAAAGTACTTTTAACACTAGTGCCATAAAGTAACATTTTTAAGGCGTCTGCGGCGTGTTAAAATAGTTATTTATGATATAAGTGTTAAAAGTACAATTTTACGGCACGAATTTGAAAGTTTGCAGAATGAGCGAAGCGAATTCTGCAATTCAAATGAGTGCCTTAAAAGTACTTTTAACACAAATATCGTACACAATTTTTTCTACAAACGCCAATAAAAAACAAAAACACAATTACAATTTTTAGAAAGTTTAACATATTGGAAACACATAGTTTTAAGTAGCATCGTAGATATAATATAAAATTATTAAGTTGACATTTGTCAAAAAAACCAACAACCATTGTTGGCGTCGTAGCTGCCATAGTATTACTTTTAACACTAGTGCTATAAAGTACTTTTAACACTAGTGCCATAAAGTAACATTTTTAAGGCATCTGCGGCGTGTTAAAAAATGCATTTTTAACACGTTTGTAGAAAAAATGCATTTTTAACACGTTTGTAGAAAAAAATTATTTTTAGAGCAAATAATTGTTGTAGTCAGCAGCGCAGATTTTTACTTGGGAGAGGGTGTAAAATAATGTAAATGTGGTTCTTAATATGTGAGTAGATATTCAGGTTTTTATTTAACATTTTGTTTTAGAGCAAATAATCGCTCTAGTCATTGGCGCAGCCAGAATTTTGACGTGGGAGCTATAAAATAATATAAATGTGATTTAAATATGTTTTTATCTGAGAATAACAATTCTTTTTAGAGCAAAAAATGATTCTAGTCATTAGCGCAGAATTTTACTTGGGAGAGGGTGTAAAATAATGTAAATGTGGTTTTTAATATTTATGTTTCATTTGACATTTCGTTTTGGAGCAAAGAATCGCTCTAGTCATTGGCGCAATTTTGATCTGGGAGGTTTAAGATAATATAAATTATTTATTACTTATAATATAACATATTTATACCTAATAAATATGTTTTTATCTGGGACTAACAATCTTTTTAGAGCAAATAATAATCGTTCTAGCCATTTGCCCTGAATTTTACTTGGAAGAGGGTGTAAAATAATGTAAATGTAGTTCTCAATAAATATTCATGTTTTTATATGATATTTCGTTTTAGAGTCAAAAATCGCTCTAGTCATTGGCGCAGCCAGAATTTTCATTTGGGAGGTGTAGAATAATATAAATGTGATTCTTAATATTAATGTTTTTATTTGAGAATCACAATTATTTCTATAGAGCAAAGAATCGACGTGGTCACTAGCGCAGAATTTTACTTGGGAGTTGGGAGAGGGTGTAAAATAATGTAAATGTGGTTCTTAGTAGGTATTCATGTTTTTATTTGAGAATAACAATTCTTTTTAGAGCAAAGAATCATTCTAGTCATTAACGCAGACTTTGACTTGGGAGAGGGTGTGAAATAATGTAAATTGGTTCTTAATAGTCATGTTTCTATTTGGCATTTTGTTTTAGAGCCAAGAATTGCTCCAGTCATTGGCGCAGCCGGAATTTTGAGGTGTAAAATATAATATAAATGTGATTCTTAATAAGGTGAAGTGGGGTAAGTGCAGGCTACTTTTTGTAAAGTTGGACTTTAAACGTATATATTTTCAAGCCATAATAAAATACATAATATCTTTATTGCACACAGTACCGTACAAGTATTAGTTTTAAAAATTAATTGGCATTGTCCCCATTTTTAGTTCTATATTTAAAAAATAACAAAAATATTACTGGCTGGTCAATGGTCCGCACTTTCCCACCATAACGGGGTAAGAGCGTACCAGCCAGTTTAAATCATATTAAAAACGTATGGAATATTATGCGGGGTATGACCGTAATTCTTAGCATATCTATTTTAAAATATTTTTTGTCGCATTTAATTATCTTTTTTAGTTTTAGAGTTATATGTTTCCCAAAATGCAAGCTTTTTTTGGTGAAATTTTTATAAATGGTTTGTTTGATTAAAATCATCGCAAATATCAAAATATAGGTACCTATAAATAATATATTTTCTCCACAACCATTAAAGAATGTAGAAATTCCGAAATCATTTTTAATAATAGAACATCTACATTCTTACTCTTGAGTTAGAATATTTGTTCTGAAACACTTACTTCTTATGTGTTTCGCATGTATTTTCATTCCATAACAAGGTACGGTATGAATATTCTGTAATCGAACCAAACGACATAGATTGCCGTGGATTTCAAAATTGTCAGTGACAGATGCAAATGGTGGCGGCATCATAAGTTTTGTCAGAAAAACTTCAATTTAAATGAAATAATGAGTGAAAAATCGAATGAATCAGATATAGAATTTGACATTCATTCATTTGATTTATAATTTCTGGTTGTGGAGAAAATATAGTCTGTTACTCAGTTAGAATGAAAAAACTCAATACTCGTGGTTCTTCACGCTCGCTAGCGCTCGCGTTCGGAATTTTCCACTCGTATTGAGTTTTTTCATTCTATAACCTTGTTACAGAATATACTATTATACTCGTACTTAAACTTTAATAAGTTATTATTAGAAATTAAAATTGACATTACAACATCTAGGCAATAAAATATAAATGCAAATAAACCATTAACATTTAGTTTTTTTAAAGTCTATGGAATAAACATAAAAAATACAGACGAATATGAAATTAGTTAGTTACATATTTTAACTTAAACATTTTTTTAAATAAACACGTACAAATACTTATAAGTACTTAGATACTGACTTCTGTATTTGTATTCATCTTCACAACGTTGGCACTCGTACTGAGGATTCTGCGAGCCCTTATTACATATACCGCACATCCACCGCATACAACTTACACACCGAATCCATTTTTTCTTTTCAAGGTAATAAACAAATAGAACACAAATTGCCATCCCTGGAGGAAGTGCCAATTTTCTTTAAAGGAATATCACTGTCCGAGGAAAAATCATCGGAGTTTAAATTCATGATGTTGGATTTCTTCGTTTTTTTTTGACTTTGATTTTTTAGTTTTACCTTTTTCTTTGCTGATTTTCTCTTTCTTCATTCGTTGCTTGTTTTTTTTTTTATCTTCTAACAGCCCACGAAGACCGAAGGCTAAGTACTATGTACCGTGGGTGTACTGAGGAATCGACTCACACATCCAGAGCTGGAAACATCCGTAGGTATTTCACCAGCCCTTTAAGAGGATGTGTGGGGTGGTACCACCTCGGTCGAGGAAGAATTCCTCTACCACCTTCCAACAACAATCACAAAATATCCATGGTCGAAGCGGGATTCGAACCCGCGCCTCTCGGTTGCAAAGCTGGCGCCGTACCAACTCGGCCACGGGAGACCCTTTTGGGTTTGATGCAAAAGTGTAATAAGAAAGCGAAGTATGGGGCAAGTGCAGACCAATACGCACTTTCCCGCCAATTTGGTCTGCTCTTGCCCCGGATGGTGATATCAACGGGGCAAGAGCAAATTAGTGCTTTTAAGGTAAACCAGGGGATAAAAGTAAATGTTTGTTTGTTTAAGATAGGCGTTAAGCTATATTTTTACATACTTAGATACCAATAGTTATATCTTACAACACCAAATTATTATAACTATAAACGTGTCAATGCAACACATACAACTTTAACGTTGATCACAGTTGTAACACTGTTTTCGACTGTTGGTTAAAATACGCCCACTATATATTTTACTACCCCATCTGTGTTACAAATGCCTAATGTATCTTCTAGTAGATTTCTACATGTGAAAAAGTGCAATTTTAGAAATATATTAGTAAATTTAATAGCTAAATGCACTTGCCCCAGTTACGCACTTACCCCACTTCACCTTATGTTTTTATCTGAGAATAACAATTATTTTTAGAGCAAAGAATCAATATAGTCATTAGCGCAGAACTTTACTTGGGAGAGGGTGTAAAATAATCTAAATGTGATTCTTAATATTCATGTTTTTATTTGACAACATTATTTCGTCTTAGAGCAAAGAATTGCCCTAGTCATTGGCGCAGCCATAATTGTGACTTGGGAGGTGTAAAATAATTATCTGAAAATAACAATTCTTTTTAGAGCAAAGAATCCTTGTAGTCATTACTCATTAGCGCAGATGTTTACTTGGAAGAGGGTGTAAAATAATGTAAATTTAATGCGGTTCTTATTATTTATGTTTTTATTTGACAACATTTCGTTTTAGAGCAAGAAATCGCTATAGTCATTAGCGCAGCCAGAATTTTGACTTGGGAGATGTAAAATAATATAAATGTAATTCTTAATAGGTACCTACGTTTTATCTATGAATAACAATTCTTTTTAGAGCAAAGAATCGTTGTAGTCATTAGCGCAGAATTTTACTTGGAAGAGGGTGTAAAATAATGTAAAGTGATTCTTAATATCAACACAGCCATTGCCATAATATTGACAAGAGGTGGGTTAAATATTATAGATGTGGTTCTTAATATATTTTTGTATGGCACATTTCGTTTTAGAGGAAAGAATCGTTCTAGTCATTGGCGTAGCCAAAATTTTGACTTGGGATGGGATGTGCTCAGCACAATAAAAAATTGTTCATACTTATAGAGTACCTCCCTAATTTTGACTAGACTAGAGCGGTTCAACAACATACAGTACAGTAACTGAAAAATGAACGATAGGCAGGGAGAGAGGATAAAATGGTATTTGGTGAGCGCCTTTGGTTCTAGGAAAAGTACGCGTTCGCTGTCCACTCTAGATTGAAGTCCTAAAATGTAAGAGTGAAAAACTCAGTTTTCAAAATTTCTTTAAATTTTTATGTTTAGTCTCAAGCTTACGAAAAATAATTTTTCCGTTGCCTCCAGTCTGTTTGTCGTTGTGTCTATTGGCATGCAAAATTAAAAATAGGTAAAAAGAAAATATTGTACATTAGGCTATAGCCTGTGTCCGAAACTGATGAGTACCTACTTTGCTTACCTAACACACCTAACAAACCTAATACCTAGCTTTAGTAGACAGTACAGAGGCTGTCTTCCACAAAAAAAAATAATTTTGCCTTTTGTTTTTGCTCTAACTCGAGAACCATTCATTGTACAAAGGTTTTATCATAGGTATGGTATTTATATAAGAAGGTTAGACTACAAATTAGGTTAACTATTGTTTATTATTGCTTTCGCACTCGAAGGAAAGTAGATCAATTATGATTTTTTCTAATATAAGGAGCCAAGCTTCCCGTTGGTAAAAGGGGGTAGAAACATACCTATCTAATATTCGGCATGCAACTAAAAAAATTAAATCTGTTTATTTTTCATAAAATTTAAGGAAATAATAGTATCCTGTGATGGCGCGGGCATATTGCTTTTGTATGTTTTCTTGGCATTTCATAACTTGGTTTTTAAAAAATTTATTGTGAAAATGAAACGACAATTTTTTTAGACACCTAGGTACTTTTTGATTAACGTTAAAAAACTTATGGCCAGATTCGCCAACGCTAGTCCGGTCTAATTTGACAACCAAAAGTTTTAAACTGACAAGTGTAAGAATAAGACAACTAAGTGTTGTGTTATACTATGAATTTGCTTCTGAGCTTTCTTGCAAATTTCCAATTTTAGTACGTACCTACTTTCGACAATAATAGATATAAATTCATTCTAGCAACCCGTTCCAAGATGAAAATCATTTTGAAACCAAGCAGATTGCTGAAATATCAGAATAATTCATGTTTTCAGTGACGACCCATTGACAAGGGCAGCACAAAAACCTGTCAAAATATAACTGATCAACTAGAAGATCTAATTTAAGCCAGTACTAAATCTTAAACCTTCTTAGTGAATCTGAACCTGAACGTTAACGTTTTGGCACCTATATAGTCTAGTGCGGTTGTCAAAAATAAAAACAAAATACATAATGAGAAATTATATCGAAATACATATATACACCTGCTTCTATTTTTTTAAAAATGCTTAATTACATATATTTATATTATTTTTTGTTTTGGAAAAGTCGCTTCTTGTATGTTTTTAGAAAGAAAGCGCCTGTTCCTCAAAAAACTTATTCTTTCTCCTGAAAAGCTTACAAAAAGATGCTTTCGTATGACAAAAAAACAATAATATTAAAATATTTTATTTTAGCTTGTACCTATATCTTGCTTTTGCCTTTTCTTTGACTTTTGACAACGAACCAAACTAGGTACCGAATCGACAAGTGTTTAAACTTTACTGAAAAATATTAAAACGAAAATTTCCTTTTTCATTTTCACAATTTTTTATTTAAATAAAAACAACACATGAAAAATTTAGACTCGGGTATTTTGGTTGGAAGGTGGTAGAGGAACAGTTCCTCGACCGAGGTGGTACCACTCCCAGGCGCGGCCCGTGAGTTATTTTACAGGTGGGTCAAATTTTGTGGGAAACTAGTGCAAGCCTTTTTAATATTATTTTTTTTTTATAATTTACTCACCTTTTATGTAGTTAAATGTGTTTGTATATCAAATCGATCCTTCTATCCTTCTGTTGGGAGAAATGTTCACTCACTAGCTCATTAAAATTATAAATACTTCTAATAAAAGGTTTCTCAATGCTCAACATAGCTCTTAACCTCGACTCCGCCATTGTATTTCTTAAGAAAGTCTTAATCCTTTTTAGAGTCGAAAAGCACCTCTCACTTTCCACTGTCGTCATTGGAATAGTACATAAAATCTCTAATAATTTTACACTTTCTGAAAACGTTTCACCAAAATTCATTTCTAACAAGAGCTATAAAATGGCAACAGCACCTGCACTATTATAAAAATCTTCACGACTAAATAAAACAAGCAATTCTGATTTAAGCTTGGAAACGTTTATCATCTCATAATTATTTTAAACATGTTTTAAAATGTTAAAAATATTTAACATTTTAAACTGTTTAAAAAATACAAAAGTTATTTGTATTTTAATACAAATAAATCAGCAAAATTATTTGTATTAAACAAACGTGTGACAATTAAATGTTCTGTAAAATTAAAACGACAGCGGATTTCTGACAAAATTAATAAAATTATATCCCATATTTCTAAAGAAATTGTTCTTTTGGACTTTTTTTAGATGTACTTGCCTCGATGTTAATATTTGCGTCTGTAGAGATAACACTCTCTCTAATTTTTTGAATGTTTGAATTAAAATCTGCAATATATTTACCAATCAAAATTGCATCAATTCCAGATTTTTGCAATTGACAAAAAAGATATCAACATGAGGCAAAACAGAGTGAAAAAATTGCAACCAGTAAAAGTCAGAAATATGGTACATACTTGGCTTAAAATACCTGCTAATGTCTTCTCCTCTGTCTTTAGTGGTTTTCGATTTTACATCCAAAAGAGGTATTGGGCGTCCTTTTCCTTTAATTTCTAAACGTTTTTCAAATGGTAATGAACTATTATTATTATTTTACACTGCAGTATTTCTTGCACTGTTAAAGCCATTGTTAAAATAAGTACCCAAGTAGGTACTAGTAATGCACAAAAATAACGCAAATAACCAATAATATCCAACTTGAAAGTCAAAATATTTGAACATAAAACCGATAAATAAAAACAAAGTCTTGACGTTTGCTCCATCACTCACTTCACTTGTCATTTCTGACAAAGCGTCGAATGCTGTGTTGCCACGTTGCTGTTATTACTGTAGGTTTTAATGTCTTATAGACACAATACAATTATTCTATTATTATTAGTAGTAGTAAATACCTAAATATCTTAACATAAAATTAGATAAGCTTATATTAAATGTATAAATGTATCGCGAATTGCGAATATTGTTCTAATAATAAATTGGTCAGACTTAAATTAGTGAGTCAGAATTTGCGACAACCCGACACCTAGCGCGGTGGCGTTGACAACCACGCGCGCCCCGAAAGCGATATTATTGGTGGGTCGTCGACCAATTGTGTCTCTTTTTAACTTAATGAAGCGCGTATGTCTGTTTCTCTCTTACTTTTAATGAATTTATATCGTCCATATAAACCTAGAAGATCAATTTAAAATATGACCCAACCCGGAGCAAGCTTATTGGATATCCTTTGACGACGGCTTGGTTTGATTGTCTTGGGGAGTTTTTGCATGGAACTTTGAAACAAAAGATACTTTTTTGGTTTTAAAAAATTAAAAAATAAATTATTAGGTAGATCACTGAAAATTTTAGGTGGGTCATTGACCAAATGACCTTATGGACGGGCCGCGCCTGACCACTCCACACATCCTCTTAAAAGGACTGGTGAAATCCCAACGGATGTTTCCAGGTCTGGATGTGGGAGTCGATCCCCCAGTACACCCACGGTACATAGTACTTAGACTTCGGTCTTCGTAGGCTGTCAGAAAATAAAAAAAAAGCCCACATGTTTTTGTGATTTTTTTATTACCTAATAGGGCAGGTAATGTAAAAACATTCGTTTTCAAATAGGGTTGTATTTCCTACGAAAGACACTTATTCTGTAAATCAACAATAAAAAAATTATAAGAATCTACAAAATTATGTCTACATAAATTTAATATTGTAGTTAGGTCACTTTTCAGGGAATGAAAAAAAAATTATAAACAAACATAAATGACTTGATTTACTTTTGTATATTTAAATCGTAGTTTGCATCTGTATTATACAATTATTGTATTATACAATTAAAGTAAAAATTTAAACAGAATCTAGTAAACGGCTCAAATGGAATTCAGATTTATAAACTGACGAAAATTTTAAGCTCATCACTTTTTATGTGAGTCAGTGTAAATGAGATATTCCTAATTGTACAAAACTGATAGATGGTCTAGTGTCCACGCATACAGTGACCTACAGATATAGTAATTATATTTATTAAGAGTTTTAGAAAAATCAAAAATGGTCTCTGCATGCATGTCCTTAAACCAACACACTTTAATTAAAAAAATGCGGGCTATAGGACCAAAAACTCGAATTTTGGGGAAGAGTAAAGTGATTTTAGTTTTAAGAATACAACACATATTACTTTAAGATAAGTTGTTTAGAACTAAAAGTTATGCGTGAAATCTGCCATTATAAGGACAAAAATTACAAATTAAATTTTTTTGCTGAGTTAGGCTACTTGAAACAATGTTCTACTAATAATTATTATAAACGCTTTTAGTCGTCAACCTACTCGTATACCTATCTAAAATAATGATTTTTCGCAAAATATAAGATACTTACGTGTTATATATTGCCAACCACATGAATTTTAACACAATAAACAGTGGTGCAAACACCATGTTTATGAATTTTTCTAAACAAATGACAATCTACATTTTCATTCAAGAACATGCTCTTATAATCATATTAGTGTTCCGTTCTGAGTTGGATGCGTTAGAAACCTAAACAAAAAAATAATATGCTTAAGGAACAAAAAAGCACATCACTCGACAAAAAGACCATTTTTGAGATTTGTATCTTAGATAGGAGTTTATTTTTTCAGGGATCATTAAAATCTTTTACCTTACTTTTTGGACACCCTGTATACCGATCAATATACCTTAACATAAATTGTGCTATATAATTGGGTTATCTATAGTTAAAAATATCTTAAACGCCAAGGTAAATTGTTGCCGACAGGTAGCTCTTACCCCAAAGGGGTGGACCAGTACCTTGGCGTCGCCCACTCCACGCCGTAGCTAGCTATCCCCAATTTAATTATACTCGTAATATTAAATTATTGAGAAACCTCAAAAATATTAGTGACATAAAATTTGGCATATGTACATGTTTATTATAATAATGAGGTCTCATCTGAAAACTTATATAAATAGTATCACAATATTCCTCTTTTCTTTCCTGATAAATCTATCATGTTAAATAGAAAACTTAATATTGTTTATCACTCATATTCAGGTAGATAACACTGTTAAATAAAATTTATATTACCCTAAAAATAGCACGGCAGATGAAGAGAATAATATCAAAGTTTAACTCTCTTACTCTCGTAGTCATAACCCAAACAGCACACTGACATCTTATGTACATCCTATGGGAGTCCGAAAATTGTTAAAAACACGTCCAGGGGATGTCCAAACTTGGTTCATGTTTGGTCCAATGGATGTCTAATTGATGATACACATGTCACAAATCCGCGGGATAATCCCTTTATATAGGACGTCCATTGAATATCCTGTAGCACAACATCCATAGGCTGTCCCTTAAGGATGTCCATTTGAATATACAATTCTCAGAAATTATTTTATCCATACTCCACTGGATAGCCAGCAGTGGATATCCTTAACTGAACATACCGGCTGTCCCGAATTTGTCCAGCCGACAGCTTATGGATATCCAGTAGACTATATAAATGACACACTTCTGGACGTCTTTCTGAATACCATTTATGGACCTTATATGGACATGTGCAAAATGCAGAGAATTAGTGGATATCTATGGAACATATATAGATTTTCAAAAAATAAGATTTGAAAACCAATTTAAAACCTCTTTTGATTATACCTAAACCAGTTTTCACATTTTCTACTTTTCTACAATATCACTTTAATTTTATTATTAATTGCTAAATAGACCTTGTATGTACCTGCATATCCCATTTATTATATTATCCTGTTGTTATTATTACTTACCTTTTTTATACATAAGCAGCAGTCCTGGGAGACTCGCATTCCTTATGGTAATAATTTATGAATGTATTTGAAGTTATTTCACCGGAAACCAACGATATGATAAATGGAACACGCCGCGCCGCCCTCTTTTAATAACTGGTTCAATTGTTTAGTTTACCTATTTTCTGAGTGAGGACGCTATATCGAAGTACAAGACATAAAATATCCAAAATTGTACATCCGTAAGCACAAGAATAAATGGATATCCAGTCACCAGTGGTCTGTTCAAAAATGTCCATGGACGTACTAGATACATTATGGACAAATTTTGTCCTTTCAGTGGACGGTCTTGTGCTATCTGGGTAGGACGTCCAAGTCCATCCTGGACATGACTTCCATTGAATGTTCCGAATGGACATCCAATGGAAAATTGCCAATGTGAATTATCAAAATAGACACCTAAAACCGTCGCGTCGGTCCAATAGATTTACAAAAATATACATCCACGTGACCTCCGTTACAAAGCCATGGATATTCAGAATTATCAATGGAGATCTAAAAACCTCTACGACCAATGGCTTTACAAAAATCAACATCCATGTGACCTTCGTTACAGGACCATGGATATTCTGGATTACCAATAGACATCTAAAACCATATGCCCAATGGCTTTACAAAAATGAACATTCATGTGATCTCTGTTACAGGACCTTGGATATGCTGGATTACCAACAGACATCTAAAATCATCAATGGCTTAACAAAAGTGAACATTCATGTGGCCTCCGTTACATGATCATGGATATTCTGGATTATCAATGGACATCTAAAACCCTATGTCAAATGGCTTTACAAAAATTAACATCCATGTGACTGTCGTTACAGTATCATGGATATTCTGGATTACCAATGGACATCTAAAATCATATAACCAATGGCTTTACTGAAATGAGCATCCATGTGACCTCCGTTACAGGACCATGTATATTCTGGATTACCAATGGACGTACAAATTTACATGTCCATTGGCATTACATAAATGTATATCCATATATATGACCTCTGTTACAGGACCATGAATATTCTGGATGGACGTACAAATTTACATGTTCATTGGCATTACATAAATGGATATCCATATGACCTCCGTTACAAGGCCATGGATATTCTGGATTACCAATGGACGTACAAATGTACATGTCCATTGGAATTATATAAATGTATATCCATATGACTTGTTAGAGGACCGTGGATATTCTTGACTACCAATGTACGTACAAGTGTACATGTCCGATGGAATTACATAAATGGATATCCATATGACTTCCGTAAGTGGTTCATGGATGTTCTGATCCTCTAATGGCTTTAAAATGGACGTCCACTGGATATCGTGTACTGTGTGGGGAAAGATGAACTTCAAACTAGCCAGTGGCGAGTGCAATATTAAGCCCAATTCTCAAAATATAATAATTTCTCTCTCTCTCTCTCATAGTGTACATGAACTTCCTAATTCACTTGCCATTTGGATTTATGAGCAGGCTTTTCTTCGTTTGTCACATGTGCGTTTGCGGTGTGGCTGAATCGGTTGAAATCTGGCCGAACACTCGGTATTCAGTTGAACTAATATTCGTCACATCACTAGAATTTATATTTTTTAAGATTTTATTTGTAGTGATTTATACAAATACACTACCTAATAAATTAAAAACAGAAAAAATTCGGCCAAGTGTAAGCTATACTTGCACCATTAGTGTTCCGTGCCATCAACCCCCCACAACCTGAGCAAACCTCGGCAGCCCAATCTCCGTCCATCTACCACGCAACCCACCGCCGATGGCACCAACGCCGTATCACATCGCGTATGCGCGGAGCTGACTGGGGAGCGTTTCGACTGAGCCAAAATAAAAACTTTGAAAAACGTGCAAGGACAAAAGTTGCTCCTTACATCGTAGGAAATATTTTTTGTCCAAAAACTTTTTCTCTAAAACCAATGGTCAGCAGTTATAAGGAAATAAACAATTAAATTGTTTATAGCAATTGATCGCACTAGGATTTTTCAATCCTGATAATTTTCGCTCAATCTACACCTAATTCTCAATGTTCCTGATTTTTTTCAGATATTTCTGAGCGATTCTTTTGGTGGTGAGGTTGGGGGACAGCAATTTTCAAGCGTTTTTCCCGAAAAATGTTAAAAAAAATACATCATAGCGTATATTGTTGAATTCGTGCTTCAATAAGCTTTCATTTGACGTTCTAAGCGATGCCCTTGAATTTTTTTTTCCATTTCCCAATTTACCCCCTCCAACTAACCCCCAGAATCAAAATTCAACTTTTTATACTTCTCGTCTATAATTGGGCCACCACCCTCTATCTTTGTGCTAAATTTGAAATTTGTACGTCGAATAGTTTCAGAGAAAATCGCCTGTGACAGACGGATGGACGGACGGATACCGAAGTGATTCCGTTTTGCTAAATTTAGCACGAAACACTAAAAAACACACACAAAAAACTTCTTCATAAAATAAACGCAGGCTGCAGAAAATTCATAGTAATTTGGTTGCATTGAGTAAAGACTGGGTTTAAGTAATATTCCTAATCCTAACTGAATTTTTGTACGTAGCTTTATAAAGATGTCAAACGTCAGAAAAATAGACATTTATCATAAAAAGACATATTATTTATTATAAAAATAATATGTTAGATATCTGGCAATTCGTCCAACAAAGAGTAGGTACGAAGTATGACAATCTCACAATCTCCCCTGCGGGCGCCCATGGTAATAACCGCACCCCACAAAATTCATAGTTATACAACGGGATACTATTTCACGAATCTTCGAAATTAAAAATGATTTTAATTATCAGATTTTTATTGATTCCGCCATAAATAGACAAAAGTAGCCAGTTTTATCATTTAAAACAACTGTTGCCTAGTAAAATCATTTATTAGCAACTCTTTATTCTTGCCGACAGACTGCACTATAACGTTATGCTATATAATATTAAAGTGTTTTAAATTAGCAATTATTGTACGAAATCGTTATGTGAAAAAACATAATTTTTATGCAAATTGCGACAAGAAAACACAATTTTTAAAACCAACATTTACTTAGTTAATATTTTTAAATATATGTTCCAAGACCAGCAAATATATTTTATGAAAGGTTTATTATTACCTAATTACTTAAGTACAGCTTTTACTAAACCAATCGGCGACGGCCTTGTATAGAACCACTTCTTCCGGTAATTTTCTCACGGTATATAATGTGAAATTGTGGAATCTAAAATAAATAATTAAATAACTGTCTGCTTTATAAAATTCATTTAAACTATCTTTATTTAGTACATCGCACGTTATGTATAAGGGCGGCTCTGGGGCTGTGGCTTCCACAAAGACCAAGAACCAGATTTTTTTTTACTTTTTTGACAGATACTACTGTATGGGCAATTTTAATATACCCTGTAGTAATTTTGCCACCCCCTTCCCTCAAGCATCAATTTTTCAGTGATCATTGTGCAACCCATTCCAAGCTACCCGCAAATCAAATTTTAAAAATTACATCGACAAATAACTTAAACATAAAAACTTATTAAAATGCGGCATTGGATAATAATAAATAAGTCATCTGGCAAAATAATAACAACAATTACATTTTTTTATTTAAATTAAATTCTTAACAACGAAACTTTAATACAAAGAAAAATAAATAAGATTATATCATCAAAATGTTCCCCATTTATTTGAACGCATTTCCTTACACTCTTTAAAAAATATCGTCTGACACGAACTTTACATCCATTTGTAATCCTTTGGGGTAAATAGTCGATTTTATTTACCGGCGTTTTATACACCAACAGAAAAAATCCATTGGATGGACATCTGGCGATCGCGGTGCCCAAAATATTGGGCCGCCCCTCTCTATCCACCTATTAGGAAAGGTCTCATTGAGATATCTTTATGCACAGAAATAATAAAATGAGGTGGAGCGCCATCTTGAACCAGCCACATGTTCAGCCTTGTTTGTAAGGGTCTTCTAAAAAACGTGGGTCCTGTTCATTTTGCAGAAAATCTAAATATACCTCTCCACTTAGAGGTCCATCAAAAAATTGGGGCTCTACGGTGATCGCCTATGATTTCCGGCCCATACATTTACAGAAAAATGGCGCTGATGTTGCATTTCTACGATTGCATGTGGACTTTCGTAGTTCCATTGATGCATATTAAACAAATTAATAATACCATGATGTGTAAATCCAGATTCGTAGGTGATTAAAATTAGATTACTATATTAATAACATATCCAGCAGGAACGGCTCATCGCCCTCATAAAGTGCTTGTACCTTTTAAACATGAAAGAAGTAAAACAAATCCTCATGAATAACTTTCCAAGTTGTAGAATTTGTGATCCCCTCCTTGGAAGCAACTTTGCTGGTACTCGTACCCGAATTTGCTTTAATACTCTCAAGTAGTGTTCTTTCTTCCATTTCAGCAGTATCTTGGTCTTCCTTTATCAGTAAGTATATTTAAACACGGGCCTGCCTCACTAAGCACCCTGTGAACGCTGATAAAAGTTAGGCTACATAAGATGGTTCTATCAGGAGAAACTTCCATGTAGAACCAACGTGCTTGTTTTACAAGTCCAGTCGTTCTTCCATAAAAGAAATGCATATCACGGTATTCTAAATTCCAATATTCATTATAATCATAACGTTACCTTAATTCGCAATTGTCGTAAGTCCATTAACTAATAGGGAAATGTCGTAAGTCCTTTATAAATTGTGAAAATGGCATTTTTATTTTATTTTATAAAATATTGTATTTAGAATGTTTAAAGGAAATTTTCATAAAGAATTCAATCGATAATTTTCAAGCAAGATAGCGTTTTATTCATTCCCTGTTCCCCAATTTAGAATTTTGGACAATAGCGAATTAAGGTAACGATAAGCCATTTCATAAAAAAATGCTGTCTAAAATCAAAATTGTTTCTTTCTAATAAAATTTTGGCAAAAGTTTAAAGTGCTTTTAACTTATAACTTATAATAATAAATTATTTAGCTGTTACATTTTGTTAAAAAATAACTGCGAAACTGACAAGTGTAAGAATAAGACAACCGTGTAGTTTTATACTATGAATTTATTTCCGAGCTTTTTCGCAAATTTATAAAGAAAAGGACAATTTTAGAGCGTACTTTCGACTTTCGACAATAATACCTAGAACTAAATTCATTACAGACACTATTTTTAGGGAACAAAGTGTCACTTTTAATCCCTCAGTATATTTTTAATTCCTGTAGTAACAATAAAAATGCCAAAAAATAACGTTAGAAATACAATATTTGTTATATTAAAACATTTACAACTAACCTATTTAAGACGTCGAAAATTATCTAGGTCAAAGAAAGTGATAGCTATACCCATATTCTTTGCCTAGGTAAGTAAACTGAATACCTAATTAGTGATTATTAATATTTTTATGTGGTGCTTCTTCTAGGAATGTAACCCCTTGTTCTGAAGTCAAAGTTTTAGATTTCTTGGGTTTGTGTTTGTACTGTACCCATCACCTTTTCTTTTTAAAAATGATAGCACAGCTGTCAATGAGTCTTCATTTTCCACACTAACTTGCGTAAATAGACCACGTCCCAGCAGGGAATGGCCAATCTTGTATATTTAGCTTTTGGGAGTAAGCAGACAAATTTTGATGTGTTCTTGCACAAATTTAATAACAGAAAGAACAGAAAACTTCAATTATATTGAAATGGTTTAGGTTTATTTGCTGTGTCCGCTTGTTGAGCTACAGTTTGGTTTATACAGTGTTGCTTATCTTAAATATTCTCTTATGTATCTAAAATTAGTACTTTTTTGTGTTTTGTTAGCATTTTTTTTCTTTTTAACTAACAGATTATCATTTTATTTTAACTATTTTTATTTTAAGAATAAAGTTTGCTTAGTTTAATTTTTGTATTTTAAATACACTTTTTGTTCAGTTATTTTATTTTTAAAATAAAGTTTTTTCACCATGTCTTGATTTTAAATGGTTACTTCAATCAAAACCTGGCTAGAAGCCTGATTCTGCAGAATGAACCACGACAACTTATACCATTTACTTGTTTTGGTTGGGCCTTGAATTGAAAAAAAATAAAGATTATAAGAAACAAGTCTCAACAAACAGAGCACGTTGTATTTTATGATATTTGTATATGTATAAACAATTTCTGATTTCCTGTTTTAGAAACATCAGTCTGCTGCATCGTATCAAATAGCTGCAGGGTTTTTCGATGATAAAATAAGTTTCATGTTTCATGTGACGAGATTCACTAAATTAATTTCTCCAGTGTGTCACCCACCTTAATTCCAAGTAACATTTTATTATTACATTTTGCTCTAAAATAAAAATTATGGGTACTTTCCTTTTAGCAAATTTTGGAATTTTCAATATTTTTGTCGCTCTGAACTTGCTATTTAAAGTTGTAATATTATTCCCTCAGAAAGCATAACTTTTTATGAAGAGTAACTTTTTGTCATAAGATTAATAATAAAAAGTTCTCCATTTATACAACATTTTGAAACACGCTGCATAGGAAGTACCTATAAGACACAGAGGAATAAAATCATCGAAAATTCATTAGGTTGAAGATCTTTTAATTGGAAAGGTCGCAGCTAGACGTTACTATTCAGCTTTAAAACAGCATAGAGGTCTTATTTATCTGGCTGAGAAATGAATATTCTTCGTATCAATCGGCTTTCCATAAAACTCCAAAAACAATGTAAATGAAAATAATTGGTCCGATATTCACTCCCTCTTCTGAGATACACAACCCGACAGTGTAAATTTTGTGCTTTCAAGCATTCTGCTTTTTGAGGACATTCCTAAATACTCGCTCACTGTGATAGAAAAAGGGGTGGCGTACAATGCCCTGTAATTAATGTCTTTTTAGGATACCCGACATTGCCCTAATAATATAAAAGTATAAAAAGACTTAATAAGTTAATTAAAACTGCTTCACCGATTCACCTTATGGAACCCACATTCGCCACACCTAATCTAGTGCTTAGAGTTAGAGCAAATGGTAACACCCAGTGACGTTGACCGTATTTCTTTATATTATATAGATTTAAAATATATATAAATATACCTTAGATGGAACTAATAAGCTGTCTTCTGCAAACCGGAAAAAATAATTAACATTGACTTAACTTTATATAGAAGCCAAATTTCAAGGCCTGTATGAAAAACAGAAATATTAGATTTAATTTTTTAAAATCAATTAATAGTGGTGGCAGAATCGTATTATTTTAAAAATAGGATTATTAGGCTATGAATTATTTTCAAATTCGAATTATAATTCCAATTTCCAATTGCATTACCTTTACCACCCTGTCACTTATAATTCTTATTAGGCGACATATTCCGGTGACGATACCCGATGTTTCCTTCTCACTTATTAGTAATAAGTGAGAAGGAAACGTCGGATATCGTCACGGGAATATGTCGCCTAATAAGAATTTATTATTCGGATCAGTATAATAATACTTGTTTCATAAGTTAAATTCTTGCTGCTCCAAAAAGCGAATCGCGCTGTTGCCAATTCTTACATTTGTAATATATTTTATTTGGTGTGTTGTTTCTAGGTTAATTTTTATTTTTAATTAAGTTAAGCTGAGCTTTCAGTTTTTTATGACATAAATGTGGCCCTTGATTTGTCATTAGGCGGCTCAGGGTCCGGTCGCCATAGGGGCTTGGATCAACTTCGTAACGTAGAGCTGTTTTGTAGCGGTTTCCTAGCTGTTTCCTGAAACAATATCTGTTTGTTAGCTGTTTTATCACTGTTTCATAACGGTTTCCTGAAACAGGGTCTATTTATTAGCTGTTTCAAAGCTGTTTAGGATGTTTTCCGGGAACAGGGTATGCTTTTAGTTGTTTTGCAGCTGTTTCCTAACTGTTTTCAGAGGCAGGGTTTGTTTTTAGCTATTTTGTAGCTGTTTGTAATATATCTGTTCAATTTAATAAGCCCGATAAAGGCAATAAATTTGCACTTGTTATATGTTCAATGTTCATTCTTAGTTACACTAGTTGTTTACTTCACTACCCTGGATATTATTGATAAATTACGTAAAATGTTATTGTTGCCCATCCTCTGGCGTAGTGTCACTTATGGCATAGTAATTAGTAATTAGCACATTTAATGGTTCTTATTTTGTATTCAATAAAAAACATTTTTTCAACAACCGATTTTTTCACCTTACTATATTTTTCGTTCCAGTCATATTGTTTATTCTCTTTCAAAACCAGGCGCCCAAGGACCTTTATACTTCAATTCACCAATGTTTATTGTGATAAAAGGTTTTCTTTTAGCATGGGGGGGGGGGGGGGGTGAAGGCGAAAATATTTTGTCTCAGGGTCCCCAAGTTGGGGTTTAATTAAGGTGATTATCTATTTCTTTAAACGTAGGACAATTACAGAATTTATCCGAATCTAAACTATAGAATTAGTCTTTTTAACCAGTGACAAAAGCTGTGTTTGCAGTTGTATAGTAAATTATAAATTAAGTAAAATGTTTACGGATCGATTTACCACAAAGCTTTACTGACAAGGGTAAGAATAAGACACCTAAATTTAAATATTTAAAAATAACAACAAAATTGTTTCAATCTTCACTAAATTTTTATTCATAAACATAACAATTGTTTCGACACACAGTGGCTTCGTCAGATGGTTGGTGTATGTTTACACCAACTATCTGACGAAGACACTGTGTGTCGAAACAATTGTTATGTTTATGAATAAAAATTTAGTGAAGATTGAAATAATTTTGTTGTTATTTTTAAATATTTTAATAATGGATCTTCATCAAGTAACGGCTACATCAATTCAATACACCTAAGTTTTCTAGTATAAATTTATTTTTCAGTTTGTCCCCTAATTTATGAAAATAATTATTTACATAAAATATAATTCTCTCATTAGCACAGTTGGAATCATTGTATGCTTCTTATAAAAATTACTTTAGAAAACAAACAAGTCAGTAAATAACACTATAAAGTAAAAATTTTACTACATAATGTTCAAACCAGAAGTTGTAAAAACTTAACTGGCCATCTTGAAGAACTACACATAAAATCGTTTTAAGCTTTGTGGTGATTCAAGTCTATCTTTTTTTAACAAACATGAAACCTATCAAAGCGTAAGGCTAACGCTTAGAAAATTTGACAGACAATAAACAATATACAGATAATTTAGCAAAAAATTTTTAGTACAGACGCCACTGCTCTATTTTGAAGTGTCATCAGGCGTTGACGATTTTCTAGCTACATTGGCAACTGTTGGCTGATAGGATAGGTAAGAAAGAGCGAGCCTAGAGAGTAAAGAATAGAATAACGTGACAACTACATCTAATGAGATTAGGGTTATTGATTACCTTAGTCCTTTCTAAAGGGAAGTAATCTGTTACTGAATTAAATTATATTGCCTTTGGTGCTTTTTGATTAAAAAAACTAGTGATGTTCTATAAAGATTTACTTACACAATATTAACATAGCCATACACTGAGAGAAAACCCTGTTAATCCCATTGATCTTCAGCAAGAAGAGACGTAGCCGTACATTCATAAGTAGATTCTTGTTTTGCCGACTCCGCGCGCCACCCTAATGGCTTTTCTGTGTTCTGTGTTCCACCGAACAAATCTGTGAAAATACAGTTTCGGATGAAACAAATCCATTTTCCATATACTTTGCACCGAGGAGTAAATCACTGAGGTATTTTATTGTAAGGTGAGGGAATTTAAAGGAATTTAACCTTTTTGGGGGGTATTTTTTAAAGAAAGGGGCATTTTTTCGGTACTACTGGGAATTAAAGAGGTTTTCAGGGGAATGTATGGGTTTTGATGGGAATTTATACGGTATTTTAACTACTTCATGAAATTTGCCGTTAACTGCTCACGCCCAATTATTTGGCGGGAAGTAAAAAAAACAATAGCTGCTTAGTTTCAGCAGGGGGTTAATTAGGGGGTTTGCAGATTTTAATCCCCAAATTGTGATTGGCTGCTAGAAGAAAACAGTGATTTGTCTTAGCACTTGAGTAGCAGTGTGGACGTTGCTGTCAGCTCATAGTTCTCATAGTTGCAAGTATGTGTAGTGTTGATATTGTTTCCTCAAAAGTCATAATATATATATATATGTATATATATATATATATATATATATATATATATATATATATATATATATACATAGCAATTTTTTCCAAAAAGGTTAAGGGTAGGCCGCTCGAGCTATTTTTCATACATAAATTATTCGATCCCTTGTTTGTAGAACGTTATTTTAAGCGTATTTAATAAAATCACATTATTTTAATAAATGTATATTTTATAGCATTTTTTCGAAAAGGTTAAGGGCTGTCCACTAGGGTTTTTTTTCAAACACAAAATATTTTACCCATATACTCGTAGGTGCTTCTAGGAAGCCATTTTAAGCGTGTTTACCAAATATCACAAAATTATTTTATTAAACATAGATTTTAATAACCTTATAAAAATGTTCCAAAATGAATATCATCTACTTATTGAAAAGCAACTTTCCTCTTTTCTCTTACTCTTAGGTATTCATGGGTCTTTTTTGGGTATTAAAGGGTATTTTTTTGAAAAGAGGTATTTAACTGTACAAATTTTAGGCAGTGATTTACCCCTCGCTTGGCACTGACACAGCATTTCTCAAAGCTTATGGATAAAGTCATTTCAGGAGCAACCAACAATCACTTAAAATTTCACTACACACGTATATTCCGACTTCCGACCTAGAACGTAGCTATATCCCTGCCTGGAACGTTACACACACAACATTACGCCTCGACAATTCTTCAAATTGTCAATGTGTACGGGAAGGGAATGTGATCTGATGATCATGATGAACGTGGCTGCGTTGCCACTCTCGCTCGAAATTTCGTCACCATGCAATGGAAATAAATTGCTAAAGATTTAGTATGACGATTGTTCCTTTAAAAAATCTTTGCTTACCGAAGATCTAGTTCTAACACCGTCTTCTTTCTGAGGAATTTTTGAAAGAAGTTTTTGTTTAGAAAGAGGCTAAATACGCAAGCAGAAAATCCGCTTATGGCATTTTACTTCGCTGTGGGTGCCTTTTTTTATCAAACAGTTTTTTTAGTAACCTCGGAAAGACATCTTCTTTTTCTTTGGTAAACACACTTTGGCCTATTTGGCCCTCATGTTTTTTATATGACGCCCATGAATTTTATTAATAAGGGTACCCTTGGGTGTTTTATATCTTTTGGAAGCTTTATTAGCACTTATTTTGCCTTCTAAAACCAGAGTCAAACACATTTCAAGTGTTTCTTTAATTCTTTACCATAGTCTTTAAGACGCTTGGCTCATTCTTTTCACTTGTGCACTCTCGGCATATTCACTACCTAGTTATAACTTATAACTTTTTTAACACAACGCGAATAAAAAGTTTTGCAACGATCTACCCTGCAACTAAGACAGTGAAAAACCAGGCACATAAATTATGTATATTAACGAAATTCCCCAGGTTTGTACTGGTCGTTCAACTTCATCCGGTTGGTTAACTACACACATCCTAAAAAGTTTGCACAACTTTTATAATTTCGACAAATTTTAAATAAGTTAGGTATAACCATTTCAAATTTTGACCGTAGATAATGCTATTTACACAAGTTAAGCCATAAATAAACGTATAAAGAATTCCCCAAAACCGAATATGAACTGTTTGACCACCTATTTTTCCTGTATTTTTCATGCTTAGGAAACGACAATTTTTTTTAGCTAAATTCAATCAAGAAACAAAATATTTTAGTGCATTTTTAAATTTATATAATATGTATAAATATTGAAACTTGAAAAGAAAACACAGGGAAATTATTGTAAATTGATTTACATAATTCAACATATTTTTTTAATTTTTTCACCCCAGCGCGACGGTTAACTTCACCCCAGTTTACGGTAAGTGCATTCACAGTCATTCGCATGTGGCATTAATGAACAAAACCTAGTAAACCCCCCTTAGATAAACTGCCCCACTATTTAGAGCTAGCCGATGGCTTGTCATACATCTTGGCCTTTACAATAACAACTATAATTTGATGGCAGCAATAATGTTATAGTATTTAGGATTGCAAATATTACCTTAGAGTAAATGTTGTTTTTAGCCTTATTTCAAAAAACCCTGTGGAATAGCAGGTAGGTAGCAGAATTATTTCAAAATGCCAGTTCTCATTAAGCGTTCTATTCTTTACATTTTAATTTTTGATTCATGCCAATACGGGCATTTTTTCTCACACGAATGCAAAATGACCTTGGCATCAATAATTTAAATTTTTCCATAATTGTAAAATTGTTGATGTACTTAATATGAAGTAAATGTTTTATCGGACAACGTGTCTGCGACATGCGTTGCTTCTCGCTTTACTGTCAATTTGTCAGCGAATTTGCATGTTTACAATGGTTTTAAGAGCTGAAAATTGTGCAAAAGCTGTAGCTCTTGTGGAAGACAGACGAAATTATGGGTATGTGGCTAGAGTACTTAATAACAGCCGCTCGGCCATCGAAAGAGTAGTTGTACGTTTTAGAGAGACAACAGCAGCGTAACTAGCCTCAGTGTTCGAGGGGGGGGGGGGGCCTGACTCTTGTAAGAAGAACAAATTAATGAAATATTATATTTTTAATATATCTCAGGGGGGGCGAGCACAACTCAGAGGGGCAGCCCCCCTAGTTACGCCACTAAGAGACAGGCAGAAATACACGGAGGGCGGATAGTGGTAGGAAACGGAAAACTTATTGATGACCGATTTCTTCTTCTTAATACCCTTCGAAATCGTCGTTTAACTTCAGTACATGCGAGAAATCAACTTCGAGAGTTTCGAGGTAAAAATGTTAGTTTTTGGACCGTTCGTCGAAGATTACAGGAGGTTGATTTAAACTTTTGCTGACCAGCAACTGGACCTAAATTACTCTCGCGTCATAGAGTAGCAATGATTACAATTTGCTTGTGAACATTTAGACTGGAATTTGGCACGATAGAGCAGTATACTCTTTACGGATGAATCTATATTCTGTCTACCCGCGCCAGATGGAAGAGAGCGAGTGTGGAGACGAAAGGAGGAATGATTTGCTGAATGTACGTTCAGTCCTCGGCTTAGCTATGGAGGCGGTTTCGTGATGGTTTGGGCAGGAATATCAAGGGAGGCCTGTATTGAATTAGTGTTTATTGATGGAGTATCGCTCACCACACTAAAGTATATTGAGGAGGTATTGGCAAATCACGTAGTTTCAATTGGTCCCTTTATCGGCGATGGTTTTATCTTGATGCAAGATAATGTCTGAACATATTTAGCAATGTGCGTTACAGAATACTTGCTAGAAGTTGTCACTGAAAGAATGAACTAGCCAGCATGTTCTCCGGATTTAAACCCTATAGAGCATGCGTGGGACATGTCAGGAAGACACGTTAGAGGCCGAGAAGTGCTACCAGCGACAGTAAACGAGCTGCGTGTGGCACTTCAGGAAGAATGGAGGAATATTTCGCAAGATGCTAGTCGCGGCCTCATTGATGGTATGAACCGACGCGTACAGGCAGTAGTTAGGACTAGAGGAGGCAATACGAAGTATTGAGGTATATTTAAGTGAAAATGTTGTTGTTGGTAGTTGTTAAGTTTGTTTTGAGACAATCATGTTTTTTTAATCTTATACACGCCTTTGTTCGTAAATTAATTTGTTTATTAAATTTTGATTAGTACAATAAAATTTGTTTTTCTGCATCCTCATAATTTTTTATCCCAACTCATCAAAAATTGTATTCGTGTTCCAAAAACAATGAGGAAATTATGGAAAAATTTAAATTATTTATACAAAAATCATTTTGTATTTGTGTGAGAACAAATGCAAGTATTGACATGAACCAAAACACACAATGTAAAGAATAGATGACGATAAATGAAAACTCGCATTTTGAAACAATTTTGCTACTTGATTATTCCGCAGGGTGTTTTGAAATTAAGCAAAAAAACAACATTTCGATTATCTTTGTATAATATGTCAAAAAACCAATTTCATTTAAAAGTTGTACAAACATGTCAAAACTAAAAAATCACTAAAATCAGACTAAAGATAAAAAAGTCTAAAACCAAACATTTTGGTGGTGACCTTTTTTGCATGTGAGTGTATTATTTTCTTGATGCTATCGGATAATGCTTGTCAGGAATTTTTTGTTTTAAAATATCCCTTTACTAGAAAAAAGTTGTTATATATTAGATAAGGGGACAAAATAAAACAAAAGAAAGCCAGAATTATTTTTCAAAAATTGCGTTCCCACTATTTAATTTTACTTAGGTACCACTCAAAGTGCCTTGCCATGTGGAAAATTTTAATTTAAATGAAATACCGTAAACGTATAGCAAAAACTGGATAATAATATCATGTGTGGTTTTAAAGATAATCATTTTTATAAACATAGACTACAAAAAGTAATTAGATGTTACTAATAAACAATTGATATCTTAATCCAGCAACTCACGTATCACCTAAAAAAAATCTAATCATGGTAGATGATATCAAGGGAATCTTGATGTTCATGTTGTGAATATATTTGCGTAAAAAATTTTATAATAGAAGAGTTTTTTGCTTTGTTGCAGCTCTTTTAAATCCTATTATGGAACACTGTTATAAACCAAAAGCATGCCGCTTCTAGTCAATAATCTAACAATTACTAACAAAGACGTGTCGAAATTGCTTTTTCATCGCTTTACAGTGGGAACACCTAAGAAGTTACCAGACATAATACTATAATCAGTGGCGTATTTATCAGAGTGAACCGATAAAGGCTGAAATTTTTTTTATATTTTTTTAGGGGGTATTTAAGAAAACTTGTCTTAGCGGTGCAGTACAAAAAGCTGGGCGCTGGGCGCCCCTCCTCCTCTAAAGGGAAGAATTTTTAAAAACAGCAAGGCAGGCTATGGGTAGTTACTAAGTCAAGCTAAGTATTCTCTATTTAACAGGAAAAAAATTGGACAAGGTACTTTTAGTTTTAACCGCGCCCCGTTAGCTCCCTAGATCCATGCAATGCTAGGAGACAAACCAGCGTTTCATTTAAGAACGCACATACGAGTCTTTGCTTAACTCGGAACCCAAAGACGAAAAATGACTTTGTTTTGGAAAAAACTAACTTCAAATTATAAATTAAGTTGTGAAAGCTTCTGTAACAAGTTTAACTGTCCTTTCCACAGCCTGTGTGTGGCAACGGAATCATCAGTCATCATGGAAATTAAAATATTTTCGAAGTATGCATGTATCTTGTAAAACTTTGTATACAATTGTTTTGACATGTTCTGGAAATTGTTTAGACAGACGTATAATGCCCCAAAGATGTCGACCTCCATGTTGAATTAGTCGTTGTGACATTATTTTAAACCACAGGCTCATTAAGTTTCATTAGAAATTCAGCTAGAATTTGCAAATTTTCAAAGCGATTTTAGGTAGAAATATATGTAATCTGAGAATCCTGTTAGCGGCTATCAACCACCGGGAGTGCGCTATTTTACTTGGGTTTTTCTTGGCTAGGCTGTAACAACATGTTCCACTTTTTATATAGCCTCGCAGATTTGATATAACTAATTTTGGTCGGTGCTAAGGTCATTTTTGTCTATTTCGGGCAAGTTTGTGTCAATAATTTGAAAATTTTGGAGTAGTTACAGTTCACAGTTATTCAGGAGCTTGCCGATAGGTCCAGAAAAGCTTTTTTATGACCGTATAAAAGTTGTAAGCCTGCGTTGTTGCGTCTGCTGCCACCTAAACACATTGCATTGCTTGATAGTGGTGTACTTCAAGCACTGAAGAGTACTTAGCTTGACTTTGTAACTACCCATGACTTGTCTTGTTCTTAAAAATTCATCCCTACAGAGTGGAAGGGAAGCAGTTGCTTTTTTTAACGCCCAGCTTTTTTTTATGATTTTCTACGACGCTAAGACAACTTTTTTTTCATTACCCCTTCACAAAAATTGAAAAAAAAAATTTGGTCCACCCTAGACTTATACAAGTCTAGAAAGCCAGGGTTTAGAGCGCAGAATCTTTAGGGGCCTGTGACATGCTTTTTTTTAATTAAATGCCTGCGGCGTTTGCCATTATTAAAACTGATCAACAAATCAGAAAATTAATGGTTGGTCTAATAAGACCAACCATTAATTTTCCTTTAAATTCTTACAAAATAAATTCCTTATGTATATATATATATATATATATATATATATATATATATATATATATATATATATATATATATATATATATATATGCATATATATATACAGGGTGTCAACGAGATCACTTTCCGGCTCCCATTTATTCAGTTTTTAATCGAACAAGATGAAACTTGGCAGGAGTCATAGGCTAATAAAAAGACACTTTTCGAGGTACTTGTCAAATTTCGACGACTTCCGGTTTAGCCGGAAGTGACCCCAACTTTGAATTTTCAAATGAGACACCCTGTATATTTTTTGATTTTTGGAATCTAGAGATCATTCTACGTACAACTGTATTATAGTTATTACTTTTTGTGTCAATTTAACATTTTTAGAGCAAATTTTTTGTTTTAATCTAGAGTGCCATGACCTACCTTAAATCGTACTAATAGACGTTTACACCTGCACAAAAATACCTACACAATTTTATCACCTTTCATTTGTCTTACCAGGGCGTTCAAAGTTGACTAAGTCACTTTTTTGATAATAACTTAAGAAAATTAAATACAACTATAACACTTTCATAGTATAATTAGATGTAGTTTTTTATTACGAATCCAACGGTGCACCACAACATCAAAATTATCTTGGATTTTCTAAAGAAAACTGCATTTTATTGTCATAGCCATTTGTTATGGTTTGATCAAACATGTAACTGCACGACGCGACGATCAAATATTATATCCAGTTAGCCATGACAAACAATTAAATTATAGCTGTTTAAAAAATAACGGATGGAAGCCTAAAAATATTGTTAAGTTTGCAATGGAAACCAATTGAATTGATAAATGATAGAATTTTACAAATTTGTAAACAATTATTTTTTCTGGTGTTTAATACTATGTTTCTGGTTTGTGGCGAATTGTTTACAGCCACCCATTATTATTATTCAGTTTTGTCAAGGCTAAGTAGATATCATATTTGATCGTCGTGCAGTTGCATGTTTGATCAAACCATATAAAATGCCTATTGCAATAAAATGCAGTTTTCTTTAGAAAATCCAAGAGAATTTTGATGTTGTGATGCACCGTTGAATTCGTAATAAAAAACTACATCTAATTATACTATGAAAGTGTTATAGTTGTATTTAATTTTTTTAAGTTATTATCAAAAAAGTGATTTAGTCAACTTTGAACGCTCTGGTAAGACAAATCAAAGGTGATAAAATTGTGTAGGTATTTTTGGGCAGATGTGCACGTCTATTTGAACGATTTAAGGTGGGTCATGGCACTCTAGATTAAAACAAAAAATTTGTTTTAAAAATATTAAATTGACACAGAAAGTAATAAAAATAGTACAGTTGTCCTTAAAATGATCTCTAGATTCCAAAAATCAAGAAATATACAGGGTGTCTCATTTGAAAATCTAAAGTTGGTGTCACTTCCGGCTAAACCGGAAGTCGTTGAAATTTGACAAGTACCTAGAAAAGTTACTTTTTATTACCCTATGACTCCTGCCAAGTTTCATCTTGTTCGATTAAATACTAAAGAAATGGCAGCCGGAAAGTGATCTCGTTGACACCCGGTATATATATATATATATATATATATATATATATATATATATATATATATATATATATATATATATATATATATTATTTTATATTATATATACTAAAGTTCACCCAACTTTTTTTTCACTACCCCCTCACAAAAATTGGAAAAAAGTTTTTTCGGCCCACCCTACACTGTTAAAAGTCTAGAAAGCCAGGGTTTAGAGCGCAAAATCTTTAGGGGCCAGCGACATGCTTTTTTTTTAATTAAAAGCCTGCGGAGTTTGCCATTATTAAAACTGATCTATTAGACCAACCATTAATTTTCCTTTAAATTCTTACAAAATAAATTTCTGTGGTACCTACAAACAATAATTGTAAATCTGGTCACTAGCTTGTTGGAGTTAGCTGGTTGCAGCATCTAGGTCTGTTCCTACTGATAATAAAGCAGTGTCATCTGCAAATGTAACCACATTTACATTTTCTGTTTGTGAAAGATCAGTGTACAGTAAATAAAGGAAACTTCTTTCAGCTTAAAGTATCTATTATCCTCCTATTTAGTTTTAAACAATCTATCTGTAATCTAGGAGCTCTACACATTGTTTTGGTAACATTTTGTCTAATTTGTTAATTAGCCCCTTGTGCCAAGCTTCATAAAAATAAAGAGAAAATTGAGAAAAGAAGTAAAGAAAGAGTTCGACTCACGCATAGAGGGTTCTGTGCCGCATACAATATTGTGAATTTCTCACAGGACGCAAAAGTCTCAATAACTATGCTAAGGCTAACCCTTGAATAAATAACAAGAGGCGGCCATGCCGGAAATAAGTCAGTGCGTATAGGTTATATAACTGATTAGTAAGGCTGGCACGGTTGGTCTGTTCCCAGAGGCGTCAATGCCGAAAATAAGTACGTACGTACACTGTATTTGACAAAAATAATTTTATTCATGGGCGTTGCTGTGAGTGTAAAATAAAAAACGGTCAAGTGCGAGTTCGACTCGCGCATATAGGGTTCCGTACCACCGTAAGTAATATTTTTCATAAATTTGCTGACGTTTCATCCCATATTCTTGTTTGCGGTGTCACACTGTCACATAGTTAAGAATGTTCAAAAAAAGTAAGACGTCATAAAATCGTAGAAATATGTTAAATACGTAGTTTTAGCTTTACTACTAGAGATATATTCTTGAAAGTGGGTAGGTTTGAATGTAGCCACCGAAGTACATCCCCTGAAATTTCGTGAGCAAGTCTAGCCCTCTTGGTTTACGCCTGGTACGCATTTTGGTCTACTGCGCAGATGTCAAAAAATAAAGAAGTCGAGAAAAAATTGGGAAAAAGTTAGTATAAAGTTAAATACGTAGTACCTTTACTATTCGAGATATATTCGTAAAAATGAATGCGTTCAAACGTAGATACGACAGTACATCTGAAATCGGCGCGCATATCTAGCACGCTCGGTTTGCGCGTGGTACGCATTTTGGTCTACTGCGCAGATGTCAAAAAATAAAGAAGTCGAGAAAAAATTGGGAAAAAGTTAGTATAAAGTTAAATACGTAGTACCTTTACTATTTGAGATATATTCGTAAAAATGAATGCGTTCAAACGTAGATACGACAGTACATCTGAAATCGGCGCGCATATCTAGCACGCTCGGTTTGCGCGTGGTACGCATTTTGGTCTACTGCGCAGATGGCAAAAAACGAAAAATATAAAAAACGACATATGAAGAAGTCGAAAAAGTTGGAAAAAGTTAGAAAAAAAGTGCCCCACAAATTAAAAAACTAATGTGCGCGCCGACTGGTACTGTATGGCATAAGAGGTCGACTAACGGTCGACTTATGCCCCGCCCGATTATACGATTTATCTTTTTTATAGGCTTGCCATTTAAAAATGAATTAAAATACGGGGTTTGCGGTAAAATGTTTCTTGTTTGAAGACTTTTAAAAGAAGGGACCACACGGCATAGGTGTGGATTCAAAATTTTTGACCTCAACTCCCTAGCGTCACCCAACAAGGGGGTTTAAAAAGTCAAATTACATAAAAAGGTAGATTTATTAACCAATAAGATACAACTAAAATTTGGTGTCTCTATCTTTATTAATAGCAAAGATATTTCCCATACTAAGACTTTTTAGACACCCTGTCTGTTATATTACTTTTACAGAACTGTTTTCGTATTTCGCATTTTCAAATTACACAATGTGAGTAAATAAGTGTTTGTATTTTATTTTCAAATCGGATCCTAATTTTATTTCCAACTAGGTTAGAGCCGTCCCTGGAATAACCCACGTTTGCGTCACATTATGACTAAAGAGTCATAATGTCTCAAATAATTGTTAATTAGAAATGAGCTTGTAGGATAGAATCTCTCCTTTAAAATGTTAGGTTGACGACCTGCAGCCTTCTTAAAACTAACAGTGATAAACAAGCTGTCAATTTAAAAGACTTAACCATCTGAGAAAGTAACCAAAAACAAGGCTTTCTTTAAAAGAATGAGTACCCAAACATTGGGACTTTTTGCTAACAATTAGCGTTAAAACGCAAAAATCTCGAGACTTGCACATCAAATACTGTAAACATATTTACCTCTTTTAAGCACTAACCCAGTCAACACAAAACCGTCCCTGGGACGTCCCAGGGACGTAAGTCTGGAATATATCCTACATCCCAGGTCCCGGAATATCCCATAAGATCCCAAGGACGTCCCTAGGACGTACGTTTGGAACAGGTCGGGATGTATCTGGGATCATCCCATAAAGGTTACACAGGACATATATGGGATCATCTTAGGACCTTACTAGGACGTTACGACTATATTTGAGACGTATATAGGATCATTGTTGGACATTATTTGGGACGTATATAGGATCATTGTTGGACATTCCCTACGCCTTAAAGGGTCTGGATACATTTTATAGCATTTTCAATTTACTGCACTTGAGCCGCTTTTAGAGTATTTTTTTGATATTTCCTATATATAGGACATGTTCCTGGGATATCTCGAGAGAAAATTTTGGGATTTCCCATATCAATCAAATCAAATTTGTCAAAATTTGTTCCATCACGGTTAGATAACAGAATACTTATTCAGAGTGCAAGAAAGTACCAGGAAAAAGTAGTATTCCTTTTCGTTGGATTACGGTTTGATGGAATGGTGGAATATTACGCAAAGAGTAAATCTTTGACATTATTTTGTTGAATTACTGAAGCAGCATGACACAGGCAGCGCCATCTCCTAGCAATTCCAAAAAGTCCTAGTACTGACACAAAAAAAACGCATTTTGGGGTAATATAAAGTCATTATAATATAGAGTCATCAATACAATAAAGATGCCAACAGTATTTTGTTTTTACACTTTATAAAAAAATTTTACCAAATTTATTTTTTTTAAATCCCATTTCTGACGTCCTTGGGACGGCAACATGAGACGTCCGTAGGATGTCACTTTGAGACCAATTTGGGATCTTTCTAACGTCCAGGGGACGTCCCAGGGACTTTTTAGCTGGGATCATCCCAACTGGGACTTTGCGGATCAAAATGGGACGTCCTAGGGATCATTGTTGCTAACTGGGAACGCTCTTCTGCCCAGCAAGCTGAAAATCTTGTTTTCAGGACCGGCCACTGACGAAATTTTGGCATTAAAGTTTAGCGCTAGCAAAACTTCCTATTTTAAAGTAATACACCATACCGTAATTATTAACCTGATTGCAATATTTTGATGAATATATAAATAGCCTTCATTAAAGTAGCCCTTGGTTCTTGAATAAAACGAAAATCGACAGTAAGCAAGATTTGCAGCAGTCTTTATTTATTATCTATCATCCCAGAGCGTCTAACTAAAGGAAAGAATGATGGGGGAGCAGGGATAATAATGAATCTTAAGTAAAGTCTGGTTCCTGATCAGTGATCATTCTAAAAAATGTAACATAGTCAAGATAATATGGGTACTAAAGGGTTCTTATGATTGCCATTGAAAGCTCTGAATTTAATGAAATGTTAAGTGTAAAATATCTTTCGTTTACAAAAATCTTCTGCCTTTATGGGTTTTGGGGGAAATTACTCAAATTACCCCATCCCCTTAAAGACACCCTGGTCGTCACACCATTCTGAACGGCATCATTTTTGCACTTATGTCCTCCACTCCCACTCTCGTTCCTTATTTAATTTGCAGTAAGCATCATCGTTTTCAGATGGCCTCTGGTTACCGTTGTGATTGGCAGTTAAACAATAGAATTGGTTGACATTTGACAACTGTCATTTGATAGTTAATCTATTACATAACTGTCAAGAACACCCGTGAACAGAGGCTATTCGAAAACGATGCATAAATACTATATTCAGGAACATGACCCCTCTAAAATTAAACCCCATTACTTATATGAAATGTAGTATAAACTGACATTTTATGCTCATGCTAGTAAATATTCAAAATTAAAACTCATTTTTAATTATATCAGCCATTATGTTTCTTAACATCTCTCTTGATCTGACAGGACAAGGACAAAATTGTATGTATTGGTGCAACGTTATCTGATGATTTTGTCCCTTTCTCGTTATCTCAAAATTTCCCCAGCTATTTCTTCACCGAACGAAATTACTACTCTAGCTGTAAAACCATCAACGGGAATAGTTATAGAACAAATTTTCAGTTTTGGACCACTGTATATACGGTTCATGCAATACAGACAATGTTGCCATCGAGTGGACCTGTTCAATATGTAGTTTCCTAAACGTGAACGACCAAAGTGGCAGCTGGCCACAGACAAAAGGTGTCTTAGTAATTATACATGCCCCTCAGACCCCACACTTTGTTCACGCCTTGGATGGCCTTTTTCTCCACAGGGCGTTATTTTATTATATTACCATTCTGCATGTCATAAACAGTATTTATAATAGATTTTTCAGATCGCACGGGGAACCCTAAATATATTGAACATCAATAAGATGTTTTTTTCCTTTAGCTTTTTGGCTTCTTCCTAAAGAAATGTTATCAATATATACAATCGTGATCTGTTTGGTCGGTGTCTCGAGAAAGAAAAAAATCTGTCAAGTGCAAGCTATACTTGCACAATTATTATTAGTGTTCCGTGCCATCAGCCTCCCACTTAAATTATTAAAACTCGCGTTTTGACTGAGCCTAATTGAAAATTTTGAAAAACTTGTATGGACAAAAGTTGCTCCTTACATAACGTGGCCATTTATTTTTTTCCTTAGAACGGGACGTCAACAGTTTATCGCCAAAAAAGGCAGATAAAAGAAAAACACATTATCCATAATAAATTTCATTAGTAAATGTAATGAAGAATGCACGACATGCAAGTATCTGTTATTTATGTAGTATCATATTTTTCTGAGGAACAAATTTTCTTTAATATACATAGGTGATGATTTTAGGAAGTAAGTGTGAAATTCTTGGCACGTTTTATCAATATTTCACAATTATTTCAGAAGTTTTGCTTTCAAATTGATGTCGCGTTTGCAAACTTTCTAAAAACGGACATTTTGGCGTCCCGAAGCTACAACGGGACAAAGTACTGAAAAACGAGACAGTCCCGTTCAAAACGAGACGTATGGCTACATTATCCTTACATCGCGAGAAATATTTTTTGTAGACAAACTTTTTCTCTAAAACCAATGGTATAGCAGTTATAAGGAAATACACAATTAAATTGTTTATAACAATTGATCGCGCTAGAATTTTTCCATCCTGATAATTTTGTTCTCAATCTACTCAATGTTCGGGATTTTTTCAGATTTTTCTGAGCGATTTAGTGATAAGGGTGGGGGAGATCAATAATAGTAATGCACTCGCGTTTCGACTGAGCCAAATTAAAAATTTTGAAAAACTTGGAAAAAAAGACAAAAGTTGTTCCTTACATCGTGAGAAAAAGATGTTTTGTCAAAAATCTTTTTCTCTGAAACCAATGGTTCAGCAGTTATAAGGAAATTAAATAAACAATTAAAGTTTATTTGAAATAAAAGACTAACTATGTCTGATTTCCACATTTATTTTCTTATTCTCCGACGCGTTTCGCTACACTGTAGCTTTATCGAGGAGTTACAACTGAATGACAATGTAAACCAACTAAATATTTATACAAACTATAATCCATTACTTAGGTAGGTAATTAGGGAAAACCCACAGAGCTTATTTTTGAATATGGTCAATATTGAAAAGATTTAATAAGGGGGAGGTGTTTACTTCTGTTTGGTCGTTCAACAGCAGGCCTGTGTTTTTGTGTCGGTTAATTTCTAAACTTTCGTACAAATTAAGTTTATGGCTTTTGCTTAACGTGTGAAGAATTTTAAAGTTGTCATTAAAAATATGGTTTTCTTCTATGATATGATTAGAATAGGTAGAGTCATTTTCTTGATGTAAAAAGCTTCTTTTATGTTCACTAATTCTAGTTTTAAATGATCTACCTGTTTGACCTATGTAAATTTTTGGACACGATCCACAGTTCAATTGGTATACACCTGTTTTATTTTCTTTATTAGTTTTTGTTTTTTGGTTTTTAAGTTTTTTACCTAAAGTGTTGTTTGTTTTGTATGCTATATTTATTTCTTTCTGTTTTAAATAAGTTTTAATTTTCTTGGATGGTTTGCCTATATAAGTCAAAGTCTTGTAATTATTTTTTGTTTCTTTGCATTGGGGATACAATTCTGAGATGGCTTTTTTTAAATTTTTTTTTATTCAGGATGTTATCTATTATATTTGGGTTGTAGCCATTATTTATTGCCATTTGTTTTATAATATTTAATTCTTGTTCGAAATCTTGTGTGTAGATAGGGGGGTGTTAATAAGTCTATGTATCATACTATGATATGCAGCTAGTTTATGTTGTTGAGGATGGAATGAGCTGTTATGAATAGTGGTATCAGTATGTGAGGGTTTATGGTAAATTTTAAAGGAGTGAGTGCTTACCTTTCTGGTAACAGTTAAATCCAGAAAATTAATGGACTTATCAGTTTCTACTTCCATAGTGAATTTAATATTATTATGTATGGAATTTAAATAGTTTAAGAAGGAATTGAGTTGTCTGTCTGTACCTGTAAAACAAGTGATTATGTCGTCTACATACCGATACCAATATAAACAGTTTTTTGCTAACGGATGTTGAAGTATAGTTTTTTCCAGATTATTCATAAATATCTCTGCCAGTAAGGGACTTAGTGGGCTACCCATAATGAGTCCTTCATTACTAATGTAAAAATTATTCTTTGTTCAGAGATAATTAAAACAGAATTCTTAAATGATAAAAGTCATTCGAACTTAGAAAATAGATTAGTCAAAACTATCAAAGAAAAATCAATCCATAAAGAAGTAATATTCACAAAGGCGGATAAAGGTAATACAGTAATAGCCATCAACAAAAACAGTTATATTGAAAAAACGCTAGATTTCATTTCCAAAGGTAGTTTTAACATTTTACAAAAAGACCCAACAGAAAAATTTCAAAAAGCCGTCAAAACAGCAATAAATAAATCTGCTAGTATCATCCCTGAAACCATTAAGTTTAAATTAACTATTATGAACCCACAAAAACCCCAGTTATATTCTCTTATCAAATTACATAAACAAAACTATCCAATTAGACCAGTGGTCTCTTATATGTCAGCTCCAGCGTATAAACTATGAAATTTCCTCATTGAAATCATCAAAAAACATTGTAACTTCCAATCATCTTACAGCATTAAAAACTCGCAGGAATTAGTTTATAAAATAAAAAACATAAACTTACCAAATAACGGTAGATTAATATCATTTGATGTTCAGAACTTATTTCCCAGCATACCTCCGGAATATACCATTATTTTAGTAGAAAATTTACTTAGAAAAAACCATGTTAATCACATAATAAAAACTGACGTATTACATTTATTAAAAACCTGCTTGAGTCAAAATTATTTTTTCTTTAATAATAATTTTTACATTAGTAATGAAGGACTCATTATGGGTAGCCCACTAAGTCCCTTACTGGCAGAGATATTTATGAATAATCTGGAAAAAACTATACTTCAACATCCGTTAGCAAAAAACTGTTTATATTGGTATCGGTATGTAGACGACATAATCACTTGTTTTACAGGTACAGACAGACAACTCAATTCCTTCTTAAACTATTTAAATTCCATACATAATAATATTAAATTCACTATGGAAGTAGAAACTGATAAGTCCATTAATTTTCTGGATTTAACTGTTACCAGAAAGGTAAGCACTCACTCCTTTAAAATTTACCATAAACCCTCACATACTGATACCACTATTCATAACAGCTCATTCCATCCTCAACAACATAAACTAGCTGCATATCATAGTATGATACATAGACTTATTAACACCCCCCTATCTACACAAGATTTCGAACAAGAATTAAATATTATAAAACAAATGGCAATAAATAATGGCTACAACCCAAATATAATAGATAACATCCTGAATAAAAAAAATTTAAAAAAAGCCATCTCAGAATTGTATCCCCAATGCAAAGAAACAAAAAATAATTACAAGACTTTGATTTATATAGGCAAACCATCCAAGAAAATTAAAACTTATTTAAAACAGAAAGAAATAAATATAGCATACAAAACAAACAACACTTTAGGTAAAAAACTTAAAAACCAAAAAACAAAAACTAATAAAGAAAATAAAACAGGTGCATACCAATTGAACTGTGGATCGTGTCCAAAAATTTACATAGGTCAAACAGGTAGATCATTTAAAACTAGAATTAGTGAACATAAAAGAAGCTTTTTACATCAAAAAAATGACTCTTCCTATTCTAATCATATCATAGAAGAAAACCATATTTTTAATGACAACTTTAAAATTCTTCACACGTTAAGCAAAAGCCATAAACTTAAGTTGTACGAAAGTTTAGAAATTAACCGACACAAAAACACAGGCCTGCTCTTGAACGACCAAACAGAAGTAAACACCTCCCCCTTATTAAATCTTTTCAATATTGACCATATTCAAAAATAAGCTCTGTGGGTTTTCCCTAATTACCTACCTAAGTAATGGATTATAGTTTGTATAAATATTTAGTTGGTTTACATTGTCATTCAGTTGTAACTCCTCGATAAAGCTACAGTGTAGCGAAACGCGTCGGAGAATAAGAAAATAAATGTGGAAATCAGACATAGTTAGTCTTTTATTTCAAATAAATTTTGTAATGAATTTCCATCAAGTAGAAGCCAGCACCATTCAAAGTTTAAAACAATTAAAGTGTTTATAACAATTAATTGCGCTACAATTTTTTAGTTCTAATAATTTTGGCTCCAGCTAGATCTAATTCTCAATGTTCATAATTTTTTCAGATTTTTCTGAGCGATCCTTTTGGTGATAAGGGTGGGGAACAGTAATTTTTAAGCGTTTTTCCCGAAAATGTTAAAAAATGCATACAAAAATACATCATAAATATATATATATATATATATATATATATATATATATATATATATATATATATATATATATATATATATATATATATTGGAATTCGTGCTTCAGTGGGCATTTATTTGACACTTAATCAAACCCAAGTAAATAATTTTTATTTTCTTATATTTTTCCACTATCAAAAATTATTTTTAAATTATCCAAAAAAGTATCAAAAATTTAATGAATCAATAGAAACTTAACCATTATAAATGATAGTCGGCACACCAAAGCATAACTAACTCGAAGATGTTGCGGTAGACCATTATCACGCATCCTTCAAATTAAAGAAAAACAAATTTGAAAAGAATTACCTACACGAAAGTACTAGTAGGTATATTTAGGGTTGTTTTCAAATGAAAATAACATGACCTGGCTTCTACAGTGTTAATACCTTTGTTGCCTGCCTCACATCATCACAATGGGCTTTCATAAATACAAGTTAATAGACTCCACACAATAGCTAATAGAGATATTGTTGCAGAGTGACATCCGGAATAAGCCAGTAGGGCTGTATTTTTAACGCCTGTCTTCGAAAATCACACAAATTATATCAACACCCGTGACGAATTTCTCTAGTGACAGCCCTCAGCTTTGCATATTTTTTTCATTAACTATTGTGTTATAAATACTTTAGTCATTAATTATAACTTTGGTCGTGACATATTGTAATAATTTAACGGCGCTAAAATTAAGGTTAACGTAATGTTTTATTTGTTTTCTTTTAATGGAAAAAGATTACTAGAAAATATTTTCTGCTGATTCTCGCAGGATAAACCTGTTTAGGTGGCCGTATATTGGAATTGAATCTGGTTTATTTTTGTCCAAGATTTTTGTTGTAAAAATGTTTTTGTTGGGATATTAATTGTTTTAAATTTGTAGCTGGGCGCGTAAGCTGAATTAATTTCAAAGTATCACCTGTCCAGTGAAAAAATTAACATTTCTTAAGAAACGCAGAAGTAATACCAGAAAAGCTCATCTTGTTATGCCAGTAATACCAGAGATAGTCATCTTGACTAGCTCTGCTACAATAAAATATTGAACGATAATAGTAAATCTTGTTTATTAAAAATAGGTATAATTTGAACCATCCGCTGAGGAACAGTTTAAGGTTCTGTGATATTTGTGAGTAGGGTTACCAAGCGTCCCGCTTTTAGCGGGGTTGACCGCTTTTTCAGGATAGGACATAATTATTTATTTATAAATATACGACTTTTGGTCCAATTTATTGCCCCACTAACGTCTTACGACTTTTGGTCTAATTTACGATTTCCCTATAATTTAATTTTAATATTTTATTTTATGTTTTTGGTTTAAATATTTTTAAACTAGGCTGTTCAAATAAAAATAAAATTTATTATCTATACTAACATATAAAATTGTAAACTGACTGACTCACTGATTTATCAAGGCCCAGCCCTAACTACCAAAGATAGAAACCTGAAGTTTTGCATACACCATTAGTTTAGGCCCCAGACATCCAATAAGAGAGGATATTGCAAAACTCACCCTCTAAGAGAGTAAAATCAACCCCAAAAAATTATTTTAGGGTGGAGGAGTTCGATAAGAAGGAATTTTTTAAAACTCAAATTCCATGGGGTTAAAACAGCCCCCTGAAAATGAAAAGAATTTTTATCCTACGAAGTATTTGCTATTTAAAAATACTGTAAAACACATCCGTTCAGATTCACTAAAAAAGTTTAAGATTTAGTACTGGTTTAAATTAAGATCTTATAGTTGATCAGTTATGTTTTGACAGGTTTTTGTCCTGTTATTTGTAAGCACAAATGGCTGTTACCTGTCTACTGACGGATATAGTTAAGTCCGAATTGCGCAGATTTTAAATTAATGTTATCCAATCGTCAGTAAGTAGAATGTTAAGGCGATATGGGGAGACTGGGGCCTTCTCAAAACATCCTGGGCAAGGCCGTCCTAGGGCCATAGCTGCAGCACAGGATCGATTTTTGCGGTTGCAAACCTTAAGAAACCGTTCTAATGTAGCTAGGAACTTAGAACATGCGCTTCGACGAATTTACCGGGTTATAGGATCAGTGATCAAACGGTTAGAACCAGCTTGAGAGAACATGAATTAAGGCCAAGACGAACAGCAACGAGACCACGACTCACCAGGTAACATCGCGTAAACAGATTAGCCTTCGCCAGAGAACACCTGAACTGGACGAGAGCAGCTGATTAGGGCACTGTCTTGTTCACCGACGAGTCCAGAGATATTCAATAGATTAAGGGTCATTGCCAGGCTTCAATAGTAATAATAATAATAATAATAATACTAGTAATAATAATAATAATAATAATAATAATAAGACTGGGAGCAAACTATTATATGCATCAGGTAACTTATCGAATTTAGAGTTGTAATTAGTACCTTTCATAAATATAGTTACCAAATTTTCCGAAAAGTATTTATGATACCACTCATAATCACAATTCAACCTCTTTAACACAAAATAATTTGCCTTTTATCAGAATCAAGCCGGTCCAGGAACGAAATTGCCATTGACTGCTACCTGTCTTAAACTAATTTATGCTAAATTAATGACTAGGAAGGATAATCTGATTTAAATGAAACCGAATATCATATTATAAAGCAATTATGTAATTTTATTTTTGTCGCTGACAGTACTTTAAACCAAAGCAGAAATCGCTTAATATTGCCATTTCTGTTATTCGATTCGAATGCTATTTTACTTCCTCGTTCACGCAAGTATGAAATTTTTCAGAGGCAAAGCTAGTCTTGACGAGCTGTACATATTATATTGTTAAGCGATACAAAAATTACAGAATCCTTCGTTGTCTTTACTAGCTGAGTCTTTGCGAATTTTAGGTGACGTGCAATAGTTATTTTCCTAGCAAGTGCACAAAGTGATATTTTTCCGCACGCGACTGCCGTTGCATGAACGACGCGAAGCGGAGTTCTGGCAACCAGTCAAGTGCGGAAAAAGCACTTTGCGCTTGCGTTAGGAAGATTACAACGAAAATAAAAACAATGATTATTTTTTGAAGAATATTTAATGAAACTCGAAAGAACTACAACAACAATTTACATAGTAATAATAACAATAGAAAATTGAATTATTTCTTATTAATATTTATGACAAAAGAACAATTATTAATATTTTGCAAATTGATATTGTAGATCCGGTAGTTTCATTTTTGTACGGCTTGATGAAGGTTGACTTAACTCGGAAGGGCAGTTGTTCATGGCCAATATTTTATTCGACATATCCGTTTTTTGATTTGTGAAAAAGTATCACTTTGAGCACGCAAATGCATGCGCAAACTTTAACTTTGGGCACGCTCGTTGAAAAATAGTTTTATAGTCGTTAAATGACGACAAAAGTGATTGTGTTACAGAACAATTTAATAGTGTATTAAGAACAAATGTTGGCTTTGCTAAAATGTCGACGCCTATGGAATGTAACCGAGCTGGGGCCCGTAAATTTATAAGTTGTTGCTGGAATCCCACTTAATTTTATTTAAAATCGACCAATCTGCTACCCCTCTATTTCTGTCGTCTTGGGCTGCCATTTATTCGCTTCTATAGAGCAGGTTCAGAGTTTTTACCCCCCTCTAAAACCCTGGCCACCCAACCACTTGGCCACCAGGCCACCCCTGCATAGAAACGCTGGCGTCGCCACTGCTCTACAGCCAATCAGAAGATGGTGTTCTCACCGTCAGATGCTACTTAGATAACCTATAAGTCTTATTGAAATATTCTTAGAACCCACTTTCACAGCTCGTTTTTTATTCAGTAAATACACATTCACATCGTTAATAAAAATAATAAAATAGCCATTTAAAATAAGTGGACAGGCCATCAATTATTAATGTACCAAGAACTAAAGACTTTATTGTTCGAACTTAAATGCTATTGTTTTCAATACTTTAAAGAACAATTTATACAAAGAAGTGGGTTGGCAGCTATTATTACCCCGGCATAGATAAATTACTTTGACTATATACCAACTCCTAGGCACGATATGCGCTATCTAGGAAGACCCACCTACCTCTCGTAAACGGGGTAATAATGTGAATAATGTGAATTTTAAATCCAGCAAAATCGTGGTTAATTTCGGTCAGCATTTCGAGGTAGACTATCATTACTGGAAATAATCCATTTCTGGTATAAAATGGTTATGAATAATGTATGTGATATGACCAGAGGCGGCCATGTGAATTTTGTGATTATTTGGGTCTCCACAATCTCAGTCAAGGTGTGTATACCGTGTGGAACGAGTGCATGGAACTTATCGGGTGCAACTTAAACAACTTGAAAAGGCGATATTCACGGTTATGATTACTTAAAACTAGCTTCCACCTGCGACTTCGCCCGCGGTATAACAATTTTATTCCATTACAAATTTTGAACCCCCATTTCACCCCCTTAGGGGTTGATTTATTAATAGCTGTAAAAGACGTCTTTCAACATTTACTTTTTAGAGTACTTCTATGATATTTCGAGTTAATTGGACCAGTGTTGTAGCTAGGCTAAATTTGCAAGCCAGGATTTTTGCGCCCCTATAACAAGATATATGTAGCTTATAGACTCTATAGTTTTACTATTGGCGCCCCTTGCCGCCGGCGCCCCTAGGCAAGGGCCTACTCTACCAACACCTAGCTACGGCACTGAATAGGACCATCCAATATTTTTCCTCCATACAAAGTTTGAACTCCTGTGTCATCTTTTTTGCTTCTATTGGTGTTAACTGCAAAGCTGCCATCTCTGACTTGCACTAGGATATAAAATTTCATATTTATTTCGTATGGTTCTGGAGGGACGGGGGTAATCACCCCCCTTACCTCCCCCATATCTACACCCTTGGCGCGTTGATATTTCAGTCAGTCAGTTTCTTTTATATATTTACCTCCCTATATGTATATATATATATATATATATATATATATATATATATATATATATATATATATATATATATATATATATATATATATATATATATATATATAGCGAGAGAGAGAGAGATAAAAATCACGATTGAACCAATGGGTTCTATCACTAAATCTAAATTTCATAATTTTAACACTAACATCTTAAATCGGACGGCTTGTTACGTAATAAAAAGAATCCTGTTCGATAATTTTTGAATCGAGAAATAAAAACTTATTGAAATTTAATTGAATTAAAACACCCAGAAAATAACGTCGGGTTGCCAATGTGCGTCGGTTTACGTCTGCTTCTTTCCGGGAAGGCAGCCGATTAGCTAGCGCTCGTGTGAATATGCAGCCACGTGCCGTTCTGTCAACATCTGTCAACCCATTTGATTTAGAAAGAAGGACGAGATAACATTATTTATTTACATTTTAGAGCAATCAGAGATCCCACAGTTACTTATAATCTGGAAAACTATATGGTACCCACCTACTTGACAATGATTATGGCTAGGTTTTAAGTTATGTTATGTGGCATATTTCCAGATTGATAAACTATAACAAAAAGACGCAATTATTGGAAATTAATATCTGCAATCCTGATTACTACAGTCTAAAGCAGCGGTTCCTAACCTGTGGTACATGTACCACCGGTGGTACATGCAATTATTCCCGGTGGTACGTTAAACAAGACATAAAATAAAGACCAACCAAAAACAGACACACTAAACGCATCCAAAAGGAAAGCCACAAATCTTGTAAATATATTAAAGAAAAATGGAAAGATGGCAACATTAGCAACACTCATTGTGAAAACTAGGTAGGTATAATAAAAAAAATTTCAATACTTATTCTTAAAATTAATTTTATTTTATCCCTTATTAAAAATTTAAATTGTACTTAAATTGTAATTATTCAGAATTACCTAGAATGACCTAGATAGGTATTCTAATTAGATGGTACCTAAAATTACGAAACGTTTTTGGTGGTACGCCATTAAAAATTTTTGGGAACCGCTGGTCTAAAGCATATGACATGACCAAGGATTAAAAAGATATACCAGTATACCATTATTCTTTGTAGTAACACATTTTTAGAAATTTATTTCCATTGCATGGTGACGAAATTTAGAGCGAGAGTGGCAACATCGCCTTCTCATCAGAGCACGTGCCCCTGCCTCCTTCATTAATGGTTTAAAGATTTGTCAAGGAGTAATTTTTTGTGTATAACATTTCAGGCAGGTCGGAATATACATGTGTAGTGAAACTTTAAATGATTTTTGGTTTTTCCTAAAAGAACTTTATCTATAAGCTTTAAGAAATGGTGCGCCAGTGCCATGTGTGTGAAAAATGGATTATTTTCATCCGGAACTGTCTTTCCACAGATTTGGTATTTGCTCGGTAGAACACAGACGGCATGGAAAGCCATAATGGTGGCGGAGACGGAGTTATATAGCTCTCCTTCTTTGTCGTACACACGCACGACGTATGAAACAAACAAATGGCAAAATGCAAAATGGTTGTTCCATTTTAAGTGGTAGATTTCTAAGAATCTTTTAGTAGGGAGAAGTCTATAGCGGATCTATAATATGTTAATTGTTTTATTTATTATCTCTATATGCCGTACTAAACTGCATCTAGAGTAGAAAAAACAAACGTAAAAAATCTAAAAAATCAGTACTTAATATAAAAATATCGAATGTGGAGAGATTTTCAGGATTCGTGATATTATTTTTCGTTTCAGTACTGTAGGGTACATGGCTCCATCTCATAAACTCAGAGCTCAAAAACACGCTGCCCGAACATTGGCGTCGGAAACGTAAAAACGCAAACACTCGCTTTAGCGTCTAGCCGGTACCGAGAATATTCATCCCGAATGGAAAAAAGCAGAATCATTCAAATGCGTTAGCATTACCTGTATAGTGTTTGCTCAGGTTTGCTGAGGTTTGTTCAGGTTTTACCCACTTTTACTTAGTCTTTTTTTATAGTATTGCATTGTTTGGGTAGTGCGATTGATTATTTGTTTCGTAATTTATGAATAGTTACTAACGACTCATCATATCAACAATCGTTCGGCATAATTCGGGATGAAGATTCTCGGTACCGGCTAGAAGCTATAGTCTGTACACCGAACGTACGGAGTAACAAAACTACCTGATATTCAGGTTGAGGTAAAATCAGGTCAAATTTTCGGAATTTAAGCGGTCCTCTTTACACCCTACAATATTCAATTGGTGCGGGTGTTTCATTTATATTCTGAGTTCTGTGGCGTACGGTCTATAATTTTGTTTGTTGGTTGAGTGCTTTTTAAAAATATTGTGTTGCTTCTTTTTTCGGTGTGCTTTCTTTAAAATCGGGATATCTGGCAGCTCTATTTCAATAAGTAACATTCACTATGAATATCGTATTGAATGAGCCTCAATTACCACCAAAGAAACGGATAAAACGATCTTTGTCCGTTTATGAAAAAGGGAAGGGAAGGTAGGAAGATATATTACCTAGACGAGACTTGGGTCAATGCGGGACACACTGTTAGTAAAGTATGGGTGGATGCTTCAATAGAGCATCCCAGGCAAGCCTTTCTGGAAGATCTTTCGACAGGATTAAAAAATCCTTCAGGTAAAGGGAAACGCCTGATTATTTTACATATCGGATCCGATGGCGGCTTCGTAGAAGGCGGCTCATTAGTTTTTGAGTCAAAGCAGATGGGTGACAACCACGCAGACATGAATGCTGATTTATTTGAAAATTGGTTCAAAAATATTCTAAGCCATATAGAAGAGAACGCTGTCATTGTTATGGATAATGCTTCGTACCACAGTAGGCGTATTGATAAAGCTCCGAACACCGGAACAAGAAAGGCCGAAATACAAGAATGGCTAAGAAGGCATATTATTTCATTCGAGGAAGATATGGTCAAGGCAGAATTATTAACTCTTGTTAAAGAAAATAAAGGTGCTGACAAATATGCCATTGATGAATTGGCCAAATCCACCAATCGCAGAATTTTACGCCTGCCGCCGTACCATTGTGAATTTAATCCTATCGAGTTAATCTGGCATCGTGGCACAACAAAAGTCCACAACACAAAGAAAATCATTTCAATTATTCAGCCTGCTTAGTTTAGTAGTAAAGTCACTATTATAATATTAACCATTATATTGTGGCAAACCTTCTAAAATAAATTAATATATTTTCATTAATTTACCTATATACTACGCCACTGATGATTTTCGCATTATCACATTATCACTTCTGCAAGTACTTGTGCAGTGTAAACCGGGCCGTCTCGCACCGCCTTGTCTGCTCGTGATTACTCCGTACGTTCAGTGGATAGACTATAGTAACACTTACAGCATAGCGCATGTTTCCACAGTCGTTTCTTTGAGGCATGTTAGCCGCAGTGAACAAGTGTGTTTACATACGGAAAACGACCGTTCGACATCTAACGATATAATATTTGCATACTTAATATGGTCCTTGAAACACTGATCTGTAAAAAAATGGTGTCAAAAATCTGTCTTAGTCTAGCCAAATCTGGATTTTTGTGTAGCACACTATCTAATTTTTCTCTACTTAATATGTTTTTCATCACTTAAAGTTTGTAGTACTGCTTGTATGTTGTCTAATATTTGTACTGATTCAGCTAACGACAACGACGACTTTTGTAATGCTGTGATGTCGTTGGTTATTTCTTGGTTGTGATTTAAAATAGTTTGTGGATCAGTTTCCACTATAAGGATCTTGACAAGTAACCGTACTTGCTGAATATGCTGGCGATAATAAAACGCAGATTGTAAGAACAGGCTGTGGAGGTTCTGGAATATGCGGACATTTGTCATGAAATTGGCGGATTCGTTTGGGGGATTTTAGAAATAGGACTTTTGTATGCCCTATAAGTGCATCCACACCTGGGTAATAGGAGCGAATGGTTTCTGCTACAAGATGTATGTAATGCATGTAAGATACACGTAACATGTAGTACATGAGGGCAAACTTGTATCAGTAAACGGATCGCACGAAGCATAGATGATCCCCTAACAGTAACAGTAATATTTGCATTTGGTTTTCTGAAATTTGAAATTTTTGTAGGGTGGTTAATACCAAATCTTTAATGGCTTCGCCAGAAGAGTTATGAAGTCTTTCACTGGTTAGTAAATAGGGAACTGAAGGTTTACGAGGATCTAATGTTCGAACTACAACACTGAAACTGAGTTTTTTTTTAAATCTGTTGATTCATCTGTAGTTAGCCACACAGACAGCTAAATTAAAGAGCGAATAATTAAAACAAAAAAATAACGCAAAAAGAAATGTTTAAAAAATGTACAAATAACTCCATTATTTGATAAAGTTGATGGACCTATACCGAAAAACAAACTAACCAGAAATATTATGAGCCCTACAATTTAAAGAGTGACGGCGCGGCGCCAGGGGGGGCAGAGTGGGCACTGACCCACCCTGGAACTAAAAGTGCCCACCCATATTTTGTTTAGGTCATTAGTTCATACATAATATATAACATAATGTTCAAACTGTTCTATTTTCATTTTTCAGAATTTGATTAAAATCCTTATATATTTAAATATTTTGTAACAAATACCTGTTTTATTTATTTATTATTAAAATAATTAATTATGTCTTGACATGCCTGCCTAGCCTCACTTTTATAGCTTATAAGTTTTACTTTTTGTTTAGAGAAGTGATAAAAATATACCTGCATGTAAAAAACTTAAAACGGTTTATCGGACATAGCTAGATACCTTGATCCTATGCCCGTGTGCCCACCCATTTAAATTTTTCTGGCGCCGTCACTGAATTTAACATGTCAGAATATTCTGGTTAAGACATAATACATATAGCGTCCTCTCACTTTTGGGATGCTTTGGAGAGGTGTCAGGTAGACACAATTTATACGGACTTCTCCAAGGCATTATTTGGCAAGGTAAGTCATGGTATATTGTTGAATAAGTTGTCTGGGTTGGGCATTTCTGGAAGCCTTCTGAAATGGTTGGGTAGTTACTTACATGAGTGAAAACAAATCGTGAAGATATATAACTCTTTCTCATCTGTTGCAATGTTATTTCGGGGGTACCATACGGGGCTCAGCAGTACCTACCCATTATTCAGTTGTTTTGTCAATATCTCTTGAATTCTCAGTTTTTATTGATTTTATTTTTAGTATTGTTAGAGGCATTAATGATAATAACAATGCATTATCTCTTCATACTGAAAAATGTTCTTTTATGCAGTTCTACAGGATTAGAAGTCCTGTATTTTTTGAATATAACATTAACTCTAGTATTTTAAAGAAAGCTGGTTCAGTAAAAAATGTAGGTGTAAATTTTGACCAACAGCTTAATTTCGAACAACATATAAAAAATATCTCCAGAGGGTTGAAATTGTCAGGTTTTGTTATACGCTCACCAGCCGAATTTGAGAATATTAATGGTTTTAATGCAATTTATTGTTTAGTTGTCCGCTCTGTCCTTGAATATGCTGATCGGACTTGGTCCCCTTATTATAAGAGTCATGTTTACAGATTGAAATCCAAAAAAGGGTTCTTAGATTGATCTCCTTTAAATTGAGGATCCCTGTTGATCAGATTGATTTATGGATATTCAGAATATTTTAACTATTGATTCGCTTGATATGGCGCACCCGCAATTGTTCTAAAAAAGTGCGCTCCAGAAATTGCACCGATCTTAACTCGTCTTTTCCAGATCTCCTATAACAAGGGCATCTTCCCAGACAGCTGGAAGACTGCTCACGTGCAGCCTGTCCCGAAGAAAGGTTCCAAGTTCCTTCCATCCAATTATAGACCTATCTTTCTTCTCTCTGTTGTCAGCAAAGTTATGAAGAAAGCGATCAACTTGTAAATTCTAAAATATCTAGAAATCGCAAAATCATTCATGTCAGACATTACCGATTTCATCACCAAAGATCCACTGCTGGTCTCCTTAGCTTTGTCACACATAACTGGAGCAGGTCTCTCGAATTTCATGGCAAAACTCAGATTGTTGCTCTTAATGTTTCCAAGTACTTTGATCAAGTATGGAATGCCGCACTTCTTAACAAACTACCTTCTGACGGTCTTCCTCCCAAACTATATACCTGGATCGGTAGCTTCCCCGATAATCGGCGCATATCTGTCGTGGTGAATGGTCAATCATCTATAGCTAACTTCCATCCTATTAATGCTGGCGTACCCCAAGGTTCAGTCCTAGCACCAACCCTATTTCTTCTTCACATTAATGACCTGCTCTCTTCAACTACCAATCCCATCCACAGTTATGCTGATGATAGTACCTACCCCTCACTTCAACTTTCATTTCTCCAGATAAGTCCCGAATCAAGAACTGGATAATAGACGCAGATCTATGCACCTATTCCTTTCCCAAGATATTCAAGTACTCTTAGAATGGGGTGCCAAGAACCTTGTTCAGTTCGACACCTCCAAAACCTAGTCTTGCTCCCTGTCACGCAAAAATCAGGCAATACTTACCCCATCCACATGGATGGGAAAGCCTAAACACGTTACTTTCGTAGCCACATCGGCAGCTAAAAAGATTGGCTTTCTCTTTCGAGCCAGAAAATACTTTTCCCCTTCCAACTTACATAATCTCTATGTTTTCCAAATAAAACCTAACCTAGACTAGTTCCCATATCTGGGGAGCGGCATCACCCTCGACACATAACAACCTTGATTCTATCCAAGAGAAAGCCATTCGACGCAGCAATGACCCAATCCTCACAAGAAAACTCCCTTCTCTCGCTCATCGCCGCACTGTTGGGGATTTATCCCTTTTCTACCGGTACTTCCACGGATTTTGGTCTGAAGAACTAACCGCTATAATTACCCCTTTGACTGTTCCTAACAGAACAAGAGGTGCGTTACGTATGCACCCCTTTACTGTCCAGCTACAAAAGCCTGGAACATCCCACTTCTGTCGCTCATTCATACCTAGGGTCTCCAGGTTATGGAACACATTGCTTGCAGATGTTTTCCCTTCCCTTTTCAACCTCCAATCCTTTAGATCCCGTGTCAATAGACTACATTTTCCTTCTCTTCAGACGTCCACGGTACGTTAGTACTTTGGCTTAAAGTCTACGTGGGCTGCATCGGATAAAAAAAAAGCAGAAGATTTTTTTTGGATGTCAATGTTCTATACAATATTTTAAATAATTGGATAAAATGCTCGATATTGTTTAGTGGTTCCTCAAAGGAGTACTCGGCGTCATAAATTATTTCAAATCTAATTTCACAGAATAAACTATGGTAAATTATCTACCCTAGCTAGAATCTACAGCGAACTAAATAAATTAAATATTGATATTTTCAACATATCTTCGAAGAGAAATGCTGGTTCTTGTTCTCATGGATTGCTATAATTTGTAACTGCGATAGCCTAATGTCAATTTTATATTTTAATAATTGTAAAATACTTAGGAAGCAGTGGCGTAATTAGGTTTAGTGTCGCCCTGGGCTACGTAAATCTGGCTGCCCCACCGTCAGCATTTCTCCACATGTTTGCAATAAAATATTAATTCTACAATTAGACAATACTTTATCTATTTTTTATTAAAAATTAATGTACAATGAATTCTAATTAATGTTTAGCAAGCTTGGTCATAAAATAAGCTTTATCTTAAGCTCACTATTTTTGAGAAATAATCAAACATTGGCTGAAAAAGTTGTAATTTACGATTCCTGGAGAGTTTCCTAGTAGCAAATAGCAGTTGAGTCTAGCCTTAAAGCGCGTTCAGATTAGGTTAGTCTTTATTTACTGTTTTTTACATCAAAGTGAAGAGATATTTGCTGCCCTGGGCTATAGCCCAATCAGCCCATACGTAAATATGCCCCTGTTAGGAAGTGTTAAATTTTAATTCGTAAATTATAGTTGTAATTGTGCTAATTGTGACTGTTTGTTTTTGAGCTCTGTAAAAAAATGGCATGTTCGGTTATTAATATTTAATTTATTTTTACTAAGTATAAACATCAAATGAAATCTACTTTCTAGTATTAATATAGTTTAGAAGATAAGTTAATGAAGCCTTCTTTCTGTATTAAGATTGTCCTATTTCTATTTAAGTAGTCAAAAACTAATCTACGTGGGCTCATTGCTGCTCGCACATGGATGCGAGGGTACTCGAGCACCGTTTATGGTGAAGAGATATGATTATAAAACAAATTTTGATATTATGGAAAATGTATTTTCTAAAAAATGTCTTTCCTCGATAAAATTCAATGGTCCGCTACTGGTTTGGGCAGCATTAAATAAATAAACTATCCGTTCCATTTATGCAATCATACAAAAAGATAAAACCCCAAATTGCAAGGTAATATTCCCAAATGTGGATCAGATAATATAAATTGATAGTCTGTTTCCACCCTTTTGTATACTTGTCCGGCCATTAGATTTGTAATGTATACAAAATATGTTCCATTTGTCTGTTTAACATCGGTTTTATTTAAATGACATGACTACCCTCATATCAGCAATATTTTTATTAAATGGAAGTTTCATACGACTTGTAATAGATTGGGGTGGATGATAATTAGAGCGATTGTTGTCCAATAACATAAAGAGAACTACAATTCAGAAGCCATTTGTTTGTAACTATTGATATAAGTTACCGTGAATAGATAGCCTATATTGATTGGTAATCATTATAATCCATATAACAGGCATGGACGTCCATAGAGTAAATTTAAGGGGGGGGGGGGGGGGCAACCAGCCAAAAGCCTTATGTTAAAATAAACATTTTAGGGCAAAATTATTATTGTCATAATTTTTTTATGTGGAAACCGATTCCAGGTGGGGCAACTGCCCCCCCTGCCCTCCCCCTATGGGCGCCCATGATAACAGGGATCATGAATCACTAAATACATTTTTCCAGAAATATATTTTTACAATAAACTAATAAAAAAATGTATTTATTATTATTCAGTTTCATTCTGCAAAAACGTATTTTTCTTTCGAAGAAAATTTCGAAGTCCAAAACTAAACCTAACTATTTAAACAAGGTATCTACTGCGAATTTAGCTGAAGACCCTATATGATCGACATATCACTTGCATTCTGGTACTCTGGATCATTCGCGAAGGGTGTTTAACAAAGCCGCACACACTGACCAAAATTTAGTCGCGCAACAAACCTTGATGAGGGAAGATGTGTGTTGTGCTCTTAGCGGTAATTATTGCAATTCACCAGTTAGTGAAATATTGGAATCTGTGCCACTTAATGGCGAAATCCGAAAGTACGTATACTACGTATATCTTATTTCTCTTCGTATTTTATGTGATGGTCAAGTTATTATACGCACAGTAAAATCAAAAGTCATCGACCCAATTGCTGTGTCATTTCAGCCCTTTTAAGGACCTTAGACACAAGAAATGAAAAACTTAAAATGTTGCTATGGTTTTTATTAGGCAGTATAATATTTTTGTTTAACTCCAATTACAGGACAGGCTGTTTCGCGTTGCCGTATATGTCCATTTAGATTAAGGTCACCAACCGTACTGTTTTAACCAGGACAGTACTCTTTTGTAGCATCACTGTTCTAGGTAAATCCAGTAAAAGTAGTGTTTTTTGAAAGGTGTCCTGGAAAAGGATGGATCAGACATTAAGTGAGAGATAAAAAGAAAAGTAGAATGCAATACTTATGTACGAGCAAATGAAATGCAAAATTCAGACACGAATGATTGTAATTATTGTATTTAACCTTAAATCGACTTTTAATCGCCCATCCTATCTTACGTGCCCAGCTCTACACGCAGTTGGATTAAACGTAAACCGCGAGTAAATGATTCCACAAACCCCTTTGTACTTCTTGGTATAATTACAAGACCAACTAGTGCGAAGTATGCCGACACTACTTGCGGGTCTTTTTTAGGGTTTTATATCATTTCCTTCGACGTATTCTGTCCTATAATACGTCTAAAGCCGGCGCCATACATGCGGCTTTCGGCAGTAGGCGAAATTTGGCTTTCGCCGAGTGGCTTTTGATTAGTGTTGTAAATATCCGTATTCATTAGATATCCGAATCATACGGAATCGGAATCAGCTAATATCCGTATCCATTATCCGAATTCGAATCCATTTCTTGACCCGCGCGAAAGCGGTTACAGATCATGTACCTATACGTATGCATGCAACAGACTAAAACATTTTCTATCCGGATACACGGCTAGGTAGGTCGATGCGGTATCGGTATCATACCAGTCGAAGTCGAAGTTTAGGGCTTAGGGATAAGAAGGCACCGCGTCGCGCCGTTCTCGTTTGAATTCGGTTCGGGTGAGGCGGGACTAGTTTAACCAATGGGTCTCATCTCATATGATACCCGTTACCCCGATAACTATGCCATCTTTTTTTAGGAAATGTCATTAGAAAGAGAAAGCACAATATCAAATATGCCAAATCGCAGACCGTGTTGTTCGCTTACACTCGATTCCGATTCCGTTTTCTCTTTGCACTTTGCCTTAGTAACCACCCGATGCGAATTTATTTTGATTCCGAATCCGTATTCAAGTTCTCGGCCGGTTCCGGATAATCCGGATTCTTTTAATATTCGGATCCAACGGATTTTTGGATACGTATCCTTACATCACTACTTTTGATACACACATTTGCTTATTTGTCGAATGACGAGCGATGTGGAGTGAATCCTTTGATTCGTCGATAGGCGGGAGTCAGGTACATACATGCGGCTTTCGCCGAGTATCCGCTTGCCTTTCGCCGAAAGCCGCATGTGGGGCGCCATCTTAACGAAATGTTGTTACTTAAAGTACAAATACATTGAATTTTTTACCATGCTAAAAATAACGACACAGTTTTAAGAGCAATTCACTTATCTAAGAAGTATAACTTTTAAAGAAAAGAATACCTTTTTTTCGAAAAAAAAAATATTTGTAAGTTTATTTGATTTTTAATTTATAAAATGTTAATGCACACAACAAGAAATGGTACTTTTATGATTTTGTTAACAAACAAACCTTACTTATTAAGAATGTTGGTAATTTGTGAATTACTATTATTCGTTAATATACTCGTCAATCTTTCTGTGATAAATAAAATATCATACAAGGTTACACAAATCTTGAAAAGACAGAAACAATCAAAAATCCATACATAATACAAGCGTACAGTTATTAAAAGAAAATACCTCCATCGAAATTAAAAAATATCGTCACAATATGTAGGGAGCACATTAAATAAATTGTTTCTAACTATATTATGGAATTCTTTCGGTCTGTAGGTATCTAATATGTTGAGGAAAAGATTAGTATCTTTGCTAGAGCAATATAGGACCGTTCAAAGATCTCCAAGAAAAAAGCTATTTTTTATTCTGGTCCGGGTGCCTTCCTGCTATTGCGAGTTTTGGGCCCTTACCCTTCATCAGGCAGGCTTACGCCTAGGAGAACCGGTGGTTTGTTCAGCTACCGATCACACTGGTGTTCTCTTTCCTCGAGGCTTTTTTAATCTTTGCATTTTTGCATTTTCTAACTATGTTTAACTATAACCCTAAAACTACACATTTTATTAGAATTAAAGTTTGCATTGAAATTAAGCTTTAGTCTACTTTGAAACCGCTGATACTCAGAATCATCAAGTGCCGTAGCGTGGAAGTAGGTACTGAAATCCAACTCTACATTCCTCAGTTAAAAAAATTCCCATCACGTCGCGATAATTGGTTTGTTCAGATTTCTATCTTAAAAACTTGATCACTCTAAAAAAATAAATGGTAGAGGACAACCCTACATATGAGTATTACCAAAATCACCTGTCTTTTGTAATTATTTATTATTTTAAATTATTTTTCCTTCTACTTTGACTCCGTCTTGCAGGCGCGGCCCTTGAAATTTTAAAGCTGTATATTTCAGTAGCTATACTTATGGGATCCATGCCAAGTTCAGGTTTTTTAATAGTGAGCCTACTAGGAATGTTTTGGTAAAGAAAAAAAATACTTTGTAATTTGCGAAAAAAAGTTAAATCTGAATTGGCCCACCTGGGAAAAAAATTAACGACCTTAAGTATTTCATTTATTATTTTTTCTAAACAAATTTTACATCATTTTGTCGACAACTCTTAAATTTTAAGAGAATAAAAATTCAAATGACTATAACTTTCTATCATCACATTTTTTCTCTTAAAATTTAAGAATTGTCGACAAAATGATGTAAAATTTGTTTATAAAAAATAATAAATAAAATACCTAACCGTGCCTGTATTGTCCTAAGTCCACATTCTTGGTCAGTTGTCTCCAGAACGCCTACGTTTCTTATCCTGTTCCCTTAGATCTTAGATCATTCTTGGCGTCACCCACTCAGTTTTGCTATAATCTTCCTCTACCTCTCCTCACTTCCATTCCCATAAACCTTTTACCAATTTGACATTATCGCTTCTTATCAGATACTGTATGTGTATCAGATACAGTATCTGCTACTGTAGTCTACTTTCCTATATTTTTTGGATATTTTGACGACTTTGGCATTTCCCGTTATTCTTTTACTCCCAACCCTATCTTTTCTTCTTAGCTCACACATTCATCTTAACTTTCTCAATTTTGTCACATCATTCACTTGTTTATTGGCCATGATCATGGTTTTATAAACGTCTCCCCTCTTCCTCACACTGATCCTACAGTAATACAAAGTACTACCCGAGAAGAACAAATCGACAAGAAGCGACAGCTTTGTCGGAACCTTTGAGTTTGCTGGGGTGGATTTTCGTGAACTTCGAACACCATAATAACACTGCACGAAAGTTAAAATGGGTCAGTCAGGCTGAGTCCCTACTAACACTGCTGAACCATTGATATGGTATTAGTAAGAGGGCAAATTTTAATGTATGTACTTACCTTAGACAGTCTTGTGAAAATGAAGAGACTGACTCCAGAGCCAGTTTTTAAAAAACAGCCAGGAACTGCACAAGAATATCCAACCATGTCTGTCACATAAGCGCACACAAATAATTTTATTAAAAGAACGAATTTGATAATTCGATACGAGCGAAATTACTACGAGCTGCAAATGGACTAAAACTGCTGTACACTTTCGGAGATTAACATCACAAAACAAGCCGCCAAGCCGAACACCATAGCTGGAGCATGCGCATTCAGAAAACGTTCGCGCGGAAGCCCAACCCAAGCTGTCGCTTCTCGTCGATTTGTTTTTCTCGGGTACTACTGTGATGCCTGATGCCTGCGGACTAAAGTCTATTTGTTTGGACGATAGACCGATGTAAATAAATATTAACCGTACACGTCATAGTCTGACGATCTCGCCGAGCCTCCACCAGCTTCCTATTCGTATTGGCCGACCGGACATTAAATTGAAAGAGGCGTGTCAGGAAGCTATCGGCTATCGGCGGTATTTCGCAGGATTGTAATTAAGCTGTCTAGTGAAAAAGGCTATTCGACTTTCTTTCGAGTTTTGACTTGTTTTGTAGTTTTAATTTTTTGCGTTGATTTTTAATCGTTTTTTGTTTGTTCGGTTGTCAAGGCTGGCAATTATTTAAGTTTTTATTTAATTATAAACAGTTTTGCAGTTTAAAGTTTTCCTTCTCATTCTCAATGCGGCCCTGTTCAATTTCACCGTTTGAACCGATCACTTGTAGGCAGCGTGCATCTGTTTATATTCGGTCTATCGTCCAAACAAATAGACTTTAGATAATATATTTAAAATCCTTTATTCTGTTTCTTGTAACGTTACTTCGTTTCTCTCTCCATTCTGCGTGTAGGTACTCATTTTTCTTCCTGCAGATTCTTATGTTGTATATTGTATAGGTATAGGGATCTCTTCCAAACATCCACTTTCCTTTCAAGATTCGAATTAAAAATAATTGGCTTAAATGCCTAATAGTAGTAGAAAATAGCATATTTTAATTAACCCTCATAATTTTTTAAATCGTATTTTCTATCGACCTGTAAATCAAATGTTGAATTTCAAGGTTTTATAGTAATTACTACCAAGAAAACTGCTAAGCCCTTTATCCTCTATTTAAAGAGGATTGTCCCAAACAAACAAAAAAATGCTAAAAATAATAAACAACCTACCGAAGTGCAATCAAGACCTGCCAAAATAAACAAGGTTTAGCAGAAACTGCTACTTTGTAGAAATATCACATTTAGTATTTATATTTAGAATATAAACTAGAACTGTGATATATTGACGCGTGTTATATACATAATATACTTACTTGTAAAAGAGACAGTTAATTTGTCAGAAGCGTAGTCAGAGAAAATAAAAATGCGTCAATCTTTAGGGTTTGTCAAACCCGAAATCCTATTAGCCAATACGAGTACCGCCAAAACACTGGAACGTTACATTATTGATATCCTATTTGGGTAGATATACCAAATATTTTCAAAAGCAACCACAAAAATGACATCACTAATATGGACAAACATGTCAAAAAAATATGCGTCTTGATGAGTTAATTTTAAAGCTGTTTTTGTGACCACTCATTGCGGAATGCCCTCTATAAAAAGGTTTAAGAAGTCTGGTACTGTTTTTTTAAACAATTTTTTCTTTTATTTAATTTAAATCTTCCAGTTCCAGTTCTGACAATTTTTGGTCCTGTCATTTTTAGTCCAAGTTGTAATTAAAAATTTGTGAGCTATTTTACCGGGTGAGTCAACGATTGCGCGGAGAAATTTTATGCCTTGAAGATATAATTTGTTGATAATAAGCTTTTGTGTTAAGGTATGGTTGGATATTCTGCTTATTTTCAAAATATTTTGCATTATGCAGGGTGCGTTCAAAAAGTAGGGTATCACAAAGTTAGTTTTTCTTAAATGTAACACCCTGTATTTGAATGAATTTTTGAATTCTACGTGTAATTTCACTATTTCCATAACTTTTTCACTGATTTAATATACGAAAAAGTCATAGTTTTCGAGGTCATTCGACTTGTAATGAAAATTTAGCATTTGCAAGCATCTCTTTGTTGTGAAAATACTACTTAAATTTTGACTCTAAGCGATTCATAATTTGTAACCTGAGTAAATTAAGTCAAGAAACATATATCCACTATGAAATATTTGACATCTCATTTACAGGGTGTTTTATTTATAGGTCCAAAGTCCAAAGTCAGAAAACTTCTAATTAAAAATGACACTTTTATCAAATGGAACACCCTATATATTTTCCTGCCATCTTATAGATCGTCAAAAACTCTTCCCATTTTGTAAAAGATATCCTATTCCTATCTCTAATAGTTTTTAAAATAATCTGATTTTTCGAGATTTTCTGTTCTCGTTATATCATTTTTTGTCAATTGATCTCAGTAGCCATGGAAAATGAAAATTGTGTTAGTGGATGACATTAAGAATCAGATCGATTTTAAAGTTAGCGTTTTTACTGTAAAGTTTATGGTCCAGCTATTTATACTCAAAACGAATTTTTCCAAAAATGAATTAATCTATAAGATTTATGTTCCACACTGCCGATCAGGCGCGGCCCGTCCATAAGCTCATTTGGTCAATGACCCACGTACATTTTTTAATGATCTACCTAATAATTAATTTTTTAATTTTTTAAAACCAAAAAGGAATCTTTTGTGTCAAAAAAGTGCAAGTTCCATGCGAAAACTCCCCAAGAAAGAATCAAGCCAAGCCATCGTCAAAAGATTATCCAAGCTTGCTCTGGGCTGGGTCGTATTTTAAATTGACCTCATAAGTTTATATGGACGATATAAATTCATTAAAACTAAGAGAGAAACAGACATACGCGCTTTAGGAAGTTAAAAAGAGACAGAATTGGTCGACGGCCCACCAATAATATCGGGCCAATTCCACTATGGAAATACACTCAAACCGCCCCGTAAAATGTACTCTTTCTAAACATTGGGTTCGGAAAAAGAAAAACTAATTAGGGAGCTAATATGCGCAATGCGCATTGTATTTGCATTTTATTAATGTATTATTAATTAGCGGTTAAACATAAAAAATTATAAATACGATCTCTGTCACGCCAGCGCTAGGCATCAAATATAACGGCATCGGACCAGTTTTCTTACATTACCAGCGTAGTTCAGAGGTAGAATCTCAGCGAGTTGATCAATAGGTCATGGGTTCGAGGCTGTGTTAGGGTAAACTTTTTTAAAAAAATTTTGTTATTTAAAAAATTAGATCGGTTATAAAAGGTGTATTGGCAACAAGTTAGTACTTGTTCCTTGATAAAATATTTTAAAAATTATTGGCAATCTCATATCTACTACAGCTGGCAGTCTGCACGTGCGTCGACAAAGATCGTATTACTATGTCTAGTCGCTAGTATTGTATTTATTAAAGAAAACGGAGTTTCGGCATCGTTCCTAATTTTATTTTACGAATAATCATACTTTTAGCTCAGAATTTAGACCATTTATTCTGGGCTTTTAGTACCAGGCGCGACCACTATTGAGGAGATGCTAAACGTATCAAAACGGGAAGCCGCTAACAATCTACTAATCTAGAGTACTAAAACACATAGAAAAAAGCCATAAACATCTAGAGTAGCAATATGTTCAATATACTGCAGTACCCATTTTATGATTTTTGCGGTGTTTATTTGTAGGTAAATAATTTCTTGGCACATTATTAAAAAGCCTTCCTTAATTAAAAAAGTGCATTTTGCTTGTTGTGTTGATATCACTACTATCCATTTCTAAAGTTTTGACCCCTCAGTCTGAGGGTCAATAACAAAAAAACCACGGGGCAGAATAAACTGAAAAAATTACAGCTTGTTAGGACGTTATCCAACAGTTTCTTCCAAAAAATGTATTATTGTAGTGTAAACGATATTGAAGTTATTCATAATCAAGTAGAAAAATACAACGATTTTACTGCGTTAATACTGATAAACGATTTTCTCATGTCTATATATTGGTTAATTTTTTCCCTATTTAAATGCAATTTTGAAGGTAGATAGAAAAATATCTATACTTTCGCAAGAGATTGGTAGTATGTGTCTAAAATTGTATTTTTTTATTTTTTAATGATGTTTTTGTATCAGCTGTACTGTGGACAATTTAAAACCTTAAAAAAAATCTTTCCACTCGTAGACGTATTTATTATTATACAAATGTATTTTATTACACAAAATTAAAAAAAGCACCTTTAGTTCTTGTAAAAATTGTAATAAATATTAAAAGCGACATAAGAAAGAGATGCAAAATATTAAAGGCCTTTACCGACATAAACACAGTACGGTTGCCTCGTCGTGAAGGTCAGGCTTATCTTTCTGTAGTCCGTAGGTCCATGTATTGTTATTTGTTTAGAATTTAATCTATTTGTTATGTCTTGAAAATATTTGTTAAATAATATTATTTAGTTGATTGTGGTTGTTTATATCTACTTATTGTTCAGTTAAATTTTGGTTGTAGTGGTAGATATTAATGTGAAATTATTATTGTTTTCACACGATTTTTAAGATTATCTTGTTCGAATTTATATAAATACCTGATGTAATCTGAACCAAAAATACGGTACCAAACTGCAGTCTAATAAGTTAAAATGTCTCGTCAGTGCAACGAACAAATGAAACATATTATATTAAAAGTCAGAGCGTACTTTCAACAAGAGAAAGACAACGGTTTGGAAAATATTTTGGTTGAGCAAGTGGTTAAAAGAACAGCGGATTGCCTGGGTATTAGTGAAAGCACCGTTAAACGTATTCCTGCGGAAGAAAAAAGTTCCGGTATTATTATACCATCAAAAGGGAGAAGTGGAAGGCCCCGACTGGAATGTGATGAGATTTTGCAGGGCGTCATAAGGAGAACAATATTAAATTTTTACCTGGAGCGCCGGTTTCCTTCTATAAAAGAAGTTTACCAGAAATTGAAAGAAGATGTCGATTATTTACCAGAATTTTCAGAAATGACTTTGTACCGATGGATTAAAGAACTTGGGTTTTCCTATAAAAAACTAAGTAATAAACCAATTTTAATGGAACAAAAGACAATTGCTGCCAGAAGAGCGGAATTCTTATAGGTACGCCATAAAGAGATATCGTGAAGATTATTGGCAAATATTTTATACAGATGAAACATGGTGCGGTGCAAATCATTCAAGGAAGTTTGGCTGGGTTGAAAGAGTTAATCCCACAAAACGGGATAATTTTGATGAATACAGAGGTGGTATACAGGAAATTAATGGCTTTAGAGGTGGAATAAAACGGCCATCAGGATCAGGACAACGGGTTATTATCTTATATATTGGTAGTAAAAATGCATGGGTTTTTGGATGGCTGCCTGAAGTGTTTCGTTGGGAAAAAAAGTGCGGCGTCAGCGGATTACCATAACGAGATGAATAAACAACATTACGAAGAATGGTTTAGAACAGTGCTTTCCGTAATACCTGACAAATCAGTAATCGTAATTGACCAAGCACCGTATCACACAATGTTGGATCCTAATTTTCGAAATCCTACAACTGCCTGGACAAAACAAAAAATAATAGAATGGATGTCTAAGAGAAAAGCAACATTGCCCGATGGATTTACAACGTTTAATGAATTAACCAAACCAATGCTTTTAGACCTATGCAAGAACTATCACTTTCCAAAAACGTATCTTTTAGATACAATTGCAAAGGAGTTACGTAATGACAATGTAAAGCTTCTATGGTTACCAGTTGCACACTGTGAATTCAACGCAATTGAAATAATTTGGGCATATGTGAAAAATAAAGTGGCAAAATTGAATACTACGTTTAAAATCACAAATGTACTAAATTTGTGTCTTGAAACGATGCAGAACGTGCCAAATTCTGTTTGGGAAAATTGCGTTGGACACGCTAATAAAATTGAGGAATCCTACAGAGAAAAAGACCACTTAGTTGATGTTGTTGTAGAACCATTCATTATAAATTTAGATGAAGATGATGAAGATGATGATCCAAATGAAGACTTTAGTAATGATGAAGAAGGAGAAAACGATCCATAAGTGTAGGTATTCTTCGGTAAAAAAGAGTGGTGTAATCCACGCAGGTTATTTTTAGTTTTAGAATTAAATAAATTTTGTCAGGGCTTTGTACCTTAAAAGTTAACTCAGATGTGATTCTACGTAAACAGGCCACTTTCACATATTTCTTTTATTATTAAGCAAAGGCAAATGCAGACAAACAACACAGCCTTTGTTACAATTTTCCAAATATGCGAATCATAAAAATAAGGGAACATAACAAATATTGTTTTTCTTTTAGGTGAATTATAAATAAATAAAGCTAATTGGCCTATTTACGTTACTCACTTTGAAGTAATATTTTTAAATTACTATTGTTCTACTACACACGTTTTGCCTATTGTATAGATCTTAATACAACAATCGAACATCGTTAAATACAAATAAATGTAAATATTTACCAATGCATATACTTATTTTTTCTTAATTTTACCAGTTACCTAATTTATCATATAGAGCACAAAAATAAAAGCCTTCACTATATTGCATTACTTTAATGATTATTACCTTAACACCCATACTATTGCACCTTCGACGCCCCGCTCCATCCCGCAAGCTCAATGCTGCTATCCTTTACACAAATTAATTGTTTGTAATTACGTTTATGACAACTGCCAAAACTAAATTTTCGTTAAACGTAAAGTTACATCTCTTTATATGTAATACAAAAAAACAAAAATTTTTGCTGTAAGATTACTGGTAGTAATTACATAACCACAATCATTTTTTGAATATTACTACCAAACCTAAGACAAAAAAATAAAAATAATATTTTTTGGGACTAAAGTAAGGTTCACTTTATCGCCTGTAAAAAATTAGTTAGGCCTGGGAGTACCAGTAAGGCACAATAAATTTTTAAAATTGAGTAATTGATGAAATAGGGAAAAAATGGTGACAATTTTATAATTACCTTCCCATTAGAAAAGCACCAAGGCATCTACGGTTACAAAGTTTTACATGTGTAATAGAGACAAGTAACTTTACCGAAATATGTGAAAATTATATTTTTTAAAATTGTACTTTTTACTTTACAAGCTTCCAAACTGAGGGGTCAAAACTTTAGAAATGGCTAGTAGTTGCCCAGTAAACGTTCCATTCGATTATGAAAATTCCCAGGACGGCGTGTTCACCGCTCAGGATATTTCATCCTGTATAATCTTTCGGCAAAAAGACAATTTTTATCACCCTCGCCCAAAACATAATTCATATCAATTAATTCATTTTTGGAAAAACTAATTTTGAGTATAAATAACTTTACAGTAACGCTTAACTTTAAAACCGATCTGATTCTTAATGCCATCCACTAACATTATTTTATTTATTTTCCATGGCTACTGAGATCCACTGACAAAAGATGACATAACGAGATTAGAAAATCCCGAAAAATACAAATATTTCAAAAACTAGTAGAGATCGGGATAGGATATTCTTTACACAATGTTTAAGGGTTTTGACGAGCTATACGATGGCAGAAAAATATATAGGGTGTTCCATTTAATAAAAGTGACATTTTTTAGTTAGAAGTTTTCTGACTTTGGACCTAGAAATAAAACACCCTGTAGCAGACTCCTTAGCTAGGGGGGCGGCCGCCCTAAATATGCTCGGGCCTGGCTGCTCCACTGAGTTAGCGACGTCGGTGGTATATAGCGAACCTCATTAAAAATACTCCCATGGACTTTTAAAAGAAGTATGGGATGAAACTGGAGGCTGCAAACTTGCCAAGGAGCTACTTAGTTGCCGTGATAGCGGAACAGCTAAAATGTACTTGATGATGACAAGGCAGAACCTGCGCCTTACAGCGGGTATTCTGACAGGACACTGTCAACTGCACAAGCACCTTCACAGAATGGGTCAAGCTGACACACCCCTATGCAGAGGATGTGAACAACAATACGAGACGGTCGAGCATACCCTATGTGACTGCCCGACATTTTCACCCTTAAAGAAACCCGTGTCCGCTGAGTATTGGACCACCTTAACCAACATCAGAGAGGCACCAACTACTTTAAATCAGTAGGTTGGTTGATGCTGAGAGGATGTTTCCTATTTCGGGAGGATGCACAATGGGTCTAATGAGGCCTAAGTGCCGTAGAGCTTCGGCTCACCCTCCCAACGCTGCAGATCAGAGAGAAAAACACCCTGTAAATGAGATGCCAAATATTTTATAGTGGATATGTTTTTTTGACTTAAATTACTCGAGATATAAATATGAATCGCTTGGAGTTAAAACTTAAATAGTATTCTCACAACAAAGAGATGCTTGCAAATGATAAATTTTCATTACAAGTCGAATTATCTTGAGAACTATATCTTTTTTGTATATTAAACCAATAGTGAAAAAGTTATGAAATTGCATGTTGAGTGCAAAGATCAATTCAAATGCAACTTTTTGAACGCACACTGTATAATTTCAAATATTTTTAAAATGTGCAGAATATCCAACCATACCTTAACACAAAAGCCTATTATCGACAAATCTTATCCTCAAGGCACAAAATTACTCCGCGCAATCGTTGACTCACCCGGTACCTATTGTTTCTGCTATTTGAACAGGTTTCTATTTTCCAAATAATGTTTGCTTTGAAATGTTAAAATGATTTTAGTTTTTAATATTAAGAAAGAACCGGGCATAATTAAGTTCCTCCTCTCTTTCTAAATTTTCAAGAAAAGTCAAGAATAAATTTATACTTAGAATAAAACTTAGCGGTCTTAGGATCAAACTACCGAAGTGCTGGCAAAGTTACCAGCAAGATAAAATTGTAAATCTATCTTGTTCTTTCTAATTCTAATTAAAATATTACTGGCGTTGTAAGTATTTCAAACATCATTATTTATCCTGATCATACTCTTACCATGACACCATGACCATATTCTACGTATAATTAGTAAGAAATAAGTTTCATGGAACCCTAGGAACTAATGAAACTAGAAATAAGAAGTACCTATACCTATAATTTATTTAAAATACATAGGTATACAAATTGTTCTTATTGTTACATAAAAAAGTAAAACCCAAGTTGTTTACGCTGGTGATTTTAACATATAATAATAAATCAACTTATATAATGAGCTCCCCCTTAGAAAAAACCTTTCCACGCTACTGGTTTCGGCAAATACGAGAATATTTTCTTGTTAGACAACAATATTTTAGTCTCGTTTTAGAGCCTTTGTCGGCACTTTTGAAGCGGTGTGCCGCTCACGGTATCCTAATTGTCACATCATAAACAAATTCCATTCTAAATTGGGTAAATTTGAAACACAGTTTTTATATGCCGTGACCACCTAGTGAAGCGTTCATTTGCCGACGAAGCCATCCGATTTTTATGTTTTATGTTCCCAATTTAGGTAAAGTTTTCGGCTTTAGTTTAATTTTCGATGGTATTCTAATTTATATTTTTATTGGAATACGGTTTCTTTCGGTTGGTTTACGATTAAAGGTGGTAAAAGGAATAATTAGTATAATTTACGTGATGTAGATATTTAATTGGTATTATAACAAGAAGAGCTTAGCGTCCGTAATAAATATGGGAAACGGAAAATGTCATACAGTGTATTCTGTTCTTGCATTAAAGTACGAGGCAACTAAAATCTAATGGAAAACCACGGGCGAGCTAGACATTCTTATGGCCCCCTTTTTTCATTAGTTTTTGGATGCCCGTACTTTAATGTAAGAACAGAACATTGCCACTTGCACTGAAGCTTACTGACGGCTTATTGTGTCACTTAAGGATCAGTCTCCTATTAGTCGTATGTTCTCCACATAACTCAAAATACAGTTAATAGGGGCTTCCGCTATATCTTCAGGTTCAGGATATGATTCCCCGAAGTGCCTAAATCTTGCCATGCTTAGAGCAGGGTACTAGTGGCATATTATCCAATGGTATTCAGATGCCTTTTCAGGCAGCAGTGTCCCGTAAGTAGTCCTGTTGCCATCCGCAGCCGTTATAAGTTTCCTCCTGCTTAGTTGCAGGTTGGGTTGGTTCTTTTTTTGTCCGGCTTCCGGATAAATTATTGCGATTGTCTTAAACCAGGGAGATCCATCCAGTATAGCTGATGTGGTCGTGTCAGTTGTTCCTGTATTGCTCATCGCGCTGCTTGGTACCTACGAGAGTTCGCATACGGGTTTAAGGCCAATCTAGGTTTCTGTCGCTCCCTTTCTAGCTAGCCTGTCGGCGGCTTTATTTCCTTATATTCCTTGATGCCCGGGCACCCACTCCAGGGTGACCCTGTTGTGCTGTGCCAAAATGTTCAGGTTTGCAAGGCAGTCCTCCTCTGTTTTGGAGCTTATTTCCTGTCTTTCTAGTGCTTTTGGGGCCGCCTGACTGTCAGTCAACATATGGATCTGTCTGTTCACAAGTAGGTAACAATTTAACGTTGTGGTGACGTTTTAAGAAAAGTTCCCAACCAAACTTTAATTGCGTTGCCGACCTTATTATATCGTTGTCACAAGCCTGTTTTGCACCAATTTGGTCAATCATTTTTGGTTTTTTACAACGTTGCACTTTTTACTTTTACTGTAGGTAGCAGCTGGTCGTTGTTTTAAACGTTTCTGAATTTACTCAAAAACAGCTATACGCCGGCGCCCTCTCGACGGTAAGACAATTGCTTGGTGTATAAAAAATAGTAAAATTAATAACCAAATATTTACTGTTGGGCAAAATGAATACTTCAAGAAAACTTTTTCTGAACTACCTACTAAGTATATTAATATCAATATTCTATTCCTATACACAAAATCATATATGTACAGGTCTGGCAAGCAACTATTACAATCGGACGCTTAACGGGCAGAAAAGAGAACGTAATCTACCAACTATCAATTAAATAAAGAGAAGCAAAATTTCTTGTCATATCTTAAAACGCTCTGATTTCTCCTTCCACCATCAACCAATATGAGGGGACGCGGGGACGCATGTGCTGCGCGCGGAGAAAGGGAAACCACACGAATAAATATACTAACCAGAATGCTATCTCTCAAGTGGTACGTTTGATCTAAGCATCTAATGCCGAGGGACCTTGGTCAGCGTTGAATCAAAATTTTATGATATTACCATAGGCGTACCTAGGAAATGTCATAAATATTTTTCTAATGTAACTGACATCGGTCGTTGTAACTGATGCTGGCAAGTGAGATGCAAATGCTTTACAAATAATTTTAGAAGGCCTTTCGGATATATCTTCTTCAGCTTTCCTTTTACACGCATTAGAAACAGTTTTGCTATTTAATTTTTGTTCATGTGCCTCATTATTGTGAGCGCCATCGTTTCTTAAGGTTACGTTATCAGGACCAACAGCATACACTTTGGCTTTACAGTTTAATCTTTTTGGGCTACACCTCCAGGAAATTTCTCCACTTTTTAAAACTCTTGTCTTTTGAAAATATAAAATTTTCGAAGGCAAGCAAATCTTTTCCACCTTCACTTTTTATTACTGAAACCGAATCAAAATGCATTATCTATAATTTCTTAGAATATTATCAATTACCTATTATATTCCATTTAACTACCTGAAGAGAAGCTCCCGCCCAATACACCTCGACGATTAAAAAACCTTTGTAGAAACAGGTACAGGAGATATTTTTGCGCCCAGTTGACTCCCGCCGTAACTTATTACATATTGCAATTACCCCAAGCCTTTATTACCTGCCTATCGTTTTACAATTAGAAATTTTCGAAAATGTTTACTGAATATAAAGAAGCACGTAAACATAATATTCCATTTAACATTTGCCTTTATCACCTGTCTTTACCGTTTTTACAGTTTACAATTAAAATTTATATTTTAAGAAATGGTCATTTTATTATAATTAGAATTTCTTCTTAGATTTTTAATTTTATAGCTCTATTTATTTTTTTAACAAGATATTCTACTTACAGAATCTATACAGTTTAAACCTTATATAAATATTAAATAGTTTTTGTAAGCAACCCTCAAAATTAATAATTCTGTATCTCAAAAGCGAATATTGTAAAAACGGCAACTTTCTATGTCTAACAGTTACTGGGATATCACGTAGTAACAATGAATTTGGAACACCCTGTACTTTACCTACATTACAGTATTATATTAGCTTTCAACCTCTTGCGGAAATCTATAAAATTTATTCGCACCATTATACATCATTTATACCTCTTGACGTGAAAGTCGCTACTGCACTGGAAGTTTCGGGCTAGAATTTCGGGTTAGATGCGCTCGAAGGCCAAGAGCAGGCAGCGATCACGGGATCGGAGATAGCCTTCTGGTTAGTGCTGGGAAAACCGATGAATTTAAATAACCGAGTTATCGGTACTCGAGTGATTTCAATAACCGAGTGATCACTCGAGTGATTTTTCACTCATAATTCCGATGTAAGCATCGCAGTATCATTCGAGCGATTTTTCACTTGTTTCGGTTTCGATTCGACGCTTCTAATGATTGAATTAACCTTCAATTATTTTCTAACAAGCAAGACAAAGACGAACAGATTCCGACCGGATGGGAGTGGCTTTGCTTGCGACGCGACGATCGAGAATCGAGTGATTTAACTCGGTAGTAGGTAAATTTCGGTGGTGCGGCGTTCGGTGGACAATTACGAGCGACGGTTTTCACTCAAACTTATAACTCGGTACTGGAATCGGGTGATGTCGATGATGGCAATAACCGAGTGATCGAGTGATTTTTCACTTGAGTGATACCAGCAATAGCAACGTCACCAGCCGCAGTGAGTGATTGGCATGCGGGCAACAACTAATTGGAGACGTGTTGGGAAATAAAAACCGAATTTTCGTCACTCGAATTATAACCGATGATAACCGGATGATTCAGGTTATTGAAAAAACCGGGTGATAGGTTATTTTTCACTCGAGTGATCCCAACACTACTTCTGGTTAGTATATTTATTCGTGTGGTGGTAGTAGGATATTTTCGAAGTTATTTTGATAAAAATGCAGTACCGGATTTTAAATTTTAATCGCGTAATTGAATTTTTTGAAAAAATGAAGAACAGGAGAATGGACTTTTTACATAGATAAGCTTAAATTGGTATGAATTTTCTTGCAATATTTCTCTTCGTATTTTTCTTGTATAACCACAGAGTTGAACACCCAGTTTAATACCTCACGAGCCGCCACTGCAACAGTTAAACAAATTAAATTCTTCACTGTCACTAATACCACAATCTAGCATAATAAATTCTTATTTAAATATTCTTAAAAGTTTTAATGAAAATGCAAATTTTAGGTAAAGAACTGTCAATGTTAGATTATTTGTATTAAGAAGCCACTTGATTAAAAAAGTATGGGTTTCAAATTCGCTAATAATGCAGTTTCATAATTTGTATCATTATTGAACGTTAATATGAAACATATCGAAGACATTTAATTTGAATATTACAGTGCGGGAGTAGAAAAACGTGGTTATATCAGGATTTGTATGGGCTTTAAAACGATGTATTACAATAGGGGACAGACGGGGGTGCCAATTGAAATTTTAAAGTTGAGGTGAGAAAGTGAAATTTAATGATGTAATGAGCTGATTTTAAAGTTCCCCTTGAATATCTAAATTGACGTGTTTTTTCTTTAAAAATAGCGAATTTCCTTCGAATCAGTGCCCTAGCTGGGCTAAATTTGACTGAAGGCAAACCCGGGGTTTAGGGCCCCTATAACTAGGGATGTAACGGGTACCCGGTCTACCCGGCTAAAACCGGGTACCCGGCCGCGTAGGCCGGTTACCCGGTTTTGCCGGGTATCAGGTTACCCGGCCGGGTACCCGGTTTCTTTATTTTGTTTTTTGTTTTTGGTAAAATAAAGCATAAAAGAACTGAAACGGTGTATTTTTGTGATGATAAAAAATACATAAAAAAACAGATTTTAAAAGGTTATAACAATAAACTTTGTTAAAAATTTAATAACTAAAATCAATTAATGGCAAATTGTGATGAAGATAAACTAACATTTCACTATTCTCAGAGGATAGTCGGTTTCGGGTTTCTTCATAAATATTACCCGCTTCCGAAAACAACCATTCACTAAATATTGTTGAGGCAGGTGCTGAAAGAAACTTTTTACCAAGCTTTGCTAGATTAGGAAATCTCTCTGAATTTATTTTCCACCACGAAAATGGGATTGATTGTCTATCAATTAACGGCAACGCCAAATATGAATTTATTTCTAGGGATGTAACGGGTACCCGGCCAAAACCGGGTACACGGCCGGGTACCTGGTTTTGCCGGGTCTTAATTGACCGGGTACCCGGTTTGGCCGGATCCTAAAAAGGGCTACCCGTTACATCCCTACCTATAACAACACCTAATTAGCTTATTGACTCTATAGTCCCTAGGCAAGGGCCTACTGTATCTACACCTAGCTACGGTACTGCTTCAAATCAAATTGTATAATACCAAGGGTGACAGGTTTTCAAATGAAAGCACTGTATGCATGCACTGCTCACCACAAAATTAAATTTGTTTTTACAACAATGTGGCAGTACAAACAATAAGTACATCAGTTAAATATCGTTACGCCACTATTTGCACAAAAATATTCTATACTACGTACTATATCCGTAAGGATTAACCCGAACGACCTTTTGTACCAATCTAAAATGCACATAGATGATGTAAGCTACTAATATAGCCTAATCTGGGTGCGTATTTTTCTTCTGGGCATAATTTCGTTTACCTTCTCTTTAGAGGATTATAGTATTAAACATTTAAATATTATAAGTGCTACATATTACATTACGTAATTCACTTTGTGTTAAATGGTATCGTTTAAATTGCTTGGTTTAATAAAATACAAGTAGAGTGGTCCTTACGTCTCCTTACAACCTACTTACTTACTTCTTACGTCTCCATGCAAGAGACATTTATTGATAATATAGGAAAAGAGTGCAATTATCGCTTCTATCAAAAACAGTCGAATTACATTACAGTTTTCCACGACAGACAGCCTGAACAAATTTTAGCCCTTAATACACGTTTTGCTGATCATGTCAGGCGTCATCAGGAGCATAAATAAAACTCTCCTGCTCTTACGGATTAAACAGAGCTAACTACTTCCTTTGGTTTACATCGATCATTATCTACATGCATCGTTATTCTGGCCTTTTCGATATTTCATATTTTCAACTCTGATGTTGTGATAAGGGTGAGCGGGAGACCTTGCACATTTTGTTAATTTTAATTATGTTTTATAACTGCTGAAAATATCTAAATGCATGTTGTTCTTTAGGGGGGCTACTCCGGGGCCACTGGTTTGGCAAGTATTTAAAAAAAAAAGGTCAAAATAGCTCATAATTTTACCGTCTATTCAAAAGTGACGACCAACAAAAACATGCTCTACGTATTTAACATATTTCTGTCCTATTAAAAAATTACTGTGGCTCTGTGGATTACTATTAGATGTTGAAGTTGGTACAGGATTATTGGTTACAAAAGCGCCACCCCTTTTCTAAGTAATAACTGGTAAGTAGTTCTATTTTTTTTTTGGATTTTATACAATGTTACTGCTGTATTACTGGACTTACGTATATTATTGTAGACCGACGGCGCAAAGTGTTTTAAATTTTTTGGGGCTAATTTTAGTTTTTGGAGGCTTGGCCCCAAAGCACCCCCTAGTTACGCTTATGCGTGTAGGGTAAGTTCGCACATACGAGTTTTAAACACAATTTTTAAACAACATTCCTGATGTTAAAACGTTGCTCGTAACTATTATAATTTTGAGTGACTAAAAATTAAAAATTGTCATAGAGTATATATAAGCAAGTGCATTGAAAATTTCACGTTGTTGTCACAAAAAAGTAGCTATATTGTAATATTGTCATATAGTTACCACCAGAAATTAAATTATAATAACTGCGTGTTTAATTGCCAGAACTTCAATAATACGTTTAGTAATATTGTTTCGTGACTTAGGTGGCTATTTTTATTTTCTCTATGGTAAAAACAAATAAAAAATTGGTTACTTACTTTGGTGTTTTTCTGAATATGACTTTGGCAGAAAAATTATAGGGGTAATTTTTTTGACCGAAAAATTGCAGCGCTAATTTTTTTCAACAATGAATGTAGCTCGGCAACAAACAATAAAATACCCGTATTTTATTATTAAAATCTTGATTTTGACTGGTGAATTAAATTGTTGGTATAATTGTGTCAAAAACATAATAAATGTATTATTTCTGCATCTGCACCCAACCAGTCCGTATGCAACCACTTCTTACAGCCAGTTTTCATCAGAACGACTATTTGAAAATCGTTTTAAACATATGAAAGACAACCCGTCCTCAAACGAGTGTTTTTGAAGCATTTTCTTTCATTAGTGCTGAATATCTGTTGGCATAGCATACCAATCAGCACCAATTTTATAATGCCAACCAACCCCTCCATGACTTTTTAAAATAAAAATTGTGATAGTAACTAACAGGTTCGTTCTTAACCTTTCAGTGGTCGCACCCGCACCCCGGACTATCGCTCCGCACCGACTTTTATTCGGCGTTAATTTCAATTGCGCCCCACTCCAAGTGTCACGACTCTCAGTACCTCCCGGTACGAGCATGTGCTAGTGTACGACCGAGTGAGCAAGTGGATAGGTTTCGCGCTTTGATCAATAATTTGGAATTGCGGACTGAGAATCCGCAGCGACAAGTGACTGATCAAAAATTATTATTTGTTTTTTGGTGTTTTTTTGGTAAGGTACGTTGTTTTCAGGATTTTTTTGAGTTACTTGAGACTGATATACGGGGTGTTTCAAAATAGAATAATTTTTATGCCATTATTTCAAAAACAGTAAATATTTTATATTATTTTCAGAATGGCTAAATATGAGAAAGACCAAGAGTGGTTACAAAATTAATGAATGAAGCTGTAAGTTCTGTAATGCTATTTCTGTTTTTAACAAATCTGTAATATAGTCATTTAGATTTGTTAGGTGTTTTAATACTATTAGCTGCTACTTAGATATAAAAAAAGATGCACTTCTTGAATGCGGACTTAGAGTCCGCAGCGACCACTGGCGTTCTACATTTAGCGCGACCACTGAATAAATATAAATAAATCTTAATAAGATATATTAAACGCAGTCAAATGTGTACAAATGGTTGTACGACAAAACATAAATGTATCCAGCCAGAGCTGGGCAAACTACTTGAAAAAAGTAGTGGAGTATAAAAACTACTACTTAACTACTTTATCAAAAAAGTATTTTAACTACTTGGTATTTAAACTAGGTACTTCTTTAAAAAAGTAGAGTACTAATATAATTTAACTACTTTTTAACTACAAACCAAACTAAACATGTACCGTTGTGGCTAAAAAAACCAGTGCCGTCGCCGTATTTACAAAAATGATTTAAAAAAAAAGGACTTTAACCTATAACATCAAATAAAAAAATTCGAAATAAAATAAAAAACTTTTTATTGTTTAAACTTTATTTTAATAACTGTACACTCACTTAAATTTAAATATTAACACAGTTCCTTTTTGGTACAAAACTAAAACATATTAGGTAATGGGAATAGGAGGTATTTAAAAAAATAAAAAATTTAAATTTTTTGAAAACATTCAAAACCTGCAAATTCTATATTAGGTTTGCTTACTGGAAACGTCAGACGAAAAATTTCCGAGAACTTGTTCTAACGAGATTTTTGGCAAGCGTCGACGTACACGTAATGTAATGTAATGACCTAATATAGGGAAGTAGATAAATATTTCTAAAAGTAGTTAAATTACACAAAAGTAGTTAAAATACCGTAAGTAGTTAGTACTGAGTAGTTAACTACTTTTTTAACTACTTTTTGCGAATATTTTATGAAGACTTATAATAGTTTTTTAGTTAACTACTGCCCAGCTCTGAATGTAGGTACATATAATTAAAACGATGAAAATATATAAACTTCCAACGATTTAAAAAATACTAAGCACCACGGAAAAATAAAGGATTTGAGAAAGGCCGCAAGCATGCATTCGCGGCAAAACACGGGCCATCTATGAACCGCCTGCATAACTAATTTGGTTGCTATAGTAGACTTTACCTTTATCGATTAAGCAGTGACATGACTGACATGAGTTTTTTTAGATGTAACGCGTGGCTAGCTGAAAAACCTTGATCTATAACAAAACCAGGAAGGTGGTAGAGGATTTCGTTCTCGTTCGAGGAGGCACCACTTCACACACCTGCTTAAAGGGCTGGTGAAATCCATACGGATGTTTCCAGCTTTGGATATAGCTCTACGAGTCGGACACTTAGTACACCCACGGTACATAGAGTACTTAGGTTAAGACCTCCGTGGGCTCTCCAAAGATTCAAAAAAAAATGTATTTCACCATAAACAAATCTATTTATAAAATGGTAATCGCACTATTCTTGATAAAAAACTTTTATCTATTTTATAATATAATATAGTATATAGGTATATATATATATATATATATATATATATATATATATATATATATATATATATATATATATATATATATATATATATATATATATATATATACAGTGTGGTCCATTAAGTGTGCAACAAAGGGAAGTTATATGGCCCTAGGATGTAAGTATGGGATGGTTTAAGAAACGACTTGTAATCCATATATATATATATATATATATATATATATATATATATATATATATATATATATATATATATATATATATATATACAGTGTGGTCCATTAAGTGTGCAACAAATGGGAAATTTTTTTATTAGTTGCACAACCGAAATATAAATACCGCCAAAAGTTGGTTCATATCTGATAATTATATCAGGTGCACTTATCGCTTTAAATCAAACAGCATACAGAGCAGGCCAAAAAATATAAAAATCGTTCAAGAATAAATTACCCGTATTTCGAAAAATACAGAAAAACGTTATTAAGAAAAGTTGTTTAGAATTAAAAGATATATCCAAGTAAAAAATCATAGCCTTCTATTCAAAAAAATATATTTTTGTGAAAATTGTGTTGCAACGATAACACACAAGTTTCGAATTTCGCAAATATTCTTAAAAATAAGGCAAATACTTTTTTAACAATAATATGCATGTATTTGCCTTGTTTTAAAGAATATTTGCGAAATTCGAAACTTGCGTGTTATACCTATCGTTGCAACAGACGAAGTTTGTGGTTACTTAAAAAATATAAGTTAATTTTACAAATTTGCTCCAACTTGACGAAAATTATGCAGAAGTGATTTGATTGTGGTTAATTTGAAAATGTATTATAGCTGAATAAAAAAATCATTATACGAGGGTAGGTAATTTAAATTTTTCATAAAAATATAATTTCTTTGAATAGAAGGCTATGACTTTGTATTTCTAAATATTTTTTTGTTCTAAACAACTTTTCTTAATAAAGCTTTTCTGTATTTCTCGAAATAAGGGTACTTTACCCTTGAACGATTTTTATATTTTTTGGCCTGCCTTGAAGCCATTCTAATTGCACCTAATATGGTTACCGGAGATGCACCAACTTTTGGCAGTATTCATATTTCGGTTGTGCAACTGATAAAAAAATTCCCATTTGTTCACACTTAATGGACCACACTGTATATATACAGCCTGTTCAAAATGAAGTCGACACCATTTCTAAATTTCTTATTATAAGAACAACAAATTCTTTACGCTGATTATTATGCTGATGTCAGAAAAAACAATTGAACATCGGAATCACGCGTGATATTAACAAAAGTGTAATTTTTTTAAATGGAGTGCCCTATATCTGCTATAACCGTTTGAGAGAGAGGGAAATTCTAAACAAAATTTGTCTTTTCTACATATCGCTAAAATTAATAATAACGGAGATACTTAAATTTAAATTTAATTTTCCTTTTATTATCGCAGGCGGCCGTGTACAGTATTAAACAGTCTTCCTCGACAACATACATCAGGCGGCCATCACAAAAACAAACTTAGTACATGTAGTTGTGTTGTGATTAGTATATTAAAAAACCCGTTTCAGTCTCGGGAAAATACAAATAAACAGCCGGTTCTTTTCCGAAAAGAGCGTTTGTTTGGGAAACATTATTTTTTAGATTTATTTGCAGTAAAACAGCATACAATTTTAATTAACAGTTATATGGAAGACCAAGGTTCTATTCAAGATCTATTTTATGAGATATTGCATCACGAAATGATTGTGATCCGTTGGCATGATACTAAGACTCTAGAGATATGATCACTTGCGAAACGGATTTTGAACCGACTGGCGCATGACGTCAACGCGTGACAAAAATGTATGGCAATATATATAGCGGCATTCGGGAATTCAATCTTTTTCATCGTTTTGCTCGGAATTTTTGACAGGCACGTGATCGGTCGTACTGTTTACAATAATAGGTCATGTGTCCGTCAAGAATTTCAAGCAAAACGATGGAAAAGATTGAATTGCCGAACGCTGCTTGCTAGCTTTTAATGTGTTTTTGTTTCAAAATTACTGAAATTTTCATTACGATTCGACGGTTATAACTGTTTTTGAAAGTATTCGGATAAAAAATAAAAAACAAGCCAGTGTACATAATATAATTTATTTATATCTAGAATAAAAATATAAATTTGCTAAGTATATTTATTTGACTATTTTTGTCATTTTGCGCTTTCGTATGTTGGAGCTTTCTTTGATATTTTTATTAACCATTCTTATTTTAAAATACATTTTACATCTAAAAAAGAGGTTTTTGCTTCATCAATTATATCGACCTTTTTTTGCTAAATTATTGAAATTTTTAAGGTGTTTTTTTTTTCAATTTTTAGTGAGTTTCCATTATAATTGTTAAATATGTGGTTGAGCTCGTTGCATTTTGTTAAAAGCTCCTTTGTAGACTTTTGTAAACCACCTTCAGTTAAATGGTTAACCCAAGAAAACGAAGCCTCGTTATGGTCTGGAATATAGCCAAGATTCTTTTTTTTCCCAATCTGAATGCAATGAAACCTGCCAAATTTTTCAAACCATCCCAGCGTAGTTCTTCTAAATTTATATTTGTCGATTGGTCTTCACCACATATTCTTTTCTCGCCATCATCATCCTTGGGTAAATTTAATGCACTAAACATTTCCCCAGTAATAATCTGAAAATTTAAATTGTTAGGCTCATTTAGAATAGTTTCACTAGTGCGTTGGATATTTGCGATGTTTGTTTGCTCTTGTATATTAGCAGAATCTGATACAATTTGATCATTTCGGCCCATCAAATAATTACGCAGTCGATATTTAAACTTAAGTGCATTTGGGTGGTCGTGCAAAAATTGAAAATAGCCCTTCCAGATGATCCTGATTAAGTTGGTAAGTTAATAAATATTTTATATTGAAATCCTGTTTTAGGTCAATAAAAAGTTTCTTTAAAGATTCTATGCTAATAAATGATTCCCTTTTGAAATGGTAGTAATGTAGTAGTCCCAATTTTTCTCATTTCCTTCACCATATTTTTCATTTTTTCCAAAATTTCATCTTGTTCTTTTAAAGCCAAACCATAACCTAATATAATTTATTATTTCCATCAATGGTTAGCGACTTATAAGATAAATTACATCAATCAGTTTAGAGAAAAAACATTTAAAAAACTAAGAAATAAAATCTAAATATTAAACCTTTAACCTGGTTCCCTGAATCTGGATGCGAAATTTGGGAATTAAACACATCAAACCAGTCATCAACAATTTTTAAAAAAATCAGAGCATTCAGACCAGTTGTTTTCTGTTTCATAAAGATCAAGCATACCCAACCTAGAAATTGCTTTCGAAATTGTATGGGAAAATAGCTTGGTAGTGTATTTCCCTTTTTGCCGTGGAGCACCTAAAACACAATGTACTTATATATTTTTAGATGTTTTGTACAGTATTACTAATTATAAAAAATAAACTATTCTTTACTATACCTTTCACAGTTAATAAGTCGACACTAAGCTTATGGGCCATATTTAAATCCAAATTTTTGGTGCTCTGCAATAACTCCACAATTGGTTTAGAAGTAATTATTTTTCCATCTAAAAGGTAACCATGGTCAAGAAAATGATTTCCCAAAAGCTTAATCATATGTGGTGTATCTGCAAATATATGAATTGCTTTGTAGCTGATCGGATTTTTAAACCTAGTGTTTTCTTCAGAAATATTCAGAGAATTCCAAAGTCCCCCGTTACTTCCACCCAAGTCACAATTCAGGGCATGTACCCGGTAGCCAATATTCTCCAATTTAGTTAATATTTTAAATAAGAGATTTGTTTGTCATTTTACAGTCATAATCAAAAAAAATTGGGTGCTTCCAATTCCCACATATTCCGCGAGCCATAATAACTTGTACGTATTTGGTTATTGAAGCTTTTGCCAAATTAAGTGAAGGTCGCTCTCTCAACTTCCACTTATTTTTGGACAGTTGCAATAGTTTTTCTTTAACACAAAAATCATCATCTGAAAATGCTTTAAACATATTCTAGCATTTTTAATATTAAAAGCATGCATTTGATAGCACTTTTGCACCCATAAATTGCAAATCTCTTTAGCAGTTTGAAAACCAACGTATCGGTAACTAGACGAATAGTTTTTAACTTTTTTTGTTATTGTTACTGGTACAACCCATCACTGCACAGTAAACCATTGTTTACAATATATTAAAGGAACAAAAACACAATAGAAATAAACAAAATACCGTATGTACACCGAATTAAAACACAGGAAACGGAGGAAACGAACTAAAATGCATGCATTTGGCCATTAACTCATAACAAGTTCGCGCCAAATTTGTCACGCGATGACGTCAGCGGAGGGTGAGAGCCAGAAGATATCATGCGCGTGATCTTATCTTGTACGTTTTAGTATCATGATCCGTTGGTATGTGGCAAGGTCTTTGTGCAAACCAATAGTCTAGTCAACAAGTTCAAAATCGTGTTAATTCTTGATAAAGGTCCTAAAAATATGTACGATAGATAGCTCATTGGATTCAGGATTTTACTGCATGATAAAAATTGCAAAACTTATTAACAAATTAAGATGAAAAAAAATATGTGTTTCGTTTTTTGGCAATTACTCAAAAACTATTAATATTTAAGAAATTTAAAAAAAAGATTCATAAAGAGGAGAAAAGTTCCAAAAAAAGTCCCGACTCCCGAAACTCTACCTCCATTATTTATAATTTTAATTTAGTGCTGAAAATAGGGCCCCGCGCGGCCGATACAGCATGGCCGCGCTACCGCTCAACAGAGTCTATTACATAAAATAATTTTTTTATAGAGTTAAATATCAATAGAAAAATTTTAAAAAATTATGGTGTCATCAGAACACTTTAAATAATAAAGTCCCGTTGGAAAAAATTTTTTGTTGATTTTTCAAAAAGTTATACTATTGTTAACTTAGTAATTTTTCGTGGGCTTTCATTTTTACAAAAGACAGTATAAAAGTTTAAATAATTGGCCTATAAATTTTTGACTTCTTGGAGCTCTTCTTATATATATACTTAACAAGACCACGTTATAAAAGCATCTTAAATTTGTGTATTTTGTAAAATTTTTTTTGGATTTTTTACACTAATTTCGAATACTCCACGATACCAAAGTTTGATTGGTCACATAACTTGTCAAGTACCAAATTACCATAACTCATAAACTATTAGAGATACGATAATCAACATTCAGGTCATTTTTATCAAGGATTAACTACTCTTTAAAATGAGCTCAAAACGAAGTTTGTAACTATTGTTGATTAGCTATTACATGCTTTTGTTTAAAAACATTGAAGATTTTTTGACATTTTTGTCTCAAAAATTATAATAAACAAAATACACAAATTTAAGATGCTTTTATAACGTGATCTTGTTAAGTATAAGAAGAGCTCCAAGAAGCCAAAAATTTATAGGCCAATTATTTAAACTTTTATACTGTCTTTTGTAAAAATGAAAGCCCACGAAAAATTACTTAGTGAACAATAGTATAACTTTTTGAAAAATCAACAAAAAATTTTTTTCCAACGGGACTTTATTCTTTAAAGTGTTCTGATGACACCATAATTTTTTAAAATTTTTCTATTGATATTTAACTCTATAAAAAAATTATTTTATGTAATAGACTCTGTTGAGCGGAAGGGTGGCCATGCTGTATCGGCCGCGCCGGGCCCTATTTTCAGCACTAAATTAAAATTATAAATAATGGAGGTAGAGTTCCGGGAGTCGGGACTTTTTTTTGTAACTTTTCTCCTCTTTATGAATCTTTTTTTTAAATTTCTTAAATATTAATAGTTTTTGAGTAATTGCCAAAAACCCAAATACCTTTTTTTTCATCTTAATTTGTTAATAACTTTTGCAATTTTTATCATGCAGTAAAATCCTTCGAACACATTTTTCTAGACGTCATCCCGAATCCAATGAGCTATCGTACATATTTTTAGGACCTTTATCAAGAATTAACACGATTTTGAACTTGTTGACTAGACTACAATCCCTTAAACCAGTGGCTACTCGTTTGTTACAGATCATATCCACATGGGCAGGATCTAAAAGAAATTGGTCATCATTCCAGCATATTCATTCTAAAAAGAGAAACATACTTACAAACCAATGAGTGGAAAAACTGGCTGTTATTACTTTTAGGTAAAAATAAGGATTTTTGATTGTTGTAGGGTCGCCATATTTTTAATTCAAAAATAACGGACACCTGCAACTTACCACTATGATTGTATAGGCGCATTCGCCAAAAAGTTTGGAGCGACGGGGCTTACTGAATGTCAAATGGGGTATTTATGATAAGATCTACGAACCATTTTTTCTAAAACCAATTTCTCCAAATTAAATTATTTTGAAAGTAAAATTTTTCGAAAATATCTTTTTTAAAAATACAATTTTTCAAAAATATGTTTTCGAAGCAATAATCTTTCCGAAACTCAACATAAAGTAAAAATAACGTTGTTTGGCAAAACATTTTTTTAAAATTCTAAAATGTGTTTGTAGAATTTTTTTTCTCGAAAAAGCGGATTTTCGAATGTAATACCACAAGATGTTTCGGGATTACCGAATAATACTTTTACCTGACACGAAACGCGTTACCCGGCAACACTACAACTCCGAAGGAGGAGTAGTGTTGCCGGTATCGCGTTGAGTGTCAGGTAAAAGTATTAGGTAATCCCGAAACATCGAGTTGTATTCAAAAGATTGTACAAGGAAATAAAGTACATATATCCTTCTTATCTTAAACATTTTTATTTTAATACTTATTGTTAATAACCAGAAATAACTTCTGAAATAATTTGTCAAAAAATGACAATTACAATGTGGCCACCAAGCGATAATCACTTAAATGATTATCACTTATTAATCACATCCTTCTATATAGGAAAAATATACATGGAGTTGTATAATCGAATGTAATACCACAAGATGTTCCGGGATTTCCTAATAATACTTTTACCTGACACGAAACGCGTTACCCGGCAACACTACGACTCCGAAGGAGTAGTGTTGCCGGTATCGCGTTGAGTGTCAGGTAAAAGTATTAGGTAATCCCCAAATATCGAGTTGTATTCAAAAGATTATACAACGAAATAAAGTACATATTTCCTTCTTATCTTAAATATTTTTATTATAATAATTATTGTTAATAACCAGAAATGACTTCTGAAATAATTTGTCAAAAATGACAATTACAATGTGGCCACCAAGCGATAATCACTTAAATGATTATCACTTATTAATCACATCCTTCTATATAGGAAAAATATACATGGAGTTGTATAATCGAAAAGAGTATTTTTTAAAGGACCTTATGTCCTTTCACAATTTTTTTTATTGGGAAAGCTGATATTAGGGTATTGACTAACTTATGGATCAGCAAAGATTTGACAGACTTATTTGTTTTGTTTGGTACTTGCGGGGCGCTGTAAAAGGAACAGTGTAAAATACATTTTGGATTTCTTTACACACATTTTAATGGGAAGTGACTAGTTATTTGCTTAAAAGACCAGTGACTTTCAGGTATATGTAGATAGACACAAAAAAGTGCCAATAATCTAGTAAAAAAAAATAGTTGTACTTTTGTTTTAAAAATTGCGCGTTGCAAAAATTCGACGGGTACCGAATTTTTTCGATGTCCGGTTTTGAAGGAAAGATAGATACAAAATAATTATTTTATTTTTTTATTTTAAATAACTGAGCAATACCAATGTTTAAAAACAAAACAAAATAGTGGCAATGGCCAATACTCTTTTTAAAACACGTTCGCGGACAAAGCGGCATATTCCGCTCTTTGTGCTGGGACAAAGCGGAATATGCCGCTGAAGCTTATAGCTTTTACAAACACAAAGCGCCAAACGCGGCGCATTTTTATGTATAAACTAATACGCCCTTACTCATGGTGTCCCAGCAGAAATCAAAACATTTTGTGAATAGTCCATACAAGTGGATATAAGTTTTATTTGGATATGGATAAAAAACGATATTTTGTAAGTGTGATTCTATGAACATATCAAATTAAGTAACTGTCCGCGAACGTGTTAAAATGAGCCATCCATTTAGGAAATCACCAACTAACATTTGACTTGAGAAAAACTCTCTTATTATTTTTTCCTGGTGGAAGTAGTTACTATAGACTTCTATCTACATTGAAGTTACAGACTCAAGATATTTACTTCAAAATACCATTTTTTGCCGATAGATAGTGATATTTTTAAAAATAATGTTTTATTTTATTAGTTAGATACCTGAAAAAATAACGGACACGAGTTAAAAAAGGTTTTAAATAGCGGACAGTCCGATATAAAAACGGACGAATGGCAACCCTAGATTGTTGTGACGGGACAAGTTTATCTGCAAAAGAAAAATAGAATGGCTCCGTTATCTTGAGGTATTTTCGTTGTGATGTTTTTCGTTTCAGATTTTTGTCATAATAAAAAAAACTACTAGTACCTATTTCGAAAGTAAACAACTATTTCGAAAGTAAACAACATTTAAACATAAAACAAAAAAATAGGCGCTGCGGCATTTTGCAAAGCCCTATCACAAAGCAAATCCGGCAATAAAGTTGTATGGTGTTCATTATAAAATAAAAAGCCCTACTTGTTAGCATTCTATATAATTACGCTCTCTCACTCTTCCATCTATACTATCTTCTTTCTTTGTTATTCTCGCTTCTCGTATGTAGGTTTCCTTCACATCGGCATGCAGAGTGGGCGATACCTTTATTTAATGGAACACCCAGATCGAGTTGGCGGCGTCTTTGAAATAACTGACGGTCGATGATTGTGACGTTACGTGGTGGAGGTTAAAGCTTTGCCTTAGCGATTGATAAATATGTGTGTGGAAGAACTTTTTATGGGGCGGGTAAATGATGTGGATAAAATCATTTCCTTCGCACTCACATTGGGTTTGTTTTGTATTTATCTGTAGGATGTAAAAACCGCATGAGGTAATAGGTAGAAATAATATGTGCCCTTATATTATGCTAGGAGGTCTTTTGAAAAAAATAGGAAGTCCGCAAGTCATTATAATCTAAGGGTAGGAAATAATCCCGCCAAGGGTTATTTGAGGTTGCACTAGGTACTTTACTTTTAAATTTAATGAGTAATCTCAGGGTAATCCTTTAGGGCTTTTCTACAAACGCAGTCGCGCCGAATATGTAACGTAATATACAGCGTGTCCACAAAATATTTTTAAACTTTTTGATTATTTTCACAAAATTTTTTTATTCTTAGTAAACATTTGCTTATTGTCAAACTAAAGACTTACATATCATATATTATACAAAGTTAGTAGTAAGCCTGCAAATGGCTTTTGTTTTTAAAATCCACCAAGAGTACCTATATAAAGTACCCGTATTTTTAAAAATATCGCAAAAAGTTATAAAAAGTTGTTTGAAATTAAAAACTTAGACGAAATATGAACGGACTTCTGATAATGATAATATGTTAAATTTTATATACAGGGTATTCACTGCATATATTGTAATGGGTGACTCCTGGGATAGTATATAGAGATATATTAAATTATTTTGTTTTTGTTTAATCGAACAACTGTAGAAAAACTTCTAACACCCAAAAACCAGACCAAACGCGCGCCCGCTGCTGCGACGTTGCCAAAATTTTATTTTTGAGAATATTATGTTTTAAATTTGTTCTACCAAAAAATAATAAATTACGCTTGAGCTGCCCAACGGAAATATTATATCTTAAACTTGTTCTACTAAAAAATAAATAAATTAGGCTATAACTGTCCAACAATAACCTATTAATAATTTATAATTGTCAAAAACCCATTATCAGTACTTTAAAAAATTACTCACATGAAATACGATATAGGTACATAACTTTCCTACGAATTTCCAAATGTACCTATTAGATACGGGATGTATTTGGCAGAAAACATAGCCCACTATGGTAGTTAGCACAACGGGCACTAAGGGCGCAACGTTCTTAATTTTAATCGCCAATAGGAAAATACATGCTATCTCGCTTTTGCTTCCCTGTTCTTGTCCCCCGATTTTTTTTATTGTCAATTTGCTCGGATTTAACAGGCACGTGATCAGTCGAACTGTTTAAGTATACCTACCAATTATTCCGTCAACGATTCCGAACTCGACGTTTAAAGCTATTAGAGAAATTTTGCAAAAAGAAATTGCAGGCAGGCTAACCCATGCATAACCGATAAAATTTAGAGTGGTATATATTTTAATCAGTTTTCACCTCATTTGTTAAATGAATTTATAAACCTTCCGATTTTTTTTTATTTTTAGGTTTTTTATAAATCATATGAAGAGACATCACTTTAAATTTTATCGTTTATGGGTTAGCATGTCTGGCATTGCTAGTTGCGAAATCTCACTATGAAGTTTTATTTGGGTCGCCTATGCTTTCTGGCGAATAATGTCATGTTTATTAAAACTAGGCGTTGTCTTTTTAATAAATACAGTTTATTGTTTAAATTTAGTTTTCAGTTTTTCTATAGTGCTGATAGTAAAAAATACCGTGAATTCTTTAAAGCATTGTATTTAATTAGTTAGTGAAATGTTTTTTTCCTTAATGGCTATGTTTTGTTAATATTTCATAAGTGTGTTAAGTTTAATGTAAAAATGTTTCTAGGTGAAGTAAATTTTACAGAGATTTTACTTTAAAAGTAACAAAAACATTAGTTTTCAGTTTTTAATAGTGCGGCTAGTGATAAAATACCGTGGAAACTTTAAAGTACTGTGTTTAATTCGTTACTTTTTTTAGTGTTAATTATTATTTGTCAAGCGTTGGTTTCTTGTATTAAATTATTGGCTGTACTCTGTTGTCAGTGTTTTTGGTATATTGGTATTTGTTAATCGTAAAAATTTTCAAAAGAAGTGTATTTTAAAAGATTTTTACTACAAAGGTAAACAACAACATTCTTGCTTATGCTATGACTTGTTAATTTATTTGGAGAAAGTTTAAGGCACGATTGTCACCTTATTATTGCAAAGCGACATTTATGAATTTTTTTCTTCAATCTGAATTCATACCAGGATTTGCCAGTTTCAATATATGCAGTAAATTTCATAACACCCTGTATTTTCTCTTTTTTAGAAAAAGATTTCCGGAAGGCTACATACCAGTGGATAATTATGATATATTGAGTCATAAGCTTACGTGCAGTAAACTACGCATTGTATGGTTGTTAAATATTAATAATAGTTTGCGCAATATTTAATATTTTTATAATAGGTCGGGAGCCGGTGACACTGAAAGTACCGTCATCGCGGAATCAAAATTTTTTTATGTAAATTGATAGTTAATAGTCCTACGAACAAAATGAGCTCGGTACGCCGGGATTCATTAAGCCGAAAGTATTTTTAAAACAATTAATTATTATAAAAAAGCAAAAATGTTTTTTTACCCAGGGTGTTTTCTAATTGAATGTCAATATTTAAGGGGCGATTTTTGGGTCCATTCTAAAAAGAAAACTTCATATGAACGTATGTCCTAAACGTCTTAACTTTTGAGATACAGGGTGGTAAAGTTTTCAAAAATAAATAGTTTTTTATTAAAATCTGTAATACCACTTTAGATATTTTAATTAAATTTGGCATACATGTACTATGTATAAAGAGGCATTATTTAGTGTACCACAATTTTTTTTTCTTTAAACCAGTGGCGTTCGTACGGAATTTCACCTGCCTATTTTGGCAGATATTAATGGTACGTCACTGATTTCTCGTAAAACTAAAATCATTCCTGAAATTCCCAATCATTTCTAAGCAAATTTGATCTCTTGCATTTTTTCAATCCGATGCACGGTTTTCGCTTAAAAAAATAAAAACCTTTTCTCTGCTATATGAACGATATTGTTATGATCATGCAGAGAAAAGGTTTTTATTTTTTTAAGCGAAAACCGTGCATCGGATTGAAAAAATGCAAGAGATCAAATTTGCTTAGAAATGATTGGGAATTTCAGGAATGATTTTAATTTTACGAGAAATCAGTGGCGTACCATCAATATCTGCCAAAATATGCAGGTGAAATGCCGTACGAACGCCACTGATTTAAAGAAAAAAAAATGTGGTACACTAAATAATGCCTCTTGATACATAGTACATGTATGCCAAATTTAATTAAAATATCTAAAGTGGTATTACAGATTTTAATAAAAAACTATTTATTTTTGAAAACTTTACCACCCTGTATCTCAAAAGTTAAGACGTTTAGGACATACGTTCATAATATGAAGTTTTCTTTTTAGAATGGACCCAAAAATCGCTCCTTAAATATTGACATTCAATTAGAAAACACCCTGGGTAAAAAAACATTTTTGCTTTTTTATAATAATTAATTGTTTTAAAAATACTTTCGGCTTAATGAATCCCGGCGTACCGAGCTCATTTTGTTCGTATGACTATTAACTATCAATTTACATAAAAAATTTTTGATTCCGCGATGACGGTACTTTCAGTGTCACCGGCTCCTCACCTATAACATTTAAGGTTGTTTTGTATTGAACATCATTGAAAAAAGAAAATAACTGATTTTAACGGTTATTAATGTACTTACAAAAAATAATATCAGCCAATATAAACACAAAAAACGTACTAGTTGCTAAAATACTATTAATAAATGGCATAAATAGGGAAGGGACACAACGTCACCTCGAGCTATACAAAAGCATAGACCAAAAAAACGAGCAAGTTTGAGTGCGACATTATTTTTTATTGATTAGGGTTCTAAGAAATGTACACTATTTCATAATGGACGAAATATCTAAACCAGTTTTTGCGAAAACAACAGTTTTGTCATCTTATCTTACCAATATTCTAGCATTTTTTTTATTTATAACTTCCGTTTTTCTGTCCGTCCATTTGGACCGTGGAAAGCAAGTTTTTTTTTTAAAATACGAGTATCTATATTTTCTCGAAAACAGAACTTTTTCGATAGGTAATATAGTTATTTAAAAACTATGGATGTTTTCAAAATTTTTTTTTCGGAAACTGTCCTAATCGTTTTTAATCGGTTCTCGAAACTACATTTTTTTAAGAAACCATGTTTTTGGAAAGTAAAAACTATGTTTTCTAAAAAATATATTTTTGAAAAATGCATTGCTGAAAGATTCTTTTAAAAAATATATTTTCGAAAAAATTTACTTAATTTAACATCAAAAAAGGTATTTGTTAAAAAACAACAGAACAGTTGGTCAACTTAGCTTATTACAACAGGACGAATTGTTTGATAAATATGAAAGTGTAAAAATATTGTAGCATTTTTCTATTTATGCCTTCTGTTCATTTGGGGGGATATAAGAGTACCTACCTACTTATGAAAGTACAATTTGTCTAAAACCAATTTTTCCAATTTTTTTTAAAGCTCTTTGCAAAAATACATCTTTCGAATTTATTACTGCCACGAAGATCATTTTGAATAATTCAAACTCAAGTAATAAGAGAAATAAAGGTATTGAGGTCAAAATTTTTAAATGCAACCCTGTGCCGTGTGGCACCTCATTTTAAACGTCTTCAAAAAAGAAACATTTTACCACAAACCTGAGGTCAAATACCTTTATTTTTCTTATTACTTTAAAAGTTGTTCAACATTACCACTATAAACTTCTTGGCAGTACTTAATAAAGTCGATTTTGGAACTCACTTCTCACATTTTCGAGAATAGCAAGTGATACTTTTTGGCAGAGTTCTAAAATCGACTTTATTACTGCGACTGCCAAGAACTTCATAGTGGTCATTTTGAACAACTTTTGAAGCAATAAGAGTAAGAGAAATAAAAGTATCTCTTAAACTTTTAATTTTTTTTCACGATTTTTATAGGCTTTTCATTTAAAAACAAATTATGATACGGACCTCAGATTAGCGGTAAAATGTTCCTTTTTTGAAGACTTTTAAAATGAGATACCGCACGGCATAGGGTTGCAGTTAAAATTGTTGACCTCAACTCCCTAGCATTGCCCCTCAAAGGGGTTTTGAAAGTCAAATTACATAAAAAAGTAGTTTTATTAATCAATAAGATACACCTAAAATTTGGTGTCTCTATCTTTACTAACAGCCAGGCGCGGCCCGTCTATAAGGTCATTTGGTCAATGACTTTACTAATGACAAAGACATTTCCCATAATTAGGAATTTTCGGACAACCTGTATAGTGTGCGTAAGTAATTATAAAGTTTAGCTTAAAGATTGTGTTTTTTGATTTGTGATAATAAATTACCTACCAAGAATGTTTTATATGTTGTGTTTTTTATTGAAAACGACGAATAGCAATAACAAAAAATGTTATGTAACATAAGACCAAACTGATAACTGATAAGCCTAAGCATGGTGAAGTATTTTTCTTGGACCACGAAGTTACAGAAAGGTTCTGCCTACTCTCGAAAGATTGGGACTGAAGCAATCGACCGATTTAATATTTTTACAATATTTTTATTGGTATTTAGCATAGTCAAGCCTCACTTTTCTGTATTTGGCAAGTGGAAAATTGCTTATAAAACGCCGAAACAACATAAAACAACATATTGCATTCGTTATATTACTACTGACGACTGCAAATTAGTGTTAAACGGTGGAAAACTATCTTTAATTATGCAGTTGTCACTGGAGATTTTATTACTGTCCATTATTTTCTTGCAATTATACAAAATAAACCATTTGAAGTTTTACCTATACCGTGTCCTAGATATTTTTCATGTAATAGAATATTCAGTAGCTTGGTGAAATACGAATACTATACTTTTCATTGCTGTCGCTCTGGAAAGTTGTTTAACTAATAGGCCAAGCAACAGAGCAAAATATTAGCGATTTTTTGACATTAATACTATTAGAAAACCGCCTGTGCCATCATCTGAAAGACGATCCGTAGATGATTCCTGTTATATTTCCAACTCTGAAATTTTTTCCATTAATTTGTTATAAACATTTTTAAGCTAAAAAACGCGATTTTTTTTTAAATTTTTTGCTTATAAAATGAAAAGTAATTAAGCAATCTTAATGGTGTAAATGGACGATTTGTAGAGAATAAAAATACGAACAAAATGAGAGGCCTAACGTCCCGATCGGATAAGTAGCAACGGAGAAAATCCGGAAAAACCGGAAAATTAAGAATTTTTATTTTAAATTCATAAATGGACCCTTTTTAAAAGTAGAGGGTTCAAACTTTAGGAAAAAGTAGTAATTTAGAGCTACTTTATGTGTGCAAAACCCCGACGCTGTCCGACGATTAGTTTTGCCACAATCGTCATTTTAATTTTTCAACACACTATTTTGCAACAGGTCTGGATGCTCTATGGATCGTCCGATTTTAATTATTGAAACGGATTTGAAAAGTACAAGTTTAAGTGAACAATATGTATAGTTTAATTTTTCCATAAAATGCCACGAAACCGGTTGAAAATGCACGTAAAAATGCGTGGAAATGGCCGAACGCCCGAAATTGATCGAGTAGCGGGAGAGAAGCGGAGCGAAGGGGAGCCAATATTCGCGCGCTCGGCCATTTTCACGCATCTTTACGTGCATTATCAACCAGTTTCGTAGCATTTTATGGAAATATTAAGATATACATATTGTTCAATTAAACTTGTACTTTTCAAATCCGTTTCAATAATTAAAATCGGACGATCCATAGAGCATCCAGACCTGTTGCAAAATAGTGTGTTGAAAAATTAAAATGACGATTGTGGCAAAACTAATCGTCGGACAGCGTCGGGGTTTTGCACACATAAAGTTTGAGCCCTCTACGTTTAAAAATGGCCGATTTATGAATTAAAAAAAAAACTCTTAATTTTCCGGCTTTTCCGGATTTTCTCCGTTGCTACTTATCCTATCGGGACGCTCGACCTCTCATTTTGTTTCTACTTTTATTCTCTACAAACCGTCCATTTACATCATTAAGATTGCATCATTACTTTCCATTTTATAAGCAAAAAGCTAAAAAAAAAATCGCGTTTTTTTGCTTAAAAATGTTTATAACAAATTAATGGAAAAAATTTCAGAGTTGGAAATATAATAGGAATCATCTACGGATCGTCTTTCAGATGATGGCACAGACGGTTTTCTAATAGTATTAACAAATCGCTCTATTGCTTGGCCTATTACAATAGTAGAGCTGCACAAAACAGAATCGACACAGATAATGTATCAACGTGACCGTTTGTGTCCAAACACGTGTGTTATGAACATGTTAGTGACATTAGTTAGAAGCCATTATATTTAACTGTCACAATTAAAGTCAAGACTACCAGCGTTCTGAGGAAAATAATGGTTTAATACTAACGTTCAGATTGACTAAGAAGGTTTAAGATTAAGATCTTCTAGTCAATCAGTTACGCTTTGACAGGTTTCTGTCCTGTCATTTTTAATAAGTCGTCATTAAAAACTTATGAACTATTCTGATATTTCAGCGATTTGCTTGATTTCCAAATGATTCTTCTCTTGGAACGGGTTGTTAAAATGAATTTAGTTCTATTGTTGTCGAAAGTACGTAACGAGGTACGTACTAAAATTGCCCTTTTCTTTATAAATTTGCGAAAAAGTCAGAAACAAATTCATAGTATAAAACTTGGTTGTCTTGTTGTCTTATTCTTACACTTATCAGTTTAAAACTTTTGGTTGTCAAATTAGACTGGACTAGCGGTGGAGAATCTGGCCGAAATATTTTATAAGATGATTTGCCAAATTTGATATTAACTACTGCTTTTTAGTAGTTATATACCTACCTATACTTTTTGTTTTAGGAGTACAACACAAAGTTACGTTACGATACATAGGGTGAATTGACCCTTATGTGTTAAATTAGTGGAGTTTGATACATAATTCGATAGGAGTCCTATAATTTTTAAAAGGTAAAGGGTCATTTGTTGTTTAGTACTAGCACCGCATACAGACAAAGACTTCTTTATCTGTATACGGTGTTGTACTAGTTCGAGCATTAACCTGGAAATATGAGCAAATAAGAACGTTTGCTCAATTTGCCTGCAAATGGATTGAGCTGATGGCTGCTAAGAAAGTAGGGAAGGGCTAAGTTATTTGGCAATGTATACTTTTCAAGTGATAATGAATTAAAAATTATATACCTATAAGTGATTTTTTTAGCAAGACACTCTTAATGAGATTCCGGGCCCTCGCTAAAGACTTAGGTTATATCATCAAAAAATGGGGCAATACTTGCTTGACACTACACTTGCGTTGTGAGCTGTGCCCACATGTAGCCGAAAAACTCTGTGCTAGAATATACAGATGAGAGAAAAATCATTCACCGATAAGGCAGAATGGATTAGTATCAGCAAAAACGGTCAGCTTTATAAATTTTTATATTATACAAAATTAATAATAAATTTTTATTTATTTAACTACAACTTTTAATTAAGGGAGTAATGCATTTTACAATTATTTATAAGATACAAATATTTATTTAATATCTTTTATGTTTATCAAGTTTTATTGATAAATATGTAAATAATTATACTGTCTATTACTGTAACAGTCGATTAATCAATAAATCATTAAAACTTGCACACGACTCTTGTATTGGTATGCAATGTTGCCACTCATTGAGCAATTGAGCAAGTCTTTCTATTCGTGCCTCCTCCACTACCGCTTGCCTGGTTTGAATGAGAGGAACCTAAAAAAGTTAATCCTGACAGAAACGTAAACAAACCTAAGCTAGCATCTAATGTGTTTTGTACCCTCAAATAATTTTTTAAATTTTAATTGAGATTGAGGGCAAAATAGAGAAAATATCAACTAGAAAATGAAAACCAACACATGTACTGTCTTGTGAAAACCTATCATGGGCAGGTTCACCTCAAGCAAATATACCAAATAAAAAATTGTCGCCGACTAAAAAACAAATCTGTTGCTCATTGCATTCCTCTGAGCATGCGCCCGTGACTTATGCCACTATTGCTCTGCCCCAGCAGCGTATTGGAACCACTATGTTTGAGGGGAATTGAAGGAAAAAATATTCAACTATACCTATATGCGAATGTTCTCAAAACTCAACTGTCAACTTCCTTTTGGCACGAGGTCCCAACCTAAGCAAACCTCGTACTCTAGTTAGTCAACTTCTGAGCAAATTCGTTAGAAAACAGAGCAAGCAATAAGGTCTAAGAAGAATTCCTCTGCCACCTAGTCACATCTCATAAAGCATATTACAAATACTTCTTTCAGCATTTTTCCCGTCCGAATAGGTGTGTTTCAAGCTTTACAGGGGAGGGTTGCGATTGTAGGAACGCGTCTGGTAATTATATTTGGATGCGAACGAAACTATAAAATATAAAATGGCCGTGTTGCTATAGTGGCCATATTACACGGGGCCACTTATTGCAGCAATTTCAATTACGCGCATGCGCCATAAGCGCGTTTGAGAGTAGCCGATACAAGAGCCGATACAATTTTTACAAAATGGTTTGCTCATGACGCAATCTAATCTGCTGAAATTTTCGTAAAGTGACCCTGTGTAATAGTTCCATAAAAATTGGGGAAAAATATACCCAATCACTAAAGTACAGACTTTGGGCCCTAACAGCATTCTTATAAGAAAAAAAAATATTTGACGGTTTGTGATTAACAACAAGGGTTCATGTTTGATCTTTTGTGAACATACCTTTTCAGTACACATTAAAAGGTCAAAGTTTTCAAAACGGGAAAAAGTCAAATTATGCTTAAACGTGATTGCTATGGATTTAAAAAGAAACTATGGGGGAAGCAGGCCTGTAATCAGATTTTAATTTGTGAGGGGGCTGTTAAAGTTTTATGGGTGAAACCTTATATATATATATATATATATATATATATATATATATATATATATATATATATATATATATATATATATATATATATATGTATATATATATATATATATATATATATATATATATATATATATATATATATATATATATATATATATATGCTTTATTTGCAACAAAAAAAGTCTCTTGCGTTTTTTTAATACGTGGAACCGTTTAAAGGTAAATCATTATTTTAGTTGGCTATACAAATGTATTAAAAAAATTATTTTAAATTGATCAAACATTCAGACTTTATTAAAATATCAACTAACGTACCGTACGCCACTGGTTAAATTTAAGAACGCGATATACTTTTAAAACGAGTGTCCTTAAGTGCTTATCTCATCCACCCAATTTAATAACACAAGCTCAGAACGTTTAGAAGCTACTTAAAAATTCTTATTTTTTTTTATTTTTCAACACCCTGTATCTCCGTAACGAAGCCGCCAAGGACCATTGTTTATATGAACTTTTCGCCTTAAAATAATGCCAGCAATCACCTCCTGAAGTTTGTCAAAGTACTTTTGAATCACCCTGTATAGATCTTAACACACTAACTGGCACTAACCTGCGTGCATGCCCCTTTTGTTGTCAGTTCATTTAATATATTTTTTTAATGTATCAATAATTGGAATTTAATCGGGCTTGAACCCGGGACTTCTGATACAAAATTCCTAGCATTATACACGCACACCAGTAAGGCTTTAAAAAATGAACTGAAATTCTCGAATTATTAGTTAAGTTTTATATACATAATTGCTAATCTCATATGTATTACTCAAAATTTCGAGCATGGGCAAATGTCAAGTGTCTATGCAAATTAACAAACCTGAGCAAACATAAGCAAAATTTAATCAAAACATTCGGTATTTCCATTGGTCCCAGTCGTCCGAGTAATTACCGGATTCGATGTTTGCTGTAGTTTAAACATAAAAAATGTTGTTGACTAAGTTAATAACATAATAATAACGTCCAACTTACAATAATATCATAATTGTAATTTTAGTTTGTTGTGGTTAGCTTTTATTTCTTAATCCTAATTTACAATTTTTTCAGGACAAATAAGTAAACGTGGCAACACCGCACAAAATACCAGTGTTGACAGGCAAATAATGGCGACTAATAGCGATTTAAAACGGAATTTTCGAAATAAAAAAGCAATTTTCTTAGCTATTTTTGACAAAATGTGATGTTTTTAGCTGCGAAAAAAAAGATAAACTATTTGTTTACAGATGTATTAAAGGGAAACGAACCTAAACCCAAAATATTTTTTTATGAGAAAACCATAATATGCAACCACCGAAAACTGATTTCAGATTCGTGTTCTACAACCTAAAATTCCGAATAATTACCATTTATTGTTTGATATATTAAAAAGGGGAGAATTGAATTTGTATCGTATATGGATATAAAAGTTAAAACTTATCCTGCTTTATTTTCATTCACCGTCTGTAACAATATCACACAAACATATTTTCTCTGCTAGGTCAAGCATCATCTGTTGAGTATTGGAAAAAACATATGCCATTATATTACCTATAAGCAATAAGCATACTAATAAGTGGATTACCTAAACAGTAGTGAATTACTTAAAGAAAATAAATTTATGAAATAATAGTCAACGCCATCTATTAAGAGTGAATTAAACCGCACTTTTTAGTAAGATTTTCGGGAATCTGATGCCCCTCTTAAGAGAAAGTTGACACAAACTGAAAGAATTATTAATTTAATTCCGTCTATTACCTAATTTCTCAGTTATTGATTCAATTCAAGACCCACTTTCGTGGCATTTGGTGCAAGCGCCGGAACAGACAGCTTGTTTATCCCGGATTGTAATTGTACAAACAATATAACACGAATCATCGAATCCAGGGGTACGGATTACGATATGAGAATATTGGAGTTAGGAATAGAGCTTGGGTCCCTTAACTTACAAACAGACGGACTGGAGTAATTTTATAAATATGTAAGTAATACATATTTAACTATACAATAAATAGGACATAATAATTAAAATTAATACAAAGTTCATATTCGCTGGGCGGTTTAAAACCTAACTTAGTACCATTTTATTGTTTAGAGTTATGTTCTGTCATAAAACACGTTATTTATTGTATTATTTACAACATATTGTCATACAACCTCAATAGTGCACTTAAAGACAACTAAGATAAATTTTAATATGTTGTTAAGTATTCTTAAGCACCTGGAAGGATGTATTGTCTTACTCCAATTGCATTTACCACCAGTAGCGGCTCGCCTAAATGCGAAATACATAAATATTGCTAGGTCTAAAGTTTTATTATTATATTTTCTTTAAAAAAAAATTGTATAGAAGATTAGAACATAATTGCGGGACGGGAAATTTGGGATCCCAGAATCTCGGTTAATTTTTAGGTTCAAAAATCTCGGAAATCTTCCCACGATTTTTCCGGAATTCTCGATATTACTGTTAATTAATAGTTTGAAAACGATATATCGACAAATTTGTGCATTTCTGCAGTTAAAGGCCGTCTTAATCGTAACGCAAGCATATTATTAAGATCAGGAAATTCCAAAACGGCGACAGGGGCGTATTCATGGGGGGGGGGGGTGAGAATACCTCTGTGGATGCTTGTGTTAGTTGGCTATAAGGACCTCGTACCAAAAAAAAATCGGCAGTTGAGTTTTGGGAAAATTCGCAAAACGGTCGACAGTTTAAATTCCAGCAAACGAACAGACATTGACAGTTTTTCTAGGGGCTAATTTGCAAAAAAAGGTCGACAATTTTGGATTTTTATCTTCGTATAGGTGGATATTTTTCCTAAACTATTAATCCGTAGCCCTTTGAGAGGATGTGAGGGGTGGTACCACCTCGGTCGAGGAAGGAATCCTCTATTCGAATGACAATCACAAAATATCCATGGTCGAAGCGGGATTCGAACCCGCGCCTCTCGGTTTCAAAGCTGGCGCCGTACCAACTCGGCCACCGGAGACCCCGGACTACACCACCGGTATATCGATTTCCAGCAACTAAGGCAGGAATATTCTAAAACGCGACAGAACACGCGTGGTGGCTTCATGCTGATGAGTCATGACGCTCGTGGCTTTTTCTTGCTTGATTGTTACTTTAACATAACTGTCTAACGTCAAATGACGACAGCCTCTGAATTTTAAAATATCCCAAAGAACTTACATTACTGCACATAATTAAAGCTACACGCAGGCGGTATTCTGTGAGCCGAAAGAGGTCCATGTTGGGGGGAATTTCTTGATTGGTCTTGTTATGTTTTTCCGCTGGATGGAACTCTGTGAACAAAGTGAGTAAAAATCAAGCAGCTTGCGGGCTCAGTTCACATACAGTTTCGGCAAAACCTTAGGTCCAGTGGCGCACCTAGGATTTTGTCTTGGAAAAAGGTCGACAGCTTGAATAGTGCAATTCGGTGGATTTTTTCAATTAGTAATGCACTTTTTAAAATTTTTATGTGTCTAGGATGTTGGTCTGGGGGGTGGCTGCAGCCCCCCCCCCACCGGGTGCGCCACTGCTTAGGTCCCATTTTCGCCGAAGCCGGATGTTTAGCCAAACGTGTGATTTTTGGCCGATGGGGGCTGAAGCCGAAGGTTCGGTCGTACTCTGCTAACCGCCACATTATGGTTTCTTGAACCCAATTATTATTTGGCCAAAATCCACTTTTTCGATTCTTAGAAATAACACTAATATATGGGGTTCATTAGGAAGCCCGAATAGTAATTATCCAAATATACTTAATTATTTTATTGCCCTTTTGATCTGATACGTGTGCCTAAACTTTGTCGTTTTGGAGAGTGGTAAGTTACTGTAAGTATTAAGTAAATTGCCAAGTGAAGTCGAAGTGTAAAAGTGTGGTGCTAGGAGATTTGCTAATATAGTTTTGTGGAAGAAAGCGTTTAGATTTCTTTTAGGTATGTACTTTTATTATGTTTATAACACAATACTTGGTTTTGTTGATTTTAGTTAAAATATTAGATTCTTCGTGCCCCTGCAATTTATTTTTGCGTAACCTAGAATAAACACTTTGTGTTGAAAAAATTGGCCATGTTTGGCGGAAATAATTTTTATATAAAAAGGTTCAACCTTCTTTCATATCTCCTTTTTTAAACAATTTAGTTGCGACCATTTGCGACTCTCTAAATTGTGTTATTTGTTTGCAGCGATGCATCGATTTAAAAACAAAGACCTTTTTGAACCATGGGCACAAGAAGGAGATAAAGATCAATGATTTTCTACAGTTTTTAACCATATAGAAGGGAAGGTTCCAGAAGGCATAAACACATCAAATTAGCATAAGATTAGAGAAAAGGTTGGTCACCTATGTCGCAATATTAACGACAGATGGCATCAAGTACTGAGAAATAAAGACCGTTTTAAAACAACAAATGCTGCGTGGTTAAACTCACACTTTGTCATTGAGACAAAGCAAGCCGTGCCATCGACATCTTCCGATAGGCCCAGCTTTCCATTTGCTGAAAAATCAATCAGATCTCAAAGGAGAGAAGCCTCGCAATAATCGCATAAAAAACAGCATGAATCAGCTTTAATAATTGTACAAGCTGCAGCTATGGGCTATGGCTGCTCGTCAGCAAGGATAACATGAGTTGGCAGCCATTTTAAACGATATTACCGAAAGTCTAGCACGACCTGCTAAAGTCAGAAAGATCAGATAGGTCTTCCAAAGAACAGCCTTTAAATTACACAGCCGAAGAAGCACTAGAGTTGATTTTGGATTCAAACTTTAGCAAGCAGCTATACCTGAATATACGAAATGGGGCCCGGTTAAAGAAAAGCTTTATTTATCCAGATTATAAGCAAATTTGGCAATGCAAGTCTAAATGTAGCCAACGAGATATTATGGTTACTGACGTTATTGCAGAAATTCCTTTAAACAGTCTTCTAGAACACACGACGAAACGCATAGTATTATTACAAGAAGAAGTCATTTTTCGGCACCTATGACTTGTTGGGACTTAAGGAAATTACTGCCGAACTAACCGTAGCTATGGGTTAGATGAAAGTAGCGGTCATTCTACTTATAAACAAAAACTGAAATCACCTGGCACTCACTCTGATACGTCTGTATTTGCAACAACTTGTATAACTTTACGTTTGCAAACAAAAAACGGTGTCATATTATTGAACAACAGAACACCCCAGTCTGTTCGATTTTGTAGGCCCATAAAACCTGAATATATTAAGGAGTCATCAGAACATAATATATTAAAAGAGAAACAAAATATATACCTTCAAATTGCAAATCTGGAAGATTGGAAGAACTAAGAATATCCCTACCAGAAAATAGATCCCTAATTATAAAATATCAGCTCTTTATGAACCTAATTAATGGAAAAGTCCTTAACACTTTGACGGGAACAGAATCCAGTGCAGCTTGTCCAACATGTGGAGCCACACCCCGGACCTTCGTACAAGTGAGCACAAATTTTAAAACAGCAAAACCGTTTCAGCCAAAACCTAATACCTTGCAATATGAAATAAGCCCTTTACATGCTTGTATCTGCTTTTTTGAGTGCATCCTACATATATCCTATAGATATGATATATCTGAATGGCAAATTCCTGGCACAGAAAATAAGAAAATCTTCAACAATCGGAAAAAGATGATACAAGAACGATTTTTGTCCCAGCTTCATTTACATGTTGACAAGCCAAAACCTGGTTTGGCAGTACCAACGATGGTAATACCGCCCGCAGAACTTTCGAAAATACCGAACTTTTTTCTGCAATAACAGATGTGGATGAAAATCTTACTAAAAACTTCAAAATAATGTTAATTTGCCTGTCCTGTCAATTCCAAGTAAATACCGAAAAATTTGAAGAATATACTGTCTTGCAACTGCACAGTTGTATATCGAAAATTATCCTTGGTACACAATGCCTGCAACAGTTCAGAAAGTTTTAATACATGTTAGTCAGGTAATGGAAAATACACTACTTCCTGTAGGTTACTTCGGCGAGGAGGGCTCTGAAGCACGGAATAAATTATACAAACATGATCGTCAGTTTCATTCTAGAAAAATCTGCAGAAGAAGCAACCTAGAAGATCTTTTTAACAGAGTCATGGATACTTCAGATCCCATAATCTCTAGTATAAATTTGCAAAAAAGAGTAAGGCAACATCGCAAATTAAAGCTGCCGGCTGAAGTTAGTGACATGCTTATAGAACCACAATTAGAAAGTTCAGACTGCGAAGACAGTGAAGATGATAGTGAAAAGGAGGAATACTGTCTAGAAGAAACCACAGCTAATTTCTTAGACTTAACAGAATTAGAAAATGATTTGTAGTAATTATATAAAAAAAATTAACAATAAATATGTTTCTACATATGAGGCTTTTTTAAAAATCTTACAGTTAATAAACTGTTTTGTTATTTTTCAATCTAGAACCTATTTGGAGTAATTTAAATTTGAGTTTAATACTTCTTATAATTTTGGCCAAAAAACTGGGGCTCTGAAACCATAGTGCGCTGCAAAGCAATAACAGATTAGCTGAACGATTAGGCATTAGATCGTGACAGAAATGGGGCTCAACCTGCAGAATATGATGCTTTGGTATTATCACGTCATCAATCCCATGCCAAGGTTGTCAAGAATGCCAGATAATTCTTATTAGGTGGTGGTCCAAAATAGGAGCTGGTCAATAAGATTATAAACTGAAACTAAGTTACTAAATTTACTTTTATTTTTAGATTTTAATCAGTGGTCTCTTTTGACTGGTATCTTCGTCTGTATGCAAAAAATAATTAAATTATTTTTACTTAGTCTTCAATTTCTCTGTTACTTAGTGATATTGTTTTAGTTTTAAATCGGTTCTATCTTAGTAGAAATATTTAATACAAAAAAGCACGCTAATGGTGTTGCAAGAAGCAGCCGCCAGTAATGTTGAACACTGCTGCCATTTTTTCCGCTGTGTGTACCTCTCTCTCTGTACATATTTTCTAAAAATTATTTTAGTGTCAGCCCATACGCATGCCCCTGGTAAAGCAGCTCCTACCTTCTTAATGCTAAAATATGTACCATTTTAAGCACTTCTCCCAACCCAAGTTTTATTTAAATTACTAAAGTTATTACGAAGATATAGATATAAAAATAAAAAAGCTGTAATACCTTGTATCTCAGAAACGAAGCAAGATGGGAACAATGTTGACCAAAAACAATTTGTCTTTCTTTTAAGTGATAAATCTCCTTACGAGAGATGCCACGTGTTTTTTAGAACACCCAGTATATAGAGCTTCACATTTCTGGTTAACCGTTTTAAAACACCCGGTTTTAAGTTTCTTCTCTTGTCAAACTATTTGTGTGTTCACCTATCTCTGCTTCGGTCTTCCTCCCATAATACACTCTCATTACTTTTACTCTTCGCACTGAAAAGACATTGTGGGACATTTGACATTTCACTACAATTGTGTACCTTTTCCAACAATTTGTTCTCAAAAACGTCCAAGACCAATTTGTAGCAAAATTTGCTACAAGTGTATGAAAATGTATAAAAACTGTTGTTACTAATAATCCAATTAGAGTAAATTGCTCTACAAAGATTTTGCAACAATTTTGTGTGAAAAAAAGTCCAAACGATTTTTTCAGTGCTACTTACCTAATCATTATTTCTTTTTATAAAATGCCTGAATCACTGTGGCATTCTTTCCTGTTCCGCACTCTCGTTGTTCCTCATATTTTTTTATTCCTGAACTTGCCATTCCTTGTTACTCAACACGCCCATCTTAACATCTTCATATCTGTCTTTTTTTGGACTTGCTTCCTATTTTCAGTCTGTAGAGTCATATAAAAAGTTATAAAGCATTGCGTGGAGAATAAAGTAGTAAAAATGGAGCCGAATGTTAAATTTTTAAAAAACACAAGATTTAAACAAAAAAACACAACAAAACGAAATAGCAGGTGCTTCCAATTATTCCAAAAAAATGGTCTGGTTTATCCCTCAAACCACTTCTTTGAATTGACGCCAAAGGAAGTGATAATTATAAGCAATTCGTACCTAATTTCAAATCTCACACGATAGCTAATTTAAATGTCTTATTATGTACGTTATTTGTGCTAATAATATACGATCTTGTGTTGCAATGTAACCAGGGATGTAAGCATACGCGCGTACCTATATAATAGTGAATGGCCGAGTGTAATTTAAAATAATTATAAACGATCACTATTATTATTATTTCTTTTAATAAGCGCGTGGGTGACATGGAACAATTTATTGCTTCACTTAGAAAATTGATTAGCCGTAATTAGCGGGTTGTTATTGTTGTCCAACAATATGCTATCGCGTAGGATGCTTAATTTAAATTGGAATAATGATCGGTTTGTGCATGTAAATTGTGTAGATTGTGCTGAAACATTAAAGCAGTAACAATAATGATGCAATATGTATATAATAATCAAATAAATCTGAAATATTTTTTTTGTATTCTCTACATAAAGGGCGGTTGTTTTTAACAATTTAAATTGATTTTTATTAAGACACAAAAAGTTTTTCTTTTACAAATTTTTATACCAAATTTGCAATTTGCAAAACGTGATCCTGTTGGTTGTGACTTCACATGCTATATAAATACAAGTGCTATTGTGGCTGGTGAACTGTAAATTCAAGGTTTAATTTATCCTTTGATTATTTTCCGAGGATTAGAAGTTTCCGTGGATAAAAACATCATATTGGATTAAAAAGATTGTTCAACAATGATCACAAGGGCAATCGAATAATTTGCGGGTTTACAAACCCATTCTATTTCTTTCGTTGCCGACAGTTGATTCATTTTAGGGTTCGTAAATCAAAGTGCCAGATGATAGGCGCCGGAACTACAGCTACCGCGATCTGTCGACATGCTTTGCGGTGGAAACAGGTCACCAAATGTTCGTAGGTTTCACCTGCCCTGCTATCGCAGAATATTCGGAAGTTTATTTTTACTTTTCCGGACCTAAAATATGACGGGTCTCGCGTGTGGCGCGCAATAGAAACTTATTGCGTTGGAAACACAACGCTTGTAGCGCGCTAAAAGTTCATACAGGCATTAATTTTGTTTGGCAGAAATTGCAAGTACCTTCCTACATATCTATTTTTTCTCTTCGTTTCACGCGACAAGCTTTTAAGACAATAAATTTAACATAAAATATGTTAGTGGAAGATTGGTCAAGTTGACGAGGTTAAGCAAGAAGCTGGTTAATTTCTTTCTAAAGCATATAGGTATTGACTTTTAAGTTATGTTTTTAAGTAACCTAAACGGCTCGGTAAAGTACTGAACATAAACATATTAGGTACGTTTTGTAAAATAGGTAACATTTGTTACAAAGATTAGGCAAGCTATCCCTTAAACTCTTAGTTTCAAATGTATAAGATCGTATTATAAAATACTTACATGGGTTTAGTAAAAAACACTATTTACTGCAGCTCCGGAATTACAACCCTCACTGGTGATTGGTGAAGTACCGAAATTTAAATGACATGCGACTGGTGCGCCACCCATTGAACAAACTCGAAAATTAGTTTCGCCAGGTCTCTAAGAGATGTTCATATGAGTTTGAAGTAAATAAATAAAATGCTTTATTGTTTTTTCGTAATTCGTTATCTTACCCGCCTCGTCATGTTATTCAATTCTCTTTGGCACATATCTTTGATACTACTTTTATTAAGATCCGCCCACGCGAACTACGTTCACTTATAAATAGCATTCAGCATTGCCCAAACTCCAATGCAAAAACTATACTTATTTTTTTCGTTTTAGTACATCTAAATAATAAAAGCTTGTTTTTAAAAAGTATTTTTTACATAAGATTTTATTTTCAAATTTTTAGATACGTCTTAACCTATGAATTTCTGATAATGCATCATTATTACACAAGGTATTTTACCTGTTATCGTATTCTACTCGTAAAACCCTTGCATTTGATACCCATATCATCATATCAAGGGGATTGTGAAGAAAATACTCCGCCATCTTGTGGCGTCCGGCATATTGGCTTTAATATGACGTCACATAGCTTATCGTATTCTACTCGTCAAACCCTTTACGTTAAATTTATAATTAATGTTGCACTTTTTTCTTTTGACTTTGATTGGTGTTGGCACATGCAGTAAGAAAATAGAGTATTTGGGGCACTTGCAGTGGTATTTTTGCATACATGGCACAATACAATACTTATAGGGTGGTTTTAAAGAAATTTCATTGTTAAGTAAAAGGAATTTTACACAAATTACACTATAACCAAATAACGAACTCTCCGCAAACAAAAAATGTTTTCTATTTACATCATAGATGAACGATTAAGGTTAGGTGTGGTGAGTATAGGCAACTAAATGTACACTCGAGGCCGTTGTTAAATTTATTATTTTTGCTCCTTATTTTTTGACAGGCCCGAGATTAACTGTTGTAAACCAGAGGGTCCCAACCTTTTCTGGACCACCGCCCCCTTTACCCCAAGTATTAAAATATTGTTACACATTATCTATATTTTATCTATCTATCTATTAAGAATCACAAAGTATAAATTAAAAAGACCATCAAAAGTATAGAAAATTCTTTATTAAAAATGTGAAAATTAACTCAAAAATAGTAATAAAAAAATTCATGAGATGGTTGAGGCTGGTGGAGTTTTAACAATTTGTTAATGTCGGGGTTCCAATTTTGTCAACATCAGTCGCAAATCGCCACGGTCAGTAATCTGCAGTCTGCTCCTTTTCTTAGAAAGCAAATTTGCCACTGCACTTCCCAGGGTAGAGTGCTGATATTGATTTTTGAAGCCAGAACTCTTGGTATCCATTTCTGAATTTTACTTTTAGATCTTCCTTAGTTGAGTTCCACGAGTTCCTTTTCTAAATTTGATGATTCTGTTGTATCTGCATTTGCGAAGGGATTTAAAAGCCATCTCGGTATATTCATGTCCAAAATATCCTGAAATCGCTCCTTAAAATCAGCATGAAGAATGTCCAAGTGTTGGCAGTGAGTAAGTAAATCTTTCTGTTTTGCAGAGACTGCTGATAACGTGGGAAAGTGGTTATATTCCTTGGATGAATTAAGAATGGATACGGGATGATTTTTAAGCCAAAACAACCATTCTAAGCGACACTGTAAACACAGTTTGTAAACATTGGCCACATCTTATTTTATCTTGTATTTTTGTACAAAAAATACGTTAGAAGCATCATAGATTTACTAAAAGTAATAAAAGCACTAAAATATTCTATTTTTTGCTAAATAATAATAAATTTAGATTAGGAAGCTCTTAAATGCATTATTTCTAAAGTCGCTCCGAGTCATTCATAAATCTATTAGTCGCACTTTTTCTTTTCTAGTTCATTAGACAAAGACATACGTGTAACCGAGTGTTCAGACGTATTTCCTAAGCAACCAGCACAGACAGCAACACTTCTGAGCTCCAACACTCCAATGCTATTTTATCTCTTTCTACTACCATTCTTGATTCAATTACGTATTTCCTTAAAGTTCGTAAACTGGACCTCTAGGGTAAAATGTTTGCATAACAAACAACAAATAAACAGGCTACATGTTCGATACGCTCACAGTATACGGAACACCGAATCCTTTCTAATTCATCCAAGTTATATTCACATATACCTTAATTTCGTTTGAACTGAAGAAGTTTTCCCATAAAAGCAGCGGTGGCATTTTTTGTTTTCATTAAATTCAACTCGGCACCTTGTAATTGTAAATTTACTTCGATTAATATTTTAAACAGGTCTGTCAAATAAGCGATGTCATTTTTGGATGTAATCAGGTTTGCGCGCAGTTTTTCGTCTCGGTTTCCAAGGAAATAGATTGTAAAAATGATTCAGACAAGTACATTTTGAAAGCCAACGAACTTCTGTGTAATAATCTTCATCATTTTCACTACAAAGTTGGCCAAATAGTCTGTCACTCAATGAATTACTTCTAATCTTATTGACTGCTCTAATAAAATCAAGCGACGTATGCAGGCGTTCATACAGATTTTTTGCAACCAAATACTGACGATGAATAACACAATGATCAGAGAGTACATTTGGTACTGTTTGTTTCAAATGCACACCATACACCATCAGTAGCTGCTGATAAAATATTACGAAAAGGAATTTCTTTCTCTTGAAAATTTTATTCATGGTATTAAATATCCTTTCTCTCTTTGTATCGGTTTCCAATTTTTGATATTTCAACGTCTTTAGCCATTTTATATATGCTTCTTTGCACTACATTATTACTCAGAGGTATTTTCCTGATGATATCTGAATGGTGTCTTATGCTGAAGAACAGTTTTTATTACTTCTTTGACTTCCGGCAAGATTAATTACTCGTCAATTGTGTGTGGTTTTCCCGCTTTTGCAATTAACAATGAAACATTATATGAAGCTCGTAGTCCATCATCTTCTTGTTTAGTAGACGACGCAAAGGTTTCATATAGTTGATTGTTGTAAATATTTCTTTTCCAGTCCTTGAAAATAGGATAATTCTTTGGCCTTTTTATCAGCATGCATTTTGAAACATGTTGAAAGACAAAATTTTCCACGGTTTCAATAAATTAACTTTCCAACAGATTTATAGATATAATAATAATATATACTTAATGGCTAATGACTTCTATCAATTATCACTCACAAATAAGGATTATTGTCAAAGCACACAAAACCAATGAGACATTCCTAGCTATCCATGCCTTTTATAGATTTGATGTCGTGCACGCATCAACCCATTCGCTTGTTTGCGATGCCGGTGCACTCTGTAAACAAGTCTTAACAAGCTCCCATATTTTTGTCGAAATTGATTGCGTGAATCGCGTCGTTGCTTACCAACTTGCAAAGACTTGTCACCGACAATACTAAAACCGAATTATGCATACGCATACCTACCTAATGCTAATTTAGTTTTTTTAATGCTTATTTATACCATAAAAATAAGATGAAATATTTTACAGATAGGTGAAATATATTTTCATGAAAATAGAATTTTCAAAGTATTTTATCAACGTCCGTTCTGATTAAAATATTTAATATTGTGACAGCTATTTTTATTAAATTTTAATGTTTTATCCAGTATAATTTAACTTCAACCTGTTTGAAACATACACTAGGTAATAAAGGTAAAATCACCTTGAAATCCTTCAAAGTCAAAAAATTTGACAAATTTACTATAATATAGCCGAAATGAAATATTCATTTTTTTCTTGGCTTTTGTAGAACAAGATAACAATCTGCAATCTCTCATCTAATGAATATTTCATTTCGGCAATATTTTGGGGGGGGGGGGGGGTACAAAATTTATAAATATTTAAAATATTATTGTTACACAATAAACAAAGTAAAAACAGCGTGTTAAAGTTAACTCCACCTAATATGATAATTTATTCAACAGCTTCTTAGAAAGCCAACGTATGGTAATATGAACGACGAAAGTTGACTATAATCAAGGAGGCCGCTAAATATACAAATTATCATGTCTGCATGTAGAATTTTTTGCAGTGGAAACAATAATAAGAACTGCAAAGACATCACAGAAGGCACTGCATCGGAAATGAGTGACATACGAGTTTTACTAAACAGCTGAGCAGACAAGATAGCTACGCACGCTATGGCCGATTTAATATAACAAATGACTGTCTCTTTCGGCGGCCATAAGCGACTGTCTGTGACACCGACGACGACGGTAATCTGTTTCTTGTTTTTGAACCAATTAGTTGAATTAATACTTGAACTTATCGCAGGGATTTCATCTTTTTTGCTACGCCTGCTTCTACTGCAACGCGCACCAATTTTCCAGACACACGGATAAATTCGTAATGTATAGGATCATTTATTCTTATTGTATCTAATTCGATGTGTTCTATTTAACTTTCCGCAACAGAAGAAATCCTTTATAGAGGGTGGTGTAATATTACCTATTCTAGCAGTGACTCTTTGTCCAAAAACAAGAAGAAAGTTTTTATTAACACAGACCATAGACAAAATATATTTAGACCATCACAACGTATTCGCGACACCAGCTGAATCCGTCCAATGTATGGGCGAAAAAGTGCGTTTGTACGCATTGGGCGCCAGTCAGATTTTTAAACGACGGTCCTCTCGAGGCATGCACACTCGGGACGTCTAGCAAAAGTGGTTGTTGAACTCAATGACGCAACTCGGCGATCAGAACCGGACCCAGTTGTAATCACTGAAGGAAACACATGGAATACAGCTGTTGTAAATGCTGAAGTTGCTATTTCCATTTGCAAAAATACTTTTAAGTTTTGAGTTATTAAGATTAACTCTAACCAAATAAATTTTCTAACTTTTATTTTAATGCACTCCGGTGTTGAAGTGAACACACACACGGAGAAGTAGAAATATTTATCAGTGACGTATATTGAGTGTGGTCAAGGTGTCAGAAAGGCACTGATGGGGTGTGTGTATATTAGGGGCATTGTATAAGGGGTAAGATGGTGTAAGAAGGTCATATATAGTGCCTCCTTCCCCTATATTGCATAAGGGTGAGTGAGTGTCCAAAAGGCATATTTGCGCTTTCGCCAAAGGGGCACTAAAAATACTAGTGGATTAGGGTAGAGGGGAGTATTTGAAAAGGGATGGCGAAAGAAAAAAGCGCTTTCGCCAAAGGATCGCTAAGATATCAGTGGATTAGAAGGGTGAGTGTCCAAAAGGCATATTTGCGCTTTCGCCACAGGGGCACTAAAAATACTAGTGGATTAGGGTAGAGGGGAATATTTTAAAAGGGATGGCGAAAGAAAAAAGCGCTTTCGCCAAAGGATCGCTAAGATATCAGTGGATTAGATTGACATGGGGCCGTAAGTAAGTAGCGCTTTCACCAAAGTATCAAGTGCACACACTGTAAATAGGTGTAAAAATATTTACATCTTACCATAGAACTTGGTTTGTTCAATAATTATACAGGATGGGATGCCAATCCAATAAAATATACACATAGTTTTGGTAATTTTTTTATTTACTATTTTACTTCTTAAAACAGTTGCATATTTTATTTCTATTGTTTAGAATACTATGTTTATATCTTATTTCAACTTTCAATTTTGTACATGTAACGTTTAAAAAATTAAGAGGGGGGCATTAAAGAGACGCACTGTATATGTATAAACTGAGCTATTTTCGAGGAATTATCGACAGTTTTGTATAGCAAGAAAACTCAGATTTAAGCCAACAAACTATAGAATTTTTGTTAAAATCTACATTTTTATCATTAATAAAAAGAATAATTACAAGTAATATATTTAACTTTTATTACTTGATAAAAGATTCACGTCATGTGTAATAAATTTTGAAGTACGGTCCTGTCTATCACAAGGCAAACGTTCGACAAGGCGCAAGCCCACAGAAGACCGTCTGTATTTACGGATTCAGCTTGGTAAATTTGCCACATTCGCAAATGACATTATTTCTCTATTATATATTTTCTCTATGACACAGACCCAAAAAAGTATTATTTCGCGAAGAATTTCATTCATTTGTCAAAATAGACATGCACGCCCATATTCACTAAGAAGGTTTAAGATTTAGTACTGGTTTAAATTAAGATCTTCTAGTTGATCAGTTATGTTTTGACAAGTTTTTGTCCTGTCGTTGATAATAAGACGTCATTAAAAACTTATAAATTATTCGGATATTGCAGCGATTTGCTTGGTTTCCAAATGATGTTCATCTTGGAACGAGTTGCTAGAGTGAATTTAGTTCTATTATTGTCGAATGTGCTTACTAAAATTGCCCGTTTCTTTATAAATTTGCGAAAAAGCTACGAAATAAATTCATAGTATAGCATTTAGTTGTCTTATTCGTACATTTGTCAATTTAAAACTTTTGGTTGTCGAGTTAGACCGGAGTAGCGTTGGAGAATCTGGCTGTCAAACACTAAAATGACAAGTTTTAGTTGTTGATTTAAACTAATCAGAATAAGATGCACTAGTGCATGATTATCAGCCTTTTTTTTATAAAAAATGTAATAGTATTTGTAAAAATTACCTTTTTATTATTAAGTTATCTGAAGTCCATCTGGGGTAGTTTCGTTGTGTACGTGTACCATTTTTACCAGTTCCTGGTGCGTAAAAGCTGAGGAACTTTTTTTTCTGCTAGGAAGTCCATTGCGGCGCCCTGGGGCATCGCTCGACTTACCCTTATGGAATGGTGTTTGAAACAAAACTAACATTATTTTTTTTAATTCAAAATTAATTGATTATTACCAGATACAGTGTGTTCCACTTAAGACAGAAACACCTAACCATCTCCTTTATTTATTATATATTTTAATTTATTTTGATGGTTAAATTGTGTAGGCCTACTAGATTACAATTTGTATGATAAAACGGTTTATTAACAATAGATAGGTGCTTTGTAAAGAAGGGCCAAATGGAATAAAGGGATAGACTCTCCAACTTATCAATGACCAAACTTCTATAAGAAAACTCCCTTCTCTCGCTCCCATACGTGCTATGGATGATTTGTGTCCGACTCTTTTCTACAGATGTTATGGTTTCCGTTTAAAAGAAATGGTCTCTTTTACACAACCACTTATTATATTGCCAACAGTGACGGCTCTAGTAGAGCATTGGGGGGGGGGGGGGGCATTTCGTTTTACGCATGCTTCGCTGACGCAAAATTTCTACCTTGAATAATCTGTCTCTAGCCCTGTGGAATATAATGGTATGGTAAGTACTATTTCATTTCATTGCTCACATTTTGTAAACTACTCGATCTTGGACGTTACGTCACAATTTTAATGTTTGCCGACCAATCGAAATCACATATTCCTTGTTTGTCAGTGCTAGTGGCGTAACACTTTTTAGTTTTTTTTTTAAATATACATATGTCATGCCTAATTACTAAGTACTAATTAATTGTTTTAAAAATTTTCGGTATAAAGTCAATTTTACAGGAACTACAAGAATTTTTTATGGCAACGCCAGGATAAAAGGGCTCAGTGGGACATTTTAGAGCACTCACAAAACTGAGAGAGACCCAAACAAGAAATTCCAGCGCCAGAGGAGCGAGTAAATTTAAAGTTGTGAAACATTTTAACAGTTTTTATCTCGTGTATCATTCAACGCAGTGAATGATATAAAGGTGCTTTATTTTCGTTGTCCAAATATTCATTGTTAAAAATATGCTAAAGTAACCACGAGGCCCCTCGCCTGTGAATTTAAATGCTTCTTCGGTATTTAACGCTACAATGCTAATTTTTTTAAAATCACTAAATAATATAAAATTAACAGAAATCATTCACAATGGGAACAACTATTTTTTGAAATATACCCCCCCCCCCCCCTAGGAGCCGACACTGATTGCCAATAATTCAAAAAAAAAACAACAAGAACAAGAAGCGTATGTTATTTGCGTCCCTTCACCCTCCAGCTACAGAGGTCCAGAACATTCCATTTTTTTCCGTTCTGTCATAACTAGTGTGTCCACAGTCGAGAGTACCTATGAAATGTCCTACCCCTTTATGTAAGTCTTCTCGTCGTTCCTTTACCATTAAATTTTTAAGTACCGTATTGCATCCCCTTTTTCTCCAGGCTCCCGAGGTACATTAGTACTTCGGCAGAATCCTTGGTATTTGTTAAATAAAATATTATAATGTTTTAGTAGAAAAATATCTACAGTTTACATTTTACCTTTTCTCGTCAAAATTACTAAAACAATTTATTTTTATTACCTCCTTTACACCAGGTAACAAATTACACATCTGTGAAAATATTACGTTGCCTTTAAAGTTAAACATAAATTATTGTTTTAGAAGTTGGCAATTAGTGTCTTGAACGGACACGCTTTGAGTCTGAACATAGTTAGGAATGAGGTGGTAAGATATAAATATATCTCGTTGGTAAGGGGCTTCGTTAGAACGGGATATTATCCGTGAAAAATTCTACTTTATTTTCTCCGAAAATTGCCAAGCTTTCCCTACCTTATAACATTATGGCTACAATCTCACTACAAGAAGTATTAAAGTCTTGAAAAAACACCTCTCGCAATTTTTTCATATCGACACATTTTGGGGTCTCTAGAGCACAGTGAACGCTTTAAAAAAATAATTTCTATATACATATACATATTTTACCAACAAAAATTATATTGATATATATGTAAATAAAGACATTTGATTCCTCAGATACTGGGTGGACAACTAAAAAAAAATTGTTTGTATTTGCTTGAACTGGAGCAACTGAGGCGAATATTACTTATGTACTAGTTGGATTTTGCATAAGTAGCTTGTCATTACTGATAAAATGATGTTCTCTTCCTTATAAGGTGCTTAATTTTAAACAGTATTTTAATCGCTTTAACTCGAGAACTAGCGTTACCAGTTAACTTGACTGAAAACTTATCTAGATGTACCTAGAGCTTTCGTTTAGCCCACCAAAGATGAGAGAGACTTTTAAAAGTTTTCAGTTTTTAATAGTGCGGATTGTGACAAAATACCGTAGCATCTTTTAAATTTTGTGTTTAATTCGTTACAGGAACTTTATTTAATGTTAATTATTTGTCAGGCGTTTTGTTGTCAGTGTTTTTTGGTATACTGGTATTTGTTAATCTTAAACATTTTCAAAAGAAGTGTATTTTAAAGGGATTTTACTACATAAGTACGCCGTTTCACACTCCTTAGTTGGTAGATAGCCAAAGACATCATGGGGTAGCGCAAAACCAAGGATTGATAGCCATTGGGTGGTGCATGTTCTGGGTGTCGTGTTACTGACGACCGTGGTTCGGAGACCACGTTAATCTGTGGGTTTTGGAACTAATACACTAGCTTGTAGTGTCGACGTAATAAAAAAATATCTTTTTAACTACATAAGTAACAATAATATTTCCTATGCTCACTTGTTGCAGTGAATGTCATAACACCCTGTATATGGTTTGTTGCTACAGCAGAATATCTATTATTTCTGGCAAAACGCTATATTAAAATTTTAAAGACAGTGATTTGAAAGTTTCGTTTCATTCATTAATTTTTTTTTCGAAAGTCGAAATTAACTTGGTTCCTAAGATTAAAAACTAAATTAGGTAAGATTAAAGAAACATGTAAATTCAAAAACTAATTGAAGCGTTGACTAATATAAGATGTTGGCACCAAGTATAAACCTCAAAGTGTTTTGAGAACTAAGGAAATAGCCATAAAGTCTTTAAAACTATAATAAAACCGTCATCGCGTTTATATTTTCCCATTAGTCACCTCTTCCAAGTCAGAAAACTATATTACTTTTAATTTAGAGCTAAACGTTTTCAATTAATGTCGCCGGAAATATATAAGGTGTCTACGTTTGTAAACATAGCAACATTCACATGGAATCGCAGATGAAATGAATGAAAAATATACATTCATGGATAAAAAAGCGAGAAAGACGAAAATCTGGATTTTGAAAAACTTTTTTTAATTAAGACGAATTGTGTATTTATACAGTTTTACCACAGTATATACAGTAATGCAGGCCTGTAGCCAGGTTTTGATTTCAGAGGGGCAACTAAAGTTTTAGGAGGGGGGGGGGGGGGGGGCAAACCTATTTTAAGTTACATAATCATTTAAAATCACGACAAGATGAAAAAAATTATTTTAAAAATAAATTAACTGATCAAAAAGTGTATTTAATGTTATTTTTTGATATTTGTATTGATACTACCTACAAGGATAAAGATACCTTCTAAAAAGGGATGTAAAGCATTTTTAATCCCTTAGGGATTAAAAGTGACCTTTAGTCAATAAAAAGAGGGACTAAAATATACTTTTTTTAGCTACAGACTGTAAAAATAATTTTTTTGTGATCTTATGTACCTACTTATTTTTTATATTAAAAAATGGAAAAATAGTATATTCTTATGACGTAATATTTTTCTAGTAGACAATGACTTCAGTGATTTTCTAGAACTTTTTCTTTCACAGTGGGCATTGCCCACTCTGCCCCCCCCCCCCCTCTAGCTATGGGCATGCAGTAATGGCACCGAATATATAACACATAGAAGGATCACTCTCCAATAAGCGCGAACACGCCCGAGACTGCGCGACGAAATTTTCCCTTCTCATCTCGTCCCCGCTTGAGGGCAAATTCGCCCGAGTTGATTCATTCGACGACGCGTGACGCGTGGTGGTATAAAGTGGATCAAATAAGCGGACGGAGAGTTCTGTGTTGTTTATATAGGGGTGACTGAATAAATTTAAATTAATACTTTTTTGTGTGTTGAACCTTTTTTTGCTTTTTCGTTCTGGTGGTGGTGTTAATCTCTTTGTGTAGTAAAAATAAAAACAAACAAAACAAAAGAATTGCATACCCTTAAAAAATTAAAGAACGTAAAACTAAATAAATAATGTTTATTAATTTAGCTCCCAAAATCTTTTGTCAATAGATTCGGAACGGAAGGTCGATGGTCGAACATCGAAAGATAATCATCGATATTGGCATCGATGTTTATGACCCCTAACATCGATGGCAAAACATCGAATATCAATAAGAGAACATCGATGTTTTTTAAACATTCTAACATCGCCCAGCACTGCGCGCAGACCAGCATTAATAGGGCGAGACGTTTTGGGTCACGCGGCAGCCGAATCTTTCAATTTTAACTAACGATAACTTGAACACTATAAGTCGTAGAAACTGCGTTTTTTTTTTTAAACTTCGTCGATGTTTTGGCTTTCCTTCGTATGCAGAATCTGCATACGAAGGAAAGCCAAAACATCGACGAACGAATTTGGTCATACCATCTGATGGTATGACCAAATTCTTTAAAACATAAAAGTTTCTCGCTTACTGAAAAAAGTGCTGCAATTAAAGTACCTACATGTTGAAGTTTCACCAAGTTTTACAAAAAAAAAACTAGAGTTTTCAAAAAAACAGAATGACTCAGTAGCCTTCGCTCACATTTCTTCTATGGATTAAAAAATATATAACGGAACTATCTCGATTAGTTCGCGAGGTATGTGTAAAAATGTAAGAGACATTAATTTTGTCACATTTATGACATTTTTCGTCATAAAAAAATTTGACCTTCCAAAAAATGTTGTAATTGGCCATTTCAGATAGCCTAGACCCTAGCCAATCATTCTGTGAAGGCCCCATGTAGTTGTACCTTACAATTTTTTTTAACTTATATTTGTCGATTTTTTAAATATTTTATTTAGAATGACAAACAACCTTCCTTTTGTTTTGCTCCTATCGTCAACATACTGCCATGACAATAAGGCATGTACCGAAATAATCGATTATGATCCCAATATAATTACAAATTAATGTGTCTTCTTTTATGAATATAATATATACCACTTGGAACTTGCCTACCTTTAAACAGAACAGTAGGTAAAGAAACAAAAACAAACTTTGTCACTTTGTATAACTTTCTCACAATATGGTTTGATTCATTAAATATTTAACTATTCTTCTATAACTGTCATATTAAATTATAAAATTTAACCAAAAATCTTAACATTTTAATTTTTTATAGTGTTCACCGTGTATATATTGAACACAAAGGATATACTTTTTCGAGTAGGGTTAAGGCGTACTTTGCATACAAAATTTCATCCTTTTCCGTCAACTAGTTTTGGAGCTGTCGGGCTAACAGATAGACCGACAGACAGGAAGACGGAAATGGACAACATACATTGTTGTCATCTAGGAACCCCAAAACGGTAACATCTGTCAAAATCTCGGAAGGTCTGTTACGCCGTTAATAATTTCTTAGTTATTTTAGGTATATTATATTACCACTCGTTTTTTCAGTATTAACTAATTTCTAATAAAAAACAAACTTAGTATTTAATTTATTTGTAGGTGCTGGAACTTACTTTACGCAAATTGTATTGTATATACTTAGGTTAAGAAAAAACAGAAATCCAATAACTTTTTCTTTATTTCAAATTTAACTAACTATAAGTAAAGAACGCAGCTCAACTGTGTGTTTTTAAATAAAAATATTTCCCTACATGTATTTAAAAAATATATTCTCAGTTTCTTTTTATCCGATATATTAAGTTTATTATTTGATCGATCTAAAACACACTTTAATGTTGTTTCTATTGTAACTACTTTATTGTAGATAAATAATAGTTTGCAGTGTTGTTGCTAACAAATTGAACTGCGTTCTTATAGTAACTTTATGTTAATACAACTGATTAATTAAAAAACTGTAGTTTACTTTTAGTTTTATTCCGTTCCTACAGAGTAACCCTCGTAAAACAGCTCGGCCCGCTTACACATATCGCGTGCACGTATCGCCCTCGTAATTTGGGATTTCCGTCTGCGACCTCGCAAGTCTTAAAATTCGAGAAAATACATTCGGCTGCTGGCGGCGATGCTTTGATCTTAGAACATCACAGTGCCGCGCAGGAGTGACCCTTCTATGTGTTATATATTCGGTGGTAATGGTGTCACTTACCAATGCGGCATCGTCTCGCCTCTATATCCCCGGCAACGCTTGTACATCGGATGAGGCCATCCGTTTCTTATACGTAGGTGAGCACATTTGTTGGAAACTTCATAACGCAGAGGTGATGTGGAGTTGATAAATGAGGCGCGCCAGCTCGGTTACATTCCATAGGCGCCAATTTTATAAACTTCCAACTGCAATTTTTTACTGGCATTAAATACGGAGATGACGGTTTAAGCGGATTCATTGTTCGTATTATAATATTAGCAATAGAGTTTTTCTAGAATCCGCAGTCTAAATTATTGTCCTTACTAACAGAAGATGGTCCCTCCATTGCAAGAAAATATCTAGGAACTATAGATACTTAAGCACACCGCTTTTCTAAATTGTATAATTTATTAATGTCTACATCACTATCTGTTTATTCATTTGAATCAGATTCTTCATAACTTAAGGTTTTTTGAGGTATCTGAATGAGACCTATTACTTCTCGACGATATTAAAAGAATATGAAATAGGTCCTCCATATTCTTTTTTCACGTGTTGTGTTCTAAACAATGGCGTGTACTTTATTTTTTACAGTGTCTTTGTTTTGATCTAATGCTTAAAGAACTAAAATCTTTTTTAGGGCTACGAGATGTTCCTGCTGCATTACCACGATTACCGGATTCGAAAATTACCGTACTAAACCAATTTTTGTTCGGTTTTAAAAAACTTGCCATGTTTCGTTTACTTGCTTTCTATCTATAATTTTTTTTTTGAGAAACAAATTATAATATTCTTTTTTCTATTATCTTTTCCGTGCAATCAGATATTTTGGACCTAACATAGGTAAATAAGTTGCTTTCTTGCACTTGCCGTTAAGGCCTTGGAAAGGCGAAACTTGCTTTTTAAGTAATCAAACAGCTGTAGGTAATCGGGTAATCCGCTTCATGACGGAACAAAGGGTACATTAATGTTTCGACAAATAATTATTAATTTATTTTATTTTCATGTTGGCAGGGTTTATATACTGCTAAGTAAATTAGATTTTTTTAAATTGGCCTTTTCACATACCTGAACAACTGTTTAATATGTTCATATTAAATATTAATCAAAATAGGTATACAAACGAACTACTTTTTACCGCAACCAAAAACTTTACCATTTTTATGTCAACAAATTCTTTACTGCAACAGAGTAAAGACGAGAGCTAGATTCGGATCTCCCCACTCGCTACTTATGGACAGTTGCAAACTAAAATATTAATTTTTCATTTAAAGATGTTTCCTTTTGGCCTTTTTGTCGCTCTAAAAACGATTTTTACAGCGCGTCATCACGAAAAGAATGGTGCCGAAGTTTTCTCCTTAGCTCCTAATGCGACACCATTTCATTACCTATATTTTAGATGACATCTTCGGTGTGTGTTTCTGTATAATCATAACCAATTTACTTAATTAAAAAAAAAACTTTTTATTAGCAAGACAAAAATAACATCAGTGTGTTTATTAATAAGAAAATCTGGTTTTCTTTGGCCGGCCTCCAAGCAGCTGTCCCTTTTTAAATTAGCCAATTTTAAATACCTTTTTTATTCCGCAAACCATTTATTTAAGTATCTTTAAAGATTGTTGTTCCAGATAGAAGAGGCATGTCCCACAACCACATATATGTTATTTTTAGATATAATTTATTCTAATTATTTATGTATACCTCGTTGTTAAAGATGAAGATTCAAATTAAAGTTTATTTTCTCAACAATATGTATCTACCTATGTACATAGGTACCTTAAGGTTCCGTAAGCGTTAATGTACATGTAATCAGGCTCGTGCCTAGGATTTTCAAAGGGATCGGGAAGTTCCAAATTATATTTTGTTCGTACCTATGCAATTAGTCTTTACAGTTTTATGTAAAATCAATTTTTTTGTTTTCACAGGTCTTACAGATGAGTGTAATGACCAAATATAGTTTAGATAATAAAAAAAACACCAAGGCAGCCTGGATTATTGACCGACATCTTGGATTAATTCATGAATCATCAGAAGTAGGTAGCTCATTAACGAGTAGGTCGGAGTACTTCGGATCTCAATTCAACTTACAAAAAGTATTAGTCCGCCATAGTGGATACTGCATTTTTAATTTTGAAAAAGGATTACTAGATTCACCATCGACGACCCCAAAACCCCTAATGTCAATTTTGGGTACACATGGAGAGGCAGAAATTTTCGTTTACCCTATTTTCCCCTACTACTAGATACTACTAAAAATACCCCTTTCTTTTAGTTTTGCCTTGCTTGACAAACAAATACTTATGTCATATTTATAGAAAGTAACTATAATAACTAACTATAACTTACGTTTCTACGTACTTGGCAAATCACTAAAACGAACACTAATCAACGATAAAATATCAATACTAACAAAATAGCACACTTAAAACTTTGCAAAGGGCTGTAGTTTTATTACAATTTTTGGACATACAACCAACACAAATCATTAGTTACACTTCTGCAGTGTTGCACTAGAAGTATATACCTCAACCGTTGGTGTATTGTTTGTAAACAATTCCGTGTAAGTACATCCCAAAATTGTTTACTTTTAAATTCGTTTTTTTCACAAACGTGATTTTGACCATGAGCATCCTTTCTTCGGGCACGGTCACAAGAGTAACGTAGCAGAAAGGAAACATAAACCTGATCAACACAAAAACGGTTCGTTTAGGTTAGTTCAGGATCTTTTTCTGTCTTTCATTCATTGACATTTTTTTAAGCTAGTTAGAGTTCATAATACATATTATACATAATATTTCGACAAAAATGTAAATGAAAGGTTCTTTTTCAAAAAAGATATTTGCTAAAAAATTTTGAAGATCCATTTTCGAAAAAACGTCTTTTTAAAAAAGCTGTTTAAAAATAAAATAGAAAAAGATGCTTTTCAGAAACATCTAGTCATTTCAGCTTACACACGACAGGACAAATAAATTGTTTGATTAATGTACGTACATAAACGTTTAAATTAATATTCTAGCATTTTTTTATCCACGCCTTCTGCGCCAAAACAAATTTGTTAAAAATACATTTTTTGAAAGTACAATTTTTCGAAAATATCATTTTTTGAAAAGCAATCAAATTTTTTTAAAAACTAAATTTACGTATTTGAAAAACACTTCTCGAATATTAATTTTTTGCAAGAAACGCCTTTTCGAAAAAGTAATTTACAATAAAGTAACACAGCAAACCTAAGGAAACCTGATTAAATCCAAAAAAGGTTCGTTAAGGTTTGTTCAGGATCTTTTTTCGTCTTTTCGTTATTAACATGTACTCAACATGTAGCTAGTACAGTTCATAATTCAATTTTCGACATTTTACTTTCAAAATATGTTTTCGAAAAAATACTTCTTTCTACAAAATAATTTTGTAGATCCATTTTCGAAAAACATGTTTTTCTAAAAAAACTACTCGGTTATTTATTTCCTTTAGAAGCCAAAATGATCGGGCGCAAATTTTGATAAGTGTGACATGTGAGGAGTGTTTTTAAAACAATCTAACAGCATCCTAATCAGAAATACCCAAAAAGCATGCATTTTTTATGTTACGTATGCGTATTATAGATATAATATTGATATTTTTGTTGAATTATTTATTTCAAAGGCCATGAATAGAAATCAAATATTTGTTTTTGTTTATAGTATTTTGAAGAATATGTTTGAATGGTAAATATTTTTATCTTTTTAACAGGGGGGGGGGGGCTGACAATTTAAAACTTGTCCAGACAAAACCAAAACTTTCCATAAAGAATAAGAAAAATAAGCACATATCGCTTTTTTTGTCTCGTTTTTTGAAATTGTAACAATATCGTTTTATTTTCTTAATAGATGTTAGAAAAAAAATTTAATTACCGATTTCCTTTGCGCCCCCCCCCCTGAAAAAAATCCTGGATCCGCGCCTGATTAGCACTGATGTTTGGAAAACACTTATGGGGTCCGAAATTTGGAAGGCGATTTCACCCTCGAGAAATAATTTTTTGTCAAAGCCAAATAAAAAGGTACATTGTGCTTGATTCTAATGTAAAAAAAATGTTTGACAGCAGAACAATTGAAAGGGTTGTTTGTTAGTGGCTTCTTAGAGTCTAGAAAACCTCCATAACATTTTTGGGAGTTTTAAAAATCTCTATATAAAGAGAAAAGGCTTTTTATAATCTTTAGAAACTCCAGAAGATATTGGTAATGGTAGCTTAAAATATACTTGTAAACCCCCAAACCTCCAATTAGCCCCCAAATCCAACTGAGTGGCCTAGCCGCCTATATATAAACCAGGGACTTAAGCCCCCCCAAATAAGTAAACCGGGGGCTTACGCCCTCCCAGAAATATAGACCGCCTATGTTCATAAAGCATCATTTAAGAGCACACGTTTAGAAAACGAGCTGCTTGCGGCGAGTCTTCTAACGGGACAAGGGCGCTAATATAAAACATGTATTTTACACTATTTTTTATATTTTGCATTTTTTTTAATAAAAAAAATCTATATTTGAAAAGAAAATATGCCATAGAAATTTTGTAAATTTTAATGTCTAAATTTTATGTTTGTATTACTATCAAATTATTTATCATAGTAACATTGATGAATTATTAACCAATCATTGACTACACACCGCATTACCAACTTTTAAAAAATAAAAAAAAAACGGTTTTATAAAAAGTTTATTACGATACTGAAAATGATATCGAAAAAGCTTTGATATGAAACTTAAATAGAAAAATAATATTTTTGGGTTTGTAGTGACTTGCTTGAGCGATTTATGCAACACAAAAATACATGCGAATTCACTATTGTAGTGTAAAATTTAATGAGTGTCAGAGGATTGTCTACTATTGTCAGGGCCGGATTTACCTTTTTTCCGCCCCTAGGCTAAAAAAATTCTGCCGCCTTTTTATATTAAATATTGCAGGCTATATGCCAAAGAGCGAATACAAGTGATTGGCCCCTATCGTAAAAAAAGTAAAAATTTTGTGAAAAAACTATTACTAAAAGAATTTATTGAAAAGAGCTCTAAAGGAATTAGAAATACAATACCTGAAAACATTTCAAGTAAAATAGATTAAGCATGAAGGGAGAACTTACCCAATGCTAAAAACATCAATACTATATTATGTCCAAATTTCAGAAATTAAATTCATTAACATAGGTACAGCAGAATTATTTTAAAGCAGAGCTTTTTTTCGTGCCTTTTGTTCGGCAAAGTCATTAATAATGTCATCAAAGTTCAAAAACATAGTCAAGCCTGACTCTATATTTAGAATTGCCATATCTTCTAACCGGTCTTGCTTCGTAGCGGATCTTAAGTAATTAAGAATTCGTTTTAAAACCGAAAAAATTCGCTCTGCAGAACAGTTTGATACCGGTAAACTTAGACACAAGCGGAAAATAATATCAATATTCTGGTAAATGTTTTTTAAATTCATTTTTGTGAACCATTTAAAAAATCCAAAATATTTCTGCCAACTTCCTTCTCCTTAAAAGAGCAGTGTTGTACAAAATGTACAAGTTCATCTTCTAAATTTTCATCTATATCATCTGGATAATTACCTCGTAAACGTTGAGCTGCCTCTCTAATACCCTCATTTTCAAGATCATTCTTCAAATTTTTCAGAAAAGTAACATCTAGAAAACCAAAAGTTTTCCTGAGTTCTTCATAACAAGTTCGCCTTTTGCGAACTTGAAGCAACAAGGTATCAACGATAACATAAAATGTTGAAATTCGAAAAAAAATTTATATCTTTTTCGTAGGTTATTTCATCTGAAACACGTTTTATTTTTGCTTCGTTTTCATAGTAGTCTAACTGTTCACGTATAGCTTGAATCGCGCCGATCAGGGTATCGTATAGTTCAATTACTTGTACAATATTTACATTAACATTTTGTAATGATTTATTCACAATATTTATTATATCGAGTAGAAACCCCCAAAATACAATCATAAATGTTGTTTCAAGTCTTTCAAGCCTTTGTCGAAGACTTCTAGCCTCACTTCGTGTAATGGGCTTTTGCGATGTATCGTCTTCAAAGAAACATAAGGTTTTATGTATTTCAGCTGAAGCGACTCGTAAGGTTTTGCAAGCATCATCCATCCCTTGCTGACCACCTAGTGCAAGGACAAATTTTTTAAAGTAGGCATATTTTGATTGCAGAAAGATTGCAAAATATTCCAGCGGGCCGTTGATGACCCAAAAAAATTATACAGCTCCTGCAATAGACCAAAGAAGCCTGACGCTTCCAAACAACATTGAATTTACGTTACGTTTTGTGTACTCCGTACAAACAACAAAATGCATCACATGAAACCATAAAACTCCGAAATACATCGATAACCGCACGTTTAAATCGGAGCAATGCACTGTTTTTCTGCCACGTATCGCCCGGCGGCTCTCGTTGGCCTGATTTTTTTCCGTAGCTTAGAAACGAGAAAAATCGGAAGGATATTCATTTCAATTGGGTGTCGCGAGTCGCGAGAACGTTCCCCGCTCACCTGGTCGTTGAGAGCTGGTGATAGGCCAAAAAGTAATTCGCATTTCTCCATTATATTACTCTCACGAATTACTCTTTGGACGAACGACCAGCCCCCCTTTGGAAAAGGAACGGTTCTTTGTTCTTCCGGTGTTGTTGTTCCCGGCCAACCGTCATCATGATACAATACATTGTATCATAATGGTCATCGTCAGGTCTGAGGATACTGTGACGATTTTTGGGTTAATGAAACCCGTGGAAGTTAATAGTAAATAAAACACAATAACGATTAATTAGTTGGACTGTTTATTAGTGTTTATATTATTTTTATCACTGTGTTGTTGCAACCGTACTATTTAAATAGTATTTCTACTATTATTTAGGGGTGTGGTGTTTGGTTACTATGTTTTCATACTAGCGTCTAGCCCCGGTGCTGGGAATTTCGAATATTTCGATCCCGAACCCGAAGTTAAAAAAGCTGTATCATACGACATAATATAGTGCTTCTAATGGAAAGTGAAACCGCAAAAAAAAGTAACGCAGCCGACACCTTTGACGCAACAATGCCGATAAGGTTTAGCCATAGGCGTCCCAAAATATTCTAACCAATTTAAGATGGGACACAATAAAAAGTTTTAACCAAACATTATTTATGAGTATATCAAAACCTAACTGAATCTGCAAAAACGATGTTTAACCATAGAAATAATTGTATTCATGGGCGTACCGTCGACCGATAATTAATACTTTAAATTAATGGCATAAATACGTTGTTATTTTTATGATCGTTTTGTAGTAAGTGTAACTGTATTATATTTACACCGTCGTCCGCTCTCCAGGCGCGCACGTATGGCTCGGATGCGTTATGCATGTCACTTTCTTGTCGTTATTAGCCAGGGCCACGCCTCTTGACTATAATTATTTTTCCTAAGTTTTTCCTGGAATTATAACTTAGACCACTAGGTACCTGTCTAAGAAACCATTTTTACCGTTTCGTGAATACCGTTCTGGTCCCTCTAGTCGGTGCAAGACTCCCTTGACGCAGAACGTTGATTTGTCCCAAATTAACAAGTACCAAGTATAGACTTCCTACATCGCTAAGTACAAAATCGTGCGTCTTTCATGCGTTTCACTCAATCGTAACGACAACCGCGGAGACCGCCACACTGAATTTAATTACTAAGGCGGAAGACTTTCGTCCCCTTTCCTGTATATATACTCTGTTCATGGATTGTCCTGCCAGGCACTCATAGCAAAAAACCCGCCGCTTGGCCCAATTCGCTTAATTGTCCGATTAAAGTTGTCCATTTCTCAGCAGCATTTTGTAATAATTTTCCTCCTTCAAACCATCTTCCCCAAGACATGTATCCAGGTTGAATCTCCTTACGCGTTACATCTAGCAAGGTAAAGCCATTCGGCCTGTCCCTTTACTAGTGTCGGAGGGATCAAGTGCGTCCCGTCCCAAGATGCGAATTTTATAAACAAAGGGCATCTTACCTAACACGCCTTTTTTCAAAATTTACTTAGCGGTAAGCGGAGTGACGCTCCTCACTAAGCATGTTGAGTTATTATAACTAATAACTGATTAGGGACAGTTGCTTAGTCCTTAACTGCCACGAACTCTTCGTGAATCCCACTCACAACCTTCCATTTCAACGTTGTAATTTTTTGACGGAGTTTAGATATCCTGAAGACAACAACCGCGGCACCGCTGGACGTAAGTGTTGTTGTTAAGGCGGGAGGACGATGGTCGTCCGCTCCCAAGATGCGCGTAGCAAGGACCAGCTGCTCGGTCAAATCGCTGAGTTGTGAGACGAACTTAATCTATTCTAATTACAAGTTGAATTTTATTTTGCAAGGTCCGTATAGGTCCTTTAACTGCAATATTTATTTTTTGTTAGCTTTCCATGTCCCGAATGGTCTCTGGGAGCACATGGTTTGTCAATGTACCGCGCAAGAATCCCGTTCTTAGTGAAGACACGAAATGTATCTTGTCAACGGATTTGACTGAATTGTTGCGCAACGAATTTTTTGACAACGATTTTTTATAGAACAAGAATTTTTTAATCCCACCGCAGCCGACACACCGCCTACAGTTCGAGGACAATGCTACTTTGGTATTGGGTGAACTATGGCTATTTTGGCTAGCAACCCTTACCTAGCCTTCCGCAACCCGGGTTGACGGCTTTACGAGCGTTTTGGGTGCGTAGCCTAGCCTGAAACGCGACCGAGAATTTATCTCTTCTTGTTTCTTTGCTTTTTCTGTTTTTCACTCGACATTTACAGAGTCGAGGCTAGCTGCACACTTGACCGGTACCCTGGATAATCGACAGCCTACTAGGGATCATGAAGGATTTCCAGGTATTTTACATCACCGAAACAGCCGTAAATATTTAGAATTATTCGTTGACTTTGAACATGTAAATCTTTATTCCGGACATGTTTCGACTGGCGATGCCACGGTCGGTACCGAAGGTAATTCAACATATAATAATTCGCTTTCATCTACCACAAAAGGTCGCCAAAAAGCCATTATTATAATAACAATTTACTTACATAAACCACGTATCTAAAAACAAAAACACTTATAATGCGCACTTCACTGGTCAAAACCTAAAACTTAACTGTTTTAAATAAATCATATTCTAAACGAGCATCTGTCTAGACGTAATGTCTCAATTAAATGGAAATGACTCCGCCCTCTGCATGCGATAATATAATATTACCCTTAGTGGAAAAGAGATAAAACGCATCGTCGCGGGTAGGCCGCTGTTTGAACTGTATACCGAAGTTATCATTAAGAAATATGCATGAAATTGAGTTATTCGCTGTGCGGTATCGAGCGGTCCCGGTATAAGCGGCAGGCCTTTGTCTGGCTTTTTATACCTAAGAATTTATATTAAGAGGGAACTCGCAAAATATCGCGCCCGCTTGATGCGAGGTTTCAATCTTACCGCTGTGTCGACCTCTACACGGATGCTTGTATTCCCCTTACGTCGCGCCGCTAGCCAACAGTTACAGTAGCGATGATAAAATGTTGCCTCCACAACGCCACCGTATACAGACAAAGACTTTGTCTGTATACGGTGACAACGCCGATAATTATAGCCTTTTATTTTCTTTGACGCCGATGTGTGCCGATGTCTCGTGTTTGCAAGGATCATCAGCGAGAGTTTTCGCATTACCTATTTAATAAATATACTTCAGATTTTGTAATTTCAGTTAAATTTACCAAACGAATGTTACTCTTTCGTCATGTTAAATTGACTGATGCGCGTCAAAAGTAGTATAAGGCAATTTTTTTAAGAAATGAGTTAAGTGCACCACATATATTATAAATATGACTAGTTCCTTTGGGCAAAGTAGTATAAGTCCATTTCAATGCTAAAAGCTATAAAAAAAAGTTAAATAAGTATAAGTCTAAAAACCTTCTTGAATCGAGCGGGCAAAAAAGAATAAGTCTACTTGTACTATCATACCCAATGTTAAAGCTAGTGTATGATAGTATAAGTCGCACTTGCATTATTTTAACCTCGGCAAGACTTGTCATTTGAAGACAAAGTTCTCGAAGAAGACTAATAATTTAATATTACTGAGTTCACTTTCAATAATTTTGTATTTTTTTCTAATAAAATAGATTGTGTTCACTCTTTCAGCTGTGCAAAATAGTATAAGTTAATAAAAATTATGTGTCAAATAGTATAAGTCACGAAATATTTTTTTTATCACAATAAAAAGAAACAAAAACTACTATATATTTTTCTAATAAAATATTATTAATAAAATATATTCGTTCAGATTCACTAAGAAGGTTTAAGATTTAGTACTGGTTTAAATTAGGATCTTCTAGTTGATCATTTATGTTTTGACAAGTTTTTGTCCTGTCATCGTTAATAAGTCGTCACTAAAAACTTATGAATTATTCTGATATTTCAGTGATTTGCTTGATTTCCAAATGAATTTCGTCTTGGAACGGGTTGCTAGAATGAATTTAGTTCCATTATTGTCGAAAGTACGTACTAAAATTGCCCTTTCCATTATAAATTTGCGAAAAATCTCAGAAATAAATTCATATTATAAAACTTAGTTGTCCTATTCTTACACTTGTCAGAAAAAAATTAAGTACGTCATCGTATTATACGTAATATTCTGCATAAAGAGCAGTTTTTACTATTTTGATATGATGCGGCATAGCCGAGATACAAGGGGTGCTCAAAAAGGGAAAATTTTCAAAATCACCCTGTAGATTGAAAACAAAGAAAGCTATGAAAATTCTGTTCGTGGCATTTTTCGATTCACAAAAAAGTAGCGCCATGACGTGCAAACCGCAACCTTCTATCTCTACTAATAACTGAGATAACATAACCCGCAAATACAACGAAATCCGAACACCCTGTACACTAGAAAGTAAATACCACGAAAACGAAATGATAACTAACTATAATATGAATAATTAATTAGAACACAATAGTTCTAGTTCACAGTAATCAATTAATCACATCACATAAACCGCTCTGCAAAAACTGCACAACTTCGCATGCACTTGGCACGCAGGCACGCGTCATGGTCCAACACCTCGACGGCTCAGCCGCTGTCTGGCATTTTAGGCGAGCGGGACACCCCCAAAAAGTAGCTTAGAAATAGCAGTATGTGACCACGGCGTCCTAGTCGCTAAAAACAGCTTTACTTTATGTTTTCGAGGTCGCTGAACACGAATCCAAAGTTATTTTTTTGATTAAAATGGGGGAACATTGAAAAAAATGTCAATTTAGTGCCAAATGAGGAAAATAAAATTTTCATACTTTTTAATATTCAACTCGCTATATCTCAAACAATTATTCATATTTATTTTTTAAATTTTAACCACTTATTCTTTAAGGTATTACCTAGAAAACAAGCCCCATCCGAAGGTCTCAAAGCAATTACTGGCTGACTGGCAAATTTTCAAATTTGTGCTATCAGGTTTTATGAGTCCTCACATACTATCGCAAAAGTTGAGTGACGAAGTTTCGAATTTCGAGCAAATACTATATAGTATTACAATATAGTATATAAGGAAGCTTTTTGTAAAATTTGAGCGCCTTATATTTAATAGAAAAAAAGATATACGATTTCAAAGCTGAGTACGGGCGCGTGCGTTTGGCGCGAGTGATTATCGCGGCAGGCGTATACAGCCGTTTGAATGATTTTACCTAGCTCGATTGCTTACTATATCGCTTTTTTTTAGATATTTTTATTTGTGTTAGTGAAAACACGTTGTTTATAAATATTCCAAATGTTTTAATCAACGAGGTAGGTACAGTTAGTTACACGATTTATGTTTATCATTGGTGTAGTGCTAATTCAATGAACATATATTATAACTATTGCACACTTTCAACATTTTGAAAATAGTCCTCAGCTGTGGTTTTTTACAGGAAAAATTTCGGTCCGCACTGATCTGAGAAGATCCTATACACATTTTAGCCCAAAAACTAGGAAATCATTTATGTTCATCTTTCTTAGCTGCACATGCTTTGACCGGCTGTGATACAAATTCATCATTATTTTATATTGGTAAAAAGACTGTGTATGCCACTCTAAAAAAATGTCAAATGAAGAATTGCTTAATTTAGCTAAAATAAATGATTTGTCTATAGATATTGTCCAAGAAATCGTTAGCTTATTCGTATCGTATTTGTATGATCTCTCCAAAAAATCAAGAGCTATTCGCACTGACATCAATTCCTTACGCTATAATTTAGCCATCGAAAAAATCTAAACATCTCAAAACTTCCTCCGTCAAAACCAGCTATGCTAAAGCATATTTTAAGAGCCCTTTGGCAAATCAACGAATGGAGGCAAGCGACAAAATCTATAATTGCTTCTGAAGATGTGAGCTTGTTTTCTAGGTAATACCATAAAGAATAAGTGGTTAAAATTTAAAAGAGAAATATGAATAATTGTCTGAGATATACCGAGTTGAATATCAAAAAGGATGAAAATTATATTTTCCTCATTTGGCACTAAATTGCCATTTTTTTCATTGTTCCCCCACTTTAATCAAAAAAATAACTTTGGATTCGTGTTCAGCGACCTCGAAAACATAAAGTAAAACTGCTTTTAGCGACTAGGACGACCGTGGTCACTAGTCGGTCATTTTAGGGGTGAGTCCCGCTCGCCTATTTCGCGAGAGACCCCTTGCTCCGCGTCCGCAAATCCGAGAGAAATGGAGATATGTTTTGGATGGGATCTTGAAAACCACATATCTATGTTATTTTTCAATCTAATGCAAAAATTTCATAAACCAATTATTTATAATTTTTCATTCCACGTCGATTGATCGTTTTAGAAAATCGATATTTTGATTTTATAAATTAAAAAAAATCAATTTTGCCAAAAATAAAATACAAACGTGCAAAAAATCAAAAAAGTAAAACGATCAAGTTGTCGGCATACCGATTTCCTACATTTCAAAAAAAACAAAAAATTTATCGGACTAAAAATAACGAAAAAATATGGGTTTGTTTGAAACGGTAATTTTAGAAGAGCGGTAGTTTGCCCTTAATGAGATTCAGTTTAACCTGGCAAAAGTATACCTCTTGTTATTTCGTGCGGCGTGCCTCGTACCTCTTACCGCGTGTCGTAACTTAGTTCGATATCCTTTCTAACCTAAACCTACCTTTGTTGTGTATTAATGTAATTTTTAGCGTTTTTACATGATTTTTTTCGCAATAATTATTATAATAACTTACCTAAAATGAAATATCAGTGTCGCGAATGCCAAACAAGTTAGTACAATTTCCAATTTAAGAAAACACGCGAGAAAACTTCGCTCAAACGATGAAAGAAAATTGGCGCCTTTACGATATAAAAAAAGTTCTCCTAATAGTAATAGTAATATTCGATGCAGCATTTGTAGTAAAACCTTTATTCACAAAAATAAACTAAGAAAACATGCATTCTTTCTAATAAACGACATGATGTCATTAACAGAATAACAGGTATTAAAAAAACATTCCTAACATAATATACGTAGTAGGTCTATTATTCTTTTTTCTGCCTATAGGTAATTTAGGAATAAAAATAAATACCTATGCACAAAAAACGTTTTATATTAGGTTATAGCTAATTAACCCCCTCCCTTCGCCAGTCTTGTAGAAAAACGAGTCTTAAATCCTTCACACACCCTTGTAAAAATAGGGTTGCCAACCCTCCCGGTTTAGGCGGCAGGCTCCCGATTTTCCAATAAATCTCCCGCTTCCCGACTAACATATTAAAACTCCCTCTTTTCCGTTTTTTTTTATAGTAAATCATATAAGTACTCGTATATTTATACGTACTTCTAGGTCAGAAAAATACATAAAATTAAAAAAGTCCAGAAAATAATTACATTTAAAATCGATCTGGCTATTTCGTTTGATTACTTTTACAAAATAAAATTCGGCTTAGGTATTAATAACAAGGGCGGATTTTTTTATTTCCAAAATTTTTAGTTCGTATGTTTAGTGTAGGTATTTTCTCGTTTCGTTTTAAAAGAAGAATTTTGCTTTATCATCTATTTTATAGGTACCTATTATACATTTTTAACTCTGTGATCGTTTAAGCCGCGGCGTGTTGAAAATATTTTGAAAAAACTGAAAATTTTGAAAAAATTCAACACCCTGTATCGTTGAGACAAATCATCTGCGGACCCATGTTCATATAAACTTTTTGTCTTAGTTTATTTCAAAGACTCTCCCTTTAAGCGATGGCATATGTTTTTTTGAAACACCCTGTATACCTTTAATATCTAACTCTCCGAATAAAATCGCAGACCCTTTAATGGATACGAACTAGGGCTTACAATCCCGAGATCCCTTTAAAAATTCAGTCCCGAAAAATCCCGGGATGGGCACTTAAATCCCGGAATAAATAAATTATAATATTATAAAATATGTTTAAAAAACCTAAATAAATTAACGCTTCAAGCGCAGTATTTTTCTTAAAAATAATGTTTAACGCGTGATATGGCAATCCTGGAAGATTCATTTAAGTACTTATGTACAAAAATTCAAATATTTTTACTTCTTATACTTTTGTGTCCTCTGCATAAACTTTGTTTTGTTTTTATTTTAAAATTACAATATAAATAAAAATAATCCACCATTATTAATGTTACAATTTTTCGGGATCAATCCCGGGATTTTGTTTCTTCGATCCCGGAAATTCCGGGATCCAAATATATGTCCGGGATTGCAAGCCCTAATACGAACTTACGTATATATGTACGGTTAATATTATGTTTATTTTATTTATGTAATTAATCATTAAATCACAGTACTAACCAATAAAATATAGGGTTACCATATTTCACAAGTTGAAAAAGAGAACATTCGCTAATTTGGGAAAAAGGTAGAAATTTTTTGCGACGTCTTCACCATTTTGGCAAGAAATTTTTTTGGCATATAATATTAATTAAAAACTAAATCAAAAACTTCTTAATGCCAGCCGGTTGAATGCAAATCAAATACCAAAATCAGGATAATCAGTTGACAGTGCAAAACATACGGAAACACTGTGCTAGGTTGCTGTGTGTCTCTTTCTATCACGACGTAAAAACAAGATAAGCATAAGCGACGAAAGTGCAATCCGCCGACAAGACAAATAAAATACGTATTTGTGTACGTCATTGAAATGAAACAAGTTAGGGTTACATTTCAATGGTGTACGTACTTTGACGTCACTGCTGCAAGAAGGGAGAACAGTGGCGGGCGGCATTCAATTTTTTTTTTATTTTATTGATTTTTATATTTTTGCAGTTTTTGACGAAAGGGGACTTTTTAGAAGATTTACGAAAAAGATACCGGACGTCGGATAGATAAACCCTCAAAAAGAGGACATGTCCGGTAAAAAGAGGACGTCTGTTAACCCTACCAATAAATAAAACAGCAACGCCACTGGAATAAGTCATTTTGCACAGTTTTACTGATAGTGATAAGAGAGATACAATCCATACTGTCTGTTGATATGAATGAAGTATATAGATGTTTTCAAAGTTGAATGATACAGGCAAAGAAAATAAAAGGGTTTGAGAAAAGACGGAACAGTGTATTTCCGTCGAAACACGATTATCAGCTGTTTTCAAGTGGGCTGAATTGCAACACTGTTTATTAACCAAAATGACAGATCCTTATGTCAAAAACTGCTGGCAAAACAGCTAACCTCTTTACCGACTGAGATAACTTTGCGCGGGAAACCCATTCAAAATTTTTAAAAAATTTACTAAAGGTAACGCTTAAGCAACGCACAAAAAAATAGTGTTGATCTCAAAATTTGTATTGTGTTCTAAAGACCTACTTAAACATTTGACTTATTCATAGTAATCTATATCAGGGATAATTAGCAAGTAGTTTGACTTACCCGATAAAACAATTTCCCCAAGTTAAGAGAAAAATAGCTATTTATGTTTGTCAATGTTTTTACTACTTATACCTGTTATTCTGTAACATACAATGAGTAATACATTTAAAAGGCCTTTAGAACTCATTAAGAATTTCGAGAACCACACTAAATTTCAGTACGATGCTTAAAGCATTACCTTACATTTAATTTAGAATCTTTTCAGCTTAACATTTTGAACGATGCTTCAACACTAATTATTACATTTTAACGTTAATTAAACATATGACTTAATTAAAAATCTTGAGCTGTAACATGTTTCTAAAAATTTTTACTCCAGTATTTAATTGACGTTTAGGCAGCGACATCAACATGAGTGCTGTCACATTAGTCTAATTACTTTAATTCTTGATCAAATTGTCTGTGCAACTGAACTAAGACTCTTTAAATGAAGAAAGGGTAAATAAAATCCAAAAGTTATAAAAAAGTTAAATTTATTTAAAACATAAGCTAAAATTGGAAATCGTAAACAAAAATCCAATTGAATAATAATAATAAATGCTTTTGTTTTTAGTAACAATTAGCTACATGTATACATTTTGTTTTCGATAAGTGCCAAATATAAATATTATATCTGATTCTATACGAGTACATATTTTGAGTAGCAGCATCTTTGGTTACGTGGTAAAAAATAAATTATAAAAAATTGGAACGATACAGTGCTAAATAATAAAATATTGCTTTCAAATTCAAAAACTAGTTTCCTTCATCCCAATAGCAATTGAAATACAACAAATAATGCTAACCTCAAACTCCACATATGAAATAATAAGTTTGGTAATTTTATGAAAAAAATTAGTTTTCTAAAAAAATTTCTTACCTTAAGGCACAAATTATGAATATGAGGATTTTAGGTTATTTCTATTAGACCCTTAAAACACTACAGCTTGCTAACACACAATAAATGCAAATTTTAAGATGTCAATAATTCACACGGCAGAAAAACCACCTCGTGTGGGTAAAACAACAGTTTTTTCTTTTATTACTTACATAAAACATAAACATTTTTTTCTATTTCTAAAATAAAGTTGTACAGGGTCTCAACTAAAAATATTTGAATATTAAAATCTTACTTGTACCGTTAAAATATCAATTACATTTTATCACTTTTTAAATAATTCTATGTTAAGAAATTTTTCAAATAATGTGGTGCCCCACTTGTCTACAAGTTTATTTACCACTACTAACATTCCATTTGTATGTTTAAGGTACAAAACGTTAAAAATGGCAGCAACTCAGTATGAAAAAAACAAATATTAGCCCCATTATCACAATCCTCACTGATTAAAAAGTCTCTAACTCGAACAATTTTAAATAATAATATGTTCATAAAACTACGGAATTATACTGAAAAAAATTCACATTCATAACCTGCATCTCAAAGTAAGGATTTCATAAAAAATCATTGTTTGATGTAGGTATTCCATAAATTTTTACCAATCTTCTTGTTTAGGAAACCTCGATATATGCAAGATTTAATAATATACAACGTTCAACGTAAAAACTTGAAATGATGGAACTCTGTCTCTGAAAATTCTCAATAATTGATGATCAAACCCAAGTAATAAATTCACAATTTACAGTTACATTACCTGCCTGCAGTCCTCCCTCACGAAATCCTTAACCAAAATGAAGGCCCGCGTGGAGGTGGACTAAATTTTCAACTTCCGGGAAAATTCCAGTCAAACAAATGTGTTATGAATTATTATCTAACTTACCTGATGGATAGGAATAATCCCTTTTAACTTAAAAAAGGCCCAAGAGACTTTAAAGATTCACGAAAAGCACTTCTTTACACACACGAACAGATGAAAAATGGCGGTTTGACACTTTGACTGCGCTTGAGCTGAAGTGGGAGCAGTGCTACCAAGATTAAAACTTCTTTGAAAATATCGACGTAATTTTGATATTTCAAACAGTTTCTTAATTAATAAAATTAGTATCCTGACGTTAAAATTTGTACAAGTGTTTTTAAAAATTGAATAAATCCAATAAAACTTTTAAATTTAGTCCGAAAAGAAAAACCCTAATAATCTAGTTCCATTTTCAAGTGGGCGACGTTCAGAGATTTTTCGGATTTTTCGTGTGGCCGTTTTCACACTATAACTGACATGGCCCTGGATACAGGAGCGTCATACCTGACAAAGTCCGCATCTATTGTCTTCTCGCTTAGTGCCCGCCCATTTTGAGGAGCCTAAGCGTCAGAAGCGTCCCTAGTATTGTTCTGTATTCTTAAGATAGAAAATCTGTTGTTAAATGATTTGACAACGCTGCACGACTTTTGCGTGCCCAAATCAGTATGCGGAGAGGACCGATCCTTCAAACATCATCCCTTTATTATTGCGAGTCTAGACAGCGGCTCTTCGATGTTGCCAACATTACGGTTTTACGTTTGTCCTAGGAAGTAAATATATATATATATATATATATATATATATATATATATATATATATATATATATATATTATTTTTCATTCCAATTGAATTCTGAACTTATCAAAAGTTTGTAGAAACACAATAAATTTAAGTACTACCTAAAATAGATACTACCTGGGTCCAAATATAGCAAAGAAACCTTCTTCGTGGAAATACGTAATCCACTGATATCTTAGCGATCCTTTGGCGAAAGCGCTTATTTCTTTCGCCAACCCTTTTAAAATACTCCCCTCTACCCTAATCCACTAGTATTTTTAGTGCCCCTTTGACGAAAGCGCAAATATGCCTTTTGGACACTCACCCTTCTAATCCACTGATATCTTAGCGATGCTTTGGCGAAAGCGCTTTTTTCTTTCGCCATCCCTTTTAAAATACTCCCCTCTACCCTAATCCACTAGTATTTTTAGTGCCCCTTTGGCGAAAGCGCAAATATGCCTTTTGGACACTCACTCACCCTTTTGCAATATAGGGGAAGGAGGCATTGACACTATATATGACCTTCTTACACCACCTTACATAATTCCCCTAATACACACACACACCCCATCAGTGCCTTTCTGACACCTTGACCACACTCAATATACGTCGCTGATAAATAGTTCTACTTCTCCGTGTGTGTAGTCACTTCAACACCAGAGTTGTAATGTAATAATGTAATGTAATTTTAGTTTACTTGACTCAGTTAATATAAAATAGCAAATAATAAAACCACACAATCTATTAAATCGTTAAATCATTTTCACTTTTACTTCTTACATATAAATTCATATTTTATTATTATATTAGTATTTTTCAACGGACTACGCCACTGGCGTGAAAGTGAGATAGAACACGTTGGCCTTTTTCACGTTGATGACGCTCCTGTACCAATCTCCTTTGAATCCAAGTTTTACTACTTATTATCTTATTAAATTAGGCTAGATACAATAAATTTAACTAATAAATACTTTCGTAACTAGCAATTAGATGGCGCGCTTCGAACCTTCTTGCCACAGAAAGTTTTCAGCGTTTGTTCTTAGTGACCCCGCGAAGTGTTCGTCGTTGTCCATTAGAGATTGGACCCCACGGATCTTTTAGCTCAGGGATCTTCCCGGTAGCAATCCGAGGCGGACCGGCCGAGAACGACGTGGATCCGATGGAAATCCCGGATGGTGTTCTGCGCTCCTCCAGAACCGGGGATAATCGGGTGGATTTTTTGGCCTTCGAGAGCGCTGCTCCGCTAGGCCATTCGGAATAGACTCCGAACTCCCAGTCGTTGTGTAAACTCCGTATGGGAATGAGCAGGTTTGTTCTTCCAGTAAGTTCCGGTCAGGTCAAAGTCAAAGGGATGCTGGAGGGTTTTTGGGTTAATTAAATCCCGTGGAAGTAAATACAAACACAATAAATATGGCACATTTTTTTAAATTTGTTCGACTGTTTTTAGTTGTAAAAGTCGTTCATAAGTCGTGTCGTAGTTGGCACAGATTTTGACGATTCGTTTTTTGTGTCTTAACTAGCACGGCCAAACTCTCGTTAATCTTTGGGAATCCCCGAGAACCGAGAATCGCGATAGTGTTTGTCGAGCGATGCGGTGAGGACGATATACGATGGCCGGCAAGGAATATGGGCAAATAGAAGTAGAGCTGAGGGAGAAAATTTTAAAATTGACTTTGTTATTGTATTGTTAATTCTTTAGATCTTAGAACTGTACTAATATTTTTTAGTTCCCAAGCTTGAGTCTAGTAATAATTATATTTTTCTTTATTTTTAACTGCTGCAATTCTTCGTCTAAAAGTTACAATTTTGCCGCCCTAGGCTTCAGCCTACCCAGCCTATTCGGAAATCCAGCTCTGACTATTGTCACAATTACCAGTACTATGATGGACTCCCATTTACCGCTTAATTATTTCTGTTACAAAACATATTTTAATCAGAATGAATAATTAGTTTTTACAAAAAAAACAGTTTAAAAAAAAATTAAAGATAAAACTAGAATTAATGCGTCTTCACAAAACGTTTCCAGTGCTAATGTACCCATTTTTGAACATAGAGTATAAACTTACAAATAAATATACCTAAACGATTTTACCACTTATTTCGCAAGATTATTCTGATTTTAAATTTAGTCAATTTCGTTGACTCAGTTACATTTTAACAACATTTTGGTTGTAAAAAAATAAACATCATTCCAAACTTCTGTGTTATCTATACTTATTCGTTTCTTTTCCAGATGGACTTTTGTACAAATTTGACAAAAACCTTTATGGTAGGAAACTTGGGCGTGTTATATTCTTAATGTCAATTTAAACTCAAATTACACCCGGTTTAGGGACAAAATTCGGTACTGAGTCAGCCTATAAATTTTTATATTAAACAAATTCAAAATCACATATAATATTTTTCTAGTTAGCAAACTCGACCTGAGCAAAATAGGTCGACATTCTTTTTACGTAAGATGTAATTCGAAACGGGGGAAATCCTTCCTTACTTTACAGGCAATATAACATAAATAAGTAAGTATAGCTTTCTTTTATTTATATGAATAATTTACTAAGAATTATTAAGTAAGACATACAAAATGCGTTTCTGTTTTCCCCAAACATAGGCTGAGTCCAGTGACGTAACTAGCCATCTGACCTAGAAGGGGCCTAGGAGGGCCCGGGTGATGGTAATGGGGCTTAGCCTATTTTAGAAGACAAATTGGAAAAATTTAGGGGGGGCCTGGAAAGCCTTGGGGGGACGGGCCCCCTAGCCCCCCTCCCCCCACCGTAGGTACGCCAGTGGCTGAGCCACAGAAAAAAAGGTTTGATAGGGTGTGCCTTGGCCGTTTTTATGTTTTTACAATAACCGTACAGAAACCGTGATGAAGCTCCATCTGGCAACTGATACCTAAATTTAACGATTGGTTTTCCATTTGGCTTGTTTCAGCAGAGCATTATAAAGATTTACACATCCCTGTAGTCATAAGCTGCCGGTGTTGAACATCATCTAATTCGCCTGCGTGCCTGCAGATGTCGCGCAGAGCTACAATAATAGGATTATAAGTTTTCTTGACAATGCGGTGGAGTCAATAATTTTATTTTTTAATTGGAATATTGTTTCCATAGAGAAATGTTTCATATAAGCACAGAAAACATAGCTACGCAATGTTTTCTGTGATATAAGGAATATGCACAAATTTTTTTTATTGCATAAATCGTTTAAGGAAGTCATTACAAACCGAAAAAAAAATATTTTGAAGAAAATTACTAGGATAATTTAGCTACAAAATATGTTTACGTTTCGGTATAATTTATTACAATTTAAAAAGCAGCCATTTGTCCTTAGTGAAAAGTGACGTCAGGAGATCAGCAAAAATCTACAGTTTAACGTAAAGCTTAACTTAAAGTCGAACAGGTTTGATTTTCTCGGAAACAGTTAGAGGGTGAGAAATTGAATTTTTTGGGTTGATAGAGGAATAAATAGTTCGACTAGCTTCGGTAAAAAAATCAGTTATACAGGATGTTTCGTTTCGGAGCTATTAAATATCAAAGTCGAAATTTCCGCGATTTTCGTTGAAATCGGGTACAGGTCGCAAATGTGAATTAAATCGATGTAAATTTTCGGAGATTGTAGGGGACTCGGAGCTTCAGAACTCCACTGAAATGTTATTTCCAGACCCCTCTTTGATACCTAATAACTCGAAAACAAAACGTCAGATCGAAAAACGGACTCATAAGAGAAACTTTAAAATCTCAAATACTTTTTTTGCAATACATTTACCTAAACTTAAAATCACTGGAAAATGGAAATATTTGGAAAAAAACTGGAAATTTAGATTTTTGACATTAATATTTCACGGTTTTTAATTTTTTGTGGGGTCAAAATGGTTCAAATTGAAATTCCATATACGTCATCGGAAAGAGCTCGTCAAAGTATGTGTTATCCATATTTTTTAGTTTCTCCATTCTCTATAGGGAGGGAACAATCGCCGATTAAATTTAAATTTTTTTAGTTTTTTTGCCCTCGACATCGGTACATTTGAATCACTCTGTATCTTTCCTATCTATTTTTTCCCAATTTTTCAACACTATCTTATAAAGGGATAATCACACTGTAAAATGAATACCGTAATCACACTGTAAAATTTGGATTTTCTTGATTTTTTCCGACAAATCCTATTTTTAACCGACATTATTCCAAATTATTTACCCTATGTAGGGATTCCATTTGGTTTTATTTTATCCGTTATCTAGGAATACCTCCCACTAATTTAGATCGCTTATTTTTTCGGTAAAGTTATAAATAAATAGGTTTATTTGCATCGGGGACATCTAAAATTTGAAAATTTTTGAATTTTCGAACACTGCCATGAAAATAAAGAATTGCAGTTTATTTACTCGAAATTATTAAGACGATATGTCAAAATTTCGCCGAAATGCCAATTTTAGTTGCAAAATTGAAAGGTTCCTGGACCGATACATGAATAAGACTTTAGGACCCTTCTACTTTAAGTGCAGGGATATTTCATTGGATGAGTTACGCATTAAATATCATTTTTATTGAGTTGTCGATGACTCTACAACACTGGAATTCGCCATATACTCATGATGAGTCATAAGTTCAGTTTTGACGACACCCGACACAGCCAATGGGGTCACGTTTTACAAGTTTCGAAATCCTTAAATAAAGACCAAAATAAATGAATAACAGCAACCGCCATAAACATTTAATTTATGTAGAGAATATAAAAAACATATTTCAGATTTATTTGGGTTATATGCATATTCCCTATTATAAAACAAACTCATTTTTTAGTTTCTTGCACACTTTGCACATCCCGAAGAAAAGTGTAATAAGTCCAAAAAAGTCAGTTTTCGTACAAAATCTCTAGTAAACCCATTAGCATTTCTCCGACGAAACCCGTAATAAGGGTAAGTAATTCTATTATTCTCCGCTAGAGAGCGCGCAGATCTCTTTTCCTCGGACGCGACTATCTATGTTGCTTCCCTAAAAAAGTGCAATATTTGCTCAGGTTGGGTTGGGTATATTTTTGTTGAGAAATCGTTGCTAACTATCGTCAGCTTTTCCCCGGAAAAGTACAATATCTGTAGTTAATACTGTTTTCTACGAAAATATCATGCATTTGTAGTGCTGTGCTTCCGACCAATAGTAGGTAGATATATTATTTCTAGTTAATACGGTTTTGTTCGGAAATTGTTGAGAACACTCATTACTCTTATATTATTGATTTCTCTTTATTATTGATTTCTATGATTACTGATTAGTTTTATTTAAAGACCTACGGCCCATAAATGCTCCTGGCGAAAAGCTGCCGCTCACTTGTAGGGCTTTTGGGTAGTTGAATTTATTAATTTAACCCCCGAACGCTGCAAGGTGGTAGATAAAAAGCCAGATACTGAAAGCTCGAAATCTTAGAAAAATAGTACCTATACGTTCAGAAATTTTTCATATCTCGGTTTAATATAATTCTTAATTGTATGATATACAATACTTATTCATTGCTGAAGGACGGTCTTGTGAAAAAAAGATAGATTATTTTATTATTGAACAAAATTTAAAAAATACTCTTTTTTGATTCAAACACTAAACTTGTTGATTTAAAAGGTTAATAAGAGAAATCCCAAAGAAACTTAATTAATCATTAAGATATACATATATATATATATATATATATATATATATATATATATATATATATATATATATATATATATATATATATATATATATATATGTATATACATATACTTACTATTACACGTATTAAGTCTAGTGTCTAGGTCTAGAGCATATAATTTGGTATTACATTTAGGCCATGTATTAGTAATATCCTAAAATTGAGTAAGTTTCTTGGGATTATATTGCTTTATTATATATTTATTCCTTAAATAAAATAAAGAATCAATAAATAAACTGTGCATTTGAACAAGTTATAAATTTAATTGACATTTAGAGTTACGTTTAGCAATTATATGATGATGTTATAATCAGTATCGGACTGGCATTATTTGGCCCACCGGGCAAAACTTGAAAGGGGTCTACTTCCCACCTCAACCCAAGCGCGGATCCAGGGGGGTCATGACCCCCCCCCCCCCCCCCCAAATCATCAATAATACATAATATAACTAATAAAATTTAAAATATAAATATAAAAAAATATATTACTGTTCCCTGAATGAACGCCCCCCCCCCCCAAACGAAGTTCTGAATCCGCGCCTGTACTTTCTTATTATAATGTTCTCTTAGACCATCTAATCTTTTATAAAAAAAAACGAAAGAAAACATTATCTAATCTTTATTTATAAATAGTAAAAACAAAAGCGCCGAGTAAAAACATTTTTTAAATACCTTTTTAATGTGGTTTCGTAAAACATTGTTGTACTTAGAAAGTAATAAACAAAGTTTTAAAAAATTTCCTGTTTTAATACTAAAGTCGTTTACGCATAATATAGTGCAACTTTCATTCTTACCTCTATAAGCAATCCCGTGTTTTGCAATAAATAATATATCAATAATTCTTTTAATAATTAACCTATTATTGTCTATTTCAGTTTGTCATATTATAATAGTTGTGGTAAGTCAAAATCAATCCGGCATTCTATGGTGTGATTTTTTAAACAAAAGTAACCCTTAAAAGCATATGTGGCATTGAAGATTCATGCTCCGAAACTCTGAAAAATATGTCGGAAGTCACTTACACCTAGTGTATTAAAATTAGTTTTAATTTTGCTAAAGGCCATGCAAACAGAACAGAACACCATTTATAATTCAGAAAAATAATTTCTTTGAATCAACTCATCATTAGCTAATTTTCTCATGTATAGGTGAGGTTTAAAAGGAAGTTGACTATCTTTTTCAGAACTAGGATGCGTGCGTTGCTGGAGGATTAAATATATTTAATTTCTTACACGTTATGGTAAATCAACTTTCATCTTCATAGTCCGCATCAGAATCTGCGGGTTACTTGATGCCGATTCTAAATGACACTTTTTCTTTAATTTTAGACATTTTTTTAATCCTCAAATGTATCCTTAGAATTTTTCTGTCAGATCCTGGGCTGATGATTTCGAATCAACTTTTACAAAAAAACAAAGCTATTTGTCTGCTAGATGATGTAGCCTGTAACAGTAGTAATTGCTTTTTTATCTCCAGAGCCCTTTTTTCCGTAGGACCTTCTTTCTTTTTTTGACCGGTTCCTGCAAATAGTTAAAAACAATCAGTCGTTGAGATTATCAGTATAAATATTTGATTAATAACTGAATAAGTTTGACGAATGGTGATGTAATTTTTGTGTCCTATAAATTGATCTTTCAGACAGCCAATTATCTAAAGAATTCCTTTAAAAAATGTACAACTAGTACTAGTAAGTTAGTAGTCAGCTGGCATTTGGGTTGGCTTATCGACCTATTTTAGCCATCACCTCTTAGACCAAGTAGTATACAAATAGTTTTAAATTAAACTCTTTTGCTTGCTACATTTTCTTAGACTCTCTTCGCTCTTGGAGGTGGAATTTAATTTTTAAGCGGTTTAAGCTATTAGTATTCTTATTCAAATTTTTAATTTATGTACCGTTTAGGCTCGATCGCTCGTACTTTCTTTTTATTCCTCTTCGATTTATTTTCTTTGGGATTCTATCCGCTCCGAGTTTTGGCGATAATTTGCTACTTTAAACATGTGATGATCTTTAAAGGCGCTGCCTTTTAGTGTTTTTCCTTCAAAAGACTTGCCTGATGAATATAACTCAATACCTAACTAAAATATTGTTTCTGCTATTCTCACCACATTTATAAGTTTAATATAAGCCAATGTTGCCAAGTCAAAGACTTGATTATAAAAAATGGGGTGAGAATGGCGAAAACAACATTTTAGTTAGCTACTTGTTTATATTTATCGTGCAGGGCAAAGTTTTGCAAAAGAAAAATGTGAGGCCTTAAAACCTCATTACAAGATTGTTTAAAGTAGCATTGAATACATCAGTGCAGATTAACAAAAGTTACATTCTGTTGCTACCAAAAAAGCTTCTTATTATGCGAATAGGAATAGCTATTATTTTTTCTTGTATGCCCAGAAAATAGATTATTTCTTAGGAAACTAAATCTACGTAAATTATCACAAACCGTTTCGTTTAAGTTTTATTCTTCTGTAATAACAAGTCGGTTAATAAAAGCGTCAATTAAATGGCCAAATTGTTTGCCTGAGCGGTGACTGTATGTGTATTTAGTTCAAAGATAAAGCGTTTAGGTAAACGTTTATACTGAAATGCGCGGTCATTTAAACCATCCAGACAATCAGCCACATCCCAGATCCATTTAAACGTCTTATTAATACATTAGAACAGTGGCGTAGTAAACCTGACTTCATTCATAAGTAAGAAAAATAATACACGATGTACAGCAATATTCCGCATTTTTACTCCCCTCTCTGGAATACTGTATTTGTAAAAAATCACCTGTGACAGTTTAATTTTGTCACAGTGTTTTGCCTATTTTTACTATTTACTCTTGTTAAAATGTGCCTATTTAATTCCTACCTTCGTATATAAGTTTTTGCCTTGTCGCCAATTTAGGTTCGAGGAGTTTTAATTTAATTGAGCGCCGTTTATCTCGTCTCAGTCTCCTTGTTCCCTGGTTTTGGGTGGCTTGCTTTAGTTGGGTTTGGGGCTGGTCCATAGCTTGATTTAACCTTTTGTTTTATTGGCCCTTGAAGATCTTCATGTTTGCTTTGCCGCAAGTTTCCACTATTTGTGGAAGGTTACATTTAATTTAATTACTTTCAAAATTGACTGGTTCCACTTACCTTTTTCTTTCGTGAGATGGAATTTGCCTGCCTTGTGCATTAATTTGCGGCCCAAAGTCGATGCCAAAGAGAAGTTATCTCTATGGCTCCGGACACCCAGGGTACTTGCGGAAATCCTGTTTTTTTGTATTTGTCTTATCAAACTCGACATCTAAAACCCTCCGGAGGGGACGAATTTCCCAAGAGATGTTTTCCCTAAGGGGATGACAAAATAAAGACGAAAAAATGAATTAAGTATATTTTTATACTATTTATATACAGTATTTGAAAAATTCAACCAAAAACAATAACGAGAACATTTAAGATAAAATCTAATATTTGGTCATGTGACCATGTTTTTTCAATTACTGGAGCTATTCGGCATTGACTGTTTTATATTAAAAATATAAATAGGGTTAAGTGTGTTAACTGGTTTTATTTAGCTCACCCCACCTTACTTTTTTTAATTATGAATAACAGGATTGTTGTGTGTGAAGCAGGTTCCTAGACCACCGAGGCACCGTATACAGACAAAGACAAGTAGAAGCACCCGATGTCGCCGATGTCGGGCCTTTGATGATTCGAGATCTATCTGGTCGGGGTAATACATATATCGAAATACAAGGTCTGCGCAGACGGTAATGTTATCGTGGCAGGAAGCGCGTTAGCTACCGGGGATACCAAAGTACATTCTTTCAATCGAAAAAATATTATTAAATAAAAATGTGCCGCGGAATTATTCTCAAAAATATAGAAAGTACAAGTACGTTATTATTACATTGAAGCCGTTTTTAGTGTTCCGTGAAACGAAATACTTATGGAATCACTTCGGTGTCCGTCCGTGTGTCCAACTATTCGACGTCGAAAATTTGAAATTTAGCACAGAGAATCTCTGTGTGGATGTGTGGGGAGACAAAATAAGACAGGGTTAAGAATGAAAGAATTAGTACAACAACCAAAGTTGTGGAAGTATTTAATAAGATACAGTGATACTGACTTGTGATAAGAAGAGATAAAGAGTATGTCGGTAGGAGGATAAATTACAATTAAAGTACATGGGACGCGAGATAGAAGACCTAAGTAGAGACGGATGGATAGAGTCAAGAATAATTTCAAGGAAAATGCTCAACATTCTGACAGCCCACAAAGGCCGAAGTCTAAATTCCTACTATGTACCGTGGGTGTACTGGGGAAATCCGACTCACACATCCAGAGCTGGAAACATCCGTAGGGATTTCACCAGCCCTTTAAGAGGATGTGTGGGGTGGTACAACCTCGGTAGAGGAAGAATTCCTCTACCACCTCTACCTCATTTAAAGTTGGAGGAAGACGCAGTCAAAGAAGGGGAAAGTTATTGACAAATTAGAAGGTACGATTTGTGTTATTTTGTTATATGTTTAAACGCAATAGCTTTTATTATTTTTTAAACCAAAAACCGAATTACACCGTCGCGTCGGTCGCGTCGTTTTATTCTAAACATTAACACAAATCTGTGTTTAAGTATAGAAATTTGTGTTTGATTAGTATTAAACCTTACATCCAACGTTAGTGCAGCGCAGGCTCAAATTCTCACCAACCAACGAAAAGATTTTGTCAGCATCAAACTATAATGATGATGTACACGCCTTACTGGGGATATAGGGGCGAGGCGATGCCGCGTTGGTAAGTGAGTGACAACCTTTAATCGCCGATAAAGACGTTTGGAGCAACAAATATCCTCAACTTTGTTTCAAAATTTTAATAACCTTTTCAAAACAGAAATAATTTAGAACAATCTTGTATATAATGATTATAATATAAAGTTTATATAGGGTAAGTCCGGGATAGTTGGACCACTTTTTTTCTAAACGCAATGGTTTTCTAGATTTCACACAAAAGGTTTGGAAATTGATAACACTCAATACATACTCTAATACTATATATGAATTTATTATAAACGTAGTCAAAAGTTGAAACATATTTACATGTAATCAAAAAATGTAAAAGTGGTGAGTGGTCCAACTAACCCATAGCATGCGGGTTAGTTGGACTGCACGCTATGGGTTAGTCAGACCACCGCTTAAAGCTGAACTTTTAAACATAAATATCTCTCTATCAAACAATCTCTTTGAAAATGTAGAACTTAACATATATTTCACTTTAACACCTACAAATATTCGCAAAAAGTAGATTATGCTGTTGTTTTATTGGCAAGTTTGCCGCAACGATCACACATGTCGGCATATTTCATGCATCCTTCATGTGACCATCTATCACATCGAATACATTTGCACCAGTCGTCACTTTTTTGTGTTTCAGAATAATTTTCCCCACACCCTGCACAGTTATTTTCATCCCATTCTGCGTCTGTACTGTCGTCTTGCAAAACCATTTCACTTTCAGACAATGTATCACTCTAATCATCATCTAGTGTCTTTGCTCTTTTTCCTTTTTGAGATTTGTTTTTGCTTTTTTTCTTCTCCTTTTCTCTCTGTTTACTAATATTTTCCATACTTGTCAGAACGGTAGCCACTTGTCGGGTTCGTTTTCTAACTGCACTGACAGCTGGTGGAACAGGTAGCGGTGAAATTGTGTCTAGAAGTTTTCCTAGTGATATTTCTGGCGTTGGAGGTATTCCACCATTTTTCAACGTCGTTTTAGGTATGCCAAATACTTCTGCCGCTTTATTAACTCCCAACATACCTGAAGGTACTGCTTCCATAGCGTTCTGTAAGGCTTCGGCAGTCCACGTTGCTCTGTTAACAGCGCCCTTTCTTTTGTAAAAGGTTGACATGATATTAACCTGGAAAATAATTCCTTACGTTTAATAGAGAAATGGTCGAACTAACACGTAAAAATGTGGTCCAACTAACCCAAAACTATGGGTTAGTTGGACCACTTTGTTGTTGACGTCACGCGTGCAGAAACGCTCACAAAGTTAGGTTAAACGTATTTTTAACATCTTAACTACATGTACGAATAGAAATTCCAAAAAATTCTTACCTTTATTTTCAATACAGTTGATGGTAGAAAACCATGACAAAAATTGTAGCACAATAATTGCACAACTATGTTTAAACATGCAGTAACGACGAGCGACTGACAAGTGGTTACGAGCTGTCTCAACTTGGACTGTTCCACTGAAAGTGTGAACCGGTATAAGTTCATGCGCTGCCGCGTTAAAGTTGCTTTTTCGGTGTTGGTCCATCTAACCCACTGGTCCAACTATCCCGGAATTACCCTACGAGTATACTCGTAAAAGTTTATTAATTAGCCGCCTAACCAAGGAGTTGCGGTAACGATTGCAATTCCTAAACTCTTAAATTCGTGCCTGCTTTGCTTTTTTTCGAGGCTCTGGAATTTCCAAGAAATATTTTGCAAATAATGACAGAAATAAAAATGCTATAAAAAGCGGCTTCTTATACATACTCGTATTTTATAATGTAGGTCAATGTTGGTAACTATTACTTTGATGTTAGAATATCCAGTCACTCAACGCCCAGCGTGCTCAGATGAAGTTCCTAGATTTGATTAGGTACATATTAAGCAGATAACAGAATTTTCTATTACAGTACAAATACAATATTCAATAGTTTTTGTTGTAGAATTTGTATGTGTAAATATTTTATTCTACGACTATGACAATGGGCAATAAAATTTCTGGTTTGTTTACATTGCAGTAAAAACAACCCGTCACTCATGTGTCTTTGCTACTGTGCACTCTTCTAATAAAAGGATGAAATAATAAACTCTCAACAGGGAGTCATCATATTATGTTTTAATGGACAGAGCTTTTAGGTTTAATAGGAAGTTACGTAAATTCTTAGTAAATAAAAACGCATTCAAAAAATAAATTGTTTATAGTGGTAAATCCGGATAAACCAAAGGTGCTCAGATTTACAAAAGAGGGTATAATCATTGTAAAACAGTTATTTTAAACAGTTATAATACCTTGTATAGCATTTTTCACAGATGAATATAATTTTTTAAAATTATTGTAATGTTCTATATTATTTCCGTTATATAAAGGTTTATTTTTAAACAAATTTCATGATATTTCTTGATCCAAATATCTTTTTCGGCGATTAAAGGTGGTACACTTACCAACGGGGCATTGCCTTGCCTCTATAGAGTACACGGGAATTAGGTAAAAAAACAGCCATTGTGGGAAAAATGTATACGTATATAAATTATGTTTGGCGTAATAATAGTTTATAGGGTTTAAATAAGAATCCGAAGAGTTCCCATCTCCCTGGTGAATGAAAAAACCTCAACTTGACCAAAAACCACCCCTAAAGACGAGTTAATGTTAATTTTTTACATTTTTCTCCGAAATCGTTTTTCCACGAGAAAATTTAAGGGAAAGAATAAAATTCTTTACTAAATTATACGTAAAAAATTTCCTACAGACTATGTGTCTAATTGACACCCTTCTCTCGCAATTTGGGTTCATAATAAGGGGTAGTTTAGCCCACTTGGCAACAAAATCGGTAGTCGGTAGTAGGTTCTAAACTGGCTACTTCTATCTAAAAAATGATTAAAACAAAAATTGTAAAGCAGAATTTTCTCTACAAAATAGATGCATCACACTGTTGCCTCGATTTATTCATTTTCCATTTTATTATTTTTTCCATATTTATAATTTTCCATTTATTTCCCACTATTTTCGTAAACGCCTATTTCGTAACTTGGACATTATAGACAGTTTACATAAGACATGATTATTTTAAAGCTTTAAACACTATTGCTTGACGATCTCACAAACAAGGCATCAAGAATCCAAGAAAGTGGTAACGGTTTGGGACACTGAAAATGCTTACGGTACACAGAGCATCGAACGACAACAGCGACTTTTAAAACTCCTTTCTCCAGAAATTTCTTTTGATGAAAACACACCACTTAATATTCCTTAATCAGCAATTTCAATGATAAAGTTCGTTTAACTTCGCATCTCGTTCAGAGATTTGTAGACGAAGGATACTACTCTTCCTGCTGAAGACGATGCTGATCTGTTAATCTTTTATTCTGCAGTTACCAAATCTCGTGAACATGAGACTGTTATCATCGTTGGACAGGATGCCGATCTTCTTATGCTAATGATTGCACTAGCTCCTAAAAATAAAGACACTCGATGTTTGAGGAATGCTCACGGGAAAATAAAGGAAATAATGTATAGTTCTTGTGACTTGAAGTCCTCGAATATTTTGAAAAAGTCTCAAGAAACTTCGCTCTTTATCCATGCGTTTAGTGGATGCGATATTTTTTAGCAGAGGCAAAGCACAAGCGGTAACTTTGCTAAACAGCAGGAAAGATCAAGTGCTGGAGAGCGATTTACACTCGCATTATGCGAAGCTCTAAAGAAAGATCGCATGGAAAACCATTGTTCTGGGCAGCAACAAAATCTATCTGTGTGTTTAGCCGAGAAAAATTGAGTTTTAAGCTAGCATGAATGGAATATATCCATATCGATCTTTTGTTGCTGACTCTACACAGGTGCAAAACCATTGTTCTGAACCGCAACAAAATCTATCTGTGTGTTTAGCCGAAAAAAATCGAGTGTTAAGCTAGCATGAACGGGATATATATATATATATATATATATATATATATATATATATATATATATATATATATATATATATATATATATATATATATATACAGTGACCGGCAAAAAGTTCGCAACATATGGGAAAAATTTTTATTAGGTGAGTATTGGAAAAACTTTTCCGGGGGATCGGTTCTGCATGTCCGATAACCTAAAAATCGATTTTGACATACGTCACGTGACCTCTGGTATAGCGTCAAATTAAAAAAAAAATTGTTAATTTACAAAAAGTGAGGTTAGTTGACGAGATATCAAAAAAAGTTATTTGAAAAAATTGCTTAGAATTAAATTTTAGGTCCTTGTGCAAAATTTTAAGATTTTATTTAAAAAAATTGGAAAACTCAATTTTTTTTAAATATTTTTTTATCGATTTACAAATTTCCAGTTTTTTTCGTTTAGATAGCTTGGCTAATGTAAAGCCCATGTATCTGGATGAAAATAAACGAATGTAGTAGTTTTTTCTACAATTGACAGGACAAAATTAAAAAAAACAGGGTTTCGCCGGACGCTAGCTGTTGCAATGATTTGTATCTAGCAGCAGTGTCAAGATTTTAGAGACATTTCAATGAGATTACATTGAGAAAACCTTAATCGTCTTAAATATATCTGAAGTTCGACTTTTTGTAAAGTTAAGGGGAGTAAAATAGATAATAAACAAAAAATTACCTGTTTATTTAATCGAAATTTCATAAACGAAAACCAATGTAAGAAAAACTTAAAAGTAGTCAAATTCTGTACTAACAACATAAAAAATCATTGTTTTTCCTTGGGTGCACAAAATTAAAAACTCAGTATGACCACCATTTCTCTCCATGCATACTATTGTTCTCGAGCGCAACTCTCGATTAACATTTCGGAGCATTTTACGATTTATTTGCAATACACAATTTCTAATGACATTCTCTAAATTTTGTATATTCCTAAAGGGTCGATGTTTGTACACAGAGTTCTTTAGGTATCCCCACATAAAGAAATCTAACGGAGTCAGATCTGGTGATCTCGCAGGCCACGGATTTTCAGAAAACCGTCCTATCCACTGGTTTCCAAATTCTTGATCCAGCCATCTCTTCACCTCATTTGTGGAATGAATGCTAGCTCCGTCTTGTTGAAAGTATAAATTTCTTCTTTCGGCTAATGACAAATTGTCTAAAAAGTCAGATATCTCAGTTTGTAGAAATTCTAAATATCGTTCTGAATTTAAATTGTCTCTAAAGAAAAAAGGTCCCACTATTCTGAGGTTGAAAATTCCGCACCACACATTAACCTTAAAACTATATTGGTCTTTACTCTGAATTACAAAGTCTGGGTTTTCGGTGGCCCACCATCTACAGTTTTGTGAACTGACGGTTCCGTTAGAGGTAAATGTAGCTTCATCCGAGAAAAGAACGTTCTTTGGGAAATTAAAATCTTCCTCAATCATACCCTGGAACCAGGCACAAAAATCGAAGCGGGCGTCATAATCCCTATCTTTTAATACTTGTACAAATTTAGGTTTGTACGGATGAAATTTGTTTCTTTTTAATATCCTCCGCACAGATCTTTCGTGAATGTTAGTGATCTCCGATATTTGACTAACTGCTAATTGGGGTGTTTCTGTGATCGACAAACACACATCCAGAGAACCTTCGTCACCTGTTACCGGTTTTTCATGGGAAACTTTATACTTATTTTCTACCGATCCCGTTTCTTTAAATTTATTGACTAGACGAGATACTGTGGAATAATGGAGGGATTTATCGGGGTGCCTCTCATTAAAAATTGCTGCTGTTTCTCTATGGCTTTTGTAATTATCTCCAGAAATTAAACTAATTTCTATCTTTTCCTGAAGAAGTAGTGTGGGTGCCATTTTAAGGAATAAAATATTAATAAACTTATGTAAAATATCAAACTTAGTAAGATGCGAGACATAAACCAATGACATAGGTTGAAATCAAACAAATTATAATTTGTTTGACATTTTTCTGTTGTTTTTAACCTACTAGATTATTTGGTTGTTTTAATTTCAGAGCCTGCTTTGGTAGTTTTAAGTACAACTAAATAGACTTGGTTGTTAAATTTATGTGCGAAAAATCTTAATAAAATCTTGATACAGTCATTTCATTAGATTCAAACCATTGCAACAGCGAGCGTCCGGCGAACACCTATTTTTTCGATTTTGTCCTGTCAATTGTAGAATTGTAGATCTGACTCCGTTAGATTTTTTTATGTGGGGATACCTAAAGAACCCTGTGTACAAACATCGACCCTTTAGGAATATACAAAATTTAGAGAATGTCATTATAAATTGTGTATTGCAAATAAATCGTAAAATGCTCCGAAATGTTAATCGAGAGTTGCGCTCGAGAACAACAGTATGTATGGAGAGAAATGGTGGTCATACTGAGTTTTAAATTTTGTGCACCCAAGGAAAAACAATGATTTTTTGTGTTGTTAGTACAGAATTTGACTACTTTTAAGTTTTTCTTACATTGGTTTTCGTTTATAAAATTTCGATTAAATAAACAGGTAATTTTTTGTTTATTATCTATTTTAATCCCCTTAACTTTACAAAAAGTCGAACTTCAGATATATTTAAGACGATTAAGGTTTTCTCAATGTAATCTCATTGAAATGTCTCTAAAATTTTGACACTGCTGCTAGATACAAATCATTGCAACAGCTAGCGTCCGGCGAAACCCTGTTTTTTTTAATTTTGTCCTGTCAATTGTAGAAAAAACTACTACATTCGTTTATTTTCATCCAGATACATGGGCTTTACATTAGCCAAGCTATCTAAACGAAAAAAGCCGGAAATTTGTAAATCGATAAAAAAATATTTAAAAAAAATTGAGTTTTCCAATTTTTTTAAATAAAATCTTAAAATTTTGCACAAGGACCTAGAATTTAATTCTAAGCAATTTTTTCAAATAACTTTTTTTGATATCTCGTCAACTAACCTCACTTTTTGTAAATTAACAATTTTTTTTTTAATTTGACGCTATACCAGTGGTCACGTGACGTATGTCAAAATCGATTTTTAGGTTATCGGACATGCAGAACCGATCCCCTGGGAAAGTTTTTCCGATACTCTCCTAATAAAAATTTTTCCCATATGTTGCGAACTTTTTGCCGGTCACTGTATATATATATATATATATATATATATATATATATATATATATATATATATATATATATATATATATATATATATGTATATATATACCAATCCATAGACTCAGCCGAACTTTTGTATCTATTTTGTTGCTGACTCTACACACATGAAAAACCATTATTCTGAGCTGCAAAAAATCTATCTGTATGTAGCAGAGAAAAAAGTGACAGAGGTGCAACAATTTTTGTTTTAATGTATGAAGATTTCTTATCTGTATGAAAATGGCAAAATTTTTATTACAAGACGGAAGCGTATGGGCTAATAAAAAGGGCGTAAGATATTTTTTATCCTGCTAAGTAGTATACAGTGTGTGTGTCACTAAAGTAGGCCTTGGATATATGACTCGGAAACTGGACAATCAAAAAACGGAATTAAAAAATTATTTTGATTAGAAGGCTCCAAAGTGTACCAACTATTCTTAACAGTATTTTATACAGTATGTCCACGGATCGGTTGGACAAGAGGACAAATGGACCAAAAAGTGAAAGATACAAAAAAGGTCATTATTTATAAAAGTTTTTGTATGCTTTAGAAATAAGATCCATCTTGGCAAAAATTTGTTTTTTTGGACAGGGTATGCAAAAAATACAAAAACATAAAATTTGGTTAAGAGTAAAGTTGCCTTTTTTTATATTGTAATGCAAAACGTTAAATAAAAAAGTTGTTTTAATTTTAAAATAATTCTTATTCCAAATTTTAGAGTAAAATGTTGAAATTTCTAACACATTTTTTAATTGATAACACCTTTGATATCTATGACGAATTTGTCAAAATAATGAAGATGTTGTCTTTAGAGCAAAGAAGATTTATAATCCAAAACTACAGAAATGGCGAGAATTGTTATCCCTACGTTATTGAGAAGTTTCAATAAAAGTTTCCAAATGTACAATTATGAAGAAGTTCAGTAGTTACATAAGTTAGTGATTTAAAAAAACCAAGAAAAGCTACAAGGAAAACGATGCTTCTACAGTATTAATTTTGCAATCTATTGATGAAAATCCTATTGTCTTTAAGAAAACGAGCACGTAGTTTACAATTGTGTAAAATAAGCCATATTGAAAATGTGTTTAAGGAAATTAAAATTCGTCTTTTGAAACCATACTGGGGTGGGAAAAATCCAGAGTGTAGAATTGCGAATCGCCGGGCCGTATGTATTTAAAAAAGTCAATGTTTGGTGCGCCATTTCCTATAACGGGATTACAACATATTTTTTTGATAATACATGTATGCTGGAGTCATTTTTGTCAGACAAGTTACAAGAATTGCTTCTTCAATATCGCCGAAATGTGTATTTTCGGCACGACGGGTGTCCTGCACATTATGCTGCAGAAGTAAGGGATTGGCTCAAATCGATGGATGAGACGAAATGGTCCAATTTTGTCGCCCCCTAGGAGTACCGATTTGACAATTTGTGATTCTCTGGGGGCACATTAAACAACTAACATATGACCCATTGAAAATGACGAGGAAATTTTAAAGCAGAGAATTTTAAGACCGATGGAATCGATTTTACTGGAAGAAATAAGAAGAACCTTTAACCATTTTTGACGTCAGTTAGAAAAATGCAAAGAATATGGATTATAAATATTATTTGCAGACAGATCTTTATTATTTTGACAAATACGTCACACCTTTACTCTTAACCAAATTTTACTTTTTGGTATTTTTGCATACCCTGTACAAAAAAAAACGAATTTTTGGCATCGTGGGCTTTTTGAAGCAAGCAAAAATTTCTATGAATAATAACCTTTTTTCGTATCTTTCACTTTGTGGGGTCCAGTTGGCCTCTTGTCTACCCCATCCGTGGACATACTGTATACAGAATGGGCCACGACCGTTGATTTAGAAACAAGTACGAGATACCATTATTTACATTTTAGAGCGATTAGGGATTTCCAAGTTACTGATAATCCGGCGAACTCTATGGTCCCCCACCTGCTTTTTTAGAATGATTGCACCAGGCATTCAGTTATGTGGCATATTTTCAGATTGATATGCTATACTAAAATATCACAATTACTGTAAGTTAATGTTTTCAATCCTAAATATCACCGGTATTTGTATTTGTATTTTAGTAATGTTTTTCTATTGCATGATGACGAAATTTAGAGTGACAGTGGCAACGTTTCTGTCTTACCAGAACACGTTTTTTTCCCGTATTCATTGATAATTACAGATTTGTCGAGGCGTAATATTTTATGTGGAACATTCCAAGCACGTCGGAATATGCGTGCGTAGTGAAATTTTAAGAGGTGTTTGGGTTTTCCTGAAAAACCTAATTCATAAACTTTGAGAAATGGTGTGCCAGTGCCAAGTGTGCGAAAAAATGGTTTTCATCTGGAATTGTCTTTTCAGAGGTGCTTGGTGGAATACAGAGTACAGGAAAGCCATTACAGTGACGCGCGGAAACGGAATTATAACGGTCGTTCTTTGTCCTACACACGCACAATGTATGAAACAAAACAAAAGGCTAGTTATGAATGAACGGCTTGGTCTCCTCTTACTGAAGGTCAACGGCCACGACAAAAATATGTAGCGACAGAGGCGCAAAAATGTTTTGTTTTATCAATGCTTGTTTACTGTATGAAAATAGTAACGGTATTTATTATTTTTGAGCATTAGACTAAGCAGGATGTGTCACGGTTATTGTGGTAAGCTGTATACTAAACATCATTAAACCGATTTGAACAACAAAACAAGCAAACATCGGTAAATGATTTTTACAAGGCTAATTTTTCATAAGTCATATACAGGGGACTCCACAACACAAATGCCAGTGTTCAATATATATAAAGGAATAACTTATACGCGAACAAAGCCGCGGGTAACAGCTAGTCACTTATAAAATGAATCCTCACCAAGCTTTCAGACAAACTTTAAGAACTACTAAAATTTATTTTATTCCATTGACTTCAACTCATAAATTAAGTGAATTTAGGAAAGTTCGCCTAAAACTTCCTTTGAAAGTTAAGTGTTTCCGTTTTGGAAAAGAATAATTTCCATATGAATTAAAGTCATTCGGTAACGTTAAGTTATGCTATTTAAGATTTCTACTTATATTGAAGGAAATAAGCAGCTTTAGAAAATTTTGATGAATGACTGCCAATTTCTTACATATTTTCTTACAAATTCTAGGTGAACTTAGAAGTATTTAAAAATATTATAACCGGACTAGATGATCCCATCGAATTTTCTATTCCCACTTCTGAATTAAAACGAACTAAGCGAGATTATTTAGTTCTGAAAAGTATAAATGATAAAAATGGGACTAATATATTATTCACCTTGGGTAAAAAGTCCGGGATTGCGTAATTATTGTAAAAACTGGACAAGTTCCGACAAATATTTCAAGTAAAAGTTCTAGGGCTTATAAAAATCTGTAGTTTAAAAACTAGTTGGAATATACAGGATTACTCGAAAAGTTGAGCCAGACCAAAAATTATATTTTCTTAACTGGAATACCCTATTTTTTGTTTTGATGTCTGATTCTGCTTAAAGTTATATACTCAATAAGAGGTAAAATTTTAATGGCGACCGTTGACACATGTCAAAATATTTATCAGCTTATAATTTAAACGTTCCCTAATTCAGAAAACGCCTCGCGGACACAGACAGTCGCTGAATTGATGAGAGATGGATATATAAACGGCCATACATTTACATGTACTCGACGAAGATACATCTAATCCTTGCAGCCGGAAAAGCATCAGCAGGTGGTATAAGTGCCGTACCTCACATCGAATGCCGTGTAGATGGGCATCCTTTTCTTACGCCTTTGGACCGGCATATCTCGTTCCGGCAGTCTTCAACCCGGCTTGTCTATTCTGCGTTGCTTGGCTATGTACAGAGCTGTTCTGTCCGATTTTGGTTTATGACGTGTGAAATCAAAGTTTGTTTTTAGGAACATTGTTGTTGGTTTTCGGTATTTTCAGAAAGCAATTGGCCATTATTTTGTGCTTATTAGACATTTTGGTAGTATATTGTTGGGCTTTGTGTATCTGTAAAGTGATTTCTTTTATTGAAAAGTAAGTACCTAGATAAACATATTTTATTTGTTTAAGAATTATCTAGACAAACATTACCCAAAAATTAATTAATATTATAGGAATTATAAGGTTATAAGGTATGTAGTTCAGTGGAAAATTTTTCGTTTTTAAAATCTCTTAAATTACCATATTCTTTAGATGTTATGTTAATCACGAAGAGAATATAATCGTAGACAATCTCACCCATGTAAAGCACCTCCGGTGCGCTCAAAAATGACGCGTCTTGTTCTTATTAATGTTCCGTGTCTGTCACATATCATTTGCTCTGAAACTATTTCACGTAAAAGTTTGAAATTTAGCACAGAGATAGATTGTGGTGGCCCAATTAGAGACGTGAAGTATAAAAAGTTGAATTTTGATTCTGGGGGATAATTTCAGGGGAAACTTTTTGAATGGTGTTTTTAGGGAAAACGCTTAAAAATTGCTGTCCCTCACCCTAACCACCAATAGGACCACTCAGAAAAATCTGAAAAAAATCACGAACATTGAAAATTAGGTGTAGATTGCGGGAGAATTACCAGGATTAAAAATATTTCTAACCATGTAAGGAACAACTTTTGCCCGTACACATTTTTTAAAATTTTTAATTTGGCCCCCTAAGCTCCGTACATACGCGATGTGATGCGGCATTAGTGCCGTCGGCGGCGGGAAGCGAGGCAGGTTAAGTAGGAGGTTGATGGCACGGAACACTAATTATGCAAGTATAGCTTGCACCAAAGTTCAAGTTGTGTAAAGAATGTTACTAGAAATGATATATGTCAACGGCCGCCATTAAAATCTTACATACTATTGAGTATAGGTTTAGTTTATGTAACACGCTTCTTATACCCTAACCGTAACCTAATATATATTTCCTGAGATATTGTGATGTTTGTGTAAAATTAAATAAGCTTATTATGCTAGAAATAAAGGTTCATAAAAAGTAAAAGGGAATTAAAATTCTTTATCTGGAAATAAATCTCGAATGTAAAGTGTCGATTAATAATTTGTGACTGACCAACGGCTATTGCTTTTATGAACAGCGCTCCTTTTTGTTAATATATGTACTTTATTACTGTTTGTAAAAGTTTAAACAATCTTTAAGTTTGTATTTATTTCTATTTTAACCTATTTGTAAAGGATTCAAAAAACATTTTGTTGTGATTTGTTTAATGTAGAACTTACCATTACTTTGGGGCGAACCTTTGAAATTTATTTCAAGATGAAGATTTTAATTTCCTTTTACTTTTTGCCGGGACTTTATGCCTAACAGAGAGTCGCGGCCCGTGGTTTTTTTTTCAAGGTGGGGCAAATTTTTTGGGTAACTAGTGATATCAACGTAACAAACGCAATACACTATTTAATTAATTTTCCTAGTTCTGCCATGAATTTATTTACCTACAAATAAACACAGCAAAAAACATAAAATACTAGAATTGCATTTTTGCTGACTTTTTTTAAATTACATGCAAACAGTTTCATGCACTGCTAAAGCCATTGTTAACGCAAGTACGCAAACGCAAGGACTATTACTACAATACTAGACAAAGCACACAACACACAGTAGTGGTAGGTGAAATTTCAAAGTTGTATCTAGATCTCTGTTCCTGCTTGCGAGACCTGTACCAAATTTAGGGGTTTTAATAGTGAGCCCCCTGGGAATGTTCCGATTAGGATTTTTTTTTTTGTAATTTGCGAAAAAATTGAATTTTTGCTCAGGTTGGGTATTTTATTTATTATTTTTTCTAAATAAATTTCACATCATTTTGTCGAGAATTTTTAAATTTTAAGGGAAAAAAAATGTGTTAGTTGAAAGTTATAGTCATTTGAAATTTTTTTTAAACCTAAAACATCACAACCTAGACCGCATGCCCGTGGCTTTAAATTAATAGACGGGTCGGGTGCTGCGTTACCAACTTATTGTCAAAGTCGTAATTATTGTAGGTTCTAATGATATATAGACACAATTGCAATTATTATTATTAGTAGTAATTACCTAAATATCTTAAAATAAAATTAGGTAAGCTCATATTAAATGTATAAATGTATCGCGAAAATTGTTCTTTCTAGCTTTGATGCTTTTTATACAGTCCATATACATAAAATACGGTTAGTCCCGAGCAAGCTTGGCTTGATTCCTTCTTGGGAAGTTTTCGTATGGAACTGCACTATTTTGAAAGAAAAGATAACATTATTTTTTGGTTTTAAAAATAAATTATCATGTAGATCATTGGAAATAAATTTAGGTGAGTGACCAAATGACCTTATGGACAAGCCGCCATAACCCAACTAAAATTGACAGTTTTCGAGATATTAATATACGGATGACAAAGATATATTAAAGAGATGTAAAATGTAAATGATTTTATTTAAGGCAAAGTTGTATGTTCTATCTTGGATATTTCTTTTAATGACTGTCATTGTCACCAGTCAGAAAAATTGAGGTGTTCCATTAAAAGAATCAAAGTTGACAGTTGTACAGCTTTTGTGAGTCACCCTGTATAATTCAAAATAATTTTAGAATATGCGCAAAAATAAAACTAAATCGACGTGTCCCAAGGTTTTTGAGTTAATTTTTTATTTGCGAAATATTGAATTTATTCCTTAATTTATCCCATGCAACTCTGTATATTGCTGCTTGCAGAATTTGTCTTAAATATCATCGAAATATTATTTATTTATCCCCTATTTCAAAAATTTATTTTTTACGCATTGCAATTTTTTACGTAATGCAATAATTATGCAAATGAAAATCAATTTTCCTTAGTAAAACGAAAATTTAACTCTGGCGAAAGATATAAAAGAAAAGTGATAAATGCATTGATTCTATAATTTGCCCCAAGTTTTCTGGAAACGAAGAATTGCCCGAATAGCTTTTGATTGGTTTACAAAAAAGTTTGCGAAAGTTGTCAACTGGTTCTTTCACCGAGTCTTTTCAAAGCTAAAGATTGGTCTTATCGGTACAGTCACTGAAAATATAAAAGATAATATTATAGGAAAGAAATGTAACTTTTTTCAATTTGTATATGTTATAGCATATTTTTTCTTTTTTTTTGGTTTATTGACTTTGAAGTTATGGCATACAGCCACTACAAAAAACTTAAGCAAAAATTAAAACGAATGAGGTCTTTCGCTAAACCTGAATTATTTAATAATTTGAATTTTCACTTCTTAAATCAAGGTATGTTACTGTACTTCACAATAATAAAAAGAATAAAAGAATCCTGAGTTGTTCCGTATTTTTTAAGCAAGAAATAAATTCTTTTAAAGTCAATTGCATTTTATAAATCTAGAAAATGACGTCAGGTGATTGTTCGTGTGCAATCGGCGTCTTACGGTTGTTCGGTCAGCGTCAGGGTCGCGTTTAAAACCTAACCTCGTGGCTCACCGGTCTGATCTGTTACGCCACTCGGCATTTAAAAGCCATATTTTTAATCACGTGACGGTGATATCAGTGCGTTGCACGGTGTATAACAAACACATTAAATTTGTGTTTGAAGGGTTGAGAAACTTTTGAATCTTCGTGAGCATACAGTGTGCCTTCTATAAATTTTCAGAGAGTTATCATATTTTAAGTACCCGTGACCACTGTTGAAAACAAATTATGTACAAAATGTTCGAAAAGTCTTAGAATGGACAAATTTTGCTATTAGTAAAGAATAGATACACCAAATTTTAGGTGTATCTTATTGGTTAATAAATCTACTTTGTCATCTAATTTAACTTTTTCAACCCCCCTTAGGGGCGACGCTAGGAAGTTGAGGTCAAAAATTTTAAATGCAACTCTATACCGCGTGGAACCTTATTCTAAGTGCCTTCAAAAAAGAATCATTTAAATGCAAACCCGAGGTCCGTATTTTAATTCGTTTTTAAATGGCAAGCCTTTCAAAATTACAAATCGTGAAAAAAAGTACAAACTTAAATACTTTTATTTCCCTTATTACTTTAAAAGTTGTTTAAAATGACCACCATGAACTTCTTGGCAGTAATAAAGTCGATTTTGGAACTTACTTCTCACATTTTCGAGAATGACAGGTGTCACTTCTTGGCAGACGTTGACAATTCTCTGGTTTGGCGGAACATCCAAATTTTCGGGCTTTGATAGGTGTACTCGTTCTTTTAAGTAGGTATCCCCAAAGGAAAAAATCAAAAGGAGCAAGGAGGTGGCCATTCAATAAATCCACGTCGCCCAATCCAGCGCTCGGGGAATTGATTACCTATTTAGAAATCTCCTGACTGGTAAATAAAAATGAGGACTTGTAGGAAAAATGAATCATAATCTTCATTTAAGCCTTTGGTAATTATTGATATTACTGGAAACAGCGAATTTTTTCATGAAATTTTGCACAGACCCTAATTTTGGGTCGTAGAACACGAATCCGAAGTCAGCTTTTGGCGGTCTCGTATGGTTTTTCCAAAAAAAATTTTTTTTTGCAAAACTTTTAGGTTAAATTTTAGGTTACCTTTTTTTTATAGATTCCTTTAAGTTTCGACACTTTCACTTCAACATATCTGTAAACTTATAATTTTTATTAGTTTTCGTCACACAAAACACCACATTTAGGCAAAAATAGCTAAGAAAATTGCTTTTTTCTATAGAAAATTCCATTTTATCGCTGCTAGATGTCATTATTTTGCCAGCTGTCAATTTTCCGGCGTTGCCACGTTGCATTTTATTTTCCCTAAAAGGGCAAAAAGATGACCCAAACCAACACCCTGGGGCACCGATCCCTCTTCGCCTGCGAGGAAAGAGACTGGTCAGGGCCCCTAACCAGGTGCTAACCCTGTTCCGACCTTAGGGGGCCCTCCGATCCACCGTTCGTATCAAAAACTTTTCTAAGTCGGTGAATTAGGTGACAGATCTAATATTTTCGATATAACGGTGGTATAACGGTGGATCGGAGGGCACCCTAAGGTCGGAGCAGGGTTAGCACCTGGTTAGAGGCCCTGACCAGTCTCTTTCCTCGCAGGCGAAGAGGGATCGGTGCCCCAGGGTGTTGGTTGGGGTCATCTTTTTGCCCTTTTAGGGAAAATAAAATGCAACGTGGCAACGCCGGAAAATTGACAGCTGGCAAAATAATGACATCTAGTAGCCATAAAATGGAATTTTCTATAGAAAAAAGCAATTTTCTTAGCTATTTTTGCCTAAATGTGGTGTTTTGTGTGACGAAAACTAATAAAAATTATAAGTTTACAGATATGTTGAAGTGAAAGTGTCGAAACTTAAAGGAATCTATAACAAAAAGGTAACCTAAAAGTTAACCTAAAAGTTTTCCAAAAACAATTTTTTTTTGGAAAAACCATACGAGACCGCCAAAAGCTGACTTCGGATTCGTGTTCTACGACCCAAAATTAGGGTCTGTGCAAAATTTCATGAAAAAATTCGCTGTTTCCAGTAATATCAATAATTACCAAGCCTTTTCCAGAAGATTTAAATAAAGAGATCCGTCAATAAAATAAGGACCAACTATTGATTGAGGATTACTGTCCGACCAATATCTGCAGTTGTGTCTATTCACAGTATCATTTAGAAAAAAAACTTGATTCGTCACTAAAACATATACGGTAAAGTAAGTTCTGTACTATTGCCATAAGATTTAGCATCTGCTCACAAAATTGTAACCTCCGGTCTGGATCATCCTCGTTTAGATCTTGCACAAGATGTACCTTGTATAGATGAAACTTAAAATTTCATGGACATTAAATTTACTCACACCTACCTCGATGGCAATTTTCCGAACTGACCGTTTTGGTTCGACAACAGCTGTTCCAAGAACTTGAACTTGAAGCTCCTCGGTTTTAACAGATGGACGATCGCTTTCTGGCGCATCTTTTGCGGTAAAGGAGAATCGGGCTTATCTGGAAAAACTCATTAAAAAGTCCAGCTGCTTCCTTAGAATTACGAAGAGACTGTCCAGAAAAAAAATACTAAATAAAAATACTAAAAATAACTAAAAAACAAATCAAACGTCTAAAGAACGGAAATGCAAACTAAGCATAAACAGTGCAAAACCTAAGGAAGAATGAAATTTATTTAAACAATTGAAAAAAAAATACAATTTCACATACAATATTTTTATCAGTTATTTGCATACTTTCTTTTAACATTATAGTGGAAAAAAATTCCTTTGGAACTTATTCGTTAAACTATTTTAATGCGTCAATGAAAAAATAATCAAATAAAATAATTTTTATTTTTAAAATTTGTAGGTCAAAAATGAATTGAGTGTACAGGTGTACAGACCTCGGGTTAGCGGTAAAATGTTTCTTTTTTGAAGACTTATGAAATAAGATACCTACTACGCGGCATAGGCTTGTAAACTTGTTAGGATTTTGCTTTAAAATGGTTTAGGAAAATCATTAAAATAAAACTGGATGGATAAGCATTATTAAAAGTGTATTATTTGCTCAGCTTGCTTAAATTTTAAAATAGCTGGTTATAGGCAGTGTGGCGGCAGTGGGAGGGGCATTATTAGACTGCACTAGACCTGCCAGGTACGAAAAACTTATTACGTAACTTACACCAATATACTAACCGTTCTACATACGTGCATTTCATAAAAAATAACTATTTATGCTAAACCATTTTTAATGCTCCCATTATAAACATAGTATTGTGACGTAGGTAGAACTTTTGCGATTTCTTATTAAAAAACTTATTTTGTTACTGTCTAACAAAGTACTCCAATTTCTTTAAGAAGAAAAAATGAAAAATCACCTGTACACGGTGTCCAAGATAAGGAGGGCCAGATGAGGATTTTGTTAATAGTTAGAAATACAAAAATGATGTTCCGAAATTTTTCATTTTCGAGTTATTTTGATAAAACTGATTTTTTAATGCAATTTTTTCTGGCGTAAATATGAAAGGTAGGGCAAAACTAATGAAACTTTTTTGGATCAACTTTTAATGAACTTAAAGATTACGTTATCATGTTTTTTATTCGACGCGTCTTTGGGCAACAATCATTAACTTAATTTTTTTAAATACGGTCCTGATTTTTGATGTCAAACTTTAGAAGCCCTTTTTTATTCTTAATTCAGCAGTGTACCACACATTATGGTTAAACTACGTGCTTTTTTGACCATTATTAAGAGATTTTTGCGATACGGTCCTGTCCCCTAGAACATTTCATACATTGTTCCAGCTTTTGTAATTTAATGAAGCCAATAATGAAGCATAGGTACAAAATCTTTTAAATTTCTTGTTTTAATTATTGCTTAATAATAAGAAAAATAATCAATTAATTACTGCTGGAAAATATCCCAAGATACCACACAATATGGTTTAATTAGGTTTTGAGCCTTTTTTGACCATTTTTAACAAATTTTAGGGTCGCACCGTACAGCAAGCAGGGAGTTGAACAGTTTTTAATTCCATTAAAGTATTGACATTCACTTTATAAGTAGGTACTATGAAAGATTAATTTAATAACCAACCAATTATTATTAACACTACACAACAAATAAATGAACAAAGGACATACATAAATAATAAAAAAAGCGAACCTCAAATCATTAGAAATTGTGTTTGCAGGAGGTGTTCAAAAAGATTGCCGTCATTTTTTAAACAGCATCTCATAACACTGTAGATTCTAGAACATTACTCAGTAGTAATTAACTGATTTTTTCTTATTTACAAGCCATAATTAAAATAAGAAATTAAAAAGATTCTTCATTATTTTCTCCATTAAATTACAAAAGCTGGAACAATGTCACAGATTCGAATGTTACGCTTTCAACGGTGACCCGATTTAGAGAACTTGTAAGGTGTCTACCGCCACCGTATTTAACCTGTTGCCAAACGTTGAATTTGTCGGTGCGAGCGTGTGCGAACGGCTTGGTGGAATAGATAGCAGGCAAATGATATTATTACATCAGTTTTGTTGCGTTGATTTTATTGTTTAAATTGTGGTTGTACTAGGTTGTAGTGTAATATAATTTTATATAAAATGCCACACAATATCATGATTTAATATTGTAAAATATAATCCATAATTTATCTGAATTAAAACCTACCTAACGCGTGGAAAATTCCATTCTCGGCATCGACGCTCGGAGCGACTGGCCGCACTGTCCGTATCGCCAAGACTGCGGAATCTTGATATAGGAAATTTATTAAGAGATTCGCATCTGGTAGGAGTAATCTGTGACAATGTATAAAATAAAATGTTCTAGGAGTCAGGTCCGTATCGCAAAAATTTCTTAATAATGGTCGGAAAAGACTCAAAACGTTATTTTATCATGATGTGTGGTACACTGTTGAATTCAGAATAAAAAGGGCTTCTAAAATTTGATATCAAAAAATCATGGCCGTATTTAAGAAAATGAAGTTGACGATCGCTGCCCAAAGAATCGTCGAATAAAAAAGATTATAATGCAATCTTCAAATTCATTAAAAGTTGCTATCCAGAAGTTTTATTAGTTTTGCCCTACCTTTCATATTAAAGCCAGAAAAAAATTAAATTAAAAATTGGAAAATTTAGTTTTTTCAAAATAATTCAAAAGAGAGAAATCATCCGAAAAATTTCGGAACATCATTTTATTAGTTCTTTAATTAGGCAACTTTTTTCCCATTTAACCAATTTTGTGTTTTTAACTATTAACGAGATCCCCATACTGGCCCTCCTTATCTTGGACACCCTGTGTAGATCGCTATATTAGCTTTGTGAAATTTTACTTTTGTAGACCTGTTCAAAACGAACAAAACTTTTATCTGATAAATATTATTAATAACTTATATCACAACTATACGCAGTTCAAAACTCAAAGATTTCCTTGATGCGGAATGTACTTTTCCAGCTTTTATTATCACGAAAACTTAAGTTGTGGGAAAGTAAAGGGTCCCTTGATTGAGACGTCTTCAGATAAAATCGGTCTCGTTCGCGAGCGTCATTACTGCCTGTTAGAAGCTGTGGTTAGAGCAAATTGATCGTGATTCGAGGAAACTCACGCGATTGGTCGCATTTTTATCCAGCTCTCTCAAGTTTTCGAAAGGCATTATCTAATTCCAAGATTTTATAGAAACCTGAGATATTGGAGAATTATTAAAATGCCGTCTGCATTATACTGTATCTACAATTAACCGATAAATAAAATTTTATTTATTAGGCTCTAAGCATTTTTTGCTCGATTCTAATGATCTACTTTTCAAGTTACATAAGTGGTCAAATATAATATATTCTGTTAATAACTTGGGTACTTCTTAATATTTTTTACAATTTTTGAAAAAATAAATAGGTATAGTAAGAATCAAGAACGGAAAAACCAAGAGCGTCATAACTGACAGAGACCGCATGTATTTCCTTTTCTCTCATCTTTTGAAAAGTGGGCATCAGAGGTGTGTTATGGATTATTCTTTATTCTTATGATAAAAATATGATATATGCTGAATGAACTGGCAACACTGCACCATTTTCACTTTGACCAAATCAGAATCGAAATAAAATCCGTCCCGTCAACATGCTAGAGATGCATTGCGCGTGCCTCTCCGATGTTGCCGAATGTAGAATATGGCCATGGAATGAAAACAAATCTAGACTTAATTACAATTTATTGGTATGACACGATATAATTAACATTTTATCAAACTTCGTTCTAATAAAACGACTTCGTTTATAATTAAGAATGCATCTAAGTCTAGAAAAGCTCCTTTCGACATCACAGCTTGTAACAGGAGCGAAACGAAAATGGTAATACAAGTCAGTATTTTTAGTTTTCAATGTCTCAAAAATATTTGTTATTTCCGAAAATCCTGGATTTCTTTCCAAGATTTTTGGTAGGTATGTACACTTTTAATATTTTTTTTTTATTTATTTATTTTAAAATTTTAATATTTCACAAATTTCGGTAATACATGCATTTAGCTTGTCCATGGTTACGTGAAATAAATTTAAAAAAAAAATTTCGACTTTATTTTTCGTTTTTTGACATCTGCGCAGTAGACCAAAATGCGCACGAAATTTTGGGGGATGTACTCTGGTGTCTACATTCAAACCGATTCTCTTTTAAAAATATATATCCATTAGTAAAGCTAAAACTACAGAATTGAAGATATTTCTACGATTTCTGTGATGTCTTACTTTTTCCAATATTCCTAACTATGTGACATTTTAACACCGCACAAAAAGAATATGGGATGAAACATCAACAAATTTATTAGAAAAATATAAACGCTATTTAACAACCATTTCTTTACTCATTAATTTCTCCTTTTCCCTTTACAATTATTTTTCTTTACCCTCTCAAATTTGTTATGTACCAAAAATCCAAAAACTCTTGTAACCATAATTATTATGTGTGTAACAAACAATTATTTTAATATAATCATTAAAGTAAGCCGAGCTTTATTCGGGGGGAACAATAAAGATCCATGTCGAAGATCGGTCAACACTGCGTGAGTGAATTCTGCAGGTTTCGCATGTCGGCACAGTGTACCTAAGGGTGTGCTTTGGAGCTTAGCCCAAAAGTAAAATTAACCCCCTAAAAATGTATTACCACCAACCCTGTACCTACTATTGGCTATGGAAGCCTGCTGTCATCAGCTGAATTTTAACGGGGAAGAAGGGCTCACTAGACGACAAAATTGATAAAGATGCCAAATAACAAGATATTGAAGACAAAGACAAAAGGAAAACATTCCTCTCGGCAAAGAAATTTTCGGAGAGGACTGAGGACACATTTTCATTATATTCTGTCAACATAAAAAATGTTGGCAATTTATTTATATTGTGTCAACATCAAAAATGTTGGCAATTTATTTACACCTATTAAGGTGGTTGTATCATGTTCTCAGAACATAAAAATTAAGTTGTGCCGATATTTTGTAAAAAAAGAAAAGTGAAAGTTAAGAAGTTGTTTGTTTTATTTCAGCGCAAAAATCTCCACACAAAACATTTTTTAAGCCCCGAGGGCATGTAGGGGATAGGACTGCCCTATGTATGCAAATAATCGCAAAATACTTTTTCTATATACAATGTAACACTAACAACTAAGTTTCCCACTACGTAGGACGACTATGATGGGTCCAGTTGTTAATGGAACAAATCAAATTCCGTTCCTTAGCGATGACGGTGCATCAAAGAACGAACTGGGATGTCCGCAACTTGATTCAGATAGCTAATAGTAATTTTTTTATTTAGCCAATAGTAATTTTTTATATTGAATTATAAGACGCTTATATGGTGATATTAAACAAAATTTGTACATAAAGGTACATATTTTTAAACTTTGCACTAGGTATACGAGTATTTACGAAAGTACAATTGGCCTAAAATCAATTTTTCAAATTTTTGTTGATGCACTTTTGAAAACTACATTTTTTTAGAGAACATCTTTTTCGAAATTCAATTTTTTCGGATAGTATTAATTTTTTTAAGCAACGACTTGTTGAAAAAGTAATATACGAGAAAGTAACGTACCAAACCTAAGGAAACCTGATCAAACCCAAAAAAGGTTCGTTTGGGTTTGTTAAGGATCTTTTTTCATTAACATTTTCCAAGCTACTAGAGTTCATAATTTAATTTTCTAAATATTGTTTTCGAAAAAATATATTTTCGAAAAATGTACCTGTTTTAAAAATTATTTGTTTGGAGATATTTTTGAAAAAATGTACTTTCGAAGTACGGAGAAGATATTTTCAATATATTTCATAAATCCGTTCCCTAAAACGCATCTTTGAAAAAGCGGTCAGGACATTTTTGAATAAATGGAGGTTCGAAGTATGTTTTCGAGAAAATATTTTTGAAAAATGTCAATTCACTTTCGAAGAAGCTGTTTTTCGGAAAAAATTACTTTCCAAAGTACAACGTAAACAAAAATGATTAGGTTATTTGTCTCGTTTAGAAGCCAACACTATCCGGAGCAAAAGATAAGATCGCTGTGAGATGTGTAAGGACTGTTTTCAGAAACAATCTAGAAGCGTGTAAATCAAAAATACCAAAAAAGGCTTGCATTTCTTATATTACATATTAGTATTGATCTATTATTCAAATTTTTTTGATATAATTCATTTCAAAGACCTTACACAGATGGCAAAATGATTTATTTTGTTTATAATATTTTGTAGAATATGTAGAAATGGTTAATGTTATAAGATTCATTTTTTAAAAATTTGCTATTGAAATTCTTCTTGTACAAGGCTCGAGGGGGGCGCGCGTCCCCTGTGCCCAGTGCCCCCCCCCCCCTAAATCCGCCACTGTAAACTATTCACATCATGGTCATTTTCTATATTCCCATTTATATATTCGATTTGGATTGTTCCAGAAGTTTTCATTTTGAATGTTGTTGCTAAAATTAACTTCAATTTGCTAACGCCATCAACGAATTTTATAATATGAAGAAACTTTTATCAAAAATAAAATTTTCTAAGAAATTAGAAATAAAAAGGTTTATTATTATAGTGCCAACTTTATGTATGACACTGTATAAACTAGACTATTTTATCATATTACATTACATAATAAATTCGTATACTTTAACGGGTACCTATGTTAAAAGTTTAGGTATCCCCCAAGTGAGCACGAGGCATAAATAAAAAAAAATGCTACGTTACACTTCTTCTAGCATCTGAGGTGGCTCTTGTAGCAGTTGTGTATGGACCAGTAGAGATCACGTTTGAAAGCGATGACAACAAGATTGAACGATTCTTTATTCTTCCTGGGTTCTGGAAGCGTTGGACCAAGATTTTGTCACCCCGGTCCACAGTGTTTCCTCTATTATAGATCAACTGGATATAATATCAAATAGAAAAAGTTCAAAAATGCACTAAAATATAATGTAAATAAAAGATTATTTATTTAGCCACTATGAGTTACGCCTTAAATATTTTTAAACGATCGTGGCACGCACGTATTATACACGAAAACGATGCCGAAAGTCGCATAAAAAGTAACGTCGCTGTTGACTCATTCACTACTTTATAATAAATATTTTTTTGTGGTTGTTTATTTGTTAAGCTTGGTGAAAATTATTTTTTGTGTATTTATTACAATGTCTTCGGGTAACACAGGTATGCATTCAATTTTAGTTTTAGAATCATACATGTGATTTTAAAAGTATTTGATAAGAGGGATAAAATAGGAATGAATTTTTATTTAACTTATTAAAACTGTTAAAAGGCGATATCTCAAAAATGGTTTAAAATATTTTCATAAAATTTTAATAAGGATGGAGGTGGGGGGACATATATACATATATTCTTGACATGTGCCCCCCCCCTCTCTATTTTGAGGGATGGGGGCAACTTTGGAATGTTAAATGGAACTTTTATTTATAAAATTCGAATCTACGTAAGTGTAATTTTTTTTTGATTTTCACTTTCGGCTACCGAATAATGATTTATTAGGTTATAAAATAAAAAACATATATTTGCTTGAGAAGTTGTTCGAAATGTCCCCCTTCAACTTCCAAACACTTTCTCACTTTTTTCAAAAATGAATCTCGTACCCTCTGTAACGTTTCAGGTGTCACTAATAAGCAAGCAAAGCGGATTCGGTCTTTCATATCATCTAAAGTTGTAGGTCGAGTCGTCTTCACTTTCTTCTGTATAAAACCCCACAAGGAAAGTCAAGGGGATCAAATCCGGGGACCTAGCAATAAACTGAGAAATAATCGTTAGAAAGTCGAAATTCTGAACTGACTTAAGTAAAAATAACATGGCAACGAATAATAATTTTGAAATGAGTGCACTTGATTTATTGATAATATTTATTTAGTTTTTAAATAGGTACCCTCTATAAAGAATAGATGTCTTCTCGTTTTCTCCTCTGGCTGAGATTTACTTACTATTCATTTTTATACACTATTATATCATTGGATATTACAAACATAAATAAAATATTTTTGTCCAGCTAATCCCTATATAAAGGAAACACTGTGCGGTCCCAAGATTAACTGGAGAACTTGCGAAACGGATTGTGGCAGCATAGACCTGCACCTATCATTCGGTTCAATATATTGTAATAAGTTTCAGTAAATATATATTGAAGTGGGAAATACTATCGCGTCATAATTGTGGATTGAATTGGTACCTGAAGGGAGCAGGTCAAAAATGTAAAGACAAGGTGGGTGCCACTACTGAACTTTGGGGTAAGCTTAGTGACATCGATAAGGCAAAAATGTGTCGAATGGAAAGAAAGTCAGCGATCCAGGCACATGGTTTGGGAGGAGGCCGTACGAGGGAATTTTGTTAAGAAGGGCACCATGGCATACTTGATTTTTCCAATGTTGCCACCCTAATCAATAAATGTCTCGGTAATAAAAAATGGCAAAGTTGAAAATTATTATAAAAGAGCCTTTGTTCGAAAAGAGATTATTTCCATTTATATCGACGGAAACTTAATTTCTGATTGTCACCATTTGCATTCTAACCACAACACTTAATGGCTGCTTTTTCGCTTCAATCAATTCGATTGCCGTCGAACGTAAGGGTGACTGAATCGCCTCTCGAGAAGCTGTAATTGAAAAACCGATGCGCTGCTCTTAAGTGGACCCGTGCTGCGTTCCAAATCAGGAAATGTATTTAGCTGATTCAATGAGCTGATAATCGGCTAATGATAATTGGGTATTATTTACAGATTCGGTATTTTTTGTCTTTGATGGGGTGCAAAGCATTTATCGGGTAGAGTAACATTGGAGCTAGGGCGTATGGCGCTAATATTACACTTGAACACTTTATTTACTAGAGCGCTTACCATTTTCTATGTTATTTTAAAGGTCAGTTTTGAATTTAACATATCTTGAGTTTCCAGACAAAAGTTTTTGTAAGCGTTCGTTAAAATGTGACAATCTTTCAGATTTATTATCATAATACAGGTCAAAATAATATTTTAAGTCGTAGTTCCGATAAATGCCTTCCTCGTGACCTCATTCTTAAGAAGATTATGCACCTCAAAAGGAGCAAGTACTTTTAAAAAGGTTGGCTAGGTTTTCTTAGGTTTGTAGACCTGGTGAAATATAAGACACTCTTCGTTGATTGATAAAAAATGCAGTTTTGCCAATCAGAAAGTTTTTTAATACAAATAGACGAGGAAGATATTAAGATTAAGCGTATCTGATACTCTACCAAATTTTTAATAAAAGCTATATAAATTTAATTGGAGTGTTAAACACTTTCTTTAAAATTTTGTTACGCCAACGTGTACCAAACTTGTATGTTTTTTTATCCACAAAATAGTGTTCTATTTTGAAACGGAGTTTCTCAAAACCGATTAGTCTGATTGTAAGATCATCAACGTAGGTTTTCCATAATAATAGAAGTTTAAATTAAGACACATTTAATGTAATATATATCGCATAGAAATCTTTGAAGTTTCGAAGAACCACACGTTTGCGAAAGGTAAACTTTTTGGTATACGATCCGTCAAAATAGCCCCAGCCATAAGAACCCTGACAATAGAGCCTCGACGGGACAGCCCAAACACAAAACAGCCTGTGCCAAAATAGCCCCGACAAAATTAAGTAAATTTTCTAATCCATATCTAAAGAAAATTTACTTAATAAATTTTCCTTAGATTTGGATTAGGCTACTAGTACTATTGTAGTGGCACTGCAATCAAAAACGAGCTCTACGCAAACAACAAATATTTTTATTGACATCATAAATGAACCTTTCGGGTCAGGTGTATTGAGTAAAGGCAACTAAATAAACATGCGAGGTCGTGCTGTCTATTTTTTGTTAGACACGTGACGAATTGTAAACAATACAATTGATCACATGGCTGTTAAAAATTGCGAGCGAAAAGATTGATTTTAAGAACTTAGTACGAAACAGCCACGCGTGCTTTAGGCAATATCTGACTTCACCTGTAGGCACGGCAAATGGATGCTATTTAACTTGTATTAAATAATACCGACAAGACAACAACATTTTTAACTACATTATCCTAGTAATTGTTCACTATTTGTTCGATTGTAGGTTGTAGAAACTGTCGACCAACCAAGATAGCCTTTAGAGTAACAAATTATGGAAATTACTTACATGTCTCGTAGGTATTTTGAAATTAAACAATTACGTTAGAAAATGAAAAAGAAATTATACAAAGCTTCCTTTAATCACCTTGGATAAAAAAACTTAATTTGTTTTTGTTACTAAAGCCAAAAACTAATTATACATAATGTTTTGCTGTCGGTTATTAAGTTTTTGTTAGTTTTAACTCTTTATATTTCCAGAAAGTAATTTTTTACACTGTCAATAAAATCCAAAGTATATCTGATCTTAAATCATCACAGTTATGAAAACTATATCCAGGTATATTAATTTAAAATATTCTTGATGAACAGTTTATACCAAAAATAATAAACAAACTAATTATGACTGCATATTTTGGTATGTTTTATTATAATATTTATAATACAACCTGGGACTCAGTCGTCGAGGTAATTTTGGTTCACGTAAACGTTCAATGTTTGTGTGTATATGAAATTATAATAACCATATGTATAAGAAGTGGGCCACTTTATTCAAGTACAAGTACTTAAGTAGACTTGTTTATAAAATAACTATTTTAAACACATTAAGTGGTCGGTATTCCAACGCTTTTTTAAGTGGATGGGCTTCCTTGTATTAAATTGGGTACTTGGTTATGGAATAACACCACTAAATCATCTTTCACAGATAATAGATAATCCTTTTTGACGTAGTTGCTTTCAAGTACTAATAATTTAGCCTTCGAAGCTGCCAATTTCTTTTATAATACCTACCTAAGTACAGCTTTTAGTGTTAAGTATAAAGCAAGAATTTTCCAAATAATTTGTGAAGAGGTCAGTGTTTTTAACCTTAGAACTCTATTCTACATCATGTTATTAATGTGTATTTTAAAATATTGTATTAATTTGAATATTTGAACAAATTTAAAAAAAAAACTGAAAATGTATATTGAAAATTTGGCTTTTAGTACAGGTTGTTCCAGGGGCGTATTATCCAACAAGTCCTAGGAAGCCCGGGCTTAGAGCTCAATATTTTTAGGGGAGGCGCGCCAGCGACACACTTTAAAAAATAAACAGAAAATTAGAAAAAGAAACAAAAAAAAGGTAATAAAAATAAAAGAAAATTATAATTCAAAATAACTGTTAAAGGATCTGTAACTGCAATGCCCACCTAGTCCTCAGTTTGTATCCTAGTAGTTTCTTACAACTTTAATACAGCAGTACTGAAGATCTGCAAAATTCTTTGCATGAATTTTCTCTCATTAAATAATAATAAAATTTGAAAATGCACATTATTTCGTCTTTTGTCAGCAGTAGCACATAAGTTACATTGACTAGTCAGTTTCACTAAAAGTCAAATTATAGCATATTTGGGTGCTATGATAACAATTAAGTATAATCATTTTTCCATCCTGTAAAAAAATCATCTTACACGTGAAATCTTCGGCTCAGTTTCAGTATAAAATGTTATTTCTGGTTCTAAAGTTGTAGTAAAATTAACGTTTCGTTTAAAGCACCATACACTTACAACGGTATGCTACGTTATGACGCCACTTCGAGGGAAAGTCTTAAATTGACTAGGCGCTTACATGAGCAAATGAAATATGACAATAATATTTTAATAAACGTCAACTCAACACACTACCCGCCAATAAACTGACCTGTAATTATGTACAAGGGGTGCAAGCGTCTAGTCAATTTAGGATTTTCCCTCGAAGTGACGTCATACCGTTGTAAGTGTATTGTGGTTTAAAGTAGGTATATTTATGCGAAATAATTTTTAATTTTAAATATTTCAAAAACGATTGAAAAACCGCATACGGTATGTTATACAAAATATGTCTAGAACTTCTACTAGAATCCAATACCATCCAATTTAAGATAAACGGGAAAATTGATGTTTTATACTATATTTCTTTATTCGATGCACATTGTTTTGCTGATAATGTACCTATATGAATGATCCATAAAAATCCCAAAAACTTTTATATTCAACATTTTTTCCTATCTTTAAAAATAAAAAGGTATATGTCCTGTTCACTTGTATTTGGTACATATTTATAAAAGAAAAATCTAACTGACTGACTGACTGACTGACTGACGACATATCAACGCATAGCCCACACCGCTGGGTCTAAAAACGTAAAATCCTGCACAGATGTTTCTTATACAGGGTGTCTGGAAAAGGTCTGTACAAAATGCTACCACGTATTCGTGAGACTAAAATAAGACGATTTAATCCAACTTACCTATATCCAAAAGTGTTTCGTTAGGGAGATACAGAGCCCCAAAGGGGTACTTAACGATTTACTTTTTTGGCTCTAACTTTTGAACCGACTTGTATAATGTAATGAAATTTTAATATTTTATGTTGGCCATAAAGACTCATAAAACCATACTACAGTAGATGTTTGACATCGTCGGGGAAGTCAGGAACGGACTTGCCACCACACTCGTTGGGGCAAATTTTTGACAGGTATCATTTTACAGAGCTCAAAACTGATTTTTTAAATACTTTGGTCATTCCTCTTTGAAAAAGGTACTCTACATTTGTTTCGATAAAATTAGCCGTTTTCGAAAAAATTAAGGTTTTGTATAACACGTTATTGAAATAATACTACAATACTACAATAAAACACCAGTCGTTTTTATTTCGTTAACAATGTGTTATTGACAGGTAAAAGTTAAATCATAAAAAGTACTTAAAACTGAATCTTTTTGATATTTCAGAAATCGCTTAACCAGAAAAATGTTAAAAATGTGAAAGCTCTCCTTTTTCTTGTTTACTTGAGCAGATTTTCGAAGTGAGCGCCCTGTACCTCTATACATTTTCTTATCCGACTGATGTTTTTTTGTTGTACTTGAAACAACATTCCAGGATTGTATCGAATTCCGTTGCAATGGTGTGTTATTCTTTCTATCAGGTTTTCTCTGGTGTGAACTGGCGTTGAATATACAAGACTTTTTAAAATTCCCCACAAGAAGAAATCTAAAGGAGTCATGTTGGGCGACCTCAGTGGCCATACAATAGGCCTACCTCGACCTATCCATCTATCACCTAAAGTATTTGATAAGTGCTGACGAACTAAATTTCTAAAATGGGGCAGTGCACCGTCGTGCATAAACCACATCTGATTTCTAATTTCTAAGGGCACATTTTCTAATAAACCGTTCAAGTTTTGTTGCCAGAATTGCAAATCGATGGCACCATTTAATCTGTCTTCAATAAAGAACGGTCCAATGAGATGATTCCCAATAATCCCCACCCACACGTTAACCATAAATCTTTGTTGATGCTTTGTCTGTTCTATTGCATGGGGATTTTCTTCATGCCAGATATGCAAATTATGGCAATTTATTACACCGTCTCGGGTGAAACCGGCTTCGTCCGTGAACAAAACAATACTAACAAAATTTGGATTTTGCCTAAATCGTTGAGAAATGAGAAAACCAATTTGCGTAATTTACTCTTGCAGGATAATCAGCGGGAGACATGGCATGTACCTTTTGGACGTGATACGGATGTAGCAGTTGTTCTCGAAGGGTCTCATGAACAACCCACTTTGTCCCATGAACTTGAACCGACAGCTTTCTTACACTATTAGAGGGATTTTCAGCAATCTCATCCAGAATTTCCTCCTCTAACTGAGGGTGTCTTGCTCTTCTTGGAGGCCCTTCCCACCACGGCGCGGCAAAAAACTTCCTAAAATGGATTAGCAAAAGATTCGCTATTTTTAGCATTTTTTAATTTCACTTGACTTTTTACCTGTTTCTCTTAAGCTACGATCCACCATTTCAAAAGTTCTTCGGTGCGGTAAATGTCGATTTGGAAATGTACCAGAATAAATTCTTCTTGCCTCCACACAATTGCCAAGTGCTTGTCCATAAATTAGATGCATGTCAGCATATTCGCTATAGGAATTAAGCTGGATTTATAGACTAAGTTGAGGTTCAGTTGAGGTTGAGGTTCGCAGTTCGTGTAGTTGAAAGTTCGCAGTTGAGCTTTTGGGCCATTTATAAACACAGTTCACTGCTTTCATTTCATTGGTCCGGGGTAAAGTGACGTTAATGACAACTGTGACATCATAAACATATTTAGAAAAAATAAAAAGCACACAATCCACAATCGCAATATTTGGAAAAAAATATATGGAAACACAGGCACACCAAACGGAAAAACAATTGTTTTCTTTACAAAATGATGGCAAATGATCGGCAGAGGTGTGGCTTCACCATCACGTGTATTAATTCTGCGTTTTGATTGGTGGGAGCCCAACTGCACCAACTGCGAACATAAAATTTGGTTATCTCGAACTTTACGCCAGCGTAATGGAAACTTCTGAACTGAACTGAACTGAACTTTGTTTATAAACGAAAGTACGCGTTTGCGTTTATTTATCTTGATCCTCAACTTCAACCGAACCTCAACTGAACCTCAACTGAGTTTATAAATCCAGTGTAATGCTCCATTACTTAATTCTGGTATAATCAGTCAGACAATTTTGAAAAGTGTTGTCAATAACACATTGTTAACGAAATAAAAACGACTGGTGTTTTATTGTAGTATTCTGATAAAATTATTTCAATAACGTGTTATACAAAAACTTAATTTTTTCGAAAACGGCTAATTTTATCGAAACAAATATCGAGTTCCTTTTTCAAAGAGGAATGACCAAAGTATTTAACAAAACAGTTTTCAGCTTTGTAAAATGATACCTGTAAAAAATTTGGCCCAAAGAGTGTGGTGGCAAGTCCGTTCCTGACTTCCCTGACGATGTCAAACATCTACTGTAGTATGGTTTTATAAGTCTTGAAGGTCAACATAAAATATTAAAATTTCACTAAATTATACAAGTCGGTTCAAAAGTTAGAGCCAAAAAAGTAAATCGTTAAGTACCCTTTTGGGGCTGTGTATCTCCCTAACGAAACACTTTTGGATATAGGTAAGTTGGGTTAAATCGTCTTATTTTAGTCTCACGAATACGTGGTAGCATTTTGTACAAACCTTTTCCAGACACCCTGTATAATGTAGGCACCTACTAAGGAAGGGTTTTTCAAAATTCAACCCCTAAGGAGGTGAAAAGCTTCATAGAAGTACTCAAAAAAATAAAAGTTTAAACACGTATTTTACTGTTTTTAATAATTCAACCCCTAAGGGGATGCAATAGGGGTTCAACGTTTGTAATTATCTAAAATTGTTATACGGTTCTAAGGTATTACCTTGAAACTACGTGAAATTACACTAAAAAATAAAGACATGTTTTATAACTTTTAAGAAATCAACCACTAAGTGGGTGAAATGGGGGGTTCGAAGTTTGTAATCTAATTATTGCTACCACGCGGACGAAGTCGCAGGCGAAAGCTAGTAATTTATAATTGAAGACCTTAGAGCAACAACGGTACAAGCCACAATCTTCTCCAAAATGAGTTATATGCATTTTTCACATCAGTAGGCACCTACTTACCTAAGAAATAGAAGTTATCACTACTGTAATATAGATGGCGCCACAAACTACCAATGTCCTTGTTGCTTTTAAAATAACAGTAACCATTTTAAGTGTAAAAACGGTACAAACCACATCATTTACATCATGGCGGCGCCAGGCAGTACGACGACTCGACAAAATAAATCTTATTATGAAGACTCTGAAAGTGATCGTGGTTCAGATTTTGGGTCTGATGATAGTGTACGGGACAAAGATTATGTACAAAGTGATACTGAGAGTGAAACAACTTCAGGAGACGATGGGCAGGTAAATAATTAAAATATGTGGCTTATCCCCTTGTTAAGTAAAATTATTGTGGCTTAAATTTCTTTTTTTAAAACATTCAATAACGATGTTGTTATATTTTCTTAACGCTAAAATGTCACATTTGCTTATTACTTGTTGTATAATGTTTCCAAAAATAGATATTATGTTCACGTTGTATATTAATCTAAAGAATAATATCTAATTGTGGCTTATCCCCTTTATGCCTTAAAAAATTTACAAAAGGTATGATTTTGCAATTTAAAAAAATAATGACGAACTAAATGTTTTTCAGCATTGAATTTGATATGAAAATGTTGTACATATGACTAATGAAACATATCTGACTTGATATTGTTATAGTTAAAGACTCTATATAGTAAATATTGTAGCACGATTTTAACGCGGTTTTTCTTTTTTAGGAAAATGCTTTATCTAATATCACGGAAACCGAAAATGGTTCTCTAAGTAAAAGAGGTTCTCTGCCCACACCAGATAAAGCTCCTCCTTCAAGATGGCGCAAAGCAAACCTTAAAAGGCAGAGTAGAAATAAAAGAAAAATCAAACGAAATTTGGGTCATACCTATGTAAATAAACGACAAAAACAAGTATCTGAGCGAGAAATTGGACCCCCGTGTAACTGCAGCCGAAAATGTCGGGATGCTTTGGAAGGAAAAGAAATGCAAATCTTCAATGCTTTTTGGGACTTAGCAGATTACAACAAACAGAATATTTACCTTTTTTCCCAAATGAAATCTGTTCCAAAAAAAAGGGCATACCCTAAAAAAACAAAAAGAAATGTATCGTCGCGCAAAGTCTCAATACAATATTTCGTCAAGATAAATGGCATTGACGTCAAAGTATGCAAACAAGAGTTTCTTGCAGTTCACGCACTTCAAAATTCAAAAAAAAGAATTCAACTTTTGTATGAACAGATGAGCGAAGGTGCTAGTACCCCAAAAACGGATAAACGTGGCAAACACCAGAACAGAGCGAATAAGATTAGTGATAGTGATCTTGAAAACGTAAAGACTCACATTAAGTCCATCCCTAAATATACAAGTCACTACAGTAGACAAAAAAATCCTAATAAGGTATACATAGATCACGACTTATCCATTTCTTCTCTCTACCATGACTACTACCTTGAATGGTGTAAAGATAAAGGTTTACATCCAGTAAAAGAAAGCTACTACAGGAACGTATTTTGCAAGGAATTTAACATCGGTTTTAAACTTCCCAAAACGGACACTTGCAAAACCTGTGACTTTCTCAACATTCAGATTAAAAATGCTATGAGTAAAGGAGAGTCAGCAGACAGCTTAAAGACTCAACTTGAACTACATCATCGTAGGGCAGAAGCGTTACAAAAAAGCCTCAAAGACGAAATAGAAAATGCTAAGCAAACAAAAGACACCCTTGTCATAAGTTTTGATTTAGAACAGGCTCTACCTGTACCAAATTTGACAGTTGGGCCTGCTTTTTATCTACGAAAAGCATGGACATATAACCTTGGTATACATGACTGTATTGAAGATATAGGGTACATGTATATGTGGCCTGAAAACTTGGCAAAGCGTGGCAGCGATGAGATTGCTAGCATATTATATAAACATTTTAAGGAAAATCGCAGTGAATATAGAAAGCTCGTTGTATATAGCGATAACTGCACTGGGCAGAATAAAAATTGGACTGTTGTATGCTTATGGCAACAACTAATAAAAGAAAATATGTTTGAGACTGTAGAGCATAGATTTCTAGTAGTCGGACACACGCATCTTCCATCTGACCGTGACTTTGCTATTATAGAAAAGTATAAACGCCACTATTTAAAACAAGTATATATTCCTGATGACTGGTATCAAGCTGTTTTAAAAGCGAAAAGGAAAAACCCTTTCAAAGTGATCGTCCTTCAACAACAAGACATTTTGTCTTTTAAGGACTTACAGCTGCAAATTACAAAGAAAGCTCAAACTGATAATAAGGAGAAAGTTAATTTCAGCAAAATCTGTGCATTTAAATTCGTACAAGATAGTCCAAATGTAATGTTTTTAAAACACCTTTGGAATGAAGAATTTAAATCTGTTAATATTGGTAAAAGAGGTATAAGAACATCAGTAAACCTTACTATAAGAGATTTAAAAATCAAATACGATGCTCCTATTCCATTAAATCCAAAAAAAATTTCCAATCTTTTAGCACTTCTAAGGTACATACCGCCGATTTATCAAAACTACTACACGGAGATTGGCGTTGTTGAAGATAATAATATAGGTATTGCTAAGGCTACAGATGATGATATTATAGAACATTTGGACAACTTTAGCGACATTGAAGACGAAAATTAAAATACCTAGTTCTAGTTTGTCTTTACTTGTTACTTTGTTACTACTTACTACTTAATACTACCTACTTAAAATATCTGTTTTTGTTCTCATTAAAAAAAGTATATATTTTTTTAATGTGAAAAGGAAATAAGTCGTTAAGGCAATATTTTTCAACTTTAGGTATATTGGCTAACTATGAAAATGTTGATATTTTCTTCCATTAAAAGTTTCTGTTTATTTTAAAATGTTTACTATTTACTTCTTGTTATGAACTGCTTATGGCAGTACATTTATGATTTGGCATTTCTAAAAATGTTTTAATGGTATAAAGGGACAAGCCACATTTTTTTTCATAAATTAATTTTTTCAACAAAAATGCTTTTTTTTCAAATGTTTTTTTTCCAGCATTCTTCTAAGAACGGTTGAAGATTTTTAAATAGTAAGTTATAATATTTTTATTCTATTTCTAGGTATTTCAGGATTTAGTTAAAAATTTTAAAGTTCATTTTCTCAAAAACTCAGTTTTGTGGCATGTACCGTTGTTGCTCCAAGGTCTTCAATTCTAGACAAGTAGTTTCGCTACATCACTTTGCTATATCAAAATCATCCTGAATTTTTGGTTTTACCAAAGATTTTTTACATCTTTATTTCTGGATTCTATAGGGTGGCCCGGGCCCAGCTACCCCCTTCCTGGCTACGCCTGTGAATAAGTAAAGTAGACAGCACTGGAGTCAAAAATAATCTGGACCCTGTTCTGCATAAGTGTACCAACCCACAAAAAATCGAATTTTGAGTTATATACGTGGTCCTGTTTAGAATTATTTAAACTGTAAGTTTGTGTATATTTTTTTTGAAAATAAAATACATTTTATATATAATAACAAAAAATTGTTTTTATAAACTTTCTTACCTTGCCCTCTGCATTTTGCAAAAATGTATTATAGGTTTAGTACACAAATGTAAAACGAATTGTGTTTAAAATTAATATAATAATGTAATAACCAATGGGTTAGTACACTTTTGCGTAACATTAAAAATGGCTAGTTTTATTCTAAATCAGTCGAAGTACACAAATGCAAAATGCCAAATATGTTTTATAAAACTAACAAAATAAATCAAATAGTGAGTTAGAACGTTTTTGCTAAATGCCATCAAGTAGATAGTAATATTGTACCATGTCCTTATGTGGGCTTAATATATAAATGCAAATCGCAGATGAATGTGCTTTAACGACGCAAGAAGAACGCCAAAAAACAAGTAAGTAGTTTTATTGCAGTTTAAAATGATTTTCACTACTAATTATGTTAGCAAGTTTGTCAGTTAGGTTTATGAGTTATTAGGGAAATTATATCAGAAGTCGTCTATTATTTTGGCAAAATATAAATACTTTTATAGAAAAAAACAAAACTTGTTTACTATTAATTGGTATACCTAACCTCAAAATAGCGATTTTATTCTAGACTATTTTAAAGAAATATAAACCGAATAAAATTAGTTTCTTCATGCTATAATTTTTTTAAGTGTTATTAGGTATCATTTTGTGTATTCAGGTTTTAAAGTTAATTTTTAGTTTTCCTAAAAATCGCATTATCTCTTTATGTGGGTTAAAACATTTTTGCAAATTACGGTTTAAGCATTTTGTACAGCTGCTTTTTGTACTATACCTAATGATAAGACCGTCTAATGGTGTAACTCTTTATTATTCATTTTGTTTTGATTTAGGGATATATTATTATATAAGTAAGTGTTTGTCATTTCCGTATTAACTAACAAATTTGATAAGTACTCGATTATATTATTTTAGTCAGACGCTTGAAACATGTCAACAGTTGCTCTCATAATATGCTGTCACTTATAACAGTCAAAACATTGATGAAATTTAATTAATATCAAATTGGCTAATCATATGTTAAAATTAACAGCACTAAGTGCTGGTACTTTCGACACATGATTAAGCAATTTGATATTTATTAACTTTGATCAAGGTTTTGACTGGTATGAAGGAAAAGTCCGACCAAAATAATCGAGTATCAAATTTGTTAATTAGGACCGAAAGTACTTAATCTACTATTTTCCTTGATTAACTCATTCGATAGTCAAATTAAATATTCAGAGTTAAATGTGTCATGTTTCACCTCTTTTATAGGCATTATCAGTTTTAAAACTTTGCTTATTTTATTCAACTATTTAATAACTAACATTGCTCAGGACTTGAAGTACCGGCCCTAGCTAAAAGATAAAAATCTATTTTTTCAGAATGATGTCCAGAGGACAGATTATGATTAAACTATGTAATAAAAATGACAGTTCCAGTATAGAGTCAAAAACTAGCCCAACGAAAGCGATAGAAAAGAATTATGATGAAAATGTGGCACAAGTTGCAGAAATCAGTGAAAATGCGAAAAATATGTCAGATATAAGAACAGAGACGAATGAAAACGTATTGCCATTTGAGAACAGGAGCTTGTCGTTCTTACTACAAGATAGTTTTTTAAGTAAAAGTATACAGTTTTCAGACAACAGCTGCAGTAAATTTTTCTCAAATTTACCTGAACATGAAACTAATCGTCAGATGAATTTTATTCAGCAAGTTGAGTGGGTACCCCCTGGTTTAGTAACACAAGATGTTATAGTCGAGTATGATGGTCAAACAGCTTCAAATGCAATTCCATCAACACTTCAAGTACCTTTTAGCCATTCAACGCCAAATAATAGCATCCTAACATCATTCATTAACGAGCAAACAATAATTGATAATGATTCTATTCCAACCAGATCATCTACCGATAAGTCTACACCTCAAACTAGTAACCCGAAAGGGCGAAAGAAAAAGGGGCGAAAGAGAAAGTTTCCTAGTCAAAACAGAGCGATAAAGAAAACCAAAGTAAATGAAAACAAAGAATATATTAACTACAAAGGAGTTAGAATACAACCAAGAAAGTTTTCCGGCGAAACACCATTTAACTGCAAATGTCCAAGAAAATGTACAGATAAGGTATCTATTGAAACGAGAAAAGCAGAATTTGAGAAATTCTGGGGTGCAGGCAGTTACGAGGCTCGATGTGCAATTATACAGGGAGGTGTCATTGAAGTCGGTAAAAGCAGAACTTACACAAAAAATGAAAATTCAAAGCGCCAGTTTTCTAGAAAATACGCTATTTCTGGTATTCCAGTCTGCCAGAAAACTTTCTTGCATACATACAAAATAAGTCAGTCGCGTGTAAATGTGGCCTTAATCAAGGCACGAGAACATGGGGTAAAAGACTGTAGGGGAACAGGCGGTGGTAGCAATAAACTTCCATCTGAAAAGATAGATGAAATAATAGATTTTATTAAACAGTTTCCAAAATATAAATCGCATTACTGTCGAAATAAATCGAATACAAAATATCTATCCCCTAATTTAAGTCTTCAAAAATTATATGATCTTTATAAGGAGACACATGAAAACCCAGTTGTTAGTCTAACAGTGTTAAAAAAGTATTTTACGAAAAATTTGACCTGCATTTTAAAAAGCCTCAAAAAGATACTTGTCTTCGGTGCGACGTGTTTAATACAAATAAGCAGGGAATTACAGGAAAAAGGTTAGAAGATATTGAACTCTCCCACAAAACTCATTTAGACCATGCAGCTTCGTTAAGGGAACAAATGAAAAAAGATTTACAACAAGCAAAACACGACCCAGAAGTTGAAACATTAACTTTTGACTTACAAAAAACTCACAATTTGCCATGTATACCCACAGGTGTAGCATACTATAAACGGCAGTTAAATTTTTTTAACTTGGGTATTCATTCTGGAAGCAATGACAAGGGCTATTTTCATACATGGTTAGAGCACGAGGCAGGTCGGGGAACTCAGGAAGTAGGATCGTGTTTAAGAAAATATATTTTGGAAGGATTAAAACCATCAGCAACCCATCTAATTCTTTGGGCGGACTCCTGCGGTGGCCAAAATCGAAGCATTAACATGATTTTAATGCTTCTCCATATATTGTTAAACCATCATAATCTAAATTCTATTACAATTAGGTTTCTACAGCCAGGACATACGTTTCTGCCAAATGACTCAGAATTTGGTGACGTCGAATGTGCCCTGAAAAACAATCCAAGGTTATACACTGATTTTGATTATATACAAGTTATGAATAACTGCCGTCGCAAAAACAAATTTACGGTGAAAAAAATGGACAGAAGTGATTTCCTGTCAGTCCAGCCGTTACTAAGAGCAATAACAAATCGCAAGATGGATTTAGAGAAAAACAAAATATCTTGGTTGGACACGTTTGAAATCTCTCTCCAAAAAGAAACGCCCAATTTAATGTATATGAAATCTAAGTTAAGTGATCCTCCAAAATGTGTGGACATATCAAAAACTAAGAATTCAAAAAGAGCTATTAGTAACCTCAAAGACATCGTACTACCTCCTTTGTGGCCTGAAGAAAAAGAATTGTCCAAGGAAAAGATTAAAGATCTTAAAGAACTCTTAAAGCTGGTGCCTGCAGATTGTAAAGGTTTTTACAGCTTTCTGAAAAACCCTAAATCTGGAGAATTTGATGACGACATTGAAGGATTTGGAAGAGCATTAGACTTTGATGTTGAAATTGAAGAATCAGACAGAGAAAATAAAATGAATCCATAAAAATTATTTAAGTACTGGTGTACTCCTTTTGTTATAACTTAATTATTTTCTAAAGTAGTATTTACTTTAAGTTTTTTAAAAATACGAAACAATTATTTGTCGACATCTAAGATAGTTTAAGTTAAAAAGTGTGTTTTTGCACTAACTTGTGTCTTTGTTGGTAGTGATAAAAAAGTATTTTATAAAATTTTAAGAAATTAGAACAATAAAATGTGAAATAATAATAATTTTTATTGTTGATATAATTTATTTACAGTTTTTTAAACAAGCAACAAACTTTTAGACGCTGTTAGTATATTAATATGAAATTAAAAATACAGCTCGCTCTCCATTTTGCAAGAATGTACTAAAGGCACTTAGTACATATTTACATTTACAGTCGCAGACTAAATATTTCGCAAGAACAATTTTTATATTTTTATTAGACAAAAATTAAATCTGGGCAGCGGTTATTAAGCGTGGTAAAACTAGACCACCGGACAGATATACTGATATCACAATTTTTAATTTAGTTTTTTTTATAACTTAGATACAATCAATATAAGCTCAAAACCTTTGACGCTTGATTACTCAGAACTAACCTTCTGTAGGTTAATACACTTATGCAGAACAGGGTCCATCTATACTAAGTATCTATAATAATCTATAATAAATATATAACAAAACCATAATCTATAATATAATCAATGAAATATTTAGCTGGAAGAATTTTTAAACTGAAAGTAAAAAATATCCTCGCCCGTCACTCGCTATTCGTGTGGAAAAACTTTGTAATTTTCGTATGTGCCTGGGTGGAAAAGCCATTCGAAAAAAATAAAAGTAACCTACAAATGTTCAACCTAATTGTATCATTATTATCAATAATAAAAGCCAATGATCATTTATTCGGAATGATTTACGACAAACAGCATTAAAATCTTTGCCGTACATATTATTAGTTTAAGAAAAATACAAAACAACTTTTATTTCCCGAACATTTATAAACAAAACGTAAGTAAACCATAACTAAGAGCCAAAATTAGCTGTTTCACCACACCAGATCCTCATCATTAAATTGATCAATAAAGCTACCTGGTAACCGTCAAAAGTTTTGTAAGATGGACCATTAAATAATATAATCTTCGTAGTACGGAGTCAATTTATATTTATAGCACTGACGAAAAATTAATTTTAAATAAATAAAACCCCAAATTTATGGTTCGGAATTAGAGATTTCGTTCTCCAACCCTAATGCATATTGTTAATTGTATACATAAAATGGAAACTACATTGAACAAGAATCAAAAAAGTTTAAATTTTATAATCGAAGACCTGAGTAGAAGAAGATGACATGTTTTAATATTGATTTTTTTTAAATCGCAAAAAAAACTGTATAGGAATTTACGAGTCACGGTCACGGTCACGAGATATTGGATGTCTGAATTACAATTAAAACTTTAAAACATGATTTTTGAAGGTTTTAAACATTTTGTACGTTTGCGTCTATGTACACAAATACATAGACCCAACAACTTCACTCATGTCATCATCATGTTAAAAATGGCGAATCTCAGATTGTTACTCTTGATATTTCCAAGGCCTTTGACCAAGTATGGCATGCCGCACTCCTCAATCCTCAATCTACCTTCTTACGGTCTTCCTACCAAACTATGTACCTGGATCGGTAGCTTCCTCTCTAATCGGCGCATATCTGTTGTGGTTGACGGTCACTCATCTAACTTCCATCCTATCAATGCTGGCGTGCTCCAAGGTTCAGTCCTGGCACCAACCCTATTTCTTCTTCACGTTAATGACCTGATCTCTTCTACTACTAACCCCATCCACAGTTATGCTGACGATAGTACTTTTCACTACAATATTCATTTTTCCAGAGAAGTTTCGAATCAAGAGTTGGATAATAGAAGCAGAGTCATACCTATCCCTTTCCCAAGATCTCCAATTAATCTTAGACTGGGGTGCCAAGAACCGTGTTCAGTTCAACGCCTCCAAAACCCAGTATTGCTCCCTGTCACGCAAAAAATCTAGTAACGCTTACCCCATCCACATGAATGGCCAGGCCCTAAAAAACAATGAAACATTCGATCTTGTTGACGTCGCTTTTGAACATGATCTCAGCTGACACAAACACATTACTTCAGTAGCCACATCGGCAGCTAAAAAGCTTGGTTTTCTCTTTCGAGCCAGAAAATACTTCTCCCCTTCCAACTTATACACTCTCTCTATATTTCCCAAATAAGACCTAACCTAGAGTACTGCTCCCACATCTGGGGAGCGGCATCACCTTCGATACTTAACATCCTTGATTCTATCCAAAAGAGAGCCATTCGACTTATCAATGACCCAGCCCTCACGAGAAAACTCCCTTCTCTCGCTCATCGCTGCGCTGTTGGGGATTTATCCCTTTTCTGCCTCTACTTCCACGGATTTTGCTCTGAAGAAGTAGCGGGTATTATTCCCCCCTTGACTGTTTCTAACAGAACAAGAAGAGGCGCGTTGCGTATGCATCCATTTACCGTCCAGCTACAAAAGTCTAGGACAGACCACTTCTCTCGCTCATTCATACCTAGGATCTCCAGGTTATCGAACAAGTTGCCTGCAGATGTTTTCCCTTCCCGTCCCAACCTTCAATCCTTCAAATTCCGTGTCAATAGACTCAATTTCCCTTCCCTCCAGACGCCCACGGTACGGTAGTACTTAAACTTGAAGTCTACATGGGATGTCTTAGATAAAAAAAAACGCAAACGAAAAAATGTGACACATCACTTTCATTCACTTATGTCTTCAATTGTGACTCCGGTGTTAAGAGTACGGAAACATACACTTAGGTATCCATTGTTCAAAAAATCACCTGATTTCACTGAAATAGGTGCCACAAACCAGTGCCTTTTAAAATTAAAAATAAAATAGGCGAAAAAAAGAAAAAGCTTAATAAAAATAGAAAAACATATTACTTAAAATTAATCTAAAACTAGGATTTTACTTTTAGGTATTTCTCGATTTATAAACTTTTTTAAAGCTTCTTCGTTCTTGTCGGACTACTATGACCACGTACTCTCCAATAAAAGGAAAGTAATTTACGGCGCCCCCTGGAGATTCACTGGCTACTATGACCACATACTCAGCAATAAAAGGAAAATAACGGCACGTCACTGGTCGGTGGCGATAAATGAGATGCTCGTTTTATGTGCTCTTACTGTGAAAGTATCCTTTAGTTCCTTAGTTACTTATGTTATAAATAAAAGTACCTAGATATAAAGTTTACCTCGAGGCAGTAACAAACATTAACTGAACTATAAACAAGTTTTCTCCGAAACTAAAAAAAATTTAATAGATTTTTATGATTTATGACGATGGTGACATTAAACTGCCTAGGATTGATAAAACAACAAATGTAAAATAAATTTCGGAAAAAAAAATAAAGTAAAGACTCGATGTAGTGCCCTAAGCAACTTTCTAAAAAATAAAAAATATCAGGTGCCGCAAAATGTTCCCGTCTTTCGCACGTACAAGTGGAAAAGCTGTGCCTAAACTTTCAGTTTTAGTTAAGACCTTTCCTATTTACCGAAAAAGGATCGACAACTTAAATAAGGCGCAAAATTGATAGGAGCCTGTATGGCTTAGTACGCCACTGGGTGTTAGAAGCATTTTTAGAAGTATGATTAAACGTTAGCTTTTAAAAATTGAAACTTAATTTCTGATATTCGGAGTTAACGCATAAACTGTCACAAACTTTAATGCAAGAAATAATCAGTGTTCCAGAAAAGTAAAAGACACTCTCTGTTAGATAAATTAGGTTTGTTCGATTTATTGGAAAATTAAACCAATGTAAATAGTAAAGGATCTTGAGCATTAGATAAAAATCTACTACGGAATCTATAAAAAAATGTTCATTTGCAGCTTCAGTTCTGCATGTCATTTTAATGAGTATACAATATACATAAACAAAAACATTTTTATTTTAAAATGATATTTTTGAAAATTAACAATAAATGGAATAGTTGTAGGTCATTCCGTTTTTACAGAAAGTCACTAATGCAAAAATATTGTTTCCCTTTTGGCCTCTTTAATAATTGATTTAAAAATTTTAAAAATTCTTTTATTTACTTCCTCTCAGTTATTTAAAGAATAAATTGTATCTATTGTATAGAAATTACATAAAATTTACATCGCCTCACTGCAAAACCTTTTTGGTCCAAAAGGTATAGCTTTTTACAGATTTCCATAATATTTATATCGGTTAGTAGACAAGCACAATCCCAAGATTATACCACAGAAAAACCAAGATTTTTTCTCTGATTATACACCGAAGAACATATACAATATTGATATCGGTTTTACCGCCAACAATACTTCACAGTCGTTGCAAGGGAGTGAGAAGTATTAAATGAATACTTAATAGCATCCAAAATAAAGTATGTACGATTTTAAAATTTTACTAATGAATCCGTTTTTCGATCCGATGTTTTATTTTAGAGTTATTAGGTACCAAAGACGGGTCTGAAAATGGAATTTTTCGACCTAAAATAATTCAAAAGAATTACTTGCCATTTTCCGATCCTCGCCCGTTCTAATAGAGTTCTGAAGCTCCGGGTCCTCTACAACTTTCGAAAATTTACATCTATTTAATTCACTTTTGCGACCTGTTAGTACTCGATTTCAAGGGAAATCTCGGAAATTTAGAATTTGACGTTTAATAGCTCCGAAACGAAACATCTTCTATAACTGAGTTTTTTACCGAAGCTAGTTGAACTACTCCTCTATTAACTCTTTCCAAGAAAAACAAACTTGTTCGACTTTAGGTTAAGCTTTGCCTTAAGATAGATTGAAACTTAGTTGTGCTGATCTCCTGACGTCATTATTCATTAAGGACAAATGACTGCTTTTTAAATTGTAACAAATTATACCGAAAAGTAAACATTTTTTGTAGCTAAATGATCCTAGTAATTTTCCTCAAAATATATTTTGTTTGAGTTTGTAATGACCTTAAACGATTTAAGTATGCAATAAAAAATATTTGCATATGCCTTATTATTTTATTGATGTCAAGTTTGACAACAGCGCCAATAAATAGCAGGTTTTTGAATTTATTTAATAATTATTGTCTCGTTCAATAAAGAGCTGTGAAATAGTTGCCGAAAAATTATAACAATATTTTTATAAATTACATAATGTACCTAAACTTCCGCTCTCAATGTAAACAGTAGTTTAACCTGAATGGAGCCATTGCTTAAAGTTATGCACTTTCTGCAGAACCTAGGTATTTAATTAAAGCTTGACGCGATGTCTTAAGTCATAAGATTTGAGCAGTTCATAAAACCATACTACCAACAACACAATTACTTCACGCCTAATCCATTTCAACAGCAAAACATTTAACCTAAACTTCAGTTAATAGTCGGTTTTAATGATCAATTAAACCTTCTATTTTTCTTGTAAAAATAATCAATCTGACTTGGTGTAATATTATGTTTAACTGCATTCTAAATGGTTATTGGTATAAACAAAAAGTGACGTACTTCCGTAGCTGTTTGGACCATCAAGGTGCCGGAAATCTTCCACATCTGAAGAATTAACAGACACTCCGAGAACTATGCTTTTGGATGTATAAATATAATTGTACAGCGGTGACACACGTGTTTTTTAATGACTGGAATGTTCACTGTATGCCTTTGATGAACACAGACATACGCAATGTAAATAAACGCGGAGAAAAAGTGCAAGTCTATTATGAGTGTTAAGTTTAAAGCTTTTAATTTTAATGGGGTTTAATAAAGACAAGACAATGTTAAAATGTTTATATGTATATATGAAAACTAAGTACGATCTCAGTGCAATCATAAATAATCGTTATTATTATACTTTAACCAGGGTTTTATTTGCAGCTGTAATTATGCAGAGAACAGTAGCGCAACTATACGGTATCCATTTATTTTTGAGAATGATGACAGAAAAAACAATTGAACAAGAATTAACCCTATTGGTCAGGTCCATGGACCGTTTACACCAGAACATATTTTAGTGATCACAATATTCATCTTTTCTTTCCTGATAATCACGGAGCAATCAGATTTCTTTCTATACGTGTTGGCGAAAGTGCATTAGACAAAGACAAATAAAAAAAGGATTTGTTCAAATTTTTATCCCACATTCTTTGCTTGTGGAAGTATTGCTGGTTATATACTTCGAAAGATTAGTCCTGATAAAATCCCAGCGGAATCCGGTTTCTTTCTATCCTTGTTAGCAAAAGGGGCATTAGTAAAAGACAAATAAAAACGATATTGTTGCCAATAAAAAAGAATAATCAAACAACATTTCATCACAGGCGACTTTGTTTGTGCGCAAGTATTTCTGGTTGCCTATAGTGAAAGTTTAATCGGAGTTGTCATAAAAAATAAATTTCTAACCTGACAAAATACTTACATAAGTTTTATGATTTTATAGCAAAGACCTTTGTTTTTACTGAACCCAAACAGCGTTTGCAAAAATCTCGTTTTTATTAAACAAAAACAGTGTCAGCATAGCCACATTAACCTTATTATTTTATAGCATTTAAAATTGTTTCCTACCCAAATAACAATAATACTACCTCTAACCAATAATTTGCACTAAAAGGATCGGAGGAAAAGTATTTAAATAAATAAAGGAAAAATTTCAAAAATGAGTAAATATTTTTATTAGGATAAACAATTTATAATAAGGTTAAAAAATATTCCCTATTCTCCGATATATAATGAAAATGTATCTATAATATAGCCTACCTGCGAACAGTGATGTTTGTGTAAGTTAAAGACGCGACAAAAATTGTTTAATCGAATATACCAAGTAGTTTCACAATTTTTAACTGTAAATGTTGAGTCTTAGTTCCAGAAGGATAGATGCACTTTGTAATGGCACTGTGACTTCTGCTTTAAACTGAAACCAAACGCTTCCAGGGCGCAATTTTCACTACTTTCTCAATAACTAAAGAAATCTTCTGTAATGCCAAAGTTTACAGAATATATATTCTTTAAACTGTGGTAATGCCCACTATTACAGTTTAAAGAATATGTATTTCATATTAGTTAACATTTGTGGACAATTTCCCAGACTCTCCTATTTATCCCCCCATACGTAATATTTTTTTTTAGCTAAATGGCTCGCTAAGACACCCTGTACTGTACAGCCCAATTCTTTGAAATGATATAAGGTAATTAACTTTCTTTCCCTTTATGCTAAAAAGTAGGTAGAAGAAGCAAAACAGTGGGGTCGGTGGCACGTGTCTAAAGCTTTCAGCATTTTGTAATATAATTATTACTCAAATCCGCAACGAAATATCCCTTGTGATTTGTGATCCTTTAAACTGACAGCCAAATTTCCTGTTTTGTAAACAACAGTAAAAATACAAAATAAGAATAATTGAAATAGACTATTATACCACTATCCAGAAAACTAATAAAAACTGTCATTTGTATTTTGTGATTACTTGTTATTTCAATTTAAAGTTAGAAAGGGAAATGTTTAAGACATTCATTATTACTTACTTTCAAAGATATTTTTCATTTTTCAACTATATTCATATTTATCCCTTATTTTACATTATATATATATATATATATATATATATATATATATATATATATATATATATATATATATATACATATACATTTTATTATATACACATATTTTATTGCATTCCATTACATTGCATCCATTTATTCATTGCATTGCATATACACTAAGTACAAGCCCACTTTGGAAGAAACGCGACCAGGGTACGGCCGGGGCTGGTGTTAACCCTTGGTAAAATTTTGGGATTTAAAAAACGGCAAGAACAGCCTCCATCGGGTAACCTTCAGGGCTATGAGAGATTTCAATTTGTCAGAAGACTCGAGAATATACACAGAAATATAGTCCAGATTCACTAAGAAAGTTTAAGATTTAGTACTGGTTTAAGTTAAGATCTTCTAGTTGATCAGTTATGTTTTGACACGTTTTTGTTCTGTCGTTGTTAATAAGACGTCATTGAAAATTTATGAATTATTCGGATATTTCAGCGATTTGCTTGGTTTTCAAATGATTTTCATCTTGGAACGGGTTGCTAGAGTGAATTTAGTTCTATTATTGTCGAAAGTGTGTACTAAAATTGCCCTTTTCTTTATAAATTTGCGAAAAAGCTTCGAAATAAATTCAAAGCATAAAATTTAGTTGTCTTATTCCTACAGTTGTCAGTTTAAAACTTTTGGTTGTCAAATTAGACCGGACTAGCGTTGGAGAATCTGGCTGTATTTTTTAAAGTTTTTCACTAGAATTTTGCTGGAAAAAGTCTAACGAAAAAACCAGCTTGATTTTTCTCATTATTACTACTTGTTTAAATTTAGATCTTCTAGTGCAGTGATTCCCAATCTTTCTATACTTCAGTACCACCTGAGAATTTTGTAGGGTCGTGGCGTACCACTGGTTATGCTATAACTTTTTGAGAGGACTCAAATAAATTCTATACACCTGCGAATAACTTTACAAAATGTATTTATTAGTATAAATAAAACAAAATACAGAAAATAAATCCATAATAGACTAGAAAAAGTCGTTTTTATGTAATTGTATAGAGAGTGTGTAAGTTGGAAGGGGAGAAATATTTTCTGGCTCGACAGAGAAACCAAGCTTTTTAGCTGCTGATGTGACTATTGAAGTAATGTGTTTGTGCCAGCTGAGATTATGTTCGAAAGCGATGCCAACAAAATCGAACGTTTCATTTTTCTGTAGAGCTCGGCCATCAATGTGGATGGGGTAAGTGTTGCCGGATTTTTTGCTTGACAGGCAGCAGACTGGGATTTGGAGGCGTTAAACTGAATAAGGTTCTTGGTACCCCAGTCTAAGATTAATTGAAGATCTTGGAAAAAGGGATAGGTGCATAGATCTGCGTCTCTTATCCAGCTCTTGATTCGAGACTTCCTTGGAAAAATTAATGTTGGAGTAATATATGGATATGCTGATATATATATATTGGTAGTTGAAGAAATCAGGTCATTAATGTGAAGGAGAAATAGGGTTGGTGCCAGGACTAAATTATGAGGTACGCCAGCATTGATAGGATGGAAGTTAGATGAGTGACCGTCCACCACGACAGATATGCGTCGATTAGAGAGAAAGCTACCAATCCAGGTACATAATTTGGGAGGAAGACCGTATGAAGGCAGTTTGTTGAGGAGTGCGGCATGCCATGCTTGGTTAAAGGCCTTGGAAATATCAAGAACAACAATCTTAGATTCGCCATGAAATTCGAGAGATTTATTCCAGTTATGCATGACAAAAGTAAGGAGACCAGCTGTGGATTTTTGGTGACGAAATCCGTAATGTCTATTGTGAATGATTTTGTTTTTTTCTAAACATTTTAGAATTTCCGAGTTGATTACTTCCTCCATAACTTTGCTGACAACAGAGAAAGAGAGATATGTCTATAATTGGATTAAAGAGGCTTGGAACCTTTCTTCGGGACAGCCTGCACACGAGCAGTCATCCAGCTGTCTGGGAAGATACCCTTGTCATGGGAGATCTGGAAAAGACGAGTTAAGATGGATGCAAGTTCTGGTGCGCATTTTTTAGAACAATTGCTGGTACGCCTGCTATCCAGACCGAAGGACTTTTTGGTGTCAAGGGATAGAAGAATAGAATAATTGTTTGAAGCTGTTTGACTTTAAGTATTATGTCGGACATTTTGTGAGGTAGAGACGTAGCGTATGGAAGAGCAAAATTAGTAGAAGGAATAAGGGTGGAATTGGCAGCGAATTTTTTGGCAAATAGTTCATCTTCCCCTTAGAGGTGGAGATAATTTGTCAGAGGTCAGGGGAGGAAAAGTGCTTCTACAAAAGTTTTTACTAATGTTTATGGCAATTGACCAGAGAGATCTGCTGCCGTTGGAACAGGAAAGGACTTTATCTTTAATGCGGTTGTTAAAAGCATTTTTAGGGTTCCGTGAAATGGAACACTTATGGAATCACTTCGGTGTCCGTCTGTCTGTCCGTCTGTCACAGGTAATTTTCTCCGAAACTATTTGACGTAAAAATTTGAAATTTGACACAGAGATTGATTGTGGTGGTTCAGTTATAGACGTAAAGTATAAAAAGTTGAATTTTGATTCTGGGGGTTAATTTCGGGAGGTAAATTGGGACATGGAAACAAATTTTCTTTCAAGTGCATCGTGTAGGGTGTCAAATGAAAACTTATTGAAGCACGAATTCAACAATATATATGATGTACTTTTTTATGCATTTTGTTGAACATTATTCGGGAAAAACTGCTGTCCCAAGTTCTCGAAAATTTTTCGTCTGGCTTTTCCAGTCGAGTAAGCTATAAGCAAAAGTAATATAGAATTTTCAGGTTTTGAAAATTTTCTAAAAATCAAAATCTATTATTTTTTTAAATACCTCCTACTCCTATTACCTAATATGTTTTAGTTTTGTATTTTTGTACCAAAAAGAAACTGTGTTAACAATAATAATTTATGTTTAAATTTAAGTCAGTGGACAATTAACTTTAAAACAAAGTTTAAAAAATAAAAATTTTATTTTATTTTAAATTTTTTTATTTGATGTTATAGGTTCAAGTCCTTTTTTTAATCATTTTTATAAGTACGGCTACGGCACTGGTTTTTTGAGCGACAACGGTAATTGTTTAGTTTGTACTTAAAAAAGTAGTTAAATATTTAACTACCTACTTAGTAGTTAACTACTTTTTTGATAAAGTAGTTAGTAGTTATACTATACTACTTTTTTCGAGTACTTTGCCCGGCTCTGCAGAGGTGGTACCACCCGACACATTCTCCTAAAGGGCTGGTGAAATCCCTACGGATGATTCCAGCTCTGGATCTGTGAGTCGGACTCCTCCAGTGCACCCATGATGTACACAGTACACAGGGCTGTCAGAAGATGAAAAAAAAATAGTCTATGTTTCAAATGGTACAATAAATTTCTAATTAATAACGACATACATTGTCACTAATACTCAAAATTAGATTAAAATAGGAAAACTATAGAATGCAATTTTGTTGTTGTCCAATGTAAAACTTAAAACCATTAAATTTGGCTGTTACAAAATAAAAGGTAACGACAAATAGTAATAGTTTCCAAGCCTGTTAGCGGACTTAGCATGAAACCCAAACAATATGCCTGGTAACCATGGGCGCCCATAGAAATTTTAAAGTTGTATATCTCTGTTGCTACTTATTTATTATGTCAAGTTCAGGGGGGTTTTTGATAGTGCCTACTAGGAATGTTTTGGTAAAGAAAAAATATTTTGTAATTTGCGAAAAAAGTTAAATTTTAGCTTGGCCCCTCCTGAGAAAAAAATTAACACGTTTAGGTATTTTGTTTCTTATTTTTCCTAACAAATTTTACATCATTTCGTCGGCAATTTTTAAATTTTAAGAGAAAAAAATGTGTTAGTAGAAAGTTAAAGTTATTTGAATTTTTTTAAAATTAAAATGTAATTTAAAAGAAAAATCAAATGACTATAACTTACTACTAACACATATTTTTCTCTTAAAATTTAAAAATTGTCGAGTAAATGATGTAAAATTTGTTTAGGAAAAATAATAAATAAAATACCTAAACGTGTTCATTTTTTCTCAGGGGGGCCACGCAAAAATTTAACTTTTTTTCGCAAATTACAAAATATCTTTATTCTTTACCAAAACATTCCTAGTAGGCTCACTATCAAAAACCCTGAACTTGACATGGGCCCCGTAAGTAGCAACAGAGATATAGAACTTTAAAATTTCTATGGGCGCCCATGCAGTGGTAACTAATAATGACATTCAGATATAAAATAGTGGAAGCATCAAGTGGGTTCACAAAATATACATATTTGACATGAATGAATGCAAGTTTGCGCTTCGATGGTTCAGTCACTGTAATCAGGAATCAGCGACAATACCGTTCTTTAAGCCACGCTCACTTCCAAACAAAAGAATAGAGAAGGACCTACTTGAATACCGATTAGTGTGACCGTATTGCTCTATTTAAAAAGGTTACTCATTTGTAAAGGCATTTATGAATGCTGAACTTGTGGTTTTAATAAGCTGATTTGTTGAAAAAGTCATTAACAGTTGAAATTTGCTTCACGGAGAAATAGTCAAACCGATTGCTTTATCCGAAATAATAATTTGACAGCTGGGGGCGGGAGTTAGAATTTCGTTTCGGAAAAGCGGGCAAGTTCGCGTGCGACATTTTTTATTGCTTAAGGTTCTTATCTTAACTTACAAATATTCTGCATTTTTTTATTTATACATTCCGTCCATTTGGACTGTACAGAAAAATTGTTCGAAAACGCATTTTTTAAAAGCACGTTTTTTCGAAAATCAATTTTGTCGAAAACAGTGCTGGAGGTGGTTCCAGATTTTTTTTTTGGAAACCAACTTTTCAAATCCTTTTAAAAAGTACATTTCGAAACTGCATTTTTTAAAGAAAACATGTTTTCTGAAAGTATATTTTTCATTGTTTCGAAAAAAACTGAATATTTATAAAAACCGCTCTTTTGAAGAAGTAATTTACTACAGAGGAACGTAGCAGACACAGGGAAACAAACCTGACCGAACACAAAAACGGTTCGTTGATGTTAGTTCAGGATCTTCTTCTGTTTTTTTACTGACATTTTCTACGCTATCCATAATTTAATTTTTGAGAAACTAATTTTCGGAAAATGAAATTCTGAAAGATTAGTTTTTGAAAAAAAAATCAAAAATTTCAAAAATTAATGCCGCGATTAGGGCTCGGAGGGGGGAGGGCGAAACCCCTTTCGCCCCCCCCCCCTCTAAATCCGCGCCTGTGTTTGATTAATATGAGTGTGTAAATATTCTAGCATTTTTTTTATTTATGCCTGCATTTCCTTCTGCTTATTTGGAAGGATATACTTACGCAAGTACAATTTTTAAAATTTTTTTATGTACTTTTCAAAAATACATTTTTTCAGAGAACATCGTTTTCGAAACTAAAAATATCTTCGAAACATGCTTTTCGAATATTAATTTTTTCAAGCAACGGCTTTTGGAAAAACTAATTTACGAGAAAGTAACGTACCAAACCTAAGGAAACCTGATCAAACTTAAAAAAGGCTCGTTTAGGTTTGTTCAGGATCATTTTTCGTCTTTTTTTATTTAACATTTTCCAAGCTAGTAGAGTTCATAGCCTAATACTTTTTCGAAAAAATAAATTTGGGAAATTGTATAGGTACCTACCTATTTATTTACACACAAATATAGGCGCAACTAGGGAGTACTTGGGGGGCTAAGCTCCCCGAAAACTAAAATTAGGACTCCTTCCATAATCTTTAGACTTTTCGATAATATAAATAATAATATACATTAATGTTGCCCTACAATATCACTGTGTTAGTATATAGTGTTATAATAATTACATTGCATAACGTATTAATATTCTACCGGGTGAGTTTTTTAATGTGTTACAAGGCGATATCTCGAAAACGGTTTGATATATTTTAATGAAATTTTTCATTAGTTAATAGGGAAATGGGGAGACATATTTTGACATTTACCCCTTATCTCTATTTTGAGGGGTGAGGGGTAAGGAAATTTTAAATGGATTGATGTACTTTTGTTTATAAAATTCGATCTACGTAAAAAACTATACGTATGTGTAAACATATTTTTTCTGATGTGCTCTTTCGGTTATGGAATTATGATTTGTTAGGTTATAAGATAAAAAAATATTTACCATAAATTTCAACTTACTCGTATTTATCGTCTGTCATGCTTAAGAAGTTGTTCGAAATGTTCCCCTTTAACTTTCAAACACTTTCTCACTCTTTTTCTAAATGAACCCGCTACATTTCAGGTATCACTAATAAGCAGGCAAAGCGGATCCGGTCTTTCATATCATCTAAAGTTGTAGGTGCAGTCGCCATCACTTTGTCTTTTATAAAACCCCACAAGAACAAGTCAAGTGGGGTCAAATCCGGGGACCTAGCAGGTCAGTTGACCGGACCAGCTCGTCCAATCCACCTGTTTTCAAACATTTAATTCAAATGATTACGGGCCTGTATTGCATAAAATTCGCTTCCATGTTTAATTGAGTAATAAACTGAGAAATAATCGTTAAAACGTCAAAATTCTCAGCTGACTTAAATAAAAATAACGCATTTCCATGGAAACGAATAGTAAGTCTGAAATAAGTGAACTTGATCTATTGGTAAAATTTATTTATTTTTTAAATTTATTCAAAATTCAGTTAACCGTAATTCCGTAACCGAAAGAACAAATCAAATATCCATTTTATTCACATACACTGTGTCCCATATAAGAATGCATACTACAGGGATCTCGTAAACCAGAAGAGATACAAAGATGATTAAATTAGAGAAAAGTTGCGCTTTGCTGAACTCTTCAAAGTCACGATTCGAAATCTAAAAAAATCCGATTACTTCCGAAGATATTTGGGAAAAACCGAATTTTCACGATTTCGTTTTTAATTTTTTCTGGCTCTATTTAAAAAGATATGACAAAATAAATTTCACATTGTCATTGCCACTTTCTCTGCTCTACAAGCCGGCGTTCTTAGATTTTCAATACGACGTTTCGTTTCTTCGCAACCATCATCAACATCATTTTTTTAAATAGTCGAAAAATTTTGTTTTATTCCTAAAAAATTCTAATTTTAATTCTAAATCCCACGACATATCGCTTCTTACATTTATCCGACGTTTCGGACGAAAAAATCATCATCAATATTATTTGATGATTATTACGAAGGAACGAAACGTCGGATCAAAAATCTAATTACGTTATCATGTAGAGAAGAAAAAAATACAAGGGAATGTGTATTTTATTTTGACCTGTCTTCTTTTGTGAAATCAGAAAAAAATTAATTGCCAAAATTTATGTTTAAAATTTCAAGAATTCGTAGATTTTTTCTGATTCTACTGTAAGAGATAGATTAAAATAAATTTTACATTTTCATTGTCGTTTTTCTCCTCTACAACATGACATTCAATTTTTGATTCAACGTTTTGGCTTTTCTCGACCATTATCAACTCTTTTTTAAATAATCCGAAAATTTTATCTTAGCACAGTTAAATTGCCCTTGTTATTCTGAATTAAAAGACGTATCACATACGTGCAAGTAAGCAAAATGTTATTATCGAAAAACAAAATATTTTATTTTTACGCTACAAAAAGGTCATTGAAACAATTTTCTTTAATCATATGTTCAAAAAGTCCTCCCTCATTCTCTAAACAAACGTAGCAACGGTAAACAATTTCATTCATTACATTTTCTAGCATCATTGGAGTTATCCTTGCAATAGCGGCTTGAACCTCGGCTCCAAGTTGTTCTACATACACGCTGTAACTGGAATAACTCGCAATTAATTATTTGATGATAACATTTTGCTTACTTGTACTAATAATAGTTAAAGCTTAAAAATACGCACATAGTCTTAATGTGATACGTCGTTGAATTCAGAATAACAAGAGCAATTTAACTGTGCTAAAATAAAATTTTCGGATTATTTTATGTAAAAAAAAAGTTGATAATGGTCGAGAAAAGCCAAAACGTAGAATCAAAAATTGAATGACGTCATGTTGTAGAGGAAAAAAATGACAATAAAAATGTAAAATTTATTTTAATCTATCTCTTACAGTAGAATCAGAAAAAATCTACGGAAATTTTAAACATAAATTTTGGCAATTAATTTTTTTCTGATTTCACAAAAGAAGACAGGTCAAAATAAAATTCACATTCCCATGTAATTTTTTCTCCTCTACATGATAAAGTAATTAGATTTTTGATCCGACGTTTCGTTCCTTCGTAATAATCATCAAATAATATTGATGATGATTTTTTCGGCCGAAACGTCGGATAAATGTAAGAAGCGATATGTCGTGGGATTTAGAAATAAAATTAGAATTTTTTAGGAAGAAAACAAAATTTTTCGACTATTTAAAAAAATGAAGTTGATGATGGTTGCGAAGAAACGAAACGTCGTATTGAAAATCTAAGAACGCTGGCTTGTAGAGCAGAAAAAGTGGCAATGAGAATGTGAAATTTATTTGGCCATATCTTTTTAAATAGAGTCAGAAGAAAATAAAAACGAAATCGGGAAAATTCGGTTTTTCCCAAATATCTTCGGAAGTAATAGGATTTTTTTAGATTTCGAATCGTGACTTTGAAGGGTTCAGCAAAGCGCAACTTTTCTCTAATTTAATCATCTTTGTATCTCCTCTGGTTTACGAGATCCCTGTAGTGTGCATTCTTATATTTAAGCCGTTTTCGAGATATCGCCCTCTAACACTCTAAAAAATTGACGCTGCATAATGAATTTCTTATTATGTATAAAAGAAGAAACTGACTGTCTGACTGACATATCAACGAAACGCACAGCCACAGAAAACACCGCTGGGTCTAGAAACTTGAAATTTTTCACAGGCCTTATATAACGCAGGCATCTATTAAAAAAGGGTTTTTAAACTTCAACCCCTAAGGGGGTGAAACAGGGGTTCAAACTTTGTATGGAGAAAAAATATTAGATTGTCCTATTAACTCGAAACTTTATAGAAGTACTCCAAAAAATAAATGTTTAAGCGCTTGTTTTACAGTTTTTAAAAAATCTACTCCTAAGGGGGTGAAATGGGGGTTCAAAGTTTGTAATGGAGTAAAATTGATATACCGCGGACGAAGTCGCGGGCAGAAGCTAGTTAAAGAATAAAGGGTTTTTATGATTCATAATGATTCCATTCAATATGCTGAGATTTGACGAAATGCTAAATATAAAATAAATTTCGTATATGGAAAACTTCTGCCTTTATAGGTCCGCCTCCTTCCCCCATAAAGACTCACTTGATATTTAATCTACGTTGTAGGCAGGCCACAGTTTTATTCTCTTATGAATCAGACCCTATGTTTGATACCTCATTGGAAAAAGTTAAATTCCTATCTTTTAGGACCAAATACCTAGGTATTTGTTCCTAATAGGTACGTTGAAAAGATTTCTAATTACACTGAAAAAACATTGTGGGACATTTCACTACAATTGTGTACCTATTTCCAACAATTTGTTCTCAAAAACGTCCAAGACCAATTTGTAGCAAAATTTGCTACAATTGTATGAAAATATATAAAAACTGTTGTAACTAATAATCCAATTAGAGTAAATTGCTCTACAAAGACTTTGCTACAATTTTGTGTGAAAAAAAGTCCAAACGATCTTGTCAGTGTATAAAATCAAATATATAAGAAGACAAATTTTCTTTTATGCCATATGTTTTTAACCCGATCAAATTAATTTTTGATTAGATACCTAAGTATTTAAATTTTTTATTACCATCCTTAAATATTTTGTATTTGGCTCTTCTTCCTATACTTTAAAAATAACCAAAATAGCAGTTGGATCACCCTGTATAAAACCTACGTAACTTTCATTGCTTCAAATGCATTTAAGTGAATTAATGTGCCACAAATACCCAGTGGCAGATACGGGGGGGGGGGGGGGGGGGCGCCCGCTTAAGAATATAAAAATTGTCAAAACAAAACCAAAACTTACCTTAAATAATAAGAAAAATAATAATTTTTACATATCCCCTTCCAGTTTTTTTTTGTTCCGTTTTGTGAAATTGTAACAATTTCGTTTTTATTTTATTAATATAATATGTTACAATAAAAAAGTTTTAGATAACGATTTTTTTTGTGCACCATCCCCCCCCCCCCCCCCCCCCCCTGAAGAAAATCCTGAATCCGCGCCTGAAATAACCTTGGGCTAGTGTACAAAAATTGAATTCTGCCGGCCTGCAGGTTACCTAAAATTGGCAACATGTTTCTATCCCTTCAACGGTGTAGCAGTTTATACTGAAACTGCTCAAATACTTAAAACCTGAACAAAATCTGTTCCTGATAAATAACCTAAATTTATTTACAAAAAAAAACTATCGTTAAGATTTTATGACGCTCAATGACATCAGTTCTAAACCAAACAAATCCTCCTACCTTAAAAAATCACCAAAAATAATCTGCTAAATGGAACTCATTAATAAATAATAAATCGTTGGTAACTCGCTGATGATACGACAGATAGTCTTTAACTTTAAGCTCCACCTCCAACAATCGGAAAGCATAGAGACCGAGAGAAAAAGCTGCTCTATGTTTGCCAGCGTTAAAAAGAGACACAAAAGAATCTCAGTTTGTACAGGCACATGAGTGGTGTCAGGAGTAATTTTATTGAGTCCCGTCAACCAGTCTGATTTTAGACTTTGTTCAAGGAACAAAATTAGATTAAGGTTGAAAACTAAGTTTGTGACGTGAAATATAAGTTAAAAATGGAAGATGAAAACAGTTGTCACTTTACATCGAAATTAGAGAAATGTCCATCTGTATCAGTTACACCTTTTTCCATTAGTGACATTTTAAGCCGCAAAGTACACGATAAAGTGGAGGGAAACGAGTCTCAAGAATCTGCTTTGGATATGTCAAAAGCCCATAGAGATGATATAAGTAAGTGGTAAATTTTGTTTTTTAAATTACTTTTTCAAATAAACTTAAAGGATAAAGAGGTACAGTTTCCAAAAAGGAGTTTTATATAAAGATCTTGTTTAAACAAAATGTATTGGGCTGGAAACGCAGTTACCTAAAATTGAAGGGTACTATCGCAAGGATAGTTGGAATGAAATAAAAATAGCTGTGTAATGACTTCTATATTTTCTAATGGAATATTGGTAATAGTAACTAATTAGTTAGGAAAATGTGCTTTCAACTACTTTTTTAGAGTAGAGTTTCAGTGTCAAATTAAATTTATCCATGCTATTGTATACTGCCTTTATTTGAGGAAACGTGTGTTTTAGTAACAATTATTTAGCATATTGCGGTGTATCACAAACTATGTTTCAATCCAAACCTTCATAATTTGTTGTTTTTACTAAAGGTTAAAGCGTGAATTTGTAAAAGTTTGAATTCAATTTTTTTAATATTTAAAAAAGTTTTAGGCGTATTGCTCTAAAAATTAGGAGGTTTTTGGGACGCGTTATCAAAATAATTCGGCGCTAAATTTACAGCTTACAGAAAGAGCTACTCGCGGCAAGAACAAGTGAACCCTTTTGCGACTATCCTGCCGCCCTAAGCAAAAACACCGCAAGTGTTTGTGTTGTAGCATCTGCAATTTAAATTTAAAAAATAAAACAATTATTTGTTTACAATTTATATCCATTTTTTATAATTATAATTATAAAAACAAAATATGATTGCTAGGTAAAATCACAACTATTCTGCAAGTGTTTGAACATTATACAGGGTGTTTTCTAATTGAATGTCTATATTTAAGGGGCGATTTTTGGGTCCATTTTAAAAAGAAAACTTCATATGAACGTATGTCCTAAACGTCTTAACTTTTGAGATACAGGGTGGTAAAGTTTTCAAAAATAAATAGTTTTTTATTAATATCTGTAATACCACTTTAGATATTTCAATTAAATTTGGCAAACATGTACTATGTATCAAGTTAGTGTACCACAATTTTTTTTATTTCCACCAGTGGCGTTCGTACGGAATTTCACCTGCATATTTTGGCAAAAAATTAACTTCCTTATTCATTTCTAAGCAAATTTGATCTAAAAAATAAAATCTATTTCTCTGCATGGTGATATTGTCATATTAACGATATTGTTATGATCATGCAGAGAAAAGGTTTTTATTTTTTTAAGCGAAAACCGTGCATCGGACTGAAAAATTCAAGAGATCAAATTTGCTTAGAAGTGATTGGGGATTTCAGGAATAATTTTAATTTTACGAGAAATCAGTGGCGTACCATCAATGTCTGCCAAAATAGGCAGGTGAAATTCCGTACGAACACCACTGGTGGAAATAAAAAAAATTGTGGTACACTAAATAATGTCTCATGATACATAGTACATGTATGCCAAATTTAATTAAAATATCTAAAGTGGTATTACAGATATTAATAAAAAACTATTTATTTTTGAAAACTTTACCCCCCTGTATTTCAAAAGTTAAGACGTTTAGGACATACGTTCATATGATGTTTTCTTTTTAAAATGAACCCAAAAATCGCCACCTTAAATATTGACATTCAATTAGAAAACACCCTGTCTTATAAGTCGTTATAAGTCGATTTATTCCAAATAATTAATATAATCGCAGATGCGGTGGTTTTTCTTAGGACGGCAGTATGAATCTTGTACACAAATAATATCGTCAGACAAATAACGTATACTAACTAGTTAAATAACGCTAAAGTTAATAGTTTTGGTCATATTTTATTTTTTACTTTGATATTGAATGTTATTTAGATTAATAATTTTTGTATTACTTATTATATAGTAAGGATGAGAAGAGGAGACAGCCTCTTATATTATATGGGTGTCATAAAGGCGTTGGAGATGAACAAGCTACCTAGGGAAATAAAATACGGATATTCATTAACTATATAAATCATAAGTTGAACTAGGTTGAACTATTCGAGATATTAACACTCAAAAAATGACATTTTTGGCATGTTCATTTAGGCTGTAGCATCTTAACAGTGAAACGTAATAGTATATTATCACACTAATAATACCTAGACACACTGCCGTGCAACGAAAAGCGGGTCTCCCTTGAGACATTTGGTGGGTTTACTGGTTTATGTTTTAAAAGTTTGTTTGTCTACCATTACCATTATATAAATATGTATGCTATGTACCTACATGTATATAATGGTGGGCAAACAAACTTTTAAACCATAAACCAGTAAACCCACCAAATGTCTCAAGGGAGACCGGCTTTTCGGTGTATTCGAGTGTCTGTCTATATTCTTTATAGTCTCTGATATTATGCAATGAGCATTTTACGATAGCTATTAAGATATGGGTATTCGACTCGTGTCATAAATACGAGTGTCCCAATAGCCATTAAATGTGAGTTGCGTACACTATTTTTTTCTACGGCCAGTAACAATAAAAAACAACAATTTTAATTTTCAAAACTTATTTTTTCGTATGGTTTTGCTGATTTTACGGGTAATAAATTGTTTGCGGCTCCTGTGGCCTCTGACACAATTTCTGGTGGAGTTAAATTCTCAATTTCACTCCCACTATCGCACATTTTTACCGATTTTATTGGATTATTTGCAAAAAGCATAAATATTACGAATTTACTATCTAAACAGCCAATATTTTTATATGTATCTTAGCGAAAAATCTGTATTTTAATAAATCTCATTAAAGTACAGGTAGCAAATATCTAATAAATCAATTAAAGCATAGAAGTAAAAAAATAGTTTTTTATTTTCGATCCAAAATATTCAATTCAGGAAGAAGTTCAAGCCGTTTCGCGCTTGGTGTTTAGATGCTGCAAACTGCGGAAACTGCCAGAGTGTTGACCACTTTTCCATAACAATATCTCGAAAACTGCTTAATACCCCTCCTTAAACTCTATCATATAAAATTATTGAGAGATTTATAAAAACATAAAATAAAATCGACGGGTGTGGGTAGAATTTTGAAAAAATAAAGAGGAAACTATATGCATTTATCCAGTCGTTACACGTTCGCTGTATATTCTATTATAATCCGTTTTTTCATGATAAACTCTTTTATACTTAAACCGAAAGAAAATTAAAAAAATAAAATAAAATAAATTTGGATTTCTACTTTATAAAATCTATACGATACGATGTGCTTATGCTTTTTGTTCCCAAATCGTTAGACAAACAAATTATAGAACTTATTACGTATGACTCTGGTATTTGAGTCCCAAAAAACTTGTTAATGTTTCGTTTAGCCAACAGGCGCGTCTCGTCCATAAGGTCATTTGGCAACGACCCACCTAAATTTATTTCCAATGATCTACCTACTAATTTATTTTTAGAACCAAAAAAGAATCTCATCTTTTATTTCAAAAAAGTGCAAGTTCCATGCGAAAACTTCCCAAGAAGGAATTAAGCCAAGCTTGCTCCGGACTGGCAGTGTTTTAAATTGACCTCATAGGTGTATATGGACTATATAAAATGAATTAAAGCTAAGAGAGAATCAAACATACGCGCTTTAGGAATTTAAAAAGCGAGAAAATTTGTCGATGGCCCACCAATAGTATCGCGAACAATATACATAGAATAGTAAAAATTAAAAAAAATAAATTTCGGTGAATTCTCAATCTTTGTATGTGATACATATCCTTAGCGATGATTATAACATATTTTTGGTGGTGTGTGTTGTGTGTCGTCCGTCTACATGTAATAACCCGTGCTGTGCTACGTTCCAAATTTTTATTTTTCGGGTATGTTCTTGGAAAAACTGGATGAACCATCGATTTTTTTTGGAAGTGCTTCGGGTGTAATCATTCCTTTGCCTATTCGAAAATTTGTTAATTTCGTCATATCTTAAGTGCACAAGACCCCTTATGTTAACAATGGCTTGAACGGTACAAGAATCTGTTTGCATGTAAGTTATAAAAAGTACGTAACAGCAAAAATGCAATTTCAGTATTTTATGTTTTTTGCGGTGTTAATTTGTGAGCAGGTAAGTAATTTCTTGGCAAAAATAGGCACATTATTAAAAAACCTTTCTTAATTAAAAAAGTGTATTTTGCTTGTTGCGTTGATATCACTATAGTTGCCCACAAAATTTGACCCACCTGTAAAAACTCACGGACCACGCCTGTTAGCCAAATGTCAAAATGCAAAAGTAGAAAAATATATGCAGCATGTTTTACTTAAAAGGACAATCCTTTATCAAATTCTAAGAGATATTTGGGATATTTAAGAGATATTTGAATGCCCTTTTCAGCTTGTTGTTTCGCCAAATGACTTAATGTTGTTTATAATGGCCATATCTTTTATATCCTGGAATCAAGATGACGCCTCTAGTCCATTTTGTAAAAATATTTTAATTTCAAAGGTGGATTGAGAGGTACCTCTTACCCAAACATTTTATTTCTAATACTTACCAATCTATAAATTTGAAAATTTGTCTGTCAGTTTGTCTGTTTCTTGCTTAACCACGCTTAGGTCTAACAAACGGCTTAATGTATTTGGAGTAAATTTTCCACCGAGATTTCTTAGAACCTGCAAAAGCTATTTTATATCCCGTTAAGTATTATTCACGGTGTGTTCAAAAAACGAGTCCTGAGATATGAAAAATTCTAAATCCCCAAAGGCTTAACTTATTTACTAGACTAGACGTTTCTTTAGGGATCCGGACAAGGAAAGGCTATTTTTATCGTGATAAGTAAGATACCACAAAAAATTACTTTAATTTCAAGTCTGGAAAACTTAGCTAAAGTAATAATACAATAGGTGAATACACCTTGAAAAATACTAAATTTAAGAAAAATTATAAAAATGGGGATTTTTATTAAGATGATACTTTTTTTCAACCTGTGGAGAAAATTAGTATTTTTGTCCAGATATTCAAACAGAAAACTAGTCCCCAATAAACAAAAATATATACAGGGCAACAATTGGAGCTGGTCTAAATTTTCGTTAAAACAACAACAAACCCGAGCAAATCTGCTTTGTTTCTATTGGTCAGCTGATCCTTAAAATACCCTCAAAAATTAAAATATAATTCATTGTACAAACGAAATTTGTGAAAAAATTATGGATTTTTCTCTATAATAGCAGATTGCGAAAAATTGTTTTAATGTTTCTAAAAAACTGATACAATACGTTTGTTACCTACTAAAAAAGTTCACGGTTGTTCTGAAGAGCATGATACAATAAAAGGAAAATATGATAACAAACCGTGTCAAATTCGTCCGGGTTCGCGCATGACGTCACGCTGTGAGTTATTTTTGAAATTTATAAGGCTGAGTATAGAGTTTACGTTAGTTAAAGGCGATTTTATATAAATTCTATTGGCAATATACTTTGCCTCCGCTTATAATACAAATTCTAAAGTATATGATTTAAAATAATCATGTAAATAAAGGGATAAATTAATTTAAAATAATAGATATTGGCAAATTGCCTGCCAATTGCGATCTGTGTTTCTATTTACGTGGAAAGAAAAGGTAAATAATTTTATGAAGTAAAACTATGCCTAATAATTAAGAAATACTTTTAATTTAGAGGCATATTCTTATTAAAATATATACCTACAGAGCCTTCCGAAAATATGTTATAAATAATTCTATAATTTGTCAAATATTTTTTGCGGTGAGTAACATCTGTATGTTTGCTACGGAAACATGTCTTTTAGGATAGTTTTTTGGGTTTTTTACACTTTAAATAGTAAATTATTAAAAATAATTGTATTTTTGTATTCTTTGATTTTTCAATTTTAAAAAAATCTTAAAATGCCAATAATTATTCTAAGCAAGACAAAAAAAAATTTTTGTTCTTCAAAAAGAAAAAAAATAGTGCACTAAATTTCTATAAAAATCTTCGTGTCTTTGTTCACGTAAAAAATCAATCATGGTCTTAAGGTACTTTTTCTTATTATCATATATTTTATTAGTGGGGTTTAACTTCTTAAGTTCGGTTCTTCTCAAGCTTTACAAAGGTTGTCCCTTTTTTAAAATATTAGTTTTTGTCTATGGCTGTACGTCAAAATATCCTTTTCGCGTTTTATACGCTTCTCGGGACATCCTAGATTGCCTGTTTTCAGGCAATACAAAAAGGCCTCATGTCTAAGGCTACTTTCAGACGGTACGGTTTTCTGTCGTGGTCGTGTACGGCAACGATATCGTATAATATAATGGTTATGCATTGTTTTAAATGCAAGCTTTCACACCACACGATTTTAATCGGAGCCGTACACGTGGAAATACAAGCACATTTTTTTTTCCACGACACGATCGCTGCACGACAACGACAGAAAACCGTACCGTCTGAAAGTAGCCTAAGCAATGGAAAGTGGAAAATTAGGTGTAGCAAGTTTATGAATCGCATTCAGGTGTTTGTCTATTGAACTCTTGCACCAAAATAGTAAAGTTCTAAGCTAATTATTATTACTCTTCAGTACAACCGTGAACTTTTTTAGTAGGTAACAGAAAATTTCATCAGCTTTTTAGAAACATTAAATCTATTTTTCTCTATCTGCTATTATAAAGAAAATCTATAATTTTTTCACAAATTTCTTTTGTAAATTACTCCGTACAATGAATTATATTTTAATTTTTGAGGAATTTTAAGAATCAGCTAACCAATAGAAACAAAGCAGGTTTGCTCGGGTTTGTTGCTTGGGTTTTAGGTTTATCATTATAAAGGCAACTTTAATCTTAACCAAATTTTACTTTTTTGTATTTTTTGTTCACCCTGTGCAAAAAACAAATTTTTGGCCTTGTGGATCTTATTTCTAAAGCAAGCAAAAACTTTTATAAAGAATGACCTTTTTTCTTATCTTTTACTTTTTGGTTCATTTGTCCTCTTGTATGCCCCATCCGTGGACATACTGTATAAAAATTTGCAATACAGCCATGAATATAAATCCCATTACACGAAACTTCTTTCTAACGTTTCAGTTGTTATATTGCGTAGTCGGGTTTTAGTTCTGTTTTTAAACTTAGTTTTTAAGTAGTATCGTTCACGTTTTGAAAGTCCAAAGGTCCTGCTTAAAAAATAAAAATCAAAAAATTATTCCTTTAGCGGAAAATTTAAATTTCAAATCCTATTTCGAGCCAGGCATGCAAAGTGGTAGTTCTAATTTGGGTATAACAGAAATTACCAAAAATCTTAATTAGGTAATATGCATATATGACCCAAATAAATCTGAAATATTTTTTTTATATTCTCTACATAAATTAAATGTTTATGGCGGTTGCTGTTATTTATTGATTTTCGTCTTTATTGACAGAAAAAAAGTTTTTCTACTGCAAATTTTCGCACGAATTTCGAAACTTGTAAAACGTGATCCCATTGGCTGCGTCGTCAAAAGTGCTTCTATGACTCATAATGACTACATGGCGAATTTCAGTGTTGTAGGGATATCGAAAATTCAATAAAAATGTCATTTAATGCGTAACTCATCCCTGCACTTAAAGTAGCAGGTTCCTAAAATCTCATTCATGTACCTATATTTCAAGCCGAAATCGGTCCATGAACCTTTTAATTTTGCAACACGAACTGGCACTTATGCGAAATTTTGACACATCATAATATCTTAATAACTTCGATTAAATAAACTGCAATTCTTTGTTTTCATGGCAATCTTCGAAAATTCAAAAATTTACGATTTCTGTGTCCCTGATGCAAATAAACTTATTTATTTATAACTTTAACGAAAAAATAAGCGATTTAAATTAGTGAGAGCTATTCTAAGACAATTAACGATAAAGAAAAACCAAAAATAATCACTCAATAAGGAAAACAGTATGGAATAGTGTCGGTTAAAAATGAATTTGTCGAAAAAAATCAAGAAAATTCGGTTTTTACCTCTTAAATACGCTCCTGAATATCCCATCGGTATTCTTTTTAAAGTGCGATTATCCTTTTATAAGATAATGTTGAAAAATTGGAAACAAATTAGATAGGAAAAAATACAGTGATTCAAATCTACTGATGTCTAGGGCAAAAAAAGGCAAAAAATCAAAATTTAATCGGCAATTGTTCATTTCTTATAAAGAATGAAGAAACTAAATTTTTAACCCACAAAAAATTAAAAACTGTGAAATATTTGGGTCAAAAATCCAAAATTTAAAAAATCCAAAAAATATTTTTTGTAGCTAAATTATCCAAGTATTTTCTCCACAATAATTTTTTGGATTTGTAATGACTTCCTTAAACGATTTATGCAATAAAAAAAATATGTGAATATTCCATATTAAAGCAGACTAGCCAAAAATATTCCACTTTTTAGTAATATTTAAACAAAAAATAGCAGAAGCTCGAGGCTTGGAAAAATTGTTAATTTATTGACAAAAGTATAATGGGAAAGTTAAAAACCGGAAAATTGTATCTTATTCGGTTTCTAATGTTACTGTTATCTCATTTTGCAATATATATATATATATATATATATATATATATATATATATATATATATATATATATATATATAGATATACATATATATATATATATATATATATATATATATATATATATATATATATATATATATATATATATATATATATATATATATATATATATATATATATATATATGGATTACAAGTCGTTTCTTAAACCATCCCATACTTACATCTTAGGGCCATATAACTTCCCTTTGTATAATCAGCGGGTCTCCGGTGGCCGAATTAGTACGGCGCCAGCTTTGCAACCGAGAGGCGCGGGTTCGAATTCCGCTTCGACCATGGATATTTTGTGATTGTTGTTGGAAGGTGGTAGAGGAATTCTTCCTCGACCGAGGTGGTACCACCCCACACATCCTCTTAAAGGGCTGTTGAAATCCCTACGGATGTTTCCAGCTCTGGATGTGTGAGTCGATTCCCCAGTACACCCACGGTACATAGTACTTAGACTTCGGTCTTCGTGGGCCGTCAGAAGATAAAAAAAAAGTCAGGAAATCAGCTAATACATATATTTTGCTTGTGGCGGAATCTTTTATTGTTTTAGCTACTTTCTACTTTATGAGCATTTCAACGCTCTTTTATTTAAATAAGAATGAAATAAGTGGGGTTTACAATTTAAAGAATATTACTTCCTCGCCATATTTGACGAAAAAGAAGAAGTTTCTTATCAGTTCTGAAAATCAAAAAATCATATTCCTTATTAAAGCAGACTAGCCAAAAATACTCCATACTCCATTTTTTAGTAATATTTAAACAAAAAATAGCAATTACTTAATGAGTTTTAGCATAATAACACTTTCAAATGCCTTATCTTATAAATAATATTCACGTAGCCCATTCTCCAAAAATGTCAATAGATTTTTGCGTGGCTTTTATTACGTGACAAAAGACATTACAAATTGGTGGATGATACAACCTGCCACCAATCCTTTGAGGCTTTTAGCTTAAAAGCTTTTCGCACTTTCGGTATAGATGTTACTTAATTTTAGTAATTGCTTCAATATAATCATTTTCTATACACACAAAAGATCACAAGAAAGCTAGTGGCTCTAATTTAAAACACATTAAAGACATGAAAAATCTATGTTAAAAATATTGGATTATAATGGCTGGCACAATGGTTTATGTTACTAAAATTACTGGCGGCTAAAATGCTTAAAAATGTTTAAATAAGTGTCGGGACAGACTTGGGGTTTGGGGTAACTGCTATTACAATAATAATTTTTTTATTTCATCACAAAAGTTTAACTTGTGGTATTTGGTAAATTTTGTCATATTCCTTGTGTTGAGTTTGTAGGTCTGGTTTTAGAAATTTTTGCCTCAAATTAAGCATTGTTTAGGTTTAGACTATACTAATAATAATAATAATTATTAGTAAAATTTTGTTTAATGTGCAAATATATTTTTATTACTACGTAGTTACAGTAGTTATTGGAGATAACGGGAATATTTACTATGGCTAAGACCAGGCCCTTGGGGCATTGAAAGGTTTTAAATCTATACAAGTGTCAGAATAAGGCAACTAAGTTTTGAACTGTAAAACTTCTTTCTTCTTCTCAGCAAATTTATATAAAAAGGGGTAATAATTTAGGTCTTTCTTTGCCACAATAATATAACTAAATTTATTTTATAGTATCAAATTCGAAGATAGAAATAATTCGGAAACCAAACAAATCGCAGAAATATTGAAGTAATGCACAAAATTTTAATTAACAACGATAGGACAAAAACTTGTCAAAACCTAACTGATCAACTAGATTATCTAAATTTTAACTAGTACTAAATCTTAATAGATATTTACGATATAAGTGGGGTATAAGGCGTTACTGCACGTCCATTGTACAATTTTTTTTATCTAGGTACGCCCCCAAAAAGTTAAAATTACCGGTAATTAAAATTTCACATTTATCATGATTTATTTTGACAATTATATTGAAACTAACAATTAAATCTGGTGCAGTTGTAAAAATTGTGTTGAAACGTTTTCGGCCAGATTCTTTAACGCTATCCGGTCTAATTTGACAACCAAAAGGTATCTTATTCTTAGACTTGCCAGTTTAAAACTTTTGGTTGTCAAATTAGTCCGGAATAGCATTGGAGAATCTGGCCGTTATTTTTTAGAGTATTTCTATAAAATTTCCAGTTAATAGGACCATTTAATATTTTTTCTCCATATAAAGTTTGAAGCCGTGTTGGGGTTGAATTTTGAAAAATCCTTCCTGAGTAGATGCGTATATTCGTCAAAAATTTCAAGTTTCTAGATCCAGCGTCGAGGGCTGTGCGTTGATATGTCAGTCAGTTTCTTCTTTATATATATATATATATATATATATATATATATATATATATATATATATATATATATATATATATATATATATATATATATATATATATGTATATATTTTGTTTCCCCTTCTTGTTACTGTATAATGATTGTTAATTAATTCTCATGCAGTGGATATGGTAATTTTTAAATTTACTATGTGACTGAAAGGGTATCTACTCCTTATTTAGTTCATGATTTTAGTATTGTTACTACGACGGGTGGGTAGGCACAACCAATTTGTACTAAAAATATAATAATGATAACACATTAATTTGTGAACGTCTGTCTTGAATAACGACATCTATTCTTCATACTTTTTGGGTTGGCTACCTCTCACTTCTGTCGTTTGTCACTGTCGTCTGTTGTCAGCCATGTTACTTCCGGCAATTTGACAGCACTGTTAGTATTTTGTATTAATTTTAAAAAATTTTAAATCAATAATCATCTTGTATGTAAGAAAAGTATTTCAATTCGGTTTGTTTCTTTTATGTATTTTTAGACATTGTTAACAAGTCTGTGACTTTATTTTATAACTTTTAGTAATTTTACATGTTACGTTTTACAATTTTAATATGTGCAAATATGAGGTTATGTTTCCATACACCTGTTGCAATAACCAACTGAAGGAGCTTTGATGCTGTATTCTGGCAGGTGTTACTGACTGTAGTCATTAGAAAGACTTGTAACAGAATTTTCTCTTGTTGTTTTGTAGTCCAGATGAAGTCTATAATCATAGACGAAAGGTTGAACGTGGAATAAACAGCAATAATTTTTTCTTAAATTTTATTTTAGGCTTAAAAAAATTCAAATGACTATAACTTTGTACTAACACCGCTTTTTCTCTCAAAATTTAAAAACTGCCGACAGAATGATGTAAAATTTGTTTAGAAAAAAGAATAAATAAAATACCTAGACGTTTTAATTTTTTTCCTAGGAGGGGCACACCAAAAATTTAACTTTTTTTCGCAAATTACAAAATGATTTTTTTCTTTACCAAAACATTCCCAGTGGGCTCACTACTAAACCCTTAAATTTGGTTCGGGTCCTGTAAGTAGGAACAGAGATATACAACTTCGAAATTTCACCAGCCGCCACTGTAAGAGACAAAATTTGTCGACGGCTCACCAATAATATCGCGCCACTCCCGTTATGGAAATACACTCGAACCGCCCCGTAAAATATACTCTTTCAAAACATTTGGGTTGGACAAAAAAACTAATTAGGTACCTAATATACGCATTGTATATGCATTGTATTAATGTATTTCTAATTAGCGGCTAAACGTAGAAATACGATCTCTCAGCCACGCCAATGTTAGTCATCAAATGTAACGGCATCGGCACGGGTTTTCTTATATTACCTACGTGGTTCAGAGGTAGAGTCTCAGCTAGTGGACCAAGAGGTCGTCGGTTCAAGAATGGACAGACTATTTTTTTCAAATTTTTGTTATTTAAACAATTAAATCGGCTCTAAAAGGTGTATTGGCAACAAGTTTAGCTTGTTTCTCGATAAAATATTTTTAAAATTATTGGTAATCTCATATCTACTACAGCTGGCAGCCTGCAGGTGCGTAGATAAAGATCGTATTATGTCTAGCCGCCAGTATTGTATTTATTAAAGAAAACGGAGTTTCAGCTAGCTTTTCTAATTTTATTTTACGAATAACCAAACTTTTAGTACAAGGCGCGACCTCTATTGAGGAGACGCAGACGTATCAAAACGGGAAGTCGCTAACAATCTTAAATATCTAAAGTAACAATGTTTAATATACTACAGTTCCTATTTTATGATTTTTGCGGTGTTTATTTGTAGGTAAATAATTTCTTGGCAAAACTAGGCACATTATTAAAAAAACCCTCCTCAATTAAAAAAGTGTATTTTGCTTGCTGTTGTTGTGTTGAAGTAAAAATTGCTTGGTTGAATTGTGACAGACTGGCCCGTTATCAAGATCAAGAAACTTGATCGGGAGGATCAAGCCTTAAAGGGGAGCAATGGTACGAATGTTCCAGATCCAGATTTTTTAGTTTTAGTTTAAATTCGTGTATTTTGAGATTTTAGGTTTATTTTCACCTGTTACGCCTATGAAAGAAGGTCGGAATCTTTGAAGAATATTCGATTCCATTATTTTCTGCACGGAACGCCTCTTAAAGAAAGTCTAGAATTTACCAGTATATTTTCGTCTTTGAATGCACCTTGTATCCTTCTAGAATATTTTAGAATTCTCCAGGGCCAGCTAAAGGGTATATAAAGAACCCAGTTCTTGTTGATTTTTTGTTTTATGAGAAACTTGTTAACGTTGTCATTAAAAAGGTTATTGTGACATTGTCAGTAAATACAGATTAGAAGAGTGAAAGTGTGTTCAGCATTTCGGCGATCTGAAATAAAATCTTACTTAATGACTGCTTTCCTCCCATATGTTAGAATAAATAAAATGTTGACAAACACCTTCACCCTAATTTAATTATTTTTTATTAAAACCTCTCACACACTAAATGAGCAGTATGACATATAGCTTATAGCAATTCATTTTTCTAGGTGTTACAATTTTATTTTTTAATAATTTATGAAATAGGTAGTATATATGTTACCGGCAAAGTCCGTTTCATCGTCATACTTAAGTTTGCCTAGGTAAACCGCACATTGCCGGGGCGTTTTCGGCAAAGTCCGAAATTGTTCTCTATTTCGGAGTTTGCCTAGAATGTAACCCGGCAAACTTAGGTGTGCCAAACACGTTTTAGGTAAAGTCCGAAATAATAAATTTGTGACCGTTACGTCGCTGGTCATTTTCTAGTCGTAACTAGTTATAGTCTGTTTGTAATACGTCGCAGGTACACACGAACTGCGTTGATTGTTTAAGATGGCATTTTCCGGTCGCGTCCATGGTGGCCAACTTAATTTCATTTTGTCATTAATATCCTGCAAGCAATTTTTAGTTAATTATTTAAAGTTTCAACGTGTATAATGATTTCATTCAAAAGATTAATATTTTAAAAGATCTATGGTGACTTTTTTTCTGACACTATATAGGACCTCAATATTCTTTTTAAATATTAGGTATTTTCCTAAAATAAATCATAAAATATCTTGAGACCTTTAATAATACGTTAAAAATACCTACAGAATATGAATCTACGGTTAATATTGTGACAATATTCATTCAAAAGAAAAATAAAGCAAAACATTGTACTAAAATAAAATTAAGTTGGCAATAAATGGATGTGGTCGGTAAATGCAGCCTTAAGCAGGGTGTGCATTGAATCGACTCGGCTCGGCTCGGCATGGCACGGCACAGTCAAAAGGTTTGGTATACATGCAATTATATGAAGAGGAGCGCATTGAATCGGTTTCGCCCGCTCGTAACGACCAAATCGGAATCAGAGCAAAAATTGCCGAACCGAAATGTCCGACTGCTCGTATTGAGACGCAAGCGGAAAAGATAGGTGTGCAATGGCGGACGAAGTTTTGACAGTAAACGTTCGTTTTTATGGTTTTTTGTACGACCCGAAGAATCACGAAAATGTGCGGAAGGAGGCTTAGGAGGAAATAGCGAAAAAACGTCTGAAACGATACTACGTCTATACATCACAATAGTTGCAGCTGATTTAAAGAACCGATAGCCGAATCAATGCGCTTTGACTATCGCCATTCCGAACGAAAGTTACCGAGCCGAGTCTATTCAATGCGCGCCCTGCTTTGAGTGTTTGTCTATTCGTCTAACTGGACCGGGTTTGCTCAGGCTTGTTATTATCATTTAATAAAAAAAGTTTAATAAGTGTATTATGAAGGTATATTTAACTTTATGAAATACGATGAAATCATGTTATTTACAGGCTTAGCTCACTAGTATACCAATTATCATGATACAACACAAAAGTAAGAACATATTTCGGACTTTTCCTAAAACGTGTTTGGCAAACCTAAGTTTGGCGGATTACATTCTAGGCAAACTCCGAAATAGATAACAATTTCGGACTTTGCCGAAAACGTCCCGGCAAAGTGCGGTTTACCTAGGCAAACTTAAGTATGACGATGAAACGGACTTTGCCGGTAACATATACACTCTCGACATCGACAAATTTAACCTCTAAGGCATACTTCTTTCGCACTTTGCAGATTCACCTAGTCCAGGTCTGACTCCCCTAACTCCAGGATACATTTCTCCCCACCTATCGGAGGATTCCGGACGGGATTCCGGAGGTGGCGGCCAACCCAGTCGCAAGAAGAGATCCCGTGCCGCTTTCACTCATGCGCAAGTCTTCGAACTCGAGCGCCGTTTCAGCCAGCAACGATATCTTAGCGGACCCGAAAGGGCCGATTTGGCAGCTGCGTTAAAACTTACGGAAACTCAAGTGAGTTATATTATATAATTATAGGGGTGATTGCCACAAAAGTGAGTCATTTTGATAAAATTTTTGCCCGGAATAGAAAATGTGAAAATAAATGAAAATGTGCATTTACGAGTAATAAACACAGTTAAACCTTGCTCTTCTGTGTTGTATGATAACCATTAAAATATGACTTACTTATTAAATTATAAAAATAAATTAGATAAACTTGCGCAACTTAATTACCAGTTAGTCGTTAGAGTTTTGCAATACCCTATATTGCCTCCCTTAAAATAGAGCGCCGCAAATTTTTTTTTTGTAAAAATTTCGTTATTTTTAAATTAAGCGATTATTTTTAACGCAAAATTGACAGAAAACTAACAAGGCGGCGAAAACCTATCCCGAAAAGGGGCTGTCGTCCTCGCCCGAGAAAAGAAACTTAAGGACTTTTGGTACCCCGCTAAGACATCATTTCGTAAAATAATTTTTTCTTTAAAATCGTTTCCATCACTAAATACTTAAATATCATCTAATAGTCTACGTAGTAATGTTTGTAATTAAATAGTGCCAAAATTATTTATTTAAAAATTATCTGATATTAATGATACCCTTATTTCCCAAGTGGTGTAAGTCCAATTTTTGTGATTTTAAGTTAATACCCTCAAACGTATTCTCCAAAGTGGTCCCCATCTCCTTTACAAATGGGTTATGCTAAACTTTGCAAAGAACGAAGCCGGGAAATATAAGTTTAATGGAATCAAAGAAAATATAGCTATATACGCATTTTCTTTGATGGAATCAAGCATCTGGAGAAATGGTCGTGATAGTTCGGGGTAGGTCGGTTAACAAAATACAGATTTGTTATCATTCCTGTTTTTTAGTATCTTTGTTGTTAAAAACAGTAGCATAGGTCTTTATTTATTTATTATGTAGTATTGTTAATTTATCCCAAAATCACAAAGAAACTGTTTCTCGTTGATTTTTTTTTGTATTAGCTACTGTATTAATAAAAATATTTGGTGATTTTTATTTTGTTTTATTATCTTTGTTTATCTTATCTACTTATACCATGTTTGGCTTGTTCTTATCTAAATATAAATAAATGCAATAATTTAAGAAGGTAAAATAATTACACAAATGCAAATCTTTCATTTCCCTAAAACGAGCAAACTGGACTGACACTACTTAGAAGATACAGAGCTCATATGCAGAGTACACTACAGTGGCGGCTTATGAAATTTCAACGTTGTATATTATCTCTGTTCCTACTTACAAATTTGGGGGTTTTAATAGTGAGCCCCCTGGGAATGTTTTGGTAAAGAAAAAAAAACATTTTGTAATTTGCGAAAAACACTTGAATTTTTTTTAGATACCCCCCCCCCCCCTCCCCCGCCCTGGAAAAAAATGAACGCGTTTAGGTATTTTATTTATTATTTTCTCTTAACAAATTTTACATCATTTTGCCGAGAATTTTTAAATTTTAAAACAAAAACAATATGTTAGTAGAAAGTTATAGTCATTTGAATTTTTTTAAACCTAAAATATAATTTAAAAAAAATTCAAATGATTATAACTTTCTACTCAGATTTTGTTCTCTTAAAAATAAAAAATTCTCGACAAAATGATGTAAAATTTGTTTAGAAAATATAATAAATAAAATACCTAAACGCGTTCATTTTTTACCAGGAGGGGGGCTAAAAAAATTAAACTTTTTTTCGCAAATTACAAAATGTTTTTTTCTTTACCAAAACATTCCCAGGGGGCTCACTATTAAAACCCCTAAATTTGGTACGGGTCCTGTAAGTAGGAACAGAGATATACAACTTTGAAATTTCATAAGCCGGCACTGGTACACTATTTGATAAAATTAATAATTCGGTCATGCCTGCACAGGCAATTTAGAATTCAAGGGTACCTACTTACTGGAAATGGCAAAAAAATGTTGATATTTCTTAAGGGCTGCATACTACATAAGTATTTGATACTGATAATGTTCTTCGATACATATGTATGTGTTGTTTTATGTCACTTGCGAAAATTACCCATTTCGGTCTACGTCCTAGCGGCCTAAACTTTTTCTTGCTTGACTTATAACCAACAGAATACATAGTATCTACTGTCAATAACTATTCATTTTTATTTTTTACAGGTAAAGATATGGTACCAAAATCGTCGGTACAAGACCAAGCGAAAACAGCTTCAAATGCAAGAATCAAACATGTTAAACCCAAATGCTCGGAAAGTGGCTGTAAAAGTTCTAGTCAAAGACGACATTCCCATCTTTCTTCAGCAAAAGACACCCATGTACCAAAAAGCTAGTTATTATACAGAACCCAATAAACAAGACTTTTTCGTGTACGATCAGATAAGTAAGAACATGGTTCAAAAATATCCGAAAACTATACAAGAATCAATGTTAAATCTTTGCCAGCAATACACGAACTCTATGCAACTCTTTCCTTATTTTAACTATTATCACCCTTCGTTGATTGGTAACCTAAGCCAGCAAGACGATGACGTGGCGTCTGATAGTCGAGAGCAGAATTAAATCAAAAATCATCATTAATAACTAGTATTTATTTATAGGTTTAGCTGAAAATGATACCAAAGAGTAAAGCTTACTTTTATTAAGGATGCACATATAAGTTTTCAATGCAAATTATTTGTAAGATATAATAAAGTAGTCATCGCTGTAACTGCAATAGGCCTTATGTTAGGAAAGCTAATGCTTTTTTAACAGTAAGAGATTAACTAACATTTAACACTGTTGTGATAATAATATGTAGCGGTAATTTGACAACAAAGGGATTAAATTGACATCTAATAGAGCAAGGCAACTAATTTTTGTACTATCAATAAGTTTATAGGGTTTTATCGAAATTTATTTGAAATATACAATGTTGGTTTTGAAGTTTTGCAGATGTCTGGCTTAGCTATTTTAATATTATGGGCATATGCCACTAAAAAATTATATTTTTTGACATAGATATTACAGTAACCACAACAAAATTAGCAAAAACTGAACTTGGGAGTCACTTAAAGATTTAAAACCTCAGTAACCAAGATTAAATTTCGATCTTTCAGTTAATCAATTAAGTTTTGACAAGCTCTAGTCTTATCATTGTTAATAAGTCGTCATTAAAATCTTTTTTTGAATAAGTCTAATATTTCTGCGATTTAATTGATTTACGAAAGATTTTTTCTAAAATAAATTAAGATCTATTATGGTGGAAAATACATACTTAAATTGCCCTTTTCCTTATGAGTCCACAAACAAACTCAAAAATAGTAAAAACGTTGTGATCTTATGGTTACACTTGTCAATTAAATCATTAGTTGTCACATTAGACCGGTGCTAGCCAGTGGCGGCTGGTGAAATTTCAAAGTTGTATATCTCTGTTCCTACTTACAGGACCCGCACCAAATTTAGGGGTTTTAATAGTGAGCCCACTGGGAATGTTTTGGTAAGGAAAAATAACATTTTGTAATTTGCGAAAAAAAGTTGAATTTTGGCTATGCCTCTCTTAAGAAAAAAATGAACACGTCTAGATATTTTATTTATTATTTTTCTAAACAAATTTTACATCATTCTGTCGACAGTTTTTAAATTTTAAGAGAAAAAATCTGTTATTAGAAAGTTATATGCGTAGCTATTATTTTCTTTGGTTATAGCCATTTGAATTTTTTTTTTAAATTATATTTTAGGCTTAAAAAAATTCAAATGACTATAACTTTCTACTAACACATTTTTTTCCGTCAAAATTTAAAAACTGTCGACAAAATGATGTAAAATTTGAGTAAAAAAATAATAAATAAAATACCTAGACGTGTTCATTTTTTTCTTAGGAGGGGCACACCAAAAATTCAACTTTTTTTCGCAAATTACAAAATGTTTTTTTTTCTTTACCAAAACATTCCCAGTGGGCTCACTATTAAAACCCCTAAATTTGGTACGGGTCCTGTAAGTAGGACCAGAGATATACACCTTCGAAATTTCACCAGCCGCCACTGGTGCTAGCAATAGTGAATCTGCCCATAATTATATCATAAACGGTGGATATAAAGATATTATAAAGCTCCCTTTTTCGAAGCCTGTCCGGTTCAACGCGACTGCAGTTGACCGAGCGACGTGAACCGGAGTTCGGTCAGCAGTCGAGTGCGGAAAATACACTTTCCGCACGTGTTGGGTACAATATTTTTTCTACGAGCGTGAGGAAAATTATCTAGATTTGGTATTTTTTTTTAAATATTTTATGTCAGTATAGCGCCAAAGCGAAATACTATTCAAACATATTATTTTCAATTGTTATTAATAATATTAATGTTAAAAGAACAGTTACTTGCATTTGTTAAATTTATGGCCGAAGTTAACTGATTTTAACTGGTATAAGTTTTTATAATGTTGGAAAAGAATATACTAGAATTGCCTTTGTTTTCTTTAAATTGTTTTCTTTTGCACACCATTTACTAATTGTTTCCAATTTGTTGACATAACCGTATTTTGATTTTTCTGGTAACAGTTCGACGTACACATTCTTGACTTCTTCGAGAATTGTTTTCCGGTACTCCAATCATATTCTCTTCAATTTCTTCCTCGGTCTCCATTTTCTACTAAAAAGTTCGATAAAAGTCGAATAAACTTTGTATTTTCATTTTGGCGTCTATCCTGACAATCAACAAATAGAAATAGGTAATAACCCAAACTTAATTGCATAGCAAGTAGAAAGACCCTGTAATTATTCGGTGGATTCATAATTTTTAGGTGGTTATTTTTTGGGTAGTTCTCACCAATATTTTACTAAATATGGCAAATTGGACATCGGTCCGGATCCAGTGACGTTAATTATTAGCACACGAAGTCTAATTAACTGGCGATATAGGTACTATGTGATATTGTTTCCCGCATCACTAGTGCTGAAAATATTTTAGCACTAGTACGGAAAAGTGCCACTTTCAGCACGCATATAAGTGCGGGAAGTAGTTTTTACCTTAAGTCTTACCCAAAAAATCGGAATTTATAACCCACCATCTAAAATTTAAACAAAGCAACAGGATACCATTTCCATGAGTGATTTTCATGAGATGTTTAAATATGTGGTTGACCTAAATATGTATTTTGTTGGCAGTTAACCGCAAAAATACTAAAATTTCTCGTAGTTTTTTTTACAGGTAAAGCTCACCTCAGTGAAATTCATCAAAAAAGTCGATTAAGTAAAAGTTTTTAATTTATTTAACTTATTTTAACGCATCGCAAGAGACAAAAGGTCCAAAAAAATCCGTGAAAAACAAAAACAAAGACACAGGAAGGCTATAAGAAGATTTAGCAAAAAAGTCACATATGATCCCGTAACGTATGAACATAAAAAAAATGAAGGGAAGAGAGCGTTATTAACATTAGTCAAAACATTTCTGTTATATTTTATTATCACAAATATTATACAAAACATCAGTGAAACTATGTCTGAAGCCTATTTATTTTTTGAAATTAAGAATTGTGTAACAACATAGTTATTCAATTCTTTACTAGAAACATTAAGTGGTCCAATCCTTAAAAAATATTAAATTTTTATTTTGTTCAAAATGTACCATTAGATTTAAAGATTTCATCAGAATCAACCACATACTGGTAGTAATAACTGATTGCAGTTAAAAACTTGCAGCAGCCTTTTAAAGAAAAATGCAGAAATGTAAATGGTAACTTAAAAAATGTTTTATGTCAAAATAGAGGGGATTTCTGGCTGGTCAAACCTCAGAAAAACTTCTTCACTTTTCAAAGAAAAATCAATCCTAAAATAGGGTTCTTTGCGTAAAATACATTTTTCAATGAAGTAAAAAGAAGTAAAATTATTAATTTAGTGACCGGCGTCAGGTTGCTTAGAGGGGAGAATTTTAGAAAAAATTCCGGGAAGAATTGGATGTAATTATTCTGTGGAATGTTTTCAACAAATTTCTCAGTTCCCTGCCTTGAACGAAGCCGGCGCGGCGTCGCCCTTTCCACGGGGTGAAAAGTAGGTATCAACCATGGATTTATTATATAAAAGGATTCGATATCCGTATACTGTGAGCGTATCGAACGTGAAGCCTTATATTTTGTTGTTTGTTATTCTCTTGGGGGAGCAGTTTACGAACTTCCAACATAGACAAGACTACGAATTACTACGTAATTGAATCAAGAAAGGTAGTAGAAAGAGATAAAATAGCATTGGAGTGTTGGAGCTCAGAAGTGTTGCTGTCTGTGCTGGCTGTTTAGGAAAACTGCTGAACCTCGGTCTGAACACTCGGTTACACGTACGTCTTTGTCTAATGAACTCGAAAAGAAAAAGTGCGACGTATACATTTATATAGATTTATAAATGACTCGGAGCGACTTTAAATAAACACCTTTAGAAAAATATCATAACCTATAAATAATAAAACCTTTTTAAGTTAAATTTATTATTATTTAGCAGAAAATAAAGTAATTTTGGGCTTTTATCACTTTTAGCAAATCTTGTTATGCTTCTAACGTATTTTTTGTACACAAATACAAGGTAAAAGAAGATGTGGCCAATGTTTACAAATTCTGTTTACAGTGTCGCTTAGAATGGTTTGTTTTGGCTTCAATGAATGTTATATCATCCCGTATCCTTTTATACATGGATTTATTAGGACTGGATACGGGATGATTTCACATTCTTTGAAGCCAAAACAAACCATTCTAAACGACACTGGTAAACACAATTTGTAAACATTGGCCACATCTTATTTTATCTTGTATTTTTGTACAAAAATACGTTAGAAGCATCACAAGATTATTTACTAAAAGTAATAAAAGCCCCAAAATATTTTATTTTTCTGCTAAATAATAATAAATTTAAATTAAAAAGGTTTTATTATTTATAGGTTATGTTACTTCTGGTGTTTATTTAAAGTCGCCCAGAGTCATTTATAAATCTATATAAATCTATACGTCGCACTTTTTCTTTTCTAGTTCATTAGACAAAGACGTACGTGTAACCGAGTGTTCAGAGGGTTTTCCTAAACAACCAGCACAGACAACAACAATTCTGAGCTCCAACACTCCAATGCTATTTTATCTCTTTTCACTACCATTCTTGATTCAATTACGTAATAATTCGTAGTCTTGTCTATGTTCGTAGTTCGTAAACTGCTCTCCCAAGAGAATAACAAACAACACAAATATTTATATTATATACGGCTTCACGTTCGATACGCTCACAGTATACGGATGTCGAATCCTTATTATAATAAATCCATGCTTTTATATAATAAATCCATGGTACCAACAATCAGTTTTTGGCCATTTTCTTTTGCTTTATGTCGAAAATAGTTATATGCGAAGTTAAAGATAATAATTCAATCATGTATTAATAATGCTTAATAGATATTTTAGGTTAGATTCGTATTTCTCCGAAAAATGATCATTTACACACACAGTTGGGTGACCTCTAGTCTGGTGTTTTTACTTTCATTACCTTTAACATTGTTATAATTCTACTTATACATTTAATTTAACCTTCCTAGGACTGACCGGGGTCCATTTGTACCCCAAGATATAATTTTTTGCTGTGTTTTTACCCATTCGAACTTTTAAGCGTTGCCTTCCCATCCAACTTCAGTTTATATATTTTATTGATAGAGCATGATGTATATATTAATGTCCATCGGTTGGCTTAAATTGAAACTTCAGTTTTTTGTCCTGGGGTCTCTTTAGACCCCAGCTCGACATTTACGCCAGTTGAAATTAATTCCAATAAAGTCGGGGAATCCCATAGATTTTTAACGGTTTTTTACCTACTCACTGTGGGTTTCCCCGTCCTTTTATAAGATTAGATAAGATATTCTCTCATCTTATAAATATTGCAGGTATAAATAAATAAAACAAATTGTGGTTGCTAAATAATCTCGATTGACGTAAAAACATTTTGAATAAACGTAAAAAACGGCCCGATTCTCCAACACTAGACTGGTCTAACTTGACAACCAAAAGTTTTAAACGCAAATTTATAAAGAAAAGGACACTTTTAGTACTTACTTTCCATAATAACAAAACTTACCTCACTCTATCAACACTTTCCAAGATGAAAGTTATTTATGAACCAAGCAAATCGCTGAAATATTAAAATAGTTTGTAGTGACAACGACAGGACAAAAAATCTGTTAAAACCTAACTGATCAACTAGAAGATCTTGATTTAAACCAGTACTAAATCTTAAACCCTTTTAGTAAATCTGAACGTATGTAGATGCTTATCTTGTCACTAGCCAAAGATCTCATCAAAGAAAACGTTTTTCGGCGATATAATATTAAATATATTCAGTTGAATAGAACATCTGTTATATCCGTTATATAACAGATATTTTTCCGGAACTACTGTACTACAAAACACAGGGTTGAACAATAGGGGGGGGGGGGGGGTGTCTGCTACATGTGTCAAAGAGGAAAAGACAGAAAAATTTGTATGCCTAATTTGTATGTTTAAAAATTTTGTATGCCTAGAACACTAGAGATCCGAGATAGTTTGTGAAAAATGTCCAAACATTACGTAGCAATTTAGTTAGTTACTATTAGTATGTAAGTATATTTTTTCACTCAAAAATATATAATAGTTCAACAATAATAAAACTGTTGTTTATAGATGGATAAGTAGAGAGAGAGAGAGAGAGAGAGAGAGAGAGAGAGAGAGAGAGAGAAAGAGAGTAAGAAAAAGTAGAGTTTACGTGATGTTAAGCGTGGGGTTCAGTCAGTTCAAGTCGTAACTCGCTCACCGAGGGTTCCGACATTACATATTATGCAAGTACTTACAGGTATTGCTTTTATTGTCAGAAAACGCTATAAAATATACTGTGACTGCTAATAATTAACTTTTAAAATTTAGGATAGTAATATAATTACTTTACTATTGTTCTGCTAGAAATCAAAAAATGAGTAATTTTGAAAGTTAAGTTGTTAACGTTGAAGCATACTTGTCCGGCCGGAATGCGTCGGTATCGGACAGTAAAAATTCCGAAGGAATAAATAAACTTCTTTATGTGAGTGCGCACATTACACCGGACGGGATTCTGCCTGGTGTACAGGTTTAATTTGTTGCTGTCCGATACCGTCCGATTCCGACTGGACAAGTGTGCTTCAATCTTTAGGCAGAACTCTCAGTGCCCGAGGTCTATATTTGTCTAAACTGGATTATAGTACGCAATATTTGCGTAATTTAAAATACTGTTTCTTTTTAATTATATTTGTTATGCAACATAATAAACTAAATGTCATTAAGAACATTAATGTAGGAGTCACCCAACTATTTTTGACCTTAATTTAAAAGAGAAAACTGCGAAAACTGATTTTTTAACCCTTTAACACGCCGGAAAGGGGGACGCCAGCCTTGCTTGAGGGGGAAAATTTGAGAGTTTTTGGTATAACTCTACGGAATATACAAGATAAAATTTCTTCCGGATTTTTGTTTCATCACAAAATACTTGGGATCTGGACAAATTCTTCAAGGGGATAAAAATTAAGTGAAATTATTTATTTTGTGACATTAAAATAAATAAGTTAGTTTATTTAATTATACCCAAATTCATTTCAATTTATTTTCGTTAAAACTGATTAAACAGCTTTGATTCATCTTCGGGTCCCACTAACGCTTCATAACTGTGCACCACACAACCCAACCTGTGTATCTAAAACTATAACGTTTAAAATACATTTGATTGTGATTTGAGAATTGTATTATTAGCATTTTTTGTTATTAGCAAGATTTTGTAAGCAGAAACACGCTAACCCTTAAACGCTAAAATATACAGTGATGTTTCAAATATGCTTAAAAATTAAAGAAATGTTAAAAGTATTTCCCATTTGTGGTCGGCTTAGAAAGTCAATTAGCAAATGTAGCAAAGTAGTGATTAAAACATCACTTTAAAGTTTAGCGTTTAGGAGTTAACGTGTCTGAAATTTCTGCTTGCGCAATCTCACTATTATCTCTTATTTCTAAGACGAATTTGGTAAAAGCAGCTTTTATTTTGTTCCTAAAATATTAGCATCCGCATCTAAACAGATTGTTTGGAAACTGTAATTTTAAGGATCTCTGACATACGTAAAATTATAATGTATTAGTTTTGTAACATACTGTAAATATACTGATTGTTTAAATATTAGGTTGTTTCGTGCAATAAATTATTACTGTAAATTTTATCGAAAATATGTGTTTTATTTCGTTAATTTGTTCCAATTTATGTTCTGGGCGATGACGCACAGTGTAACTAGTACTACTAGTACCACGGACAAACTCATCATTTTATAGTTTTGGACTGGGTTCTTTTTTCGGATGAATGTACTTTTGTATTAAATGGGCATGTGAATAAACAAATCTGTCTGTACTGGTCTGATAAAAATCCTCACTGGATTTAAGAAACTCACACCACAGAAAACATAGAGCTATGTTTTCTGTGCTCACACTTAACTTCCACAAAAGCTTAATATATTGGTGACCGAGTTACTGGGCCAATAATTTTTGAAGATAATGGGCCGTTATATCTCAGTTTTTTGCGAGAGGACCTTATTCCATCTTTGGCTGCTTTATTTCCTCATTCTGCAGATGCAGACCTTCATGAGGATCGAATATGGTTTAGCAGGACAATATTTGAATGAAGTTTTTCCTAAGCGAAGGATAGGGAGAGGAGGTACAATTTAGTGACCGGCGAGATCGCCAGATCTTAATCCACTTGATTATTTTCTTTGGGGCCACCTTAAAAGTAAAATATACGTGAGAAGGCCAGAAAATTTGGAGGAACTTAGGCAACGAATAACACACGAAATCCGACAAATAACTCCAGAAATGGTACACAATGTTACAAATGATTACCTTAGGCTAGGGTTCTGCCAAGAAAAAAAATGGCGAACAATTCCAACAATATTTACAATAAAAAAATATTAAAAAAATAACATTTTAAAAAAATCTTCTCGGTTATCAGGTAAGAGAAATTCAAAATAAATAGTGGATTATATTCCATTTTTATGCCCTTTTCCGCGAGCTATCACAATACATGCATTTGTATTTGAAAAAAAGTTGGGTTAGTTTTCATCAATGGATGAAGGGTAAAATTCACGGAAATGCAAAATGTCGAATCAAAAAAAAGGTAACCGTGTTTTTGGATTTTTTCAAGGAATGGATGGATTCGTTGTTGCCGAATTTATTTCAGTTAAACAATTCACCCTGTATAAGAAACCTCTGTGCAAAATTTCAAGTTTCTCAACCATCGGTATGTCAGTCAGTTTCTTCTTTTATATACATATTATTATATACCTGGATAGGTATACTTACCACATTGATATTCTTCACCATTTTTTTGATTCTCTTTTGTAAAATTAGCTATAATTATACGGTTGAACATGGAAAAAGAGAAACTAAGGGACAGGAAATAGAACAGTTTAATATTGGAAAATAATCAGGCTTTAATTACGGAGTTTACGGGATATTTCGAAGGAACCGCTGGAACATATTACTTAGTTGAGAGAAAACAGCTTCATCTTCAATAAAGTACTGTTTAAATAAAAATAAAATTTACTTTCGTACTATTGTTAGCAACAAATCTTTTTTCTTCTCAGTATAATTGCAGAATCTGATCCTTTCCTTTTCCATAATTATTATTATTTGTCTCAAATCATACAATTACACTTCAAAACAAACATTTAGGTAACCAAACTTTTACCACAAACAATATACTTCACTAGTTGTTTGTGCTTTTACGCTTGGCAGCTACACGATCGCTTCCGAATGTAAACGTCGATGTTCAGCGATTTCTTTTTAAGGCAGGAATTTGCCAGCTTTAGTTAAATATTGGGTAAGTTCACAAAAATGTAACAATTTTTTAACATCTAACACGGTGTTAGCTAACCATAAATTAAATTTTCTTTCTGAAACCACCAGTTATTATCTTTTTTACTGTCTCTTTTTATTGTCTTCTTTAGGTACGCTCAACATAAATTTAGGATATGGTGAAGTTTTATTATATAATTTTCTTTCTCTCAAATATGTTTAAATTTGCAGAGTTGCATTTTCTGGTCATAATTAAATAACACGTTAGTAGTCACTGTTAAATTCATGGGGTAGCTCGGGGTATCCCCCCAGAGTAAGAAAATCCCCACGGGGAATCTCTGTAAAATATAAAAATTAATTTGCTTAAAGCATAGTTTACTTACATTGTTTTACCAACTCACTTATAAACCAAAACTAAAGATGAACTGTTAGTTTAATTATTTTTAATTTCATCCCCCCCCCCCCGTCTGGATTCAACACTTAGTAGCGATTGTATTATGTAACATTGTTTACTTTCGGTCAACATGTTTTTATATCTAAAAGTTTATATTGTTTGTGACTAAAAGTGTAGCACATGTCATTGTAGGGTTGAATAAAAATAAAATTCCTACTTGGTTTTATTTCCATTTTTTGAAAAGATGCTCCATATGTTCGTTATGCTGTTCGACAGAACCAAGGATTCCACCTACCACCTGCATAATATAAAATAATGTTATTTATAACTTAACATATTATATACTAGGTCTTATTTCAACATGCCGTGAGGCACAAAAGTGCAATGGGAAACCAATTCGTGTTCACTCTACCCCCCCCCCCCCCCCCCCAATTTTAAGTGACCAGGATTTAGTGCTCCTGGGCTTTCGCATTGCGGATTGAAGTATATTAACTACCTATAAACTCCCCCTCCCCGTCACTAATTTTGAGTGACAAGAAAGAACATTAATTAGAATAAGCCCTGATAAGTCATAACTAGTTTTCTTTGTATTAATTTTATATATTAACATTTAGTTGTAATCATACGATTAACATATTTTTAACTTAGTATACCTATCGAAAACAAAGGATAATGCCTATTTATTTTCCTACATTTTTGTTATGAATAATGTGTAATAATTCTTACCTTTTATCTTTTCAGCGTGAAATTTTCCTGCCTTCAACTAATAAATTTAAACTGAAATATTTTTGTTGTAAATGTATATTGATCATAGGCGTAACTAAGGAGTGCATAACTAAAATTAGCCTCCCCAAAAATGAATTAAAACGTCGAAATGTAGCCTTTCCCATGACTTTTCGGGAAATTTTCAGGTTATAAGGGGACTTTTTCGGGACTAGCCTGATTTACATATTTTCTCTATATCTTTGTTAAGTGATGGGCACCCAACAGCTACTAGCGAGTGACTTTGTTTTAACTAGTCCCATATGAGACTCTAATTCGTCAAACAAAAAGGGCTGCTTTGAAAAAGGGCTCACTACTCTATGTACCCACATTAATATTTCGTTTTCTATCGTTAGTTTTTTAGGTAAAAAATACAGTATATTATATTGTTCTTCCACAGTGGAAGGCTAATCTTGTAAAACAAAATGAAATACCTGATGTTTTAAAATTGCATCGTTAGACATTTCTTTTTGCATTGTATGAATATCCAACGTGAATTTCCGTTTTTCAATAAAATTTAAATAAGAACAGTATTTTTCAGAATATTTGAATAAATGTGATTGAAAATTGGATTCTAATGGAAAACGGAAAAAAATCGGACAAATAACTAATCGTAAACATAACTTAGTAGATATAATAGTGCATATCGCTGCAACTCTTTGCGGCCATATTGATGAATGCCTTTTTTATTTCCAAAAATAGCTAAAAGAAGTTTGATATCTGTGACTAGCGTAAAACGTTGGCCAAAAAGATATTAGGGACATTTTGCAGCAGAAATTCCAGACACGCTAAAAATTGAAGAAATGTTAAAAGCCATCCCCATTTATAGACGGTTTAGAAAATCAATTAGTAAATGTAACAAAAATTCTGATTAAAGCAACACTCTAAACTTTAGCGTTTATGGGTTAGCGTGTCTGGAATTTCTGCTTGCAAAATCTCACTATTGATTAAAGCGGGTAACTCCAAATACTAAACTTGCCGCCTCGCTGTCAATCTGACTACATTTTTTTTGGGTGTCCTTAAGGTCCAAAACTTATTGGTTTTTCCACGCCTTTAGCAAATACGTGTGATAATACTGCGCCGACGCCGGTATGGTGACGCCTCACATGATAATTTAAGCTTTAAATTGAGATTAAAATGTATTTAGAAAATTAAAACAAATAATCGCCTCCCCAGATATCTTAGTACATTTCAATAACCGACATCCCTGTACCTACTATAATACTCGTAATATCTTACACTGACCTACAGGACTTCCAGGGTCTTTTTTATTGTGTGATATTGAAAAGTCACATCAAGGCCGGTTTATCAATGCCGGGTTAACGCTAACTTTCCGCTAAACAGAGGGTACCATTACTACGCCAATTAGATTCTTTTATTTTGACATAATAGATAGTTGTAACTGTGAGTTTGGTACTTAACACTAAACTGGTAAAACGACCCTAATTAAATTTAAAAAAAGTAACATAGAAACATGTTATTGTATTGTTATTTTTGAATGGACGGCAATATTCGTGGCCCCTCTGATCTTTTATTGATTGTCTGTGTTTCATGGATAGTAACTTTTTGTAGTTTGAAATTGTTTTTAGAAAAACTTGCCCGCTCATCAGTAGCCCACTAAAAACTCTAACTAGTTACGCCAATGATACTAAGTACCTTCATAGTGGACCTACCATAAATATTTATAAAATAATATAAAGTTCTCTAGTCAAGTGTTAAGCACATGGTAACACTCATAAGTAAAGAGTAAACAATAATATGAAATTACGGAATTATAATTAAAACAAACTTGGGGAGGATTTGGTTTCTCGTTTCACCCCACGCAAGTTATAATTATTGTTTAGGTGCCATTCACTGCAGCATTATTTTGTGAGAATGGATGCCATTTTTGCTATTGCGGAAGTACTTTAATCGTAATTAACTTTTTGATATACATACCTATTTCTAAAGTTTTTACATTTCTTACGGTACTTATTTGCCAGTAAAAATCCTCTTGACTGCATAGGCGTAGTTAAGAGGGGGCTTTGGGGTGCTTAGCACCCCCAAAATTTACAACCCTCCAAATGAACAAAATTTTTGGCCATATGCTGAATGGGATCTAGGGCTTAACCACCCCTGAATTTGACTGCCTAACTACGCCTATGCTCGACTGATGCCTCCTGGACTTTTTGTCAAATAATCATAAAATTAAACTTGAGCTCTGACCGGTCAATAAACTTTAATTAAGAATTTTCGATTAGATTTATTCCAACAAGAAGTCCAAGACTATCTAGTTTTGATCAAAAATAGAATCGTCCAGATTAATGTTGCATAGCGACGAATTTTTTAACCATCTAATTTTCAGGTTGGCTCGCACAGTTAGGACTTGACGCGAACTATTAGGTAAAAATTTTCCAAATACCTAATACCTAGCATCCAATGGCACTATTGTGAATGTAAATTCCGTGTCAACACATACTATATTAAATATACTGATTTACAAAAGTGACGAACTCAAAATCTTAAAAAGTTTTAAAACTTCATCTATTTATATAGGGTGTCCGAAAACTCTAAGTATGGGCAAATATCTTTGCAATTAGTAAAGACAGGGACACTAAATTTTGGTTGTATCTTATTGGTATCTACTTTTTCATAATTCCACTTTCTCAACCACTTTAAGGGGTGAAGCGTGGGAGCTGAGGTCACAAATTTTAAATTCAACCCTATGCCATGCAGTAGGCACCTCAATTTAAAGGTCTTCAAAAAATTAACATTTTACCGCCGTCCGAATCTTAATTCGTTTTTAAATGGGAAACCAATGAAAATAAAAATCGTGAAAAAAAAATTCAAAATTTAAATACCTTCATTACTCTTATTACTTTAAAAGTTATTCAAAATGACCACCATGAACTTCTTGGCAGTAATAGAGTCGATGATAGACGATAGTACTCTTTACTCCAACATTAATTTGTCCAGACACATTTTAAATCAAGGGCTGGATAATAGACGCAGAACTATGCACCTATCCCTTTCCGAAGATATTGAAATAATCTTGGACTGGGGCGCCAAGAGCCTTGTTCAACACCTTCAAAACCCAGTCTTGCTCCCTGTCACACGCAAAAAATTCGACAACACTTACCCCACCCACATGAATGGCCAAGCCCTACAGAACAATGAAACGTTCGATTTTGTTGGCATCGCTTTGGAACATGATCTCAGTTGGCATAAACACATTACTTCAATAGCCACATCGCAGCTAAAAAGCCTGGTTTTCTTTCGAGCCAGAGAATACTGCTCCCCTTCCAATTAACACACTCTCTTGTTTCCCAACTAAGACCTAACGTAGAACACTGTTCCTACATTTGGGGAGCGGCATCAGCTTCGACACTTAACATCCTTGATTCTATCCAAAAGAGGGCCATTTGATTCGTCACTGACCGAGTCCTCACAAGAAAACTCCCTCGTCTCGCTCATCGCCGCGCTGTTGGGTATTTATCCATTTCCTACCGATACCTCCAGGGATTTTGCTCTGAAGAACTAGCCGCTATAATCCCCCCTGGACTGTTCCGAACAGAGCAACAAGAGGCGCGTTACGTATGCATCTCTTTATCGTCCAGCTACAAATACCTAGAGCACCCCACTTCTCTCACTCATTTATACCTATAGAGTCTCCAGATTATGGAACAAATAATCTGCAGATGTATTCCCTTTCCCTCCCAATCTCCAATCCTTTAAATTCCGTGTCAATAGATTACATTTTCCTTCTGTTCAGACGCCCATGGTACGTTAGTGGTTAGGCTTGAAGTCTATGTGGGCTGTCTCAGATAAAAAAGGTTTATATAATTTTTATGAAAAATTCATTTACCATTTACCGTTACATTTTAAGACCGTGCTTGCTCGGAACGATTTGTACCTAATTTTTTTTAAAGATTAAGAATCTAGGAAACAATTCTCTAGTGTTAGGTAAAGGGGGACCGGGGACTTAAGTCAGAAATTCTTGTTTTCCAAAAAATGAAGTTCAAGATTGCATTACTTACTGCTTGTAAGTCTGATTATTACTTTTAGAAACTTAACACAATTTAATTGTGTTAGTATACTCTGCATGGTTTTTTATTAAGGGTAAAGGGTTTACTAAAGGTAAATACTAACTAACTGGTCCTAAGGTCTTGAGTTAGCAAAATCCTGGTCAGTACTCATTTATTTCTAAAATATGTATTGGGACATTAAGCCAGTTTATTGTTAATAATTATGTCCAAATATTGGTTTCTGAAAGTAATAATCAGATTTACAAACAATAATGCAATCTTTAACTCCATTTTCTGGAAAACAGGAATTTCTGACTTAAGCCCCTCTTCCCTAACCCTAGAGAATTATGGGACAGTACCACAAAACTTCATATTAAAATGATGTACAAGAATGACTTTTATATTTGGTATCATGACACGATCCATACCCTTAGTGGTGAATATTGTATATTTTATATACTTTATTTTGTATTAAGCAGAGCGAGCCTCGTGCAGATGCAAACAACCACCCCTCTTATAGCCCTAAATCAAAATCAAGAAACTCACCCTGTAAATCAATTTAATATTTATACTGCTCTTTCCTCCATCGGACTCGAATTACAAGCCATTTCACTTGTGCTGTTTGTATAGGTTAAAAGGTTGTTAGAGGTTCAATTCCGGCTCGGCGGTGGCCGATAAACAAAGTCAATCTTAATGCTTTGCGAACTTAAAAGCTTGAAGTGCTCAGAGAGCCCTATGTTTACCAGATTATTTGAGACTATAGTCGTACTATTTGGCATCATTGATTAATAGATCGAATGAATTAAACGTTTTTTTTTCTTGTATTTAACACTGGGTTATACAGGGTGGTCCATAAGTAATGGCACACAGAGCAGCAGCAGGTTCCTTACGTCAAAATAATGCGATTTATTCAACCTTGCCTCATTCCAAAGTTGATAATAACCGAGATACAGGGTATCAAAATTTTAATTTTGTTTTCGATTTTTCCAATAATTTCTCAACAAAATGACATAGCGGCACGAAATTAGGGATTTTTGGGTTTTTTGAGGCGAGGAATTCAAATTTGTCCATACTTTTGATGTCACTAGTAGAGGGCGCCTCCTATCGAATACCGCACTTCTTTTAAATAACGTAACGCCTTTCAAGCTTCTTATATCGATCTGGCTATTAAAGAAATCTATTATGCTACTTCTTTTACGTCAAAAAGGTATACTATATTGAAGTCGCTAGGAGTAACCGTTTTCGAGATAAACGCATTTGAAATTTCCTATGCAATATATGTAATGGTACATAGTGCAACAGCAGACTCCCTAGGTTAAAACAATGCGATTTTGTTAAACTTACCCAATCCAAGGATTGATAATAACCAAGATACACGGTGTCAGAATTTTGATTTTGTTTTCGGTTTTTTTGAATAATTTCTGAATAAATTCAGATAACGGCGCAAAATTAGGGATTCGGAGGTTCCTTGGGGCGAGAAATGCAAATTCGGCTATTTCACTATTTGTTGCATTGGAAATTTCAAATGCGATTACCTCAAAAGCGGTTAATCCCAGCGACCCCAACAAAGCACACCAAAATTTTAAATTCTTAATTTTTTTTTACTTCTGGCGCCCTTTGGCTGCATCAGCCCCTTCCGCCTCCAAACCCACGACATGCCACTGCCGTCGGTACATTTTGTCTCTTTTTAACTTCCTAAAGCGCGTATGTTTATTTCTCTCTTAGGTTTAATGCGTTTATATAGTCCATATGCACCTATGAGGTCAATTTAAAAACTGTCAGTCCGGAGCAAGCTTAGCTTGATTTTTTCTGGGGGAGTTTTCGCATGGAACATGCACTTTTTTGAAAGAAAAGATAAGATTATTTTTTGGTTTTAAAAAATAAATTATTACAATAGGTAGATCACTGGAAATAAATTTAGGTGGGTCACAGACCAAATGACCTTATGGACGGATAATTCATAGCTTTTTAGTGACAATTTATTAACGACAGGACAATAACCGATCAAAACATTACTGATCACCTATGAGATCTTAATTTAAACTAGTACTAAACCTTAAAAGTTTTTAGTGAATCTGAACGTTAATGTTTACCCATAATTAAAATTTTTAACGTATTGTATGTAGTACTTTACGTACTGCTAAACCGAACACAATTAAGGTTAAATTTTATTGTTATGCGTCTCTAACAAATTCGGTAAGACAATTTTTTTCAGAGTCAGCTTTTAATGTCAGGTGATGTTTTCGATTTTTTCGAATAATTTCTGAATAAATCCAGATAACGGCGCAAAATTAGGGATTCGGTGACTTCTTGGAGCGAGAAATGCAAATTCATCCAAATTTGAAAGAGTCATTCAACTTCAATTTGACTATTTCACTATTTGTTGCATTGGAAATTTGAAATGACCTCGAAAACGGTTAATCCCAGCGACTCCAACAAAGTAGGTAAACCTTTTTTTCTTAAAAAAGGGGGAGAATCGATTTTTTCTATAGTAAAATCGATACAATAACCCGCAAAAAAACGCTGTCATTTGAAAAAAGCGCGATGTGCCGCAGGTGGCGCTCTCTACTGGTGAGATAGAAACTGTTGATGAATTTGCATTTCTCGCCCCAAGAAGCCACCGAATCCCTAATTTCGCGCCGTTATCTGGATTTATTCAAAAATTGTTCGAAAAAATCGAAAACAAAATCAAAATTCTGACATCCTGTATCTTGGTTATTATCAACCCTTGGATTGCATAAGTTTAACAAAGACGCATTGTATTGACCTGGGGAGTCTGCTGTTGCACTATGTACCATTATATACATTGCATAGGAAATTTCAAATGCGATTATTATGCGATAAAACGGTTACTCCTGGCGATTTCAATAAAAAATACCATTTTGATGGAAGAGAAGTAGGATAAATCGATTTTTTTAATAGTCAGATCGACATACTAAGCTTAAAAAAGATATGCCATTTAAAAGAAGTGCGGTATGCCGTAGGTGACGCCCTCTACTAGTGATATCAAAAGAATTTGAATTCCTCGCTCCAAATATCCTCCAAATCCCCAGTTTCGTGCCGCAGTGTCGTTTTGTTGAGAAATTAAGAAGTTATTGCAAAAAATTGGCTTCATTTAAAAAACCAACTATGCACCTGTTTCTTTCATCTCGCCATTTAATGCCAAGAATTGAAAAATTCGCATTTCTATTATAGGTTGTGGTTATGTTTGTTTTGTTCTCTTTTCTCTTCTTTTTGATGATGGGGTTGATGGACTTCAGGCGAAACCCACGCAACGTTCATAGACGCGAACGACAAATAACGCTCTCAGCTAAAGTGACCATTCGTCCCGATTTTTGCGTCCCACTTTTAAATGGCCAGTCCCGATTTTACAGTCGTCCCGCTTTTTTACCTAGTATTAATATTATAAATATATTTTTTGCTTTTTTATAGAAATATAACTTTTTATCACTAAATTTTTACGTTTGATTTTTAAAAAAATCGCACCTTGTTACCAGATTTCTGTTTTGTCTTGCGTTGAGGGCGATTTTTTTTCAGCTTTTTGTTCTGCTTTTGACAAAACCCCATATGGTCACTTTATCTCAACAGTCTCAGGATATCACATAGATTTAAAATCGACGAAAAATTATTTTAACTGCTAAAATGTGCCAGCCAGGCCATCTAAAAATCAGTTTGGACTTTGGGAAGGGCATTTTAAGCTAGAAAAAGATGAACGGACAAAACTTCTTAAAAAAAGGACTGTCCTTTCTAGAAAAGGACAAGTGACAACCCTATTTAGCAGTATGTAAGTACCTACATAATACTACTACACACAATACTTAGTACCTACGTACAAATTTTATTTGTGAGTAAAAATTAAGTTTTTTAAAAAAGAAAATGTCTTAAAATTGATTGATTGATTGATTGATTGATGATGATAATAATAATAATAATAATAATAATAATAATAATAATAATAATAATAATAATAATAATAATAATAATAATAATAATAATAATAATAATAATAATAATAATAATAATAATAATAATAATAATAATAATAATAATAATAATAATAATAATAATAATAATAATAATAATAATAATAATAATAATAATAATAATAATAATAATAATAATAATAATAATAATAATAATAATAATAATAATAATAATAATAATAATAATAATAATAATAATAATAATAATAATAATAATAATAATAATAATAATAATAATAATAATAATAATAATTAATAATAATGCTAATAATAATAAAGTCCAAAATACAGATGAAGCAGACACCTGGTGTAGTGTACAGAAATTTCTTTCGTCAGTTTCGTACTTGCAGAAACGTTAAACAGCATTCGTTAATCCCATCAAGTTAAAGGCTTCCCTATATGAGACCTAGATGGGGCCAAGTATGTCATAATTTCTGAATGTACTCTAAAATTTGTTCTTGATTAAATGGCGGAGGTGACTTTATAACAGATAAATAAGTTTTTCTCAGGCTCGTGGAAAGATTAAATCCAACTAGGTTTTCTGGCAATTTGTAGATTTAGTTTGTCACCTGACAATTCTGACAATTTAGAGAAAAAATCTGCCAAATTTTAAAGCGAAAACACATAATATGATATCACAAACAATATTATTGTTTTTCGGGATTAAACAGAATATTATTACAGAATCTTGAATTTACATATTATACACTATCAAAATCTAAATCTAAACCAAAACATTATGAAAGCATAATCTTAAAAATACAGATATATATGAAAAGTTTTTCTTCAAACTGAAATATATAATATAAAAAAATCTTCCCATATACAACGTACACAGGGGTAGATTGGAAATTGCTATTGATTTGATAATTTCCCTAAAAACTTGTGTGTTTTAGCTAAGTAACGGTGCCTACCTAGTCTATTATTACTTAAGTGCAACTAAAGGATATTGCATAATACAAAGACAGTTTTGTCCGATACTTAATGAGCGTTCTAGTTAAAATTTATAAAAAAAAAATAATTGTTTATTTAATAAGTAGTTGGATATAAAAGGTTCCATATTGTATTTCAGAACGTCAAAATATTTCCGAACTTTATTTTTATTCGCGGTGGCGATGGCGTGGCAATAGAAGGTGAGTTGGAGCTGGTTTGCTTCGTGCTTGTTTAGGGAGGTTTTATTTAATTTAATTTTAAATAAAACGTCGAATTTAGGAATAAATATAAAAATATATTGGTTGGTCTAGTTTAACTTTGGTTAGTTCGGAAGTTAATCAACATAAATTATACCTAATTAATTTTATTATGCAGCTTATTTATAGTCTTTTATTTCTTTGTTCGTTAAAAAGTTTTCATTTAAGTCATTTTCGCTAGGCTTACTTAATAAAATATTTTAAGAACATGTCCTAAACTGTGTTATATTAGAGACCGGATTTGAATTTTACATTCCAGGAACGGACTTCGTTGGAAAGACATTGTACATAGAAAATATTAAAAATATTTTTGACTACATTATGCGGCTATTGTGGTCCGAAAATTGAATTTTGTCCAAGAGATGGTAGAAAAAACTAGTGGGGAAGAAGATGGGGACAAAAAGGGAGCGATTGCCAATTTCTTACAAATATGTGAATTAATATGCCATTTTCGGGGTTATTAAGGTCAGATATCTAATTTTCTGCATGTGTGTGTGGAAAATTAAAGTGGGGGGGGGGGGGGGGGGAACCGCTAAAAATATCTCCAAAATGTTAATTAATATGTCATTTTCGGGGTTACTGAGGTCACAAAATCTAATATTAGATGGACATCACAAAATTAAAGAGGGGGAGATAAGATGAAGGGGGTGGGGTGCACTAAAAAGAAAGAAATGTATTTTTTTTACAAAAATGAACAAAATTCCATTAATCGCAGTAATAATACATAACAATATTATTTCATACTTTTTGTGAAGTGGTTCATTTAAAAAAATATATTTAAGGGCAATAATTCATAATATTATTTTCATTTCATTTACCTTTTCTATCAGTTACCTGAGTCCGACCCCGATTTTTGCGTCACGTAATATTGAAAACCGGTCCCTAATGTTAAATATCGCCGTTCCAGAAGAACATCGACGTAACTGCAAATTTTTGACAAAATGAGTTAAGTGCGACAAAGTACTCAAAAATGACTCCTTTATTCGCTTAAAGAAAGCCGTAATTGTAGTAACACGTTTAACAGCTAGATGGCAGTTGCGACGTTGTAGAAATTTTAACTCTTGGTACTAATGTTCCACGAGAACACGGACGCATCGACTAGTTGTGTTACAGCTTTGGAGGAAGAATATGCTCGTCCAGTGCGACATTGTCCTAAGTGTTCTTTGCGGTTAGTAGTTTTGATTTTAGCTGTTCCACGTTGAAGAAACAACGACGTAAGTGTATTTTGTGTTTACTTTTCGCTAAAAATGTTTTATTAATATTGATTCAACAAAGACTTAATTGTACTTTGCGTCTTTTTGGTTACGATAAATGCAATTGATGTTCGTTTTTTTCATGCAACAATGGCTTTATTGTACTTTGAGTCTATGTTCTTAAAAAACTTGTAATATTTTTACGTAATTATAATACATAAGTGTCCTTTGTGACTTTTTTTTTCCAAATTTTTTTAGGTTTTGTTCAATTCAGTCAGAAACGTATCGTAAACGTACCTAAACTACAGCTTCAATACCATTATAAAATATTATAAATAATGATAAGCGCTCCACTGTGTAACTCTATAAAAATTTATAAAAGCTCTACTGCTAATTTGCACAAATCTTAACAGTGAATTTTTGTCAAAAAATATCACTGTATTTTTTTATACGTAGTTACTGGCTAAACGACCGCCGGCGGAGTTTTCTAATTTAAAACTAGATGCTAAACGACCGGCGTCCGGTGGCATAATGTGTTTGGGTATAATAAACCCGCCGAAAATATGGGCGTCTCGGCGGTGTCTTTTTAGAATATCAATAGATTGCCGCCGCTCGATGGTTTGATATATTTAAAATGTTGAATACCGCTGTAAAATGACAGCTGATCTTCTTGAATTCATCAGATATTTGAAAGACGTTTAATAGTCAAAGATGTTAAGGCGCTTGGCTTTGATGCAGGCCTCCCGGGTTCAACCTTATTTGAAATTACCAACAATTTGTTTCACCTTTCTAGCAAAAAGGTATGGCGAAACTTGGTTAGCGCTTAATTTATTAGGTTAGTATGATTTTATAATTTAAATAACTTAACTATCAAGGTTATGCGCTGGACGCCGGTCTTTTTTGTACTTAGTAATTTGAATCTACCGCCGTGCGCCGGCGGTCGTTTAGCCTTTGTCCCTTTTATAACCAATTTTCCATGCTTTCTTTATTACAGAAATATGAGTGCTAGAGCAAGCAAAATTTTAAAACTTGCACAAATGCAGGACCAACTTGAAGAGGTCAGTGCTACTGGTACGGAAATGAAGTCTTCAGAGGATGTATTCAAAAACAAAGAAAATGAAACTAATAACCAAACCAATATTAATGAACTTTGTCAAGTTGCTAGATCTTATTCGACCACAGGATATCCTTTTGCTAATAAACCAAATAAGGCAAATATTGAAAAAACAGATATAAGTCAATTTACCAGTAGTAGTGCTAATGATACGGAAATTGTGCTTTCAGAGGGTGTGTTCAAAAACAAAGAAAATGAAACTAATAACCAAAACAATATTACTGAACTATGCCAAGTTGCTAGATCTTATTCGACCACAGAATATTCTCTTGCTAAGAAACCTAATAAACCAGATATTGACAAAACATGTGTAAGACCATTTAACAGTAGTACTGCTTATGATACCGATATTGTGCTTTCAGAGGGTGGGTTCAAAAATAAAGAAAATGAACCTAATGACAAAAACAATATTAATGAACTTTGTCAAGTTGATAGATGTTATTCTACCACAGAATATCCATTTGTTAATAAATCAGATAGTCATTTTACTGGTTGTTATTCCACTAGAGGAGATCCTTTGGCAAAAAAGACTATCGAACCAAATGACACGAATGTGCCATCTATAAGTCAAGCTTCCACGTTAATTTTTTTACCCAGCACCAGCAAAAATGTTGACAAATACATAATCGAAAATAGAAGTTCTACGAAAATAAATTTGAGAAAAGTAAAAAAAAACTACACAGATTCTTTTCCAGAGGAGCAAGCTTTTTCTTCTGGATCAAGTGACAATTATAATCCGAACTCATCAAGTGGATCGGATTCCTCATTAAGCTCATTGGAATTAGAGCTAGAAGTTCAAAATCCTGTTCCGACTGAACCAAACTCGCCGATAAAACGAAAAAAACGGGTTAGAAACGAAAAAAACTGGGTGAAGGTAAAAAGCAAGAGATTTAAAAATTTAGGACAGGAATATAGATCACGAACAGGCACAATTGTAAAATCAAAAAGTATGAAACCACCATGCCAAGATAAATGTATTTTGTCATGTTCTAAAAAGATAGCAGGAGAATTCAGACAGCAAGTTTTTGAAGCATATTGGAAATTAGGAAGTTTGCAACGTCAGCGAGATTTTCTGGGATCATGTGTGGAGCAGCTAACCCTGAAGTATAGAAGGCTTTCGTCTGCGACACCAAGAAACCCCAACTGTGCTTTTTATTTATTGAACAATGGGAACAAAATTAGAATATGCAAAACATTTTTACTAAATACACTCGGTATATCAGAGAAGACGTTACGAACTGTTGTCCGATCAAAAATATCTGGAGAAGGTGTAATAGCTGAAGATCGTAGAGGAAAGCATGATAAACATAAAAAAACTGACGAGGAGATTATAAGTTCAGTAAGAGAGCACATTATCTCGATTCCCCGAATTGAAAGTCACTATGTTCGGAGTGAAACTTCTCGGGAATTTATAGATGGCGGCCTTACTATTGCCGAACTTCACAGAAATTATTCCGAAGGAAGAAAGGCTTTGAATAAACCAACAGCAAAGTATGACTTTTATGCCAAAATTTTTAACACAGAATTTAATATTGGGTTTTTTAACCCAAAAAAAGATCAATGCGATCTCTGCGAGTCATACAAAAATTCATCACAAAATGAAAAGGAGAAGTTGGAAAATAAGTATCGAGAACACTTAAACGAAAAAATCTGGAGCCGTGAAGAAAAAGAGGAAGATAAAAATAGGGCTAAAAATGGTGAAGTTACTCTGGCTGTATATGATTTACAGGCAGTATTGCCTGTACCGTTAGGTCAAACATCGTCATTTTTCTATAAATCCCGTTTGAATTGTTACAATTTTACGGTGAGTTTAATATTCTGCAGCCTGTTATTATTTTATTAAGCAGTTTTTTTTTTCAGATAACAGAAATAGCAAATGACAAAACGAAATCCTTTTTTTGGCATGAAGGTCTTGGGAATAGGGGCGCTATAGAAATTGGAACTTGCGTTTTACTTTATTTAGAAGAAGTTTCAAAGCTACGGCCAGGCGCAGACGTAGTCTTCTTTTCAGATAACTGTGGCGGCCAACAAAAAAATAGGTATGTAGAAGGTCTGGTCTGTGGTAATAAACCTTTCAACCTTAAGCGACGACTTTTATAAATTATTTCATTTTAGGTTTTTAGTTGCATCGTATTTATATGCTGTCGAGCGATTTCAAATTAACTCAATTACCCATAAGTATCTCATTCGAGGTCATACACAAAATGAAGGGGATACCATCCACAGCATAATCGAAAGATCTTTAAAAAGATCGAAGAAATCAGGACCCATCTATGTGCCTGATCAATACGTCTCTATTATCCGAAATGCAAAAAAGAAAGGAAACCCCATAGAGGTAAAAGAAATGGGATTTAAAGATTTATTTGATTTGAAAACTTTATTTGAAGAAATGGGTCTAACTCTTATTAAAAATGTCGATGGAAACGAGTTTAGAATAAGCGACGTCAAAATTATGCAGTTTGAGAAGGGAAATGAAGTATTTCGCTACAAAACAAGTTACAAGCAAAATGAATGGAGTTGTCTCAATTTCAAACCGAAGAAAAGACGCTCTGATCAAAAAAGCCACAAAAACGTACAAATGAAACAAGCTTATTCAAAACAATTTCAGCTATCGGAGAATAAAATAAAAGATTTAAAAAGCCTAATGGACAGCAATATAATTCCTTCTTATTACAAAGGTTTTTTTGATTCCGTTTTAAATTAATTAATGATAATTACTTTAAAAAAATGTTTTCTAAATAGAATAGTTTTGTCGATTAGATCCGAAATGAATACCTATTATGCATGTTGTTATGTAAACACATTTTCTTTTGAACCTAAGAATTTAGGCCTCATTTTTATTATTTTGAATATTACACAAGTTTTTTTTTGTTAGATTGTGTTTTAGTTCTCTTAGGATGAGTTTCTTTTAAGAATGTAATGTTTTACTTAAAAAGTTCTAATAAAAACAAAATAAATACAAATGCTTTATTGTTCTATATTTTAGGGAAACAAGGACGCAAATGCTAAATCTAATTCATCCCTACACTTTAAAAAAATCACATAGCGGGTTGTAAACTATAACCCATTAACATATTTATATCCATTACCTTCACAGCCGTGAAGGGATTGGGCTTTGTGCAAATCATAATTCTAATAAAAATGAACAGTTTTATCCTTCTCCTGAACAATTTGCTGTTTTGCAGTTGTGTCGATGTTCTTCTGGAACGGCGATATGTAGTTGTAGCGTAGCTTTCACAAAACATACCACTAAGTAGCTTTACTATTGGAGATATATTCTTAAAAGTGGATGGGTTCGAATTTTGGTCTACTACGTAGATATCAAAAAACGAAAAATATTCAAAAAGAAAAATAAAGAAGTGAAAAAAAGTTTGCGAAAATAAGTTAAACAGTTAAATATGTAGACGTAGCTTTATAATTGGAGATATATTCGAAAAAGTGGATGGGTTCGAATGTAGACACCAGAATACATCCCCTGAAATTCCATGCGCATGAGTACTCTCGGTTTGTACGCGGTACCCAATTTGGTCTACTGCGCAGATGTCAAAAAATATAAAAGTCGAAAAAAAGTTGGGAAAGAAGTAAAAAAGTTAAATATGTAGTTGTAGCTTTAAAATTTTTGGAGATAAGTATATTCCCAAAAGTGGATGGATTCGAATGTGGATACCAAAGTACGTCTCCCGAAATTTTGTACGCATGTCTATGTCGGTTTGCGCGTGGTACACATTTTGGTCTAATGCGCAGATGTAAAAAAAAACGGAAAATATAAAAAATGAAAAATAAAGAAGTCGAAAAAATACGGTGGGAGAAAAGTTCCCAACAAAAATGTGCGCGCGCATTTTACCGCGCGCACATAGATTACGCAGGCTGGTACTGCCCTGGTAGGTACCAGAGGTCAACTATCGGTTGTCGATTTATGCACTGCGCGCCGTCTTGATTTTTAAACAATAATATTTCTATTAAAAGAAAATATTTGAATCATAATTAATTGTAGGTTGTACCAAGTTTCGATCCATTACACTGGTTAACTAAAAATACTTAAATATAATTTTTGTTTTAAAAGTGATGTTTATTACATGAACCCGGCGTACTTAAAACAAGCTATTTTTATTTTTTAGGAGAAATAATTCATAAATACAAACTGACAACATAGAATGTTAATTTTATTTCATTTACTTTTTCTATCAGTTGCCGGAGTCCGGCCCCGATTTTTGCGAAATGTAATATTGATTGAAATCCGGTCTCTAGATAATAACACCTAGTTCTTAAAAATGGCTGTTTTCAGGCTCTCAGTTATGTAGCATATTTTCAGATTGATAAACTATACTAAAATAACGCAATTACTGTACATCGATAATATCTGCAATCCTAAATACCACAAGCTAAAATATGACTAAGGATCAGGGTTGTCACCTTCTGTTTTTAAAAAATCGGGACTACCTTGCCCATTCAGCATTTCCATTAAAATCATAAAATTAGCATGCATGTGATTTGACTGGATTTCATAGTATATAGAGGAGGCCGAGGACAAAAGAGCCTGTGATCGGGACGTGGGACATTTTTCATAAGACCAGGACTGTCCCGGCCAAATCGAGACGGGTGGCAAACCTGCTAAGGATTAGTAAAATATACCAATGTCCCTACCATTATTTTTGGTCATAATAAATTTTTAGTAATTGGTCTCCATTGCATGGTGACGAAATTTATAGTGAGAGTGGCAACGTCGCTGGATCATCATTACTTATCAGAAAACTTTGCGTATTCATCGACCATTGATGATAATTTCAAGATTAGGCGAGGCGTAATGTTTTGTAAACATCACAATAAACAAGATGGTAAATATTTAACTACGGGTACTTGAGGATAATTTAAATAAAATAAAGACTAATTTTTCCAAAAAAAAAAAAATTTATCGGGTATTAGAGGGCCCTAGGCGAAATTTTAATGATCAAATTCAAATCATGCATAGATTTAAAAAAAAAGGTAACTTTTAATGAGTATTTAAAATTAAATTTCTAAAATTAAATAAATTCCTATCTTCCCCAACTTTATCGGTTGGTAGAGGGCAGACTCTGTTAAAAAAGTAATTAACAAACTTTTTGTTTTTTAAATTACCAAAAGCAACTTTTATTGCGGTTTTAAAATCAAATTTCTAAAATTTTCTAAATAAGGAATATGCATGCATATAACCATAGGCTAAATAATACCTAGACGAACACTGCCGTGCAACGAAAGCGAGTCTCCCTTGAGACATTTGGTGGGTTTACTGGTTTATGGTTTAAAAGTTTGTTTTCTCACCATTATAAATATATGTATACTATGTATCTACATGTATATATAATGGTGATATAACCCAAATAAATATGAAATATTTTTTTTATATTCTCTACATAAATTAAATGTTTATGGCGGTCGCTGTTATCCATTTATGTTGGTCTTTATTAACAAAAAAAGGATTTTCTACTGCGAATTTTCGCGCGAATTTCGAAACTTGTAAAACGTGATCCCACTGGTCTGCGTTCGATAAAATCGCACCGGTGTAATTATTACACCGTGTGCTAACCGAAGAGTGGGGATCGGTGCGTTCCACGGTTGACGGGAAAAATCGAACGGCTCGTGTGATTCTTATCTGACAAGTATTTAAAAAATAAATTGGGGGGCTAACGGACTGACAATTTTTAGTGATGTAATAATTTTACTTTCAAAGTTTCTATGTTATTTTGTTGATGGAATTAAGGTAAGTCATTTTTTATTACAATATAAGCTTTTCTCGTTAAAAGTCATATTTTTATCTTGGGTTTTGGACAAGTTTCTATCTTTCATAAAAAAAAAGATATAGTCGCATAGATAAATTAATTGTACACATTTTTACACATACACATTTTTTAGGACAATGGATCATCAAAAAAGGGCTCTTATTATTGTGGGAAATTTCAGTTCAGTTTTGAGATGGCAAATCTGGTATCTGTATAACACACACAAAACAAAAAATAATAAAAAAGTAACCACTGACTTACTTTTTTGTTTAATACGTTATTAACAACTAGAAAACATAAAGCCCAATTAGCGGACCAGTATTTTTAATATTTAATAATACCTATCACAAGAAGCACTAATCAGAATAGTAGGATATTTTATCGATTTTACCTATGTACCTTTATGTACCTACCTATGAAATACTTCTTATTTTAATTAATTTTGGACATCCCTTGGTTATGGAGACGGATTAATCATATAATATGTATTCCTACTATATTGTTAGCATAAGATAAATCTTTTCTTTTGTACCACGTGATGTCTCAGCGCTTTTGAAGTTTTGACGGACCTGTCACTGTCAGTTCTAACAGCAGTTTAAAATGTGAGCTTGTCCGTTTCCTTTTCGTCTTTTTACCTTTCAAAAGTAAAGATTAATGTGTTTTTATTTGTGAAAAGTGGATTAAAAGTTAATTATTATCCTATTTACGATAATGTCGTAGCTAATGTACCGATAATGCCAGTTTTAAGCAGCAAGAAGTGAAGAAATTACTTGTAGTTTTAGCGGCGGTATTCTTCACAAGCCTAAAGTCTAAACTGAAGAGTGAATACATCATTTTTAATTTTTAATTTGAGATTTTGGGGCAAAACGGGTAAGAACATTATGTAAATAAAGCGAGGCATCATTTGGAAATCTAAAAAAAAAACACATTATTTAAGTTCGAATTAAAACTCAAACTACGTAAGTATAATTTATTGTAATCATTAATTTATATATAAAACATTATAATTAGAATCGAAATCTTCTTAAATAATAATTAATTACCTACCTATGCAAAATCACTTTGTCTTTCTCAACTGACCGTCGACATGCGAAACAAGATCTCATTTTCTATCTAAAATATTATTAACTCTGTTTCGATATTGTACTTTAAAGTATATAATAATTTATACTTACTGGTTTCTCTGATATTTTATTATAAATTAAAATAAATATTCACAAAATAACGCTACGGCGAAATCGAAGGCTTGTCAGATTGCAATTTGGACTTTTAAATATGACAGGCGTGAGCGGCCATGTTGTCATCTTTGGTGTTTTGATTAGCGGACGGTACGTAGTATTGAGTTCTCTTGTTTGGCAAATCACGTGGTGATTTATGAGGGATGTTCAGGACGTCACGTGACTTTTTTAGTTATGGTTTCCAACGGCTACGTCTTTGCTTCAACATTTTTTCGTCGTTCGCCAGAGGCGTACCGCTGGGGGGGGGGGGGGGGTTGGGTTTAAAACCCCCCCATTGATCTCTTATAGTAGTTATTATAAACATTATACAGCACGGTAGTATATACATATTTATATAAAAACAAGGGTTTTGTCTACCAACCCCCCCCCCAACCAAAAGTGACCTACAAAACCCCACCAAACCAAAAGTCACGGTCCGCCTCTGTCGTTCGCTATATAGTTAGTAATAGGTATATGGGATTAATAATTATTTACTCTTTGGTGACGGACGGCATTTTGGATGACATATTGACATGTGCGATGCGAGCGATATTTAAGGGATTTTTTGGCGAGATAAACGGTTATATGTAAATGACCGCTGTGGTCTTTTAATAATGACGTCATAATCAAGCGGTTTTTTTAAATCGCCAAAATGACACGGTTTTTTCATTTGTTTATAAAACCATCTGTCAAGTTTTATTTCTCGTTTGTTGGTTTTGTTTTATATTTTATTGTACTAGACTGACTAGTGTTTACTGACTGCAATGTATTACTTAATATATAATTACTAGCAGCACAAGGCACAATTATTAACTCAAAAAAAAAACATGCAAAACAAATTTAAGTTAAATAATAATTATGAAATAACAAAACGTGTCATTTTATTTATTAATAATTAATTTGACTGTTTACTTACCGTTTAGCAACTCCATGACAGTAGCCAAACCTGCTACCAGCTTTATGCGCCCGCAGAATTTTTTCTCAGGTAGGACAAAATAAAAAATAAATATATTTTTAAAGATTTTATTATTAATAATTAAAAAGGATGACAATCTCACAATCTCAGTGGGGCCCTGGCCCCTCCCTGCGGGCGCCCATCCCTGCCTCTCAAGTTGACCGAGTATTCATACTGTTCATTTTCTCTGTCTCTCTAATGGATTGTTAGCTAATCTTTCTGGAGCAATTTGCCAGTACTGTTCATTTTCCATTTTTGTGGATGCATTTTTGGCACAGATACAGACACAGGACTAAATCACTGCACAGGACTCCACAAGTCGTTTTTTTTAGGCTATGTACGTTGAAAAATGGCGAATTTGGCTCTTAATGTCAAATTTAACCGGTGATGGCTTTTTATCAACAACTTGCACCTTGTTCAATAAATTAAAAGACCGTTTTTAACACGAGGACGTCAGCAATGGCGTCATTTGAAAGACCGCTTTGTCGCGAAAACGCACCGATATCAGATACCGCTCCAAAATTTAAAACCGTTTATCTCGCCAAAAAATCCATTTTATCTAGTCTAGACTAGATAATTTGAGTGACGCTCGAACGTCGCTCCAAAGCATTTTCGAACGGTAGGGGAATACACACTGGACTTACTGAACGGTCAATGGTTGAAAAATCACACCGGTGTGTCACCCGACGGTGATATCGAACGCAGCCCTGGCTGTGTCATCAAAAGTGTTTTTATGACTCGTAATGAGTACATGGCGAATAAGGAATATGCACAAATTTTTTTATTGCATAAATCGTTTAAGGAAGTCATTACAAACCCAAAAAAGATATTTTGAAGAAAATTACTAGGATAATTTAGCTACCAAAAAGGTTTACTTTTCGGTATAATTTATTACAATTTAAAAAGCAGCTATTTGTCCATAGTGAAAAGTGACGTCAGTAGATCAGCAAAAATAAGTGTCAATCTACATGTTAACGTAAAGCTTAACTTAAAGTCGAACAGGTTTGATTTTCTCGGAAACAGTCAGAGGGAGAGAAATCGAATTTTGTGGGTTGATAGAGGAATAGTTCAACTAGCTTCGGTAAAAAAATTCAGTTATACAGGATGTTTCGTTCGGAGCTATTAAACGTCAATGTCGAAATTTCCGCGATTTCCGTTGAAATCGGGTACAGGTCGCAAATGTGAATTAAATCGAGGTAAATTTTCGGAGATTGTAGGGGACCTGGAGCTTCAAAACTCCACTGAAACTGGGAGGATCAGAAAATGGCAAGTAATTCTTTTGTAGGTAAGTTTAATTTTAGTTATTCAGTTTTTTTTTCATTTTGGTACACTTCTTAATCAAATATGGAAATAATAATCTACAACGTAAATATTAAAATTAAATCTAAAAGGTGAAGTTCTAACAAATTAAATTACTAACCCAGTAAACATGCATTAAGATAATAAGTAGTTAACAGTAAAAAATTTCATCCAGTCCGTGGTCCTCCCCGATGGTACCCATTACCGATGCCGCGTTACCTCTTTGTATTGCTAAGCTGATCTTTTGCGTGATAAAACTAAGGGATCGATCACATGGGATCTTTATAGCAATCTCTCGAACCAACCTCCTAGCTTCATCACCCCAAGGACCTAATGTCTCGATCGCAATTGGTATAAAAATAAAGCGGTCCTGTAGCTCTCCATATTTTAAAAATTTTTTGGATTCAGCAAGAGCAGCAGCTGATCCAGGTGTTTTAGATGTTTTAGGTAAATAAGATTTTGCCAAGGTATGGCTACACGTTGCATCCCAAATCAGCTGCTTTCCCTGTCTCCAAGGGATCAAAGTCATCCCGTCCGCTCTCTTGCCGTCATTCCTACAAATTCCAAGCTGCTCTAAAACTGCAGGTTGTTCAGCAGAAATTAAAGCCCGTTTAATTATATCATTGATCTGACTATGTCTGGAAGCACGCCCTGCACTTTTCTTGCAGCTAAGCCCGTGTGAGCCATATATATCAGCTGTTTCGTCGCAAATGCAAGGATGTTCCACAGAAATAGGCAGACCAAGTCTAATTGCAATTGAAATTCTGAAAGTTGAGTTATCAAGTAGGTTCCCCAAAGAAGCAGACGGTAGGGCATTAAGCCATGCATTTGATTCAAAAGCGTGAAGAGCCAGTATGCGTGCCCTATCCTCATCCTTTTGGCACTCAGTTAAAAGATGTCCTTGACGAACTTTACATAATAAAAAATCAAAATCTTTTTGGGATTTTTTAAAATCTTTAGGAACGATATTTAAATTTGAAAGAGAGAGCCACTTTGTCAAACATAAATCAAAGTCTTAATCACAGGAGTTTAAATTATGATCAGGTAAAATATTTACTAATTTAGTCGAATCATTAATAGAGCCCAAAAAAGCAGATATTGATAATGTATTTGTATCTCTTATTCCGAGTCCTCCCAATTTTACGGGAAGTGAACTTTGAAGCCAAGAATTTAATTTTATTGGACAATTTGTAATTTCTTGAAGGCAGGTTTCAAGAAGAAAATCATATTCTTTTAAAGATTCGGGACTTTTCCAGCAAGGAACACAACGTAGTAAGTACGATATTCGAGGTATTGAAAAAGACGATTTTAAAAGAAAATAGGCCACATGTGAATCAAGTAATTTTAATTTATCACGCATTTTGTTAAGAAAATTTATTTTATCTTTAATCGCTAAACTAATTTCATCAGAAGAAAAAACACATCCGAGCAAATTAAAATGGGAAATTGGAACTTCTAATAAATTTGGAGCAATAGAGTAAAAATCTGACAATACAGATGAAGGATTTGTCGATATTGCACAGATTTCCCATTTATTAAAATTTAGAGAAAGGCCGATATCTTGACTTGCAGAGATTAATTTTATAAAATTTTCCAGAACGTTTTTTGGATCTCCTGCTAAAGTACCGTCATCTAAATACCACAAATTTAGATCTAAGGAGTTTAGAGAATATATGACACTATGAATTGCTGAACAAAATAATGGAGGGCCTAAAGGATCGCCTTGCTGGACGCCTCTTCTAGAAAAGATATTTTCTTTGCCATATGAAAGGATAGTTTGGTGACTATAACATTGATATATGAAATGGTAAAATTCTGGAATACATTCTTTAACTTTTAATAAAATTGTGTTTCTATTGATCATGTTAAAAGCATTTAGAAAATCTATTTTTAAAATAATTTTGTCAGAAATATGAGGAAAATGAAGAAACCTTCTCATTGCATGGGCCGCTGCGTCCGTGCCACATTTCGTGCCAAAACCCAATTGTAGTGGTCTAAAGAATTTCCCAAGTTGATCATAAAGACGGGAACAAATTATTTTGGCTGCTAGGCGTCGAAGGCAGAGTCCAACTGCAATTGGACGTATACCCCCATTTTTTTAATTAAAAGCGCAAAGATTAGCTCCATAAAAAATTGGATGGATATCCTCTGGTATAGGATTAAGAAAAAGGTGATTTATAAATAAACTAAGTGATGATAATAGTTTAGTTAGAGTTTTTGCTAAGTTTGTAACCTATCATATCTTTGAGGTGACGCGGTCTAAGGGAATCGACACCACCCACTGATAAAAAGGATCATTTGTTTTAATAGAATATGCCATTTACTAAAACGAATGGTTCTTTTGATATATGCCAAATGAATGAGGAATTTAAAATAAGAAATACATTTCTTTGGCTCCGATTCAATTTATTTGTTTGACCCAGAAGAATATGAATTTACATAGAATGCATCCTTTATCTAGGAAAGTAGCAAACTGTTAGGAAGAGAATATGAATTTATGCCAAAATATGATGCACTCCAGGCACATGAATGCATAACATCGAGCTAATTGCTGCAAATTCCGTTCTTTGTTTTAAAATAATCGTAGATTTGAGCCACAAACTTGATTTAATTGCTACAAATTCTGTCCCTTATTTTAAGATCATCTTGAACTTAAGCCAAGAGACTAAGCCTGTTGTTGCAAATTCAATTTCTCATCTTAAAGTTATCGTAAACTTGAGTCAAAAGATTAATTCTTTTAATATAAAAGCCATTTTTCACTTTAAGATCACCATAACTTTAGCTCTAAAAATTAAGTCATTTGTTAGAAGTTTCCTAAGACTTGTCTATAAACTGTTACTTTGAGTAAAGAGAATAATTATCTCGTTTAAAATCCTATAATAAGGGATGTTTCAAAAGTGTAGTTATAGCCTAAATTAAAATCAGAAGTGTATACTAGAAGGATGTATGCCTTTTCCTTGAGTTTTCCTAATTGGAATAGCATTTGAATGATATTATGTTTAACTTGCTGCAAAATATAGGAGCATTAATTTAAACTCAGTAGTTTTTTTTATTATATTAGTTACCTAAAACGTATGTATTAAATAAAATGTCGTACAGGGAAAAAGAAATTAATGAATTATTTTAATATTAAATATATTTAAAACAGAAACACTTGTGTTTTTTGCTGACGTTATTACAACAAATAATGATATTTACTAATGAAATCTAACAAATCGCATAACAAACAAAATACTTTAAAACTAATATATCCCAAAAACTAACCATTTATAATTATTATTTATTATTATTTACGATAAAGTAGGTAACCTAGCAAAAGACAGCAACATTATAAAAACGTGTCGGAAGATAATGAGAATAAAATAAGTAGATACGTAAAATACTCGCAACTGTCTGGTATTTAACATTAATTTGCTTACATTTTCACCTGAGCTGCACTCATCCAAGCTTTTGATGCCTCGCTGAAGCCGGAAGCCTATGTTTTCTATTATTGAACTGATCTGCTCTTCAGTGGGACATTTCAATATCTCAACTTCATTAATTCTTTGTTCTAATCTTGTCAGAAAATAATAAAAAAAAAATTAATAACTTTTGAAAAACTAGAAACCGTAATTTGGTCCACATTCGCATTTCATACGAGCGAAGCTGTAGTCTTAACTCAAAGGAAATACGCATCAACAGAAAATCTTAATCTTTTATCCACAAACCCGTGGGTTTTCAGTTTAAGACATAATATCTTGTAAGAAGGTTGTATTCTTTTGTAACAAGTGCCGCGGTTTTGAAGAAAGATATCGCCATTTTTATTTCCTACCCTGAAGTATTTACAAAGAAGTTCAATAATTATTGTAATTTTTTTTTGAAATTATACGAGTTGTTTTATCCCAAGTACCGAATGAGCTTTTTGGAAATAATTAGTCCTAAATAATGTGTAAGGTTAAAATAAATGTCCAGGTTTTGTAAATTCTGTATAGTCTAACATGGGCATCGCATAAACCTCTCAATTCTTAATTAACTAGTCTTCTAAATTATCAAAGAATATTCTTGCATTTACTTACCGTCAAATTATGGCCACAAATGGTCTAAACACCAACTATTTAACCCAATACTCAAATGCTTCCAGTTCCAACTAACTGATCAAAGAAAATATAACCGGTTTCAACCACTGATATTCCGGGATTCTGACGTTCGCGCGATTCGTTAAAAACGAGTTTGCACGATGGCTTAGGGCACTAGGCCTCGTGGGTTATGTTGGTTGCCAAATGCTTGGGTTCTTTAAGAAGAGAATTTTGAATTTGATAGAAGATCATAGAGTAACTATGTTGGGAAAGTTTTTAGTTTAAATGAATTTCTTTCAGCTTGATAGAATTAAAGCCCAAAAGAACTTTGGACTGGTTTTAAATACCGATGTGTGTTTGGCCGAAGAGTGGTATCTTTCTGTCCGATAAGTTTCCTTTGTCCTAAGAACAAAATTGGCAAAAGAAGCAATTCTTTTCCCATAAGTAGTCCTGTTTTATCAGTGCCGGAAGAACCAGGACTAAAAGAAAAAATGGAATTCTTTACTTCTTCTTCTGTTATGTTAAAAGAATTATGAACAAAATTATTATCGAAAATTGGAATTTTATCAAAATCTTCTGGTTTTGGATGTTTTTCTTTCAGTTTTCGCAAAGTTTCTTCATTTTTAACGGCAATGGTATCGTTTGAAGTTAAAATTCTGATTGCATTCTTTACATCTCCTTCGGAAATTTTTGATTGTACTTTCTTTGCCAAAAACTTATTTTGATCAAATTTCTTTGTCCTTTTGAGCGTGTCTATGTTTTTCTCAAAAACTTTATATTGTTCTAGAAGTTCAGTTGTAGAAAGTTTTTTGTTATTAATCCAGGAAGATAGACTTTTCCTAATAAGAGATGTCAGGGATGATTTGCGATTTAATTTTGAATTTTCGGGCAAGGCCAAAACAGAGTATGGAATAATAAGAAGTAAAATCTAAGAATGTAAGTCGTTTGTTAAAACGCATTGAGTTAAAAGCGAACTGAGTTCTTCTGAAATTGGAATTCTTATTGCTTTAGGAATGATTTTGATAACTGGTACCGAAGATTTTAGATTTGAGAAAAAAGTTGATAAAATTATACTCTGGCTGGTTTGATTATCTATTTTAGGTTTGGATAAATTACTTTTTGTTGTATCCTGGGAATCAATTAATATTGAAGAATTGGATGGATTAATGGAGGATTGACAAAATGTTTGTTTATGCATCTTAGATGTATGAATTTTTAGACCATTTGTAGTTTTAAAATTTTTGAGGCATGTAGAACAAATTGGCAAATTTTCTTCCAATAAAAAATGTTGTTTCTCAATTAAATCGTAATGTCCATTTTTCGGATTGCCGGTAAAAAGAAGATTTATGGTTTTTGCGTGGTTTTTAAAAGAAATAACAATGGGCTTTTTACGTATCAAGTCATTGATAGAGAGTTTTTCTTCAAACGTGAACACATTAAAATTAAGTTGGAGTACCTCAGAAAGAGCCGCGCATTCAAAGTAAGTTCCAAAAACTCCATTTTTCTTGATTTTGTTGCAGTATTCCTCACGAGTTTGGATTATGATGTCTCCATTTGGATTTTCTTCAGAAATAAATGCTTTCAGATTTTCCAAGTTAGTACTGATATATTTAGTTGCAGCATTTCTTAAAGTTTCATGGTTTTCTTGAGATTTAAACAAAAACAAACTTATTGAACGAAATAAACAATTTCCACCCTTTAAAATGTCGAACTTTTGAAATACTTCATTTTGACATGCCAACATTTTTCCATTTAAAATTTATAGATTCTATCTTAAAAATCCCATACTATGAACCAGGAACTTTTGCTTGAAGAAAAGGGACCTCTGGGTGATTGTCAGTACTTTAAATCCTTATTTAAAATGTAATAAACTCGTAAAATGTTGTAAAAAATGGTAGAGAAAATTTGATTTTCGTGTGACGTTTGACAATTTTTTTAAATTTTTTATTTTATTCTTTAAAGGTGGATTTATAAACTCAGTTGAGGTTCAGTTGAGGTTGAGGTTCGCAGTTCGTGCAGTTGAAGTTCGCAGTTGAGCTTTTTGGGCCATTTATAAACTCAGTTCGCTGCTTTCATTTCATTGGTCCGGGTTAAAGTGACATTAATGACAACTGACATCATAAAAAGATTTAGAAAAAATAAAAAGCACACAATCCACAATCGCGATATTTGGAAAAAAATATGGATGCACACAGGCACGCCAAACGGCTAAACAATTGTTTTGCAAAGAAAATAAAAGGGTAACTTGTTTTGTTTACAAAATGATCGGCAAAAATCGGGTGGCTTCGCCATTACGTATATTAATTCTGCGTTTTGATTGGTGGGAGCCCAACTGCACCAACTGCGAACATAAAATTTGGTTATCTCGAACTTTACGCCAGCGCAGCGTAATGGAAACTTCTGAACTGAGCTCAACTTAGTTTATAAACGCAAGTACGCGTTTGCGTTTATTTATCTTGAACCTCAACTTCAACTGAACCTCAACTGAACCTCAACTGAGTTTATAAATCCAGTGTAATTCTTTTGAATTTTTTTAGGTCGAAAAATGCCATTTCCAGACCCATCGTTGATACCTAATAACTCGAAAACAAAACGTCAGATCGAAAAATGGCTCATAAGTGAAACTTTTAAATCTCAAAAACTTTTTTTGCAATACATTTACATAAACCTAAAATCACTGCAAAATGGAAATATTTGGAAAAAACTGGAATTTTAGATTTTTGACCCAAATATTTCACGGTTTTTAATTTTTTGTGGGGTCAAAATTGTTCAAATTAAAATTCCATATACGTCATCGGAAAGAGCTCGTCAAAGTATGGGTTATCCATATTTTTAGTTTCTTCAATCGCTATTATAGGAACGAGCAATCGCCGATTAAATTTCGATTTTTTTACTTTTTTGCCCTCGACATCGTACATTTAAATCACTCTGTATTTTTTCCTATCTATTTTTTTTTCAATTTCTCAACACTGTTTTATAAAGGGATAATCACACTTTAAAATGAATACCGAATGGGTCATCCAGGAGCGTATTTAAGGGGTAAAATTCGGATTTTCTTGATTTTTTACGACAAATCCTATTTTTAACTGACATTATTCCACACTATTTACCCTATTTAGTGATTCTTTTTGGGTTTATTTTATCCGTTAATTATCTAGGAATACCTCCCACTAATTTAAATCGCTTAGTTTTTCGGTAAAGTTATAAATAAATAGGTTTATTTGTATCGGGGACATCTAATATTTGAAAATTTTTGAATTTTCGAAGATTGCCATGAAAATAAAGAATTGCAGTTTATTTACTCGAAATTATTAAGATGATATGTCAAAATTTCGCAGAAATGCCAATTTGTGTTGCAAAATTCAAAGGTTCCTGGACCTATTTCGGCTTGAAGTATACATGAATAAGATTTTAGGAACCTTCTACTTTAAGTGCAGGGATATTTCATTTGATGAGTTACGAATTAATACCATTTTTATTGAGTTGTCGATGACTCTACAATACTGGAATTCGCCATAATACTCATGTTGAGTCATAAGTTCAGTTTTGACGACACAGCCAATGGGATCACGTTTTATGTTTCGAAAGTTGCGCGAAAACTTGCAGTTTTAAATCCTTTTTTTTATTAATAAAGACTAAAATAAATGAATAACAGCAACCGCCATAAATATTTAATTTATGTAGAGAATATAAAAAAATATTTCAGATTTATTTGGGTTATATGCAACAAATGGATTACTTAACTAAATAACAATTATGTATATTTTCCTAAAATATATTATACAGGGCGGTTTATCCTTAAGGTACTTATACATTACACCACGTATTTTGACGAGCTCTTGCCGATAATGTATATTATGGAATTTTAATTTGAACCATTGTGACCCTACAAAAAAAATTAAAAACCGTGAAATATTTGGGCCTAAAAACGAAATTTCCAGTTTTTCCCAAATATATCCATTTTCCAGTGATTTTAGGTTTAGGTAAATGTATTGCAAAAAGAAAGTATTTGAGATTTTAAAGTTTCACTTTTGAATCCGTTTTTCGATCCGACGTTTTGTTTTCGAGTTATTGGGTACCAAAGAGGGGTCTGCAAATGGCATTTTTCGACCGACGAAATTCAAAAGAATTACTTGCCATTTTCTGATCCCCACCAGTTTCAATAGAGTTCTGAAACTCCGGGTCCGCCACAACCTCCGAAAATTTACGTCGATTTAAATCACTCTTGCGACCTGAACCCGATTTAATCACGAAAATTTCGACGTTTAATAACTCCGAAACGAAACATCCTGTATAACGGAATTTTTACCCAAGCTAGTTACACTATTCCTCTATTAACCAAAAAAAAAATCGATTGCCTTTTGCTTTCCCTCTGACTGTTTCCGAGAAAAATAAATATGTTCGACTTTAGGTTAAGCTTTACGTTAAAATGTAAATTTTTTAGTTTTGCTGATCTCCTGACGTCGGTATAGTATTTACTAAGGACAAATGGCTGCTTTTTAAATTGTAATAAATTAAACCGAATATTTCCCTCATATGTTAAAGTTCCTATAAGAGAAATGCAATTTTCGCAAAATTACAGCGAATATTTCCCTCATATGTTAAAGTTCCTATAAGGGAAATGCAATTTTTGCAAAATTACAGCGAAAACAGCACTGCCAGAAATCGAAAATTGCATCGCAAGTTTATATTGTTGACGAAACGTCAAAGCGGGATTTTATTGTTAACAAACGTCAAAAAATGTAATATTCTGACAATTAACGTCATCTTATTGAGTGACAGCAGACAAAAAAAGTCAATGTCAATGAATGTTTTCCTTTCATTTTGTCAAGAATTGTTATAATATGCTTTTGATTGAAAAAATGCGGGACAATGACCAACCGTCAAGCTCAATAGAGTCCCCCGCCGAAATAAGCTCTCGCTCGTTGACTGCATCAACCACCATGTCTACGAATTCAAAGCAAAATATTGTTAATTACAATAATTGGACTTTTCATTGCAATTCTTGTAATTTTTAAGCATTTTAATTTTATTGTTAGTATTTTCTGTTAAATAAAATATTTAAATTTACTTGATTCGAGTTCTTAATTAATTTGGGAAATATTCAAATAAATTACACTCGTGCATCAAAATAACCAGATAATTTTTTTATTCAATGTGTTTTCTTTACAAATTGCAATCGTTTGTTTTCATATTTTACGAAAATGCCCTCCTCCTGCGGAGTCGGGCTTTTTCGCGAAAATATATCCATTTTCCAGTGATTTTAGGTTTAGGTAAATGTATTGCAAAAAGAAAGTATTTGAGATTTTAAAGTTTCACTTTTGAATCCGTTTTTCGATCCGACGTTTTGTTTTCGAGTTATTGGGTACCAAAGAGGGGTCTGCAAATGGCATTTTTCGACCGACGAAATTCAAAAGAATTACTTGCCATTTTCTGATCCCCACCAGTTTCAATAGAGTTCTGAAACTCCGGGTCCGCCACAACCTCCGAAAATTTACGTCGATTTAAATCACTCTTGCGACCTGAACCCGATTTAATCACGAAAATTTCGACGTTTAATAACTCCGAAACGAAACATCCTGTATAACGGAATTTTTACCCAAGCTAGTTACACTATTCCTCTATTAACCAAAAAAAAAATCGATTGCCTTTTGCTTTCCCTCTGACTGTTTCCGAGAAAAATAAATATGTTCGACTTTAGGTTAAGCTTTACGTTAACATGTAAATTTTTTAGTTTTGCTGATCTCCTGACGTCGGTATAGTATTTACTAAGGACAAATGGCTGCTTTTTAAATTGTAATAAATTAAACCGAATATTTCCCTCATATGTTAAAGTTCCTATAAGAGAAATGCAATTTTCGCAAAATTACAGCGAATATTTCCCTCGTATGTTAAAGTTCCTATAAGGGAAATGCAATTTTTGCAAAATTACAGCGAAAACAGCACTGCCAGAAATCGAAAATTGCATCGCAAGTTTATATTGTTGACGAAACGTCAAAGCGGGATTTTATTGTTAACAAACGTCAAAAAATGTAATATTCTGACAATTAACGTCATCTTATTGAGTGACAGCAGACAAAAAAAGTCAATGTCAATGAATGTTTTCCTTTCATTTTGTCAAGAATTGTTATAATATGCTTTTGATTGAAAAAATGCCGGACAATGACCAACCGTCAAGCTCAATAGAGTCCCCCGCCGAAATAAGCTCTCGCTCGTTGACTGCATCAACCACCATGTCTACGAATTCAAAGCAAAATATTGTTAATTACAATAATTGGACTTTTCATTGCAATTCTTGTAATTTTTAAGCATTTTAATTTTATTGTTAGTATTTTCTGTTAAATAAAATATTTAAATTTACTTGATTCGAGTTCTTAATTAATTTGGGAAATATTCAAATAAATTACACTCGTGCATCAAAATAACCAGATAATTTTTTTATTCAATGTGTTTTTTTTACAAGTTGCAATCGTTTGTTTTCATATTTTACGAAAATGCCCTCCTCCTGCGGAGTCGGGCTTTTTCGCGAAAATATGAAAACAAACTCTTGCAATTATAAAAAAACACATTTCATTCAAAAATTATCGGTAATTTTGATGCACTTGTGCACTTACCCCCGAAAAGTAAACATTTTTTTATCTAAATTATCCTAGTAAATTTCTTCAAAATATTTTTTTTGGGTTTGTAATGACTTGCTTAAACGATTTATGCAATAAAAATATATGTGCATATTCCCTATTATAAGGTAATGATATTTGGATTGTTTATTCACGTATTTTAATTATTTAATCGATTTTACAAAATTACAAAAAGCGTCAGCGTTACATTCATCTATATTATTTGACTGTAAGACACTTAATCTTTGATAGGGAACAGACCGTAAAAAGGATTAGTTAATCTTGTACATGTCAAAATTCTTATCTATATTAATACCGAAAGCTTTTAGGTTAAAAGGTGATCTGGTGCTAACTACTTGAATTTTTCTCCCAAAATAAAAGACGTAAAACAGAAACGAAGATAACCTTCCTATTAATATTTCACTAGGCAAATTTAAAAATGGTCGGGTCTGTTTTGCTAGGATTTTATGGACTGCAATATATTCGTGAAAGATCAGATCTTTAGTTTTTAGGGGTGCCCATATTTTATATGGGTATAAATTAAAGCAACACCGAAATGCTTATTAATCACAGAACAAAAGTTCCTAAATAAGTCACTTAACCCTCGAATTTTGTATTAATTTCAGAATAATTAAAGAAATGCGATGCGTTAATCAAGGTGACATTTGTAACAAAATTAAAATTCTTAGAAAATCACAACAACAATGTCTTTAGTTTTATTACTACTGGTATTAAATTTAGATCTAGGTAAAAACTAAAACAAATCTAGACTATATTACAATTTATTGGCATTACATAATATAATTAACATTTTTTCAAAGTTCGTTTCAGTAAAACGAGGTAATTTATAATTAAGAATATCTCTAAGTCTAGAAAAGCTCCTTTCGAGTATGGAGTAGTGTTGCAACATATATAAAAAAGATCAAAATGGCACCCAATTTCCCCGTCCGGGCGGGGCATAAGTCAACAGCCGATAGCCGACTTCTGGTGCACAATTGATGTGCACATTTTTTTTTTGTTTTTGTGGCAAACTTTTTTCACAACTTTCTTTACATTTTCTTATTTTTTGTTTTTATATTTTTCGTTTTTTGACATCTGCCCAGTAGACCAAAATGCGAACTACGTGCAAACCGACCGTGCTAGACAATATTCGAATATTGGAATAGCGAATATTTTCCCTTCAAAATTATTTATATTATGTTCGAATATTCAAGTATTTCAGTATTCAGATATTTGGGTTTTCGAATTTGTGATTATTCCGATATTTGATAAGTCCTTCATGAAACGGTTAAAAATACGTATACACTTTACTCAATTGTTTAGTTAAGTTTAGAAAAAGTTTTCTGTTTCAAAAGAAAGTAACAGTCAGTAATGAATGTCAATTAAAGTATTAGTTAGAATAAAGGCCGATTCCGCTTGAATTTTAATTATTCGACTATTCGAATAGTCGAATCAACTATTCGAATAATCGAATCAACTCTTCGAGTATTCGAATCAACTATTCGAATAGTCGATTCGACTGTTCTTCCCAACTTTTTCCAACTTTTTTTTCGACTTCTCTATTTTTGTTTTTATATATTTTTTGTTTTTTGACATCTGCGCAGTAGACCAAAATGCGTACTACGCGCAAACCGAGCGTGCTAGACATGCGCACGGAATTTCAGGACTGGTTAAAGTTGAGAAGAATTTTTTTTATTTTAGTACAAAAATCTCCAACAATATGTAGTTGGTATGCCCCTAGGGCAAGTAGGGTATAGAACTGCCCTGTGTTTGAAAATAACCGCAAAAGACTTTTTTGTAGAAAATAACACTAACAACTAATTTTCCCACTACGTGGGAGGACTATGGGTCCAGTTGTTTATTTCTTAATGGAAAAAACCAAATTCCGTTCCTTATAAATAATTTTACTGTTGTTTTTATATTCCAATTGATAAAAGCTTTAGATTCGATGCAAAATATAAAGGATAATACTGTACATCAGAAATCTCCATAACAACGGACATGTAATACAGACACGAAATAGAAAATGTTTGGTATTTTGTCTAAGAACTTACGCTCTGTCAAAACTAGGTATATTTCATTTATTTAGGTATGTTTTGTTACATAATACTATAAAGGGCTTAAATTATTGTAAAAAGCCTGTAGTTTTGTAATTTCAGGCAATGCTTTTCATTTTTACTAATTCACGAGTTAAGTATTCATAGTTTTATATTTTACTCTACATTTTTTATAGTTTTTCTTGTAGAAGTAAAATTGCTATAAATAAGGTATCTACTTAATTGTCCTAGATTAGTTATTAAATATTTAATAATATATTTTTATACTACTGTAACTCATAACATATTTTTTATTTTGCAGCATTTTTTTATATCCCAAAATCTGCAGCGCACGCCCGTTGCAGCTTTATTTCAACGTCGGTTTGGAGGTCATACCACTAGAAAGAAAATCGTATTTGAATGAAATCAGTACAAGATATTATTCTCTCTGTCTTGGTTTTTCTCTGCTTTGCTGCCATAAGGGATTTATTTCACACGGTGTTTGAACTGATTTGAGAAATTTAATATTGATAGTTTAGTTTAAAGATTTACTGGAAAAAATCGAGGGAAAACACAGGTTGATTTAGTCAGGTATGGAGTAGACGTAATGATCGTAGATCCAAATTTAGTGTTTTAGTGTTTACAGCAAATTTAATTTACAGAATAAATATTTATACTCATTCGTGCTTCTCCATTCATACTTTCTTTCATACTGCATTCATTCCTATATATGTACAACTCATTGTATTCTAGGTTTTATATTTACATATATTATTCAGATTATTCACAAAATAGCAAGTTTGTGTTTAATCTGCAACTGCATTTGAATTGTTTAGTGGGCGGGACTTGTCAAAGCAGTCAGATTGGATTTAAATATTTAAATACTCAAAGTAGAAGATGGAGATTTAGTCTGCAATTATGTATTGAATTGGGATGTCCTCGAAATAAATAGGCAAACGGTGATATTGACTTATGTACTGGAGCGTCGGCATAACGAACTCGTGTTAAGTCCCTCGTCAGCGGCGAAGACTGTACCTTGGTTTTAAAAAAAATTCTGCAATGTTATAGATATGTTGGTTGATTCTTATTGTGTTTGTTTCCTGGTGCAAGTCCTCAATTCTTGCGTTCTTGCGTAACGTGGAGCTGACGTTGCGCAACGTAGGAATTTGTTCTGCCGACGCTGCAGTTTTGCCATTTGACCATCTGATATGCCGCTCCAGACGGGGGCGGCATAGATTGTAACTGGTTTAATTATTTGATTGTATATAATTAATTTATTTCGAGGGGAAAGTTGGGATCTAGGAGAGAGGATTGAATATAGACTTTGCATAATAAGAAAGCATTTTTGGAGAATAAATGATGTGTGGTAGGAGAGTCGTTGATCAAGGACGATACGCCAAATATTTAAGCTTTTTATCTGGCAATATTGGAGCGTCCTTGGTCTTCAACGGGATGTGAATATTATTATTTGTAAATTTTTTAGTGATGATCAAACACTCACACTTGCTTTCATTAGTCTCCATCTTCCACTTCTCATACCATGGGATAAGGAGGCGGAGATGGTTATTTATTTTATTTATTTATTTATTTATTTTTTTTATGAGCCCTGGCTACGTTTGCATAAAACGGTCTGGCGTAAACTAGCACATAGTCCGCAAACATAACCAAGTTTGTAGATGGATAGACAGGTATATCTGCAGTATATAGATTAAACAATTTCAAAGACAATACAGTGTCTTGCGGCACTCCGGCATATATGATCCGTTGTAGAGAAAGGGAATTTTCCACCCTGGCTCTAAACGTTCTCCCAGTTACATACGAATGCAGCAGTGTTACTATGAACAGTGGAAATTCGTGAAATTTAATTAACTTATAAATAAGCCCATTTAACCGTACTGTGTCAAACGCACGTCTAATATCCAGAACGAGCAATACTGTATTTTGCTTTATATTGGCTTTATTTAACGCTTCTTGTACGACTTTTGCTGCAAGAAGTTGTGCCCGCTCCGGAAACCAAACAGTGCGCTTGGCACCCTGGCCTCCAAATCTAAGTTGCTTAATTTTATTATAATTATTTTTTCGACCACTTGCGATAATTCACTCAGAAGGGCTTTCCAGATTTATAAATCAGCACTATGGCCGCTTTTTCCACTCTCTAGGAAAGTGTTGTAAAAACAGTAGTGAATTCGTTATATAAGCAAATTGTACCACTGCTTTTCTGGGTATGGAAACTTCATCTTCTCCCGGCGCCTTGTTGTTGGGTAGTCGCCGAATAACACTAAGAAGCTCTCTCGGAGTTGTGAAAAGCCTCTGTATCATTGGCGGTGGTACTATGCATTGTTTTATTGACTAAGTCTGTAATTTCGTCTTGTTCTGGTGTTGTGTTCGGTTCTCCCTTACAAATGTTTGCAAGATCATCGGCTAATATTTCTGCTTTTTCAGTGTTTGTTTGTGGCATCGGTGAGTCTAGTGTCGGTTAAGTGAAACTTAAAATACTACTCTACTTACCTTGCTCATTAGAAATTATCATCTTGTAGTGGTAAAGTTGAACCTAATATCTAAAGTTATGTGGCGTCGAAAAATAGTGGTGAGATAAAGCTTAACGGTGCATGAAGAGTCAATTTCACGTAATAGTTTGACATAAGAAAAGTATTTTAAAATTAAGACAAGTACCCACTGTCCAGAAATATGTAAGCTTTCAGGAGTAAGGAGGAGTGTATTTGGTTAGTTAGTAGTATGCTTAGATTAAGAAAAATTTAAGAATTTCCTTCTTTAAAGAAATTTATTTTCTTCACTAAATATTGTAGCTTACTTGGGTCAAGAATAATAATTATTCAGTGAGGCCTTGTAAAACATCTTGATTTAGTAAAAAGAATATTCAGTACAAATTTATTATAGTGTCTACATTAAAAAACTTTGCTTACACGAGGTAAGTGGATACTTACGCCAAATTGATATAGCCGAAAAACAAATACTTGGTATAAGAAAGTTTTCTTGTCAGTATAAAAAGGGATCCGAAATTCATATTAAATAAGGCAACTTTTTAATTCGTTTTGATGCTGTCTTTAGCGCAGTCACCTAAGTGTGTAAAGCTCCGTAATTATAAAACAAGAAAAAGATTATTATAGGTAAGAATAAATAATCAAAACACTTCTATTTAAATCAGTGTATTTATTTCGTTCTTTTTTGTCAAGAATTTCCACCAGGTTGGTCATTGTTAACAGTATTATCTCCTGTATATGGTATTTCGCAAACAAACCTTCTAGCAGAATTACAATCATCTACCCTCCATAATCCTTTTCCAACGTTTGTTATGTCATAAAAACCCCACCTTAAACAGTTGTCAGTACCTGGGTAATAGTTGGGTTCAATGGGAACATCGTTTTGCCTCCAGTCAGTGTAGTCAACTCTTCTGTCACCTTCTAACCAATACCATTCCCTCGTCATTGTGTTGTTTTGATAAATTGCGCCAATCCAGTACCATTCTATAAGCATAAATACGTGTTTGATAAGTACTATTTTGATGTTTAATTTTTGTAAATGGCCCAGTTAAATTTTAACTATGCGTGTATTCGATCGTACATAATTTGGCACTAGCAGTTTCAATTAACATGTGTATATATAGTAATGTTTGTTTATTTTTTTATTTGTGGAACTAAAGTATACTATATTGTGGAATAAGTACCCCTGTAGTCAATAAAATGGTACTTCAAATTCACAGTCTCAGTCCAGTTCTCTAAGAAAGTCCATTAGGGAATATTAAGACTATAAATAAGATGTATATTTTCCCTTCTTCAGATAATCCGAATCTGGCCACATCAACGGTAAGTCAGAGGAACAGAGAATGCTTTAGAATATGAAGACCGAAAAAGCAAAGAAACCTGAAGATATTTATAGATAAGTTAACATATCAGATAAAACCAAGTCACTGAAGGAACCACTGTTGGTTGTATCTGGCTATCAGGAATAGAGCAGCAGTTAATACTGTGGAAATATAGATGACCAACTGATATGGGGTCTGTCAGAGGCTTCTGCCTTGCTAAAATACCAAACAGGAAGGGTTTATATCAAATCAGCGGGAGCAAGTTTAGTCAGGAATTCTGGACAAGAATTTTATTACGACGCGTTGCGCCACCATTGGGTGTCATATTCACTTATCATACTACCAGACTCGTAGAACGAGTATGTAGAAACACACTGTCAAGCTTAAGTGCCACATACGTTAGTCAAGACCCAGTATTTAGACTCTCCAAACCGGGTGCAATTTAATTTTTCAGCCAGTGGATTTTTCGCTTTTTAGCGATCGATAAAGAAAGCCTAAAGAGCCTAAAATATTTGTAACTTACCATGAGTTTCGTTTAACCGGGCAAAATGGTTGTACAAATCGGAATTTTTTTCCTCCGTACTTATTGTTATCAATTTCATACCAAATCTTCTACAAAATGCTAATGATTCAACGAACGTAGCCTAAAATAGTAAAAATAATTTTTGATAAATAATGCCCCACAGGAAGTTGTCACTAGGGAAATGTATTTTTTTATTTTATCACAAAAGAAGTTCCCATAAAAAGTATTTCCTGGCGTAGAATTAAGATCGCTATCAAAAAATCTATAAATTTAGTACGAGTATAGGCTGCAACACCTCACCAGCAGGGGTGGGCAAAATAATCGATTATTAATCGATTGATCGATTGAACGATTACAAAAAAATCGATTTTTCGATTAATCGACTTTTAGATTAATCGATTTTCTCGATTAATTGATTTTTCTATTAATCGATTTTTCGATTAATCGATTTTCTCGCTTAATCGATTCTTTTTTATAATCATAACTCGACTATGAAATAAGTATTCAACGAAATAATTTGAATGCTTTGCGATCCGCGCTCCTTTAATTTTTAAGGCCTAAAATTTAAATCGCCCGCCGGAATTGTGTTCAAGATAGGCAAGTTGTAAGCGCTGGATTCGCTTTCATTATGTCATTAGTAATGACATAATTTCGACTAGTTCAATAATCGATTTAGTCCGATTAATCGATTTTTTCGATTAATCGATTTTTGGATTAATTTCGATTAATCGATTAATATAAATTTGATCGATTAATCGATTAATCGAATAATCGATTTTGTCGATTAATCGCCTTTTCGATTAATTTCGATTAACCGATTAATCTATTTTCGATTAATCGGAAATAATCGATTATTTCAAATAATCAAAAAACGATTATCTTTTTCGATAATCGCCCAGCCCTACTCACCAGCATTTTTATGCCAGTAACGTTTGGTATTAGAACCCAGAATTTCGTTAGAAATCAAGTTTAACCTTCAAAAATTTTAAAGTCCGTAAATTATACATACATATTAGTGAAATTTTTTAATCAGAAATTCCAGAAACACTAACCCATAAACGCTAAACTTTAGAGTGGAGTTTTAATCAGAATTTTTGCTACATTTAATAGTTGACTTTCTAAACCGACCACAAATGGGGAAGGCTTTTAACGTTTATTAAGTTTTTAAGGTTTTATAAATCGCATGTTTAAAACGCCACTTTATATTTTAGCGTTTAGGGGTTAGCGTGTCTGGGATTTCTGCTTACAAAATATCCCTACTATTATGTATCTTTGTTGAAAAAGTCAAAACGAATTTTGCCAGGCGCGGCCCGTGAAATTTTAAGGTCGTATATCTCTGTTGCTACTTATGCCTAGTTCAGATTTTTTAATAGTGAGCCTACTAGGAATGTTGTGGTAAAGAAAAAGAAATATCTTGTAATTTGCGAAAAAAAGTTGAATTTTTGAATTGACCCACTTGGGAAAAAATTAACACGCTTAGATATTTTATCTATTATTTTTTCTAAACAAATTTTACATCATTATTCTTAAATTTTAAGAGAAAAAAATGTGTTAGTAGAAAGTTATAGTCATTTCAATTTTTTTAAACCTAAAATATATTAAAAAAAATTAAAATGACTATAACTTTCTACTAACACTTTTTTTTCTCACCTTTAAATTTAATTTCTGAAAGTTACGAACGATAACTACCTTATTGCTTATAATGCAATAATTGGGAGATATAACGATAAACGTTGGAAGCTTTTACTCACTGGAAAGCCATCGAGGAATACCCTTTTGAAAATATATCTGGATTACGAAATCTGTCAGATACCTTTTCAAAAAATTTAGCTGCTTTGCAAAATTTAAAATTTGATACAAGTCAATTGGACTTTATATTAGCTTACATATGTACAATCCTTTGAACAACAACACGCTTCAAATGATGTCCCCAAATATGACGCCATAAAAGTTTTCCTTCTGCTTTGGAATCTGTTCCACAAAAACCGAAACCTGCTTCTAATTCGTCTAATTTAAAATCTAGTTTGGTGAACTCCCCTCGTAGTTTGCACAATCGACCTGAATATAACAGTCAAAAAACAAATCTGTCTTTTTCGTAAATAGCCCGACAAACAGTAATACGTGTAACCGTCTTGCAACTACGCACACGGTAATCCGTTGCATTTCAGAAAAGCGCTGTTGTTTTTGTCGTCAAAATCATCATGTCATGCTTTGTTTTAGACAAAATAAATGGTCGATTCTAACAATCATTCGAATTCCGGGCAATCTAATTCAGATCTGCAAAATAATTTCAGTACTGAAAATCCTAACTCAGTCGTATCTGTCAAGACTTCCAGAGTAGGAATGTTAATCAATGATCATGAAGTTCTATTATCTACCGTTTTCCTAAAAATAAAAGATGTTTTTAATACTTGGCATACAGTTAGGGCCATTCTTGATAATGGAGCTCAGTCTTCATTTATAAGCAGAAGCCTTGCCAATAAATTATTTTTGCCGAAACTTAAAATTGCTGTCATTGAAAGGTTTAGATTCAACATGTACAGCAAAGTTGGAAATGCATTGTGTTACTTCTTCCGTATATGATCAGCATATTTCTTTTGATTTAGACGCAATTATTATGGACAAAATTTGTGATCAGATACCTGTTGTTTATTTTTATAAAGAAAATTTTCCCTTTACTTCTAATTTATTACTGGCTGGCCCCAATTAGGCTGGAAAATCTAAAATTGATATTTTACTAGGAAATGATGTATTTCCATACCTTTTAAATGATGGTCGACTTTATAAAGGTCCAGACCAACATGTTTGTGTCAATACTATATTTGGCTGGACTTTAAGGGGTAAAACTATCTTTAACTCTACTAACAAAGTAATTAAATCTTTCGTTACTACTCAGTTTCAAGTAGTGAAGCAATTAATGATTCTTTACAAACCTTCTGGAAACTTGAAGAAGTTCCAGAGGTCCAAGTTCAGTCCCCTGAGGACGAATATTGTGAGAACGATTTTTCTCAAACAACTACCAGACCGGAATGAGGCAGCTATGTTGTATCATTGCCCTTTAAAATTACTGCACCCGATTTCGGCGATACTTACAGTGTTGCTTTACAAAGATTTTTATCTCTAGAAACGAGGTTCGTAAAAAATGAGAATTTTTACCAGTCTTACAGTGACGTAATACATGATTACTTAGATAACGGGGGCACATGGAGATTGTTCCTAAACCCCCTCTTCCTGATATACCAAATTACTTTTATGTTGTTCATCGGGCGGTTTTCAAAAATGATTCTACTAGTACACCTATTCGGGAGGTCTTTGATGCTAGCACTTGCGCCACTAGTAAACCCTCTTTAAATCAAGTTATGTATACGGGGCTAAACTACAAAGGGGCCTGGTAAATATTTTACCTAATATTAGATTTCATAAATATGTTTTTATTTGCGATATAAAACAAATGTTTCGAATGCTCTTGGTAGATCCTAAAGATAGAATTTATCAAAGTGGCGTTTTTCACCCAACGAACCCATTTATTTCTCATTATCAGATTAATGTTGTTACTTTTGGCATTGTTTGCAGTCCATATCTTCCTATCATTTCATTATTACAACTAGTAGATGACTATACAGATCTTCCATTAGCATCAGAAATTAGTAGACGATATAACAAGTGGTGGCTCTAATCCTGAACAATTAATTTTAATAAAAAGTCAGATATTTGAGCTGTTATCATGGGGTGGATGTGCCAGAACGCCTTGTATTAAATAAAGATATTTCCTTTGATATGGAGGGCAACAATACTTTTAAAATTTTGTGTCTACAATGGGACCCAGTCTCAGATGTTTTTCGTTATACATTTTCAAATTTCCATAGCGAATGTACTAAACGTACAATTAAGTGAACTCGCTAGAACTTTTGACCCTGTAGTTTATTTGACTCCTATTACTATATTTGTTAAAATGTTTATATCGTTATTGTTGTCACACCGATGGAAAACTTTTGTAAGCAACAGAGTACTAATGAACCCGAACCGAATTCAAACGAGAACGAACGACGCGACGGTGCCTTACTATCCCTAACCTTCGACTTCGAATCATATGATACCCCATCCACCTATCTACCCGTATCCGAAATAATTCCATATATACATGTTTCGGAACCGCTTTCGCGCGGCTCAAGAAATGGATAAGTATTCGGATGATGGGTACGGATATTCCGTATTATCCGGATATATAAAGAATACGGATATTTACAACACTACAACACAGTGTCTTATGTACAGGAAAGGTCACATAGCTTATCGTTTTCTACTCGTCAAACCCTTTCATTTGATCCCCATGCCAAGGGGGTTGTGAAAAAAAGGTAATCCACCATCTCGTGGCGTCCGCCATATTGGATTTACACAATATTAGATGTAGTATATTGCATTGTCACCAGACTTATGCACCTGTGCAAAATATCAAAGCTCTAGTTTAATAAGAACTGGTCAAAATTTTGATTCTAATATTTAATTTCAACATGAAAACAAACTGACAGGTGAAGTTAAATAAAAGCTTGTAAAAAAGATCACAGTTTACCATACTTCATTTTCAATTGGAACAAAAAGCTGAACCTCCATCATTTTTATATTATTCACTCTTTCTCGGACCTACGACCACTCGCAAAAATGTATTACAAAAAATAAGTTTTACGCGAGAAAACATTAATATCACATGCGAGTGTCTGCAGTTATGATTGGAAAATAGACCACTTGAATTTTTTATTGGGAGCTTCTTATAAAATTTGGTTATACGTACCGATTCTGCGGAAATATAATACTTGCTTGCTAAGGACACTCCTGCGAGCATAAGAAAAACCAGACACAAATTTGTAAAATGCATTTTTGAACAATATGCTATTATGTACTAGTTTTTTACGTTTTATATAAAAATTACTGATAAGAAAGTTATTTTTAAATCGAAATCTCAACAAGCTATTCGATAATTAGTTACTAACTGGGGAACAAATTTCAACTTTTTTTTTGTTTCCTGAACAAAACCTATTTTTTAGGATTTAACTACCCCCAAGTAGCTAAAAAATACCTATTAAAGATTTTAGTTGACTCGCAAAAAAATCTAAATTATTTGTTACAAAATTTTAATTTATAGGCATATACAATGAACATATAAAATACAGATAACAATATATTGTTGGTTCAACAAAAGCAATTAAATAGCACATTTTTATCATTGAGTCTAAAGTTTAGACACTCATTTTGCGCTTCTTAGCCTGCCTTTTGAAAGCAGCCTCTGGGACATCTCTCGTAATAGTCCAGCAGTAGTGTGGAATCGAATTGCGCATCACCGAAAAGTTTCCTAATCTGGGGACCCACAAATATTCCCTCTTTAATTTTAGCGTCACTGATTCTAGGGAACTTTTCTTTTAAATAACTAAAAGCACGGCCTTCTTTGTCCATGGCCTTCACAAAATTGTATATGAAGTGGCGGCAGTAAAATCTTTTCGGGGGGAACTAATGGCGCTCTGGTTACATTTTTCTTTCCTGGCTCAGAAGTCTCTCTCGGTGGCCAAATTTTCTTTCTGTAGTGACCTGATCGTGCTAGACTGTTCGATTCGCAGAGGAAGCAGCAGTATTTGGTATAACCTAGCTGCATTCCTAGCAAAATCGCCACAACTTTTAAATCCCCACAAATTTGCCATTTATATCTTTCATATTGTATGGTCTCCAGGAAGTTCACAGACAAAATCGGAGTCTTGCGAGGTTGATGGGCCGGCGACATTTTCCGGTACACTACCGTTTGAATCTGTTGGATCATCATCAGAATCAAGGGTATATTCCTGAGGTGGATTAGGTATTTATAAGCAACTCGTCACTATGAGGCACCGGGCGTATGGCGGATTATAAATTTGGATACTGTATCGCAAACCTTTTTTTCTCCGAAAAGCCTTTTTTGATGGGAGGTGTCAAACAAAAGTAACAGTCATTACCTAACGTGGTCTATCGGTTCTCGCCTGATCATAGGAACATCGAAGGGCATCTTACGCTTTTTTCCACTTAGCCAGACGCGAGTGTTGGACGCACATTTGTAGCAGCAGATATGGTGAGCCCAATTTTTTCCTGGTCTCCAACTTTGCAGGCAAAATACAAGTGGTAAGCCTTTTTTATTAAAGGGCTAAGAGTACGTTTTCGTTTCACAAATATCACTTCACCACATATATAACAAAAATGATCTGGCCTATTTAGACAAACTCGCGACATGTTGCTCAAAACTATCTAATTTCTCAAATGTGAACAGCACTCGATCAACTGATGGTTGAAGTACAACTAACTAACAACTTAGGATTTATGTTATATGTATTTAAACCCCTTATAAAGTACACCTGGTATAATAAATCCAGGTATTTCTCATTTAATGGTCGAATTTTCCCATACATTAAGGGTAGGTTGGTAATTATCGTAATTCACATGGATCTATAAAACCGGAGCCAACTGAGACTTTTGCAAGACACCTTGTTAATTAGTATAATAAAATAAGTAAGATTTTGCTATTTTGGTCTAGGAAACATTTTTGCTGTTCCACATAAATTCAAATTTAATTTTACAAGGTGAGTTCAGTGGATAATAAATAAAACTATATCGGGAAAAATGTAAAAATTAAGAATATCATCGCTTGTGTAATAGACCGTCAAAAATCTGCAAGGAAAAAGAACTATTTTTGATTGTGGTCCAGATGCTGTCGCGATTTCTAGGATCTGACCCTTCATCAGACAAGCTCACACTCAGGGTGGCAGAAGATCAGACCAGGTTTTAATCAGACTCATAATTCAACATCCATTTTGAATGGGTGAGATGTAGATGACGCAACTGATATGGCACTGATTGTGATTCTGGTTCAAACGAGGTCTATTCTTCAGCAACCCTGGGTGTAAAACCGCCTGATGAATGCGTGAGAGCTAGAGGGCACCTGGACGAGAACAAAAAATAGTCCCTTTTTCCGATAAATCCTATCCACTGACATCAAGAAGTCCTCCGGTCTGGATGGTATATCAGCAATTGTTCTAAAAAAATACGCTCCAGAACTTGCACCCATCTTAACACGTCTTTTCCAGATCTCCTGTGATGAGCGTATCTTCCCAATCAGCTGGAAGTGTGCTCGTGTGCAGCCTGTCCCGAAGAAAGGTTCGAAGTCCCTTCCATCCAGTCATAGACCTATCTCTCTTTTCTCTGTTGTCAGCAAAGTTATGGAGAAAGTCGTCAATTTTCAAATTCTAAAATATCTAGAAAAACACAAAACCATCCATGACAGACCGTACTAATTTCATCAACATAGATCCACAGCTGATCTCCCTATCTTTGTCAAACATAACTGGAACAAGACTGGCAACAAACCACCTTCTTACGGTCTACCAGGATCGGTAGCATTCTCTCTTATCGGTGCATACCTGTCCAGGTGAATGGTCACTCATCTAACTTCCATCCTATTAATGCTGGCGTACCCCAAGGTTTAGTCCTATTTCCTAACTTCCAATTCCATCCACTGTTACGCTGACGATAGTACTCTTCACTCCAGCATTTATTCTTGCAGGCAAGCCTCGACTTAAGAGCTGGATAATAAACGCAGATCTATGCACCTATCCCTTTCCGAAGATCAATTATTTTTAGACTGTCCCATATTTTTGTTGTGCGGTGTTACAATGTCACATAGTTAGGAATATTCGAAAAAGTAAGACATCACAAAATCGTAGAAATATGTTAAATACTTAGTTGTAGTTTTACCATTGGAGATATAATCTTGAAAGTGGATGGGTTCGAATGTAGATCCCCTGAAATTCGGTGCGCATGTCTAGCCCTCTTGGTTTGCACCTGGTACGCATTTTGGTCTACTGCGCAGATGTCAAAAAATGACAAATAAAGAAATCAAAAAAAAGTTTGAATAAAAGTTATAACGATAAATACGTAGTGGTACCTTACTATTGGAGATATATTTCTAAAAGTGAATGAGTTTGAATTTTGACCTTTTTCACGTATGTTGCAATACTGCTCCATAGAAAAAAAATATATTCCTAATTACGGCACGCCGCGCGCCGTCTTGATTTTTAAACAATAATAGTTATATAATAATAGATAGTATTGGCATCACAATTAATTAGTAGTTGTACCAAGTTTCGATCATTCATCATATCGTTTAACTAAAATAAAATATTTTAAAAGTGATGTTTATTACGTAAACGTGGCATCAAATACACTAACACCGCGTCAAGAGAGGAACTGTTTACTTTGCGGTTTGCGGTCGCCCGAGTCGCCTAGCTTTTTGGCGCCACTGAGAGCAGACCAAAAGGTGCCAGCCTTTGTAATAAGAGAAATAAAGGTTCTTAAATTTTTATTTTTTTTACGATTTTAAATTTTTATGGGCTTGCCATTTAAATAAAGACCTTTAAAATAAGGGACCACACGGCATAGGGTTGTATTTAAAATTTTTGACCTCAACTCCCTAGCGTCACCCCTTAAGGGGTTTGAAAAAGTTAAATTAGATGAAGAAGTAGACTTATTAACCAGTAAGATACAACGGAAATTTAGTGTCTCTATATTTATCAATAGCAAAGATATTTGCCCATACTAAGACTTTTCGGGCACCCTGTAAGTTATATTACTTTAACTTTAACCGAAGCATTCCGCATTTTCAAATTACCCAATGTGGATAAATAAATATTTGTATTTTACTTTCAAGCCGAATCCTAATTTTATTTCCAACTAGGGTAGAGACGCCCCTGGAATAACCCATGTTTACAATGCTTCAGTTAATTATCAGGGACTCGCGCTATTGCGACCTGTTTTGTTGCCGAGTCCCGGAAACATGCTATTTTTGTGAATTATTTTTGTTATGGTATTTCAAGCCCAAAGTGTGTACACCATTATAAAATATTTTTTAAATTTAATATTGATTTATATTTCTGCAGTTTGACAGCTACGCCAAGGAGGTATTTTTATACTTAGGTTTAGTTTATATTTCAATACTTCTCACATTTTAAGACCTTCTCGTCCTCGAGTCCAAAATCTTTTTTGAAAAATTAGATATGCCCTTCCTTTAGTGAATCCACTTAAATTTCATCCACATTGATTCACGATTTTCAGTTTTCGGGGGGCTACGCCAAAGTGTTTTTTTATAGCTGCGCACCTGATACTTAAAGTGGTTTTTATATAATATTTTTCGATTCGATCGGTTATTTTTGTGTTTATTCACCAGGTAAATTATTTTTATTACAAGTTCGAGCCGGCAATGTGTGTTTACACGCATGTTTCTCTTCGATCTTTGGGTGAAATATTTTTTATGTATGTAATTACCTTCACAGTGGTACACCCAGGATTTTGTCTTTGGGGGGCCGAATAATGTAATTCGGTGGATTTTTTCAATAAGTAGTTCACTTTTTTAATTTCTGTGCGTAAAGGATGTTAGTTTGCGGGGGGGCTGCAGCTGACCCCCCCCCCCCCCCCCAGGGTGCCCCACTGCTCCTTCACTATGTCTGTTAATAAATGTTTTACACACTGGACAGAAGTTGCTTTAGTCATAAAACCCACAAAATAGGGATTTTTGTCGAACCTTACTATGGACGTGGAACAGTGTGCATACCCTAAAGAAAGTTCTTTGCTTAGGTGAGCCCACAAACTGTATTGATTCTCGATGGTTTGTTAGAAACTTTATACAAGTAATCAAAACCGCAATAGTCGATACTGTGTCGAGGCGATACGAAGTTGAGAAATGAGCGGAAACCCCAACGGTATTATCACTCGTATATCAGGCATCGTCCAAGTGGAAAGATTCAAAGTGGTTATTAATTTTAGAGAAAAACGATATTTAGATATTGTAAAGAGCAGCAAGAAGACAAACACGCGTGCCCAATTTGAACTATTTCTTACAAACCATATACAAGGTGAAAAATAGAATGGCCATAAAATAGTTAAACAAAATATCTATTGCGATTCTGATACATTGTAATTCGCCTAGCAACGACAACACCAGTAATTGCCATCCAATAAAGTGTAAAAATAAACTTATCATTGCAAAAAACACGTAATTCATTGTCGTTAATTGCACTGGATTATATTGTGAATTATTCTTATCAGAAAAAGATTAGCAGTTACCAACCGGCGCATACTGTGACGGATTGGCAATCCAGCGGGATTTAAGTCGGAAATTCCAGGTTCATGGAATTAACTGCCATTAAGTAATTAGCATAAAAACATTCCATTTAGGTCCAATCGGCACCAGTTTTATTGTTAGGTACAAGGGCGTGGTCATAATTGCGTGGAGAACCCAAGCGAAGCAGGTATGCATTTGTCTAGACTCTTTTAAAAAGTCTTTCATTCGTGATACTTATTTCAGAGTGGATCGTTTTTTGTGTGATATTTTGGCATTTGTGTATTGTTTACTGTTCTAATAATTCTTAAAGGTAAGTTTTTCTTAGTTTTGAAATTGCTTATATTAAAGTTTGGGAAATACTATAATGATGTCACAAATTGTGCACATTATCACTTTTCTTTAGACTAAAACTTTCTTATATGGGCGAATATGGACTTCTACGGTTACTCTAACTTTTAGTTAGACTTTCTACTTTAAGACCATATATAAAGTTTTTGCGTTTGCTTGCGTCTCTGAGATATTTTTGTTTTTTTTTTTTAGAATGGCTCCTATAATTTCTCGGCAGGAAATTTTTGAAGTTTGGGTGAACAAAAGTAAGGCAGGGCGCGATACTGCGGTTTGTGACTTTGTCATAAGGAAATTTGATCAAGTCATATTTCCCGATGATGTTATGGATTTAAGGACTTCTTTAAGAAGTGTGTGCCAACAAATGGCGCTAAGGTGGAGCAAAAGTTACCGAAACCGCAACAGATTTTTAAATAGCAATTTTCAGAGGCTTAATGGAACAATTGCCTTGCTGTGTGGTATCACGCCAAAAGACATGAATAAGCCAGAAGTAATTGCAACAAAAGAAATTAATTTAAAATTGGCTGCTTTTGGTTTATCACCACTACATGCGTGGATAAAAGTTATGGAGTGCTTATTACACATTGCATATAGATTAGAAGTAAAAATTTGGCAAGCCCGCGGGCCTCAAAATCAAAAATAAAGTTGCCAATAGAAAAAAACTTATACAAGATAGGTTTAAAAAAGAAATGGGTATCTTGGTTGACATACCTACACAGCAAGCAGGTAATACGAATGACGGCAATACAACTCAAAAATTTTTCAGGAACCCTGAACAGTCGTCCGACATAACGGGAATAAATTTAGATTTAATTAAGCAATTCTTGTAATTTTAGCGGCAATAAATTGTGGTTTTTCATTAAATGCAAATGCATTTGAAGATTATGCTATAGCCACAAGAAATTTGTATTTAAAAGAATATTCTTGGTTTTATATGCCAAGTAGTGTACACAAAATTTTCTTTCATAGCAAGATTGTTATTGCCTCTTGTATTCTTCCGATTGGTCAACTCTCTGAAGAAGCACAAGAGGCAAGAAACAAAGATATCAGAAGGTATAGAGAGCCGTTTACAAGAAAGACTTCCCGTATCGACACCAACATAGACCTAATACATATACTTCTAATTTCATCTGATCCTCTATTAGCTACCTTTAAGCATTCCCCTAAGAAAAAGCGAGGAGAAATTACGTAGGACGTACTTTCTCTGCTCTCAGTACCTCAGTTGTATTCATGTATTCTGGTTCAAGTAGTGAGAGTTCTGAACTTGAAATCAGATGAGTCAGATTAAGTTAATTATTGAAAGAATTATTGTAACCATAGAAAAATATCGTTTTTTTTTTCGCTTTTTAAATACAAAAAAGTACTGTCTAACGCACAAAACTTTATTTTATTTGAAGTATTACTATAAACCACAAAAACTTTTTTTGTGCATTCGTACAGAATTTTTTTTTAACTGGCGTTTGCAATTTTTACGGTCTTGAAATCATAATTATTGTATATTTAAATTTAACTGGATACGAAGAAGGTACAAAAATGTCGAACGCACCGCGAACTAAAAGTGTTTTAACCTGGGAAGCCTCCGCATACGGCGCGCCGCGCCGGCCTAAAATAGGGTTGCTTGCCCTGTAAAATTCCACTTTTCGGTCTTAATACGTAAATACCTAATAAAACATGTTTATAACATACACTATGAACACTATGAAGTAAAAAATTAATAAATTATTTATGGAAACATTTCGTCCCGCTACATTGCCGATCCGTCACAGTGTGCGGCGCGGCGGCTGGCTGGTGAAATTTCAAGGTTGTATATCTCTGTTCTCTGTTCCTACTTACAGGACCCGTAAAAAATTTAGGGGGTTTAATAGTGATTTCACTGGTAAAGAAAAAAAAAACATTTTGTAATTTGCGAAAAAAGTTAAGTTTTTACTGAGCCTTCCCTGGGAAAAAATGAGCGCGTTGGGGTATTTTATTTATTATTTTTTCTCTTCTCCTAAGCAAACCTTAACAAATTTTACGTCATTTTGTCGAAAATTTTTAAATTTAAAGACAAAAAATGTGTTAGTAGAAAGTTTTAGTCATTTGAATTTTGTTTAGGTTGGGTATATTTTGGGTTTAAAAATTCAAATGACTATAACTTTCTACTAACACATTTTTTTCCCTTAAAATTTAAAAATTCTGGATAAAATGATGATAAATTTTTTAATAAAAAATAATAAATAAAATACCTAAACGCGTTCATTTTTCCCCTCAGCAAAAATTCAACTTTTTTTTCGCAAATTATAAAACGTTTTTTCTTCTTTACTAAAACATTCCCAGTGGGCTCACTATTAAAACCCCTAAATTTGGTACGGGTCCTGTAAGTAGGAACTTTAGATGTTCTAAAACGAAAAAAATTAGTATAGTTTTTTCATTTGGGCAATGCTGAATGCTATTTATAAGTGGACGCAGTTCGCGTGGGTGGATTCTAATAAAAGTAGTATCAGAGTTATTACTGAAATAGATATAATATATTATGGTAAATTTATTGTCTTAAAAGCCTATCGCGTGAATAGCAAAGAAAAAAATACATACCTAGGTACTTACAATTATTTCTACCAAACAAAATTAATGCCTGTATGAACTTCTCGCGCGCGACAAGCTTTTAAGGCAATAAATTTAACATTCTATATTATGTCTGTTTCAGTAATAACTTTGATACTACTTTTATTAGAATCCACCCATGCGAACTACGTCCACTTTTTTCCAGAAGGAACAAATATGATGGTAAAAACTAAAGTTGTATTTTTTAAATGTAGATATGTTCGGTTTTCATTCGATTGCATTTTTCATAAGCTTTCCAAAAATATGTAGTTGTTGGTATAGATCTTGCGGAATAACTTCAGAATTTTACAATTTAAATAAAAAAACGGAATAATATTTCATAGTAGGCCGTGATATAATGATTTGAAAGAAATGAATATACTAATAGTATCCTTTCCATGATACAAATAATAGAAGGTATGATACCGCGCAGGTAGGCGTGGCCATGTATGTCACTCTGTGAGTAATTTCGCCATCTTTTATAAACGAGACATGTCTTTGTTAAGATCGCATTGTGTTTTAAATTTATTTTTTGGTGTTTTTATATCACTTTTAAGAGTTTAAAAGGGACAAACAATGGCTTAAAATCTCCACGGTAACGAATCACCAGACTTTAATCGAGAAAATACGATAAACAAAGAGACTGAAAAAAGGCTATTTTCTTAAAAAATAATTTTTTGTTTTACTTAATTTCATAAATTTGGATATTTTTTTTTAGAATAATTTTTGGCGTTTTAAGATTTTTTTAAATTTTAAAAATCGAAGAATACAAAAATACGATAATTTTTAATATCTTACTATTTAAAGGTAAAAAGCCCAAAAAAAAAACTATCCTAGAAAACATGTTTCCGTCGCAAACATACAGATGCTATTCACCGCAAAAAATATTTGACAAATTATAGAAACAAACAAAACTCTTATTTATAACATATTTTCGGAAGACTCTGTAGGTATATATTTTAATAAGAATATGCCTCTAGATAAAAATTATTATCTTAATTATTAGGCGTAGTTTTATTTTATAAAATTATTTACCTTTTCTTTTTACGTAAATAAATACATAGAACGCAATTGGCAGGAAATTTACCAATATCTATTTTTTTAAATCAATTTATCCCTTTATTTACACGATTATTTTAAATCATTTAGTTTAATATTTGTATTATAAGCAGGAGGCAAAGTATATTGCCAAAAGAATTTAAACAAAATCGCATATAACTAACGTAAACTCTATATTGCGCGTTATAAATTTCAAAAATAACTCACAGCGTGACGTCATGCGCCAACCCGGGCGAATTTGACACGGTTTCGTATCATATCTTCCTTTTATTGTATCATGTATCCTTTCATGGCTGCTACTCAGACCTCTTGTCTCTTGTGAAAACTTGTAAGAGATCATTTAAAAACATTATTGTTCTCAAAACTCATACTTGTTACATACTACTGCGTGTTTCGTTTAAAAAAATGGCTGAAATGAGAGTTTCTCAGAACTTTGAAAAGAACGATGTATTAGTTTGCTACATTGAATCGAATGAAAATTCGCATGATGCCGCCGAACTATGCTTTAACAGGTAGTACGATTTTATATCCATTATAAATTTATCTTTGACTTTCTCTATATTCATTCTAGATATCCAGACAGAAGGCAACCTTTTCCCGATGTAGTTCCTAGAATTAAAAAAATTTAGTTAACTATGTTGTGTTTATGCAGCCAAGATCAAAATCCTATAATAAGGAAAATCGAGATATCGACGAGGTTAACGTTTTAGGCAACGTAGAGGCAACTCCTTCTGCTTCGTGTAGGGCTATTGAGAAAGAAGTTGGAGTGAGCAAGGCTCGAGCACAAAATATATTACACAAATACAAATTTAGACCATATAAAGTCAAAATACTTCAGCATTGACATCGTGGGGCTGCTGAACGTCGTCTCATTTTTTACAATTGGGTTTTGCAACAAACTTATACAACACATGCTCTTAGACAACATAAAAACCAATTATTAATAGGTATAATAGAAACCCTAATTTTGCGCTGGCATATTGGCGATTCAAATTAAGAAAGAAAGTCCTTATCGGCCAATTTACTAACTGCCATAGTGCATAGTGCGCAATGTTATCGTTTCGTCTTCGTCTTCATTATAGGTATTGCGTTATTTCGCATCTTTATCAATTTTGTCGTCTAGTGAGCCCATTTCGCCCACTAAAAATCAGCTGTTTGCAGCTGCGACAACAATGTTTGGCTTAATTTGAATCACAGAAAAAAAAGGTTTGATTTGAATAGCCCATGAACACATAGAAAATATATTAAATGACCTTGGTGCAACCTACAAGTTTACGAAATAAATATTTTGTATAAACTTTGCCTAGAAATATGGTTCCGAAACATTTTAAAAATCGGTCAATGAGATAGGTAGGTACATAATTTGCTATTTGTAAAACATTTTCTAAAGTGGTGAGAAGCAAAGGAAACGTGAGATGTTAATGTTTTAAAAATATCCTGTTGGGACACAACTTTTTTGCCACTGCGTCGATAAATTCTATTTCGACTTAGATCTACCTATAGATTGAGGTGTTCGTTTGGTTTATTCCTTGGTTTCTTAACGCAGATATGAGCAACCGATCCCTGCATATTTTAAAAACGAAAACAATTTAGCAATATTTTTTAACTAAACAACATGGTTTAGACCATAACAATATGATAAATTTCCCAAATTAATGAAAATTTGCAGTTAGACCTAGCACTTTAATGTTATTTTGTTATGTGGGGAATAAGTAAAATGTGTGAGTTTTGTGCCAGAGAAACGGTAACAATTTTAAGCCACTTTTGTGATTTATAAAATATAAACAAAGATTTTTTACATTTACATTTTAAATGTACAAAAAACATCTGTTTCCTGTTTTATCTAAATTTGTTTGGAACAGTGATTTTTTTATTCAAAGTTTGATCAGTTATGTTATTGGGATTTAAAATTCTAAAAATGAACCTCAATGTTAGTTAAATGTCTCTATTCATTTGTTTCAAATCGTTATATAACGGCCTACTATGAAATAGAATACTCTTTTTTTTTAATTGCAAAATTCGGCAGTTATTCCAAAATATATGTACCAACAATTATATATTTTTGAAAAGCTTATGAAAAAAGCAATCGAATGAAAACAAAATATACAAAATATAAAAAAAGAACTGCATCTTTGGTTTTTATTTCCAAATTCGTTTCTTATAGAAATAAATTGACTACGCCGCTGGATTCTACGTAAAAAACTATATAATAGTAAGTTTTTACCTTACCGATAAGTTAAAAAGCAACTGAGATACAAGGGGGCTTGTAAATGACACGTATTCAGAATCGCTCTGTATCTCCGAAACGAAGGGAGCTATGAAAATTTTGTTTGTAACATCATACGTTTCACGAAAAAGTAGCACGGTATTGCGAAAACCGCAGCTCTCTATTTTTAAAGATAATCTAGATAACCTGCAAGAGTGTCGAAAACTGGACACCCTGTACAGTCTACTGCGCTTTAATGGGCGGGGCTAACTCAACGGCAAAACTAAATTTGGCAAACTGTACATTTAATATTTTTTATTTATTCTAGTACATGGTTAAATATCGGAGGTTGTAGGGCACCGGGAGCTTCCAAACCCTATTAGGCCAATCATTAGAGCAAAAAAAAGTCATATATTGCAAAAAAGACTAGTAGAAAACCACCTATGCCATCATTTAAAAGATAGTCCGTAGATGTATTCTAATGTGTTTTCGACTAGCAATTAATTTGTTATTAACAATTTAGTGCAAAAAAACGCTTTTTTTTTTGGTTTTTTGCTTATAAAACGAAAACTATTCGAAGAATTTCAATTCCGTAAATGGAAAAGTTGTAGAGGGCGAGCGAGTGGTGGGGGAAGGAGGGGAAGCGTACATATTAAATATAGACATACAGGCGCGCCGGGCGAAATGTCGCATCTTTTCACTGGATTTTCTCAGGGACTACTGCACCTTTTTGGAAGATTCTTTGTTTGATTTAGGGGTGATTGAATACGAGGAACCTGATCCTCTATTCAGATTCCACGAATAATTCAAGATAAAGCTGCTATTCCACTTTCTTGAGTAACATTCTTATATTTCTATACTATAAATAAACGAGCAGGAAGGTTGTTAATAACACATAAATATATATCTTTTTCCGTGACGGGAAAAACATTTGACATTTTATCTCTGTTGACAGGTAACAAAATGTCACTTTTTATGAAATTACTTTTTTCCCGGGAAAAAAAGTGAGTACTTTTTCCCGGATATATTTACACATCAGTAGAGGTAGATATTTAAATTTAGAATATTTTATTATACAAAAGTTACATTTCCTTTCAGACATTTTTTAACTGTATATTATTCAAAATAACTACTAAACAACCACTAAGTTTGTAATTTTTAAATCAAATCGCAGAATTAAGATGACAGATGTTTGATTACTTTATAGGTTTCCTTAGCAACGCAGGTCTAATTGTCGCTATAAGTACAACAGCCTACCAGTTTAAACATCCAAATTTCGCATCGATAATTTTCTGACTGTAATATATTGTAATAATAGGTTTTTTCCTCGGCTTTTTTCAATATTAAATCGTCGTTTTTCCCGTCGCAGAAAAACATAGTATATACACGGGAAAAATATTAGATTTTAGCTCTCGGTTTTTTGTCTCCCTCCGCTTCGCGTCGAGAGACAACACAACCTCGAGCTAAAATTTAATACTTTTTCCCCTTGTATAATAAATAACTATTTTTTTTTTCACAAAAGTGTTTTATTAATATGACTAAAAATGGATGATAAACAATATGAACCATTGAACATATTATTGGGCCGAATACATTAGTTATAAAATTCGCCTTCTTTTCGGAAGGTCCGCATAGTTTATTTCATTTTCTTCGATCTGCTCGCTATCTATTAAACTATCAAAGTCAGAATCATCGTCGGATGCAGATTGATCAATCAATCAGATCGAAAAGTACAACTCACAGCTCCGAACGCTCTGTAGCATTTAACCGTTGGCGTCGCTTTCTCTTCTATTCGTTTGAATCCCATGGCAACAGCTGTACCCATACCACCGAACAATAGAAGAGAGAGGGAGGGGGCGCATTAGACGGTTACACAGCTATTCAAAATATAAGCGTGCTATAGCTATATATATGTCTCGTCTCTTCTAATCCTTAGACCACTCCGAAATCCGGAATAGTAGCTTTACCTTGAATTATTCGTGGAATCTGAATAGAGAGTCCTCGTATTCAGTAACCCCAAAATCAAAAAAGAATCTTCCAAAAAGCTGCAGTAGTCGCTGAGAAAAGCCAGTGAAAAGATGCGCACAGCCCGTCTGTATGTCTATACCAGAGAAAAGAGAGGGTAGTTAGAACGCGCTTGGACGAGTGCGCATTCAATTTTATTGGAACGCAACGGGGGCTGCCATTTTGACACAGAACTGTCACTTCCCCTACAAATTTGACGTTTGAAGCTTCCGAATAAATAAGGTTAACGGTTAAATGTCTTTTGTATGTAAACAAGGAATTCTAGACTTCTAGTAATTTATATTGAAAATGTTAACAAATCACTAATTGTGATAATTACTGTGATTCTGGTTTAGTATAAGAAACTCTGATAATGTTACATGCTTAGATGAAGTAGTATAATGGTTGGAGTACACACAGAGTTATCGAGCCCATTGTGCCTTGCAGTAATAAGTAGTATTAATGATGAATTCTATCTCTAAAGTTTGTGCTAGAATGAGTGGGTGGTGCAATTCCAATAGACTGATACTAAACAAAGAAAAGACGGTGATGGTACACTTTTACAAAAACAAACCTAGGATAGACATCAACAATAGCTCTTCCATGGTAAAGTTTCTGGGGACATACGTGGATGCGAGAACCGGTTGGGACCAACAGCTGGATCATGTGTGCAATGGCCTTAGCTGAGCTTACTATGTACTTCTGAATCTTAAACAATCCTCCAACATATGTTACTGAATGTTTACTATTCGCTTGCCTATCACTACCTTGCTTATAACATAATACCCTGGGGTCAAGCAACACACATCGACAGAGTTCTCATTAAACAGAAACGAATAATAAAACTGCTGTTTGGGCTCAAGCCCTTAGAATCATGTAGACCAATAGTTAAACAGTTCAAGATACTAACGGTAACAGTTATATATGTATATACTGAAATGTCGCATGTATGTTTTCAACAACAGAAGCAGTTTCAAGACGAATCAACACAACCTCAGCTACCCAACAAGAATTGCTTCCGCTCTGCTCATCCCAAAGCATCAGATTGCCCACTATGAAGGATCTCCACAATTTGCATGCGTTAAGATCTTGAATAAACTGCCAGACAAAATCAGTAGATAACATGAAAGCCTGTAAGAGGCTGAAGGAATTGCTACAAGACAGGGTGTTTCATAGCTTATCGGAAGTTATAAATGTTGCCTCGTAATATAATTTTTGTAATGTGAACTGCTCGTTATATCTGTTTGTGCTTGTACTTGACTTTATATAGTGTTTATCTGTTTGTTAATTCTTTGTATGTTAAATTATGTTATACAATTTTACTCAGATTAGTAGGTAGTACTGACGAAGCTTATTTCATATTATGTATGATCGTAAAGCAAATAAATCAATAAAATAAAGCAAATTTTTATGTTGTTTTGTAATTTTAAAGTACTAGTATAAAAAGTTTAAATGTTTTAAATTACCTACCACAAAATACGATTATTATGATTTAAAATCTTAACTTCACCAAAGCCTAATCCTGAACTACTTTTGTTGGATATTTTAGCACTACAGCTTTCATATTCACCAAAACAACATATGATGGTTTCTCAAAATACACTACGATATTATGTGTGTACTAAAATAATTCCAGTTAGGTAGGTACTTTTAGACATTAATTTAGTTTAAGGTACGGTGTAAGCAAAGTTGGAAAAAAAAACAAGTTTAGTATAAAACGCAGCCCAGTAGTTGTTTTTGGGTTTTATAAATCGATTTGTGGTTTAATTGGGTTTTTGTATTAAATGACTAAAAATTCACAACGAGAATTTGAAAAAACAAATTACAATAATTATTGGCTCGTACCAAAAAAGACGTTTATTGTAGGTTTATATTCAGCCCAGGCATACATATATACCTATTGTTTTTCTTTTTAATAATCAGTTAAACCAGATAAACAGTCGATGTACTACAAAATTTGTTGCAAATGCTGTAGATTTGCACGGTAGAAATACCGTTTTAAATTTGCCGCTTTGCAATTGACATTTCTGTGTCAAAATGGCCGCCCAACAAATCTCTCCATCCGCGCAGAGGGGAAGCGATTTCTATATCCCCTCCTATTTCTATGGTCTATACATGTACGCTTCCCCTCCTTCCCCCACCACTCGCTCGCTCGCGCGCCCAAGGCCATTTACACCGATGTCCAAGTGCATGTTTCATCCATTTCGCTGTAGTTTAATGAAAACTTGGGATATACGATATATAGTGTTTTACTTCTAGTTTTGAAAACCGGCATTAGAATTAAAATAGGACCATTTTTAACGCAAGCAGGATCCCGGCAAAAAAATGCATAAAAAAATTGAAATTGCACTTGCGCAAAAACTAATGGTCCGACAGCACCTGCCTTGCGCACACTTAAAGCTGATATAATTATCTACTGCCAAATTTCAGCTCTTAATCTTCATAAATGGAAAAGTTATGAATTTTTAAAAATTAAGCTCAATTTTCCGATTTTTCCGGATTTTCCTTGGTTCTAATCAACCGATCGGATCGCTCCACCTCTCATTTTCTTCGTAATTTAATTCTCTACAACTTTTCCATTTACGGAATTGAAATTCTTCGAGTAGTTATCGTTTTATAACCAAAAAAACAAAAAAAACGTTTTTTTTTGTTTTTTTGTTTTTTTGACTGAATGATGTGAAATTTGTTTAGAAAAAAGAATAAATAAAATACCTAGACGTTTTCATTTTTTTCCTAGGAGGGGCACACCAAAAATTTAACTTTTTTTCGCAAATTACAAAATGATTTTTTTCTTTACCAAAACATTCCCAGGGGGCTCACTATTAAAACCCTTAAATTTGGTTCGGGTCCTGTAAGTAGGAACACAGATATACAACTTCGAAATTTCACCAGCCGCCACTGGCAGATTGTACCTGAACTAACCAGTTTAGTGCAGTCGCATTACATAAGCGAACATGCAGCGAAAGTTGCCAAAAACCACAAAAGAACACGACCGACGCAAGTAGCGCAAACAAACAAACCTTGGTTATCTATCTGATGTTCAGAATATAAAGGTAACATTGCCATATGTATATTTTGAAAGTAGTATGGAATTGGGTGTTGATAAGTTCATTTCATCAAACCCAAAATTTCAACTTTTTTTCGCAAATTACAAAATATTTTTTTCTTTACGCCAAAACATTCCTAGTGGGCTTACTATTAAAACCCCTGAACTTGGGCATGGGTCCCGTAAGTAGCAACAAAGATATACAACTTTAAAATTTCTGTATCCGCAACTGAGGGATCTGGTACTAAGGTACTGATGTACCAGTTGTGTGTACCTGTGCACCTGCGTGCCTGCCTAGGCGTCTATACACAGAAACTCAGTACCCTTGGTACCGATTCTTATCAACTTATTATACAGTTATTTAGGGTACTAGCAAGGACTCAGTAGATATTGTGGCCAATGTATTGATTGGTATCAATGTACCATGGTACAAACGTAGCATTTGACATCAAGATATTAAGCGGATCCAAGTGTTAGTTGGAAATTAGCTTTAGTTAGTACGTTTAAGTTTAACAGTTAGTACCTACCTTGATACTATTTCGTACTTTGGTATCAACTTGCACTTGGTACCAACTGATCAGATTTGATATTTTGATAAGTTCCTTGATATCAACTGGTCTTATCACCATTAGATATTTTAGTGTCTTGCTAGCAAATGGTCGGCTGGATCAGTTGTTACCTTAATACCAATTAGTAATTAGTAGTACTTTAGTATTACGGTACCATTGTACTGGGGGGTACTAATGCACCATGGTCTTAAAGCACAAGATGGTACTACTTGGCAGCAAGGTTCCGAGCTTCAAGAGATGGCTGATAATTAATTTTTGTTAATACCATGTGATACTTTGATGTTTAATAGTTTTGATACCTTGATACTCTTTGAGTTCTTGGTGTCAACTGAGATAATCATACACCAATTCATACCTTGGTATTAACTCGTGCTTGGTACCAAATGATACCGTCCAAATCAGTTGTTGGTACCTTATTACCAACTATTGGTACTTTAGTATCATCACGTACCACGTCGTACGTAGTGCCAACTGGTATTAACCACATGTCAGGTGGTAATGAGTTTTAATTGATGCCAACTAGTATTTTTCCTTCTAACTGTTGGTACCGTGGTACCAAAAGTTGGTGCCAGTAGGAACCTAGGTACCAAGAGCGACTCCAAGTATTAGCTGGTAATTAGTTTAAGTTGGCAACAACTATAACTTTTATATCTAACGGTTGCTACTTTGCTATTATTTAGTGTTCTTAGTAAAAATTGCCAACATCTGATGCACACCTTCGCATCAACTTGCACTTGGTACTACTTGGTACTAAGTGGTTTCAATTGGTACTTTAATACGATGTCAATTGCTACTTGGTACCATTAGGTACGTGAGTATCTTGGTACCAAATGGCACCGTCCGAATCAGTTATTGGAACCTTAATATCAATTGCCAATTGAAACCATTTACACTGTACCAGTTGATAATTTGTCACCTCGGTATCAATTGGTATCCTAACTGGTACCAATTGTTTTTACTGTCATAACTGATGATATGCTTATTCATAAAAGTATAGCTACATTTATAACAAATAATTAAAATTTAAAATCCAGAAATGTGCCTAGTTGACAAGAGCTTGAAAAAATTTACAGAAGCTTATTGATTATAAACATGACAATGTATAAGTTAATTATTATTTTAGGTAACGATTAATTAATCAACTCTAGTTGCAACGACAACAAAATATCTTATTCGGGATTCAACTAATCGCTTATAAAAGTTCCGAATAATTGTTTGATTGAACTAATTAGTTAATCGAAAATGTATTCGCAAAAAGATATAGTCTCGATATCTGCGCACCCAATTCTGTTTGTTCAAATTTTATCGGCCGGTTCTCACACCCAACTTGAGTTTTGCGACCCAAAGAACTTGTGTCAGTAGTTGGTATTCAATAATATGGCCTTTGGTACATTATTTAATAGAAAAACGTACTAGTGTAATAATAACCACAATTAAGACATAATAGCAATAATATAATATGTACTTTTATTTGGCAATTTTTAGCAAGAACATTTTAGCAAGAACATCTACTACTTGATGAATCATATGTTTTTTTGCAAATACCAGAGTATGGGCGTTCACATATAAATCTCAACGCAGAAGTGCAAGCATCTACTCTCCACGCTCCCTTTGGAGCATGGGCGACATCATAGAAACCCCATCGTAAGCAGTTATCAGTGTTTGGATAATATGAAGGTTCAATTCCATTCCATGGAATGTCAATTTTTCTCCAATCTGTGTAGACCACTGGCGAGTCACTTTCCAACCAGTACCACTCGTCTGTCATTGTGTTATTTGTATAAATTCCACTTGTCCAGTAAAACACTAAAACCCAAAATAATATAATAAATGCATTTTGACATGCAGTAAAACATTTAATAATGTTTAATGTGTAAGTAGCGATTACCTAAAAAAGAATCATACATATAATTAAAATAAAAATGTAACTAGTAGTTCTTCAATGACCTTAAAATGTCCTATACAATGGACAACAGGTATATTTTCGTTGACTTCGGTCCGAAAATGGAGGAAACAGAAAGAGACAAAACCTTTTTTCATCTTTTAAGTAGATCGAATGCTCCCTATGTACGTATGTACAATCACTGACAACTTAGACCTTTAGATATGCATTGAGTTTCCATATAAAGTTGAAAGTCTGAAATTTCAATGACTGTACCTGTGGTAAATGAGCACTAAGCCAATAACGGCGAACCCGCTATTTCTGGGCTATATAAGTACTCTTCTGGGAACTGGATATTAGTTAGGGAGACCTGTTTTAAAATATGTTTGCCTCCCCCTCCCCACCACCTCAAGGCATTTTGAAGGGCAAGTGGCAAGTGGGTGGTTTTTCTGCTTGTTAAATTTTCGTTTAATTCTCCGTCCTCTCTATCCCATTTCCATTCTGTTCCCTCAATTATGATTTTTTGGTACCCTATTTTTGTTGATTTTCCCTTCTTTCTTTCTTCTTCTGCTATTTGCTTCATCTTCTTCTGAGTTTCTCGCTCTTCTCTTGTCATTTCGTCGTTTAAATATATATTCTTTCTCGCAGTTGTTCTAATTTATTTTTATTCTTCATAATCTCCTCCTTATCCAGTGAGTTTTCCAATTCCACTTTACATATCTTTGTTGTTCCTATCTTTGTAGCCATTTTTATCTTGACTTTTGTGCCTGTTGCTCTTTCGATGAAATGTTCTAATTCACACTTTAGGTCCGTTCTATTGCCTTCTGTTGTTTCCAGGCCGGATACCTTTATATTATTCCTGATTCTGTCCTTTTCCAGTCTTACAATGTTTTCTACATTTCTCATTTTCTTTTTTATTATCTTACTTTCATTCTTTAGCATTTAATTTTCTTAATTCAATTCCTTTAGCTCTCGTTCGTATCCATTCTGGTCTTCTTTTATTTCTTTGGTGTCCTTCATTAGTTCTTTCATCATCTCTGTCAGTGAGTCCAGCTTATATCCTTTTTCTTGTTTTCCTTTTTATTTTTTTCTATGTGTTTTTTACTTCTCTTAGATAGATCTTCAAGCTTTTCTATTTCCTTTTTCCGCTTTCCAAATTCTGATGTGTAATCATCGTCACTGCCCATTTTTGATCTTACTTTGTTTCTACCTTGATTTCTTTATTTCCTTTGCTCTGTCTGATCTTTCCGCCTATGAGCTTAGTTTTCCCTGATATTTCACTCTTATTTCCTTTATTTCACCAAGGTTACTTATTGCATTCCACCAGTTTTGAATAACGGAAACTTAAATCGCATACACCTATTTTAAATTTCTTTGCTAACATATCGGTTTGTTTATTTATTTGTTGTTTTTTGTACTACGAGTAAACCGTGAGAAGGTTCGACAAACGAATTCCCTTATCGCCGGACCTGCGACCGTTCACCTTGCGATCCACAACTCAACTCCAATTTTGTTTATATAACGGGACTTTATAATGCAAAAGGGTATTTTCTATTTTTTAATATAAGCTCCTTGCGATATACCTTTACATTTTTCTTGGTCACTAACCAAAGGATCAACGCAACATCGAACTAAAATTAACAAGCAGGTAGCTATTAAACCTACCATGTGCTTCGTTTGCACGCAGGAAAGTTTGGTACAAATCTGAATTTTTCTCTGCACTATCGATGGTTATCAGCTTCATTCCGTACCTTCGGCAAAAAGTCAGTGCTTGAAGAAACGTGGCCTAAAATGACAAATTTCTTAAAATATTTTTAAATTAAAATCCGTAACAAACCAAATGTATGCCTTGTGAAGCTTTAATGCTGTTATTTAAAGCAACTAAACTAGACGAGTGAAAATCGATAGATTTTAAATAATTACGTAAATATTATCTTTTGGTAGTAAAAAATACACATATTCTATAATATTCGCAAAGTACGTTCAAGATATCGAGTGGAATACCCATACAAAGGATCCCACAGACCTCGCAAGCCATTGGTGGTGGCAGCAAAAGTTGAGCTTTTGTTCATATCATATGTTTACAAACAAGGACCAGATATCATTATTTATGTTTTAGAGCAATTTAGAGATTCCAAGGTTATTTATAATAATATAATAGCCAACTATATAGTACCCTACATACTTCTTAACAATGGCTATTGCCAAGCTTGCAGCATCTTTCAGTTATAGATGTGGCATATTTGGAGACTGATAAACTATACTAGAGTAATGCAGTTACTGTAAGTAAATATACTATGTAATCCTAAATACCACAGGCAAAAGCACAAATGACTCGACATTAATACTGATTAGATATAGATACCAATATAACATTATTTGTCGTGGTAATAAATTTTTAATAATTTACATCAATTGCATGGTGACGAAATTTAGAGTGAGAGTGGCAACGTTGCTTTTTTAAAAGACAGACACGTGCCATCGCCCTGTTCTTTGACGGCATAGTTTAACAATTTGTCAAGACATAATGTTTTGTGTGAAACTTTTCAGGCTGTGCGAAATATACGCGTGTAGTCCGTGTAGTGAAATTTTAAGTAACTTTTGTTTTTTTTTTCTAAAGCGACTATCTATAAACATTAAGAAATGGTGCGTCAGTGCCAAGTGTGTGGAAAAATGGATTTATTTCATTCGGAAATATCCTTTCCTATCCTTTATTTTCTGTCAAGGTTTTAGATTTAATGTCATTTGCCTATCTAAAAGTTTATGTAAAATCACTTTCAGTAACATGTGTTACTGTAATTTATATAAGGACGTTTCGGAATCCGTTAAGTTTTATATCAACACTATTAAAGATATATACTGTTACTGTTACTATCCGTTATATAAGATCACCGTGGGTGATATAATGCTTTCCAACGTTTATATCATTACTACATTGATTCCGCTACGATTGTTTAGCCAAAATTAAAACTATTGAGAAGGGACGTTGCAAAAAGCCAAACTATAAGAACTTATTCCAAAATAAACGCTTACTTGTCAAATGTCAATATACTACTAATATGTGTTATTAAAACGTAGTAAAATAAAGATATTATAATATATTTTGTGAAAACCTGACCTAAAATGGATTCTTATTGGGTATATTAAGGGCCCCTGCATTTTTTCGAAGTACCTGGTCGATTTTTGCAGCAAAAAACTGTTCTCACCTAAATTTTGAGTCTTACCAAAGGCCAAACTAAAGCACTATCATTAACTGGTATTTTCTAATTGACTCTCCATTTTTATTTCTTAAATGTACCAACTACCGTCCGTACCGAACCCGAACACCAATATTGTGTTAACAGAAAAACGCCATAATTAATAAACAAAAAGGGTCTAAGAGAGAGAAAGACAAGTGTCAGGTGACAGAAAGACGTTACGAAATTTTAGTAACGGAAATTTTTCAAGAACCGTTATAGGCAAAGTTAATAAAAGTGCTGAGGCGGTTATTTAGGATGTTATATAGTGGTTACCATAATAGTTCTGTTACTTTTGGTTACATAACTTGAATTTATATATTGTTACTAAACAAAGGTTTTCGCAACCTTTATAAACTCCCCATTTAAGCTCTTTAAGGGGTTTATAAGGGTAATAGAAACATTTCTGTTACCAAATATATAAATGTAGGTTATATTATAGGGTAGGTGATATAACATTTACTGTAAATATTATACAACCAAAAATGTTTATTTTTTTCTCTTTTGAGCTACTTTTTCAACTTCGCAAAAATGTCACAATTTAATTTTAATACATAGAACCAGTTTTCTAAATACCTCCATCAAAAAGCTAGTAAATTACGTAACATACTTCGCCAGTGATCTAACTAAACACAAATATGTCTAAACAGAGACCATCGGGTGTATTTAATGTGTTCCCAAACTGAAACATGTAACAAAAAATGTTTTGTGCGACTTTCTGAAGTTCAAATTTTATGCAAATGAGCCTTGAGCTTACGTGAGGTTCGCGTGATATTTAATGTGAAATTCTGCAATGGTGACCGGAAAATAGACGTCAGAAAACCGGGTTTTTACTACCTCTTAGTAGCGCTGAACTTTGGATGCAAAAATCTCGGCACCTGCTGGTCCTAAAACAAGATTTTCAGCTCGCTGCGCTGGGCAGCAAAGCGTTTGTTACATAATATTTTAAATGCCGGTCTCGAGATTTTGCGTTTTAAAAATCATGCTAATCGTCGGCAAAAAGTCCCCGGTCTTTTTTAAAATCTAGTTATACGTACCGTATTGGTGGAAATATAATACTTGTTTGCTAAGGAAGCTCCTAAGAACATAAGAAAAGCAAGACACAGTTTTGTTTGCATTTTCTTGTTATAAACAACAAAGACACATTAGCTGTGGGGTATTAATTTTCACCTTTTATATATGAAGAAATAATGACGACTGTTAAAAGCTATTTTTATGTCTGAACAATCCATTTGTTTGTTTAATAAATAAATACCATTTTAATATTATTTGTTTGTCCCGGTCTATTCAGGTAAAGACAAACAAAATTGTAATTGTCTTCTGGAGCTAAATTGCAATATTTATATTTTACCTGTTTTTGCAATAATGCAAGAATGGCTTTGAATAAAATAATATTTTTTGTTGGTTATTTTAAAGTTTACAGGGGTCGGTGCCCTTTTTATCTTTTCACACAGAGAAAATGACCCAGGGATTCACTATCACTAATACCGGTCTAATTTGGCAATCAAGGTTTTAAGCTGACAAGTGTGAGAATAAAACAACTACGTTTTGTACCATTCATTTAGTCTTTTTGCATAATATTCTCCACACTAAAAGGACTAAAATCATTTTATCAACAAGATAGAAATCATCTGGAACCCAAGCAAATCGCTAAAATAATAATAGCTCTGTTCGCAGAGCAATCACAAACCGATCAGCGCCAATCAAGTTTCAGCTATTTGGTAACATGACAGTTCGCAAACTGGTTTCGAGTAATTTCATTGGCTCTGGCTGGTTTGTGATTCTTCTGCGAACAGAGCTTATATAACTCGTAAGTTTTTAACGACGCCCAATTAACAGTGACAGAACAAAAACTTGTCCGAATCTAAACACATCAACTGCCTCTAAAAGCAAATCCGTATAAATTCACATTTTGAATTTTCGCGGTTTCCGGTGCCGTTGCATTCATAACAGACCTGCCGACCTGCCTATTAGCCTGTTAAACTGATTGAAGCAGAAGTGGATAGATCCATCAAAAATCGATATTAAAATGTAAATTGAGATGCAAAACCGGCCGAATTCATAACACAAGTGATACCAAAACCGGATTATTCCAGTTAGGTTCAAAAGCGGACTAATCCAATGGTGACTGTTTTGAGGTAAAATCCCTAACCGGATAAATCCGCCGCTTCAATAAACGTTTCATCCTTGTCTACCTACTTTTCTGTTCAGTGTACTTAGTAATCTTGTGCTGTGAAGACGTACAACCAAACCATTTTCTGATAATAATGGATCAGCCTATCGAAACACCTCCAAATACGAGCAGAAAACGTTCTAACCAGTCAAAGAACTGTAAGATGAATATGGCAAAACGTATACGGTAAGATTTACTATATTCCCTGTTTTTGAATGTTATTTAGTTTAAAAATACACTACTCGATAAAAATATTGCATTGCTTTTTTTAGTACATATTTCTTTTAAATACGTTTTTCTTTCTTCTACCGATAATACTTTTATACCTAAACTTAAAACGCGACTGCTAGCAGGGGTAAAGCATTTTCTCTGTTATGAGTTAATTATGTTCATGTAGGTATAATTATAAAACTTAAATATTTAAAATTATTTTCAGGTATACGCCTCAAAATCCTCTCAACTTTCCCCAATGCGGGCATAACAGTGGTTCCTATTAATGTTCTTCACTGAAAGCCGCCGACATTTCCAGTTTCCATGATAAATTTTACGCATCCAAAGAGAAGTGTACCCAAGATGCTTACTTGTTGAGGTATTGCCGGATTAAGGATGTGACGCCCAAAAAAGGACCAAGGACAAAAACCTCATAATCTAAGCTTACAGTATTTTATCAAGCGAAACCTGTCAGGCGAAGCTGTTCCAATTTGCCGGACCACCTTTCTAAGAATACTAAACCTAACAAAGCATAAAGTCTTAGGTGTACTTTACCGGTTTAAAAGCTCATCTGAAATGCCAAAGGAACACCGTGGCGGTGATTGTGTAAGTCATAAAAGGGCACCTAAAATGAACAGCGTAAATGACATAGGTACATAAAAAGTTTTGCAGTTATTAAAAGCCACTATTGAAGAGGAAGAGCACCAGACAATACATATCTAGTGACAATAGGATATCTATTAAAAAAATGTGGCGATTCTATATTAGAGACAGCCCTGAGATACCTGTAAAAGAATGCTATTTTCGAAGGATTTTTAATACAAAATTTAATATGGGGTTTAATTTTCCGCAAACTGATGTCTGTTCTAGATGCCTGGAGTTGAGAGAGTCCATTAAACATCCGAAAGGTGATGTGCAGAGGCTAAACTTGATGACTGAGCAACACATTCAGAGGCTGCGATCCAAAGCGTTCTTTGAAGCACTTAGAGAGAAAAATCCAAACATGCTAACAATGTCCTATGATTGGCAAAAAAATCTTCCGCTTCCAAGCGCTAGCTCTATGTCTATAATTTCTGTATAGCAGTGGAAAGCTCTCATTCTTCTTTTACGGATGACAACGTCTTTATGTACACCTGGAAAGAGTCGGATTCCCAAAAGGGGTCTAATGAAATTGCATCTGCCATTTTTCATAGACTGCAGCAGCTAAATTTAGAAGGTATCCAGTACTTTACGATTATGCTGAGATGGATGTGGGGGGCAAAAGAAAAACATACCGTGATTACTATGACCTCAACATGAATGAAAAGAAGCGCTCCAAAAAAGCTTCAAGCTTTAGAATTGGTGTTTCCAGTCACAGTCCATTCATACATTCCCCCGGATAGAGTTTTTGCAAATATTGAAAAAGAGTCAGAATGAAAGACACTATAATACGACCCGAAGAGTATGTTGAAATATTTCAAGAATCTGGCACCGTATTACAGCTTTGAGTGGATTGGTACTTGTTTGATTGGGAAACTGCGTGTTCGGAAAATATTAAATCTGCAAATTCCTTACACTTTAAAATTTACTCGTGAAAAATTTGTCGAACGCCAAGCAATGATATTATAGTACAGGGGGAACCAAATTACAAGCACTCCATTAATGTTTCTAAGGGGATATGCAAGAAAGGAAAATCTTACATGCATATCAATCCAGATAAAGTCGATCTTTAATTTAGCCCAATCAAGCCCGAAAAACTAACTAACGTTAATCAAACTACTAACCCAATCAAACCCAATCAAATTCCTCTGAATTGGGCCTGGATTTTTATAAAGGTGTTTTAAACAGGGTACAAAATTGAAATATTCAACCTGAACCTGAAGAACATCTCGGTGAACAGCAGGAGGATGATAATCGTTTTGCGTAATTTTTATTTCTTTTAAAATAATGTTCAGAGTGACTAGTTAGTTTTAGTTTTTTTTATATAAAAAGAAATATCCAAAAACATTGTTTTAAAATTTACGCGATTTAGGTATACTTATCACTCAGTCAAAATAAAATAAATTATCTACAACTGTTCTGTGTTTTATTAGGTTACAATATAAAAATTCCAACGGCGATAATTTTGTATTATAATAAAATTAAAGAAAGTGTGGGTAAAGTGCAAAAGCGGACAAGTCCATCCTTTTTTTTATTAAAATAACAGCTTTTTTCTAAGATTAAAGAATAAAATTTGACAAATTGTTAGCTAACATCCTACCACAATCACCAGAAAAAATCAAGCCTTTATTCCTTTTTCTGGAAATAGCAGTTTTTCGCGATTTTCTCATTTTTTCTTTGCATGGACTTGTCCGGTTTTGCATTTAGAGGCCTCAACTAGAGAACAGCATTATCGAATGTAATACCACAAGATGTTTCGGGATTACCGAATAATACTTTTACCTGACACGAAACGCGATACCCGGCAACACTACGACTCCGAAGGAGGAGTAGTGTTGCCAGTATCGCGTTGAGTGTCAGGTAAAAGTATTAGGTAATCCCGAAACATTGAGTTGTATTCAAAAGATTATACAACGAAATAAAGTACATACATATATCCTTCTTATCTTAAACATTTTTATTATAATAATTATTATTAATAACCAGAAATGACTTCTGAAATAATTTGTCAAAAAATGACAATTACAATGTGGTCACCAAGCTATAATCACTTAAATGATTATCACTTATTAATCACATCCTTCTATATACGAAAAATATACATGGAGTTGTATAATCGAATGTAATAACACAAGATGTTTCGGGATTACCGAATAATGCTTTTACCTGACACGAAACGCGTTACCCGGCAACACTACGACTCCGAAGGAGGAGTAGTGTTGCCGCTATCGCGTTGAGTGTCAGGTAAAAGTATTAGGTAATCCCGAAACATCGAGTTGTATTCAAAAGATTATACAACGAAATAAAGTACATATGTCCTTCTTATCTTAAACATTTTTATTATAATAATTATTGTTAATAACAAAAATGACTTCTGAAATAGTTTGTCAGAAAAATGACAATTACAATGTGGCCACCAAGCGATAATCACTTAAATGATTATCACTTATTAATCACATCCATCTATATAGGAAATATATACAAGGAGTTGTATAATCTGTAGTAATATATTAAGGGATGGGGAAATTATCGAAAATCATTCCGAAGATTTTTTGCCGTGGAAATCGCTCGAGGGCTTGCCCGAGAGCGATTTCCTAATGGCAAAAAATCTGAGAATGATTTTCTGATTACTTCCCAATCCCGAAATGTATTTTGAAGATTATTTACCAAATAAAAAACTAACGATTTATTTTGCACAATTTAATGTATTGCAATTAAACACACAATTGGTATACTGTATAACAGAATGCTGATTGAAGTTTGAAGAAACCCAATTTTCGCTGCTGTGGTCTCTTCACAAATATCCATTCTGGGATGAATAGGTTGAGTACTGATGGGTTTTAATGATATTTAAATGATGTCTCGGCACTTTGACGTTTGTTTGCATTTTATTTGTTGTCCATAGTAACAACCAAAAACGCCATTGTTCGTTATCTAGATAATCATCAAACATCACCACGACAATAAAAAACCTGTTGTTACAGACGTGTGATTTTAGCTGTTGACAAGGGCGATTTTCAGTTCTGACGGGGGAGATTTTCACTTTTGACAAGGGTAATATTATGCAAAACTGCAGTGGCAACTATAACTGCCATTGTTGTTTCCTTTTTGAATCTTATTGTCAAATGTAGTATCGGAAATCTTCTCTTCCATACTCCGTACTGCCGTTCTACTACATTTCTAGATCTGATTTGGGATTCATTATATAGATAGATAGATTGTCAATAAGAAATATTTCTTTGGACAATAAAGTACATCTTGAGCTTCGGGTCGAGCTTGTGGATTTTGTAAGGGAATCATCATGTATTCGGATAATGTATAACCGGAATCACCCAAAAGAAAACTTTCACGAAAGTCGCCATCCTCAAACCGTGCTTTCAGCCGTGAATTGGCAAATATTGTATTGTCATGTGTAGCTCCTGGCCAACGAGCGACAATATCTCTTATTCGTAGTTGGGGATCAGCTACCGTCTGCACATTAAATGAAAAAAAACCTTTTCTGTTTCTGTAATTTTCTGCATCATTTCCACCTAAAAACATATATTTAATTTAAAAAATTCTGGAAAAATTCTCTCGGGTTATTGATCTTAAGTAGGGCCAAAGAAAATTCATTTCTTTTACGCTTACGCTTTCAGAAAACTTTATTTCTTTGTCAAGGCTGCAATATCTGCTATTTAAAAAAAATTGGATGAGGGAGAAAGAAAAAAGAACACAGCTTTCATCTGAACATGGTGAAGCTTTTACATTTGTTCTCCTAGGATTCCTCATTTACGGGACTTTTGGGTGTTTTGGGTTAGGATCATTCCGACTTCTTCTTTTTTGCGCTTTGGTATTTTCGCTACTTTCCCCATTATCATGTCCTTCAGTGCCCGAGTTCTAGTCATTATCGCTCACTTCACATCGTTGATCTTTTTCGGTTGAAACTGTAGCTGTTGCTGCTAGTATTTTTGACGCCAATTCTTTGATAGAGAGAGAACTGATTGTTAATCTGTTTCTTAATCAAAGATGCCGAGAACTTCAGCAGAGTTTACCGATATCGTTTAGTGTTATGGAGCAGCGAACGAAAATGCTCGACAAGCGCGGCTTTTGTACATTGAAAGATTTCCTAATCGCGAACCTCCAAGTGAAAGAACATTTGTGTTAGTCGTACAACAGCTAAGGGACCATGGAAATTTTCATGGTTTTAATGCTGATAGAGGACGACCCCGCAACCAAAATACTTTGGTTGCAGAAGAGGAAATTTTAGTCGCAGTTGAAGAAGACCCTGGAGTAAGTACTCGTCGCTTAACGACGCAAATTGGACGAGCGTCCAATTATATCACCTGGCGCACGTTGCAGGAAAACTTGCTCCATCCATACCACGTGCAGAAAGTACAAGCACTGTACCCGGAGGATTACGGTACACAAATGGAGTACTGTCAGTGGTTCGCACAGAAAAGCGAAGACGAGCCAGACTGGTTCCACAATGTATTATTCACTGATGAAGCAGGATTTACAAGAGACGGAATAATGAACCAGCATAACACGCATATTTGGGCCAGCGAAAATCCCCATTCATATCGTGAAACCCACCGCCAGCGGCAGTTTTCAATAAATGTTTGGGGTGGGATATTAGACAACCACTTAATAGGACCACAAATCTTACCGAATAGATTGAATGGCGAGGGCTACTTAGCATTTTTACAAGGTGAGTTACCAGATTTGCTAGAAGATGTACCACTGGCCGTGAGAAGAGACATGTGGCTTTTGCATGACGGCGCCCCTTGTCATAACGCAAGAATAGTTAATGGATACCTACAGGAAAATTTCCCCAACAGATGGATTGGACGAAGCGGGCCTGTCCGATGGCCTCCACGGTCTCCTGACCTCAATCCATGCGACTTCTTCTTATGGGGTACGATGAAGGAAATAGTGTATAGTGTCCCAATTGAAAACGTGGAACAACTGCGAAATCGTGTTGAAATGGCAGCTGAAGAAATAAGGAATATGGAGAATATTTTTGAACGAGTTAGAGACAACATGTTGCGAAGAGTACATCCTATTTAGAAGCAAATGGGGGTCATTTTCAACATATTCCCTACTAGATAAGTATCATTTTTTGAAACTTTTATTTATTTATTAGTTTTACTTATTGATATTTAAACTATTCCACAGTTTGTGACAGGATCACCAAGCAAATTATTCTCTATACTACGTCTATAAGACACAGCTTTCTAAAACTTACTTTGTAGTCAATACACCTTTCTAATAATTTTACTGCTAACTGTTTATCAAGTTTACGTATCCTTAGGTGTTGGATGTCATTTGAATGTCCATAGTGTGATATAGTCCTCTTACCTTAAATAAAACATATTTTATCACTTATCAAAACCAACTGTTTGTGTAATTTAATTATCTGAAAAGAGAGAATTTGTATAAAAAATTATATACTAATATTTTTCATACATACCACTTCTACAACAACGAAAGTATTGTACTTTCTAATAATTTTACTGCTAACTGTTTATCAAGTTTACCTATCCTTAGGTGTTGGATGTCATTTGAATGTCCATAGTGTGATATAGTCCCCTTACCTTAAATAAAACATATTTTATCACTTATCAAAACCAACTGTTTGTGTAATTTAATTATCTGAAAAGAGAGAATTTGTATAAAAAATTATGTACTAATATTTTTCATACATACCACTTCTACAACAACGAAAGTATTGTACTTTCTAATAATTTTACTGCTAACTGTTTATCAAGTTTACCTATCCTTAGGTGTTGGATGTCATTTGAATGTCCATAGTGTGATATAGTCCCCTTACCTTAAATAAAACATATTTTATCACTTATCAAAACCAACTGTTTGTGTAATTTAATTATCTGAAAAGAGACAATTTGTATAAAAAATTATGTACTAATATTTTTCATACATACCACTTCTACAACAATGAAAGTATTGTACTTCATCAGCTTTCCACATAATTTTATAATTACAATACCTCGTATTCTTCTTCTGTTCTATATTTAATGAATGTTCATTTTGTAAGTGATACTTAAATAAAATTATGGTAATTATGCAGTATACGGTTTTCAGCTATTTTTGCGTTTTTTGGGAAAATTCTTTTATGGTCACATTCTACTGTCTTTCTTGATTGCAAATATAAGTGCGCACATAATAAATTATGAGCAAACCTGACCACCTTTTTGCTCACCAACCTGAGCAAAAAGGTGGTCAGGTTTGCTTAGTTTTCATTGATATAGATACTACATACTACAATGAAATACTACAAATGAAAACTGAGCAAACCTGACCACATTTTTGCTCAGGTTGGTGAGCAAAAAGGTGGTCAGGTTTGCTCATAATTTATTATGTGCGCACTTATATTTGCAATCAGGAAAGACAGTAGAATGTGACCATAAAAGAATTTTCCCAAAAAACGCAAAAATAGCTGAAAACCGTATACTACATAATTACCAAAATTATTTCCAAAAAAACCAGGACAAATAAAAATAACTTAAAAATCCACTTTGACAATCATTTGACATACGAATCACGTGACTAGCCCTGACGAATAGACATAAAGTCTATGACGTGACACTTTTAGCCAATTGAATGCATATGGTATAAGTGGTTGCCTATTACTAGAGCATATTAGCTAATTTCGAATAAAGATATTTAAACAAATTTGATAGTTAAAAATTTTTAAATGTTACGTTTTCTATGTATTTTATATTTTAACTGCCCCGTAAGAGTTTTTACAGCTTATTATTATAAAAAAACGCCATCTAAATTATAAATTGCTCGCAAAATTTCAAAAACTCCGCCGAAATAACCTATGACCAATGAGAAAGCCGTTAATTGGTCCTGTCATAATTGTCATAAAAGTCATTGTTCCTATTCGGTACCGGTACGGAGCGACAGGTTAGTTAATAGTTAATTGCATGATTTTTGATTTAGAAAAATATAATTATAAAACGAGAGATTTTTGCCGATTTTTAATGTTTCTTAATCCAAGATGCCGAGATGTTTAGCTTGTTTTATGCTACGGAGCAGTTAACAAAAACACCGGACAACTTTTGTACATTGAAAGTTTTCTGCTTCGAACCTCCCAGTGATAGAACATTTATTTTGTGTTAGTGGTACCTACAGCAGCTAAGGAACCATATCAACCACTTCTTGTAGGGTACGATGAAGGAAATAGTGTATAATGTGCCAATTAGAAAAGTGAATTAACTGAGAAATCATGGAGAACTTCTTTCTACGTGTTCGGGACATTATGTTAGGAATCATGCTTGTTTGGGAGCAAATTAAAGACATCTTCAACACATTCCCTACTAGATAAATATCATTTTTGCAACTTACTTTTAGTTTTACTTATTGATATTTAAATTTTGTTAGGCAACTACTGGTTAAAACTAAGACTGCTGACAAAAAGGATTGATTTTGCAGTGGTCTTTTTACTATTTTTTTTTGTTTTTTCTTCGAAAAAGGTTTAAATTTGTTTTACCTTTGTCTTAAATTACGGTTAATAACAGAAAATAAATTATTCTTAAAGATTTATAATATTGTCTGGCAACGTTTCATAAAATTCAATTGTTTTAAGTTTTTCGCGCGTAATTTTCTGTCAAACGCTATATCGAGCCACGTGCTCGCTATGCCAGGTGCGTCGAATATAGACTGGTTTTAGGGCATGGTTGAAAATTTTTAAAATGTTCGATTTAAGCAAAAAAAAGTATTGGATATGTCTGTAGGCTACCCCAGGAGTCACCCATTCCAATATATTAAATGATTTCCATAACACGATGTATATATATATATATATATATATATATATATATATATATATATATATATATATATATACAGTATGTCCACGGATAGAGGTCACAAGAGGACAAATGGACCAAAAATTTCATTGTTCGGAAACAAATCATTTTTGGTAAGCTTCTGCTTCTTAAACAAATAGGGTCTACGAAGAAAATGTTTGACTTTTTTATACAGGGTGCTCAAAAAATACAAAAATAATAAATTATGTAAAGAGTAAACTACCTTTATTTTTCATTTTAGAGCAAAATGATAAAGACAAAAAATATTTCAAATTCCAGTGAAAATTTAAATTCAAAATATCAGCTGAATATTTTACTTTTTATTTTTGTGTTATAATTTTATCAAATATTGCTGTACCTACGTTTTCTAGGTAATTTTTGCCTTGTCCACCTCATCTCACTATCTTTTACGACAAATGTCAGAAAATTTAAAATTTTGTTGCAAATTAAATTTTGTTGCAAAAATTTTAAATTTTGCAAATATTTTAAATTTTGTTGCAAACATTTAAATTTTCTGACATTTGTCGTAAAAGATAGTGAGATGAGGTGGACAAGGCAAAAATTACCTAGAAAACGTAGGTACAGCAATATTTGATAAAATTATAACACAAAAATAAAAAGTAAAATATTCAGATGATATTTTGAATTTAAATTTTGACTGGAATTTGAAATATTTTTTGTCTTTATCATTTTGCTCTAAAATGAAAAATAAAGGTAGTTTACTCTTCACATAATTTATTATTTTTGTATTTTTTGAGCACCCTGTATAAAAAAGTCAAACATTTTCTTCGTAGACCGTATTTTTTTAAGAAGCAGAAGCTTACCAAAAATGATTTTTTTTCGAACAATGAAATTTTTTGTCCATTTGTCCTCTTGCGACCTCTATCCGTGGACATACTGTATATATATATATATATATATAGTAGAAAAATGGAAGATTTCTTGGCCTATAGGTAATATAATAAATGTAAATGCGAAGATTTACTTCTTCGCTAGTGCAGCGAAAAGGCCGTGAATGAAAAATAAAAATAATGAGGACTATCTTTGATTCTGGTCTGGGTGACCTCCTGCTATCGATTTTTGGGCCCTTACCCATCAGGCTTACACCCAGGGTGGCTGAAGAACAGACCACGATTTGACCAGAATCAAAGAGAGTCCTTATATCCAAAATGTTCGGAAAGGATGGGTAAGATGTAGTGGCTCGCGCCAACTAGTTCACCCAGTGTTGCTCCAAAAATGTTTGGCTGCTAACACAATAATACTCGAAAGTATGTCGAATGTCGATTTTCTCGACGTCGACGGTACAAATGCACCATTGTACAACAATAGTAGAAAAATGGAAGATTTCTTGGCCTATAGGTAATATAATAAATGTAAATGCGAAGATTTACTTCTTCGCTAGTGCAGCGAAAAGGCCGTGAATGAAAAATAAAAATAATGAGGACTATCTTTGATTCTGGTCTGGGTGACCTCCTGCTATCGATTTCTGGGCCCTTACCCATCAGCGGGCAGGCTTACACCCAGGGTGGCTTATTTTTCTTGGGAAATATTGTACCCTACATAGCTAAACCAAATATTTCCTTAGTTTCATTGTTTTTTTTGAAAAATATATATTTTTTGAAGTGATAATGTGTTTTATGCTATTTTTTAAATCTAGGGAATTCTAGGGATTTTTCAAGAGGTCATATAGGGATTTTTTTTTACTCTGGGTTGGCAACACTGAACGCAAGAGCAGTTCAGCGTCATTCAGCGTACACACATTACCGACACATATCATTTTATTGAATAGCGAGAAATAAACTCCTTTTTAAAAGTTTTGTTGACATTAATTGTGTTTAGATCCTCTCTACCCTAACATAGATAACACGTTTGTAAGATACGTTTTAAACGAACATGATTAATTTCAAATTTGTTTGTTGACTTTGGCGTATCACACAGTGAAGTTAATTTACAGCTTCTTACTTGGGGATTCTTCTGAACTTGTAACAGTATTTTGAGTTCTTTCTCACCATTTGTAGCTATTCTATCGACAACTTCACGTTTTGAATGTTCCACACTGCCGGTTGAATAAAAACGTTCCATTAAATTTTGAAAACTGCGAGGTCTGGGTGTTCGCCGCTCAGGATATTTCATCCTGTATAATCTTTCAGCCCAAAGCAAAAAGTCAATTTTTATCTGCCTCGCCCAAAACAAATCATATCGATTATTCCATTTTTGGAAAAAATCATTTAGAGTATAAATAAGTAGACAAGTTTACAGTAAAAACGCCTAAGTTTAAAGCCGATCTGATTCTTAATGTCTCCCATACACATTATTTTCATTTGTTTTCATGGCTACTGAGATTCATTAACAAAAGATACTACGACGACAACAAAAAATCTTGAAAAATCAAAATATTTCAAAAACTATTAGAGATAGGGACAGGACATTCTTTACAAAAAGTAAAGAGATTTTGACGAACTATAAGATGGATAGGGTTCCATTTGATAAAAGTGACATTTTCTAATTTTAGACCTAGAAATAAAAAGCCCCGTAAATGAGATGTCAAATATTTTATAGTGGATATGTTTTTTTGACTTAATTTACTCAGGATACAAATTATGAATCTCTTGGAGTCAAATTTGAAGTCTTAGGAGGACTGTCCTTATTTAGGTGGTGCTGTGCAATGTCGCCATTTGCGTGTCGGATATGCTGCACCAAACTGGTGCAGCATATACCAGCACGGGTTTTATAATTTGGTTTTAGATCAACAACTTCTTATTCTGAGGGGAAGATGGGATTTTGGGGAAATTATTGAGTAGAGATTTTGCATAGCAATGAAGGATTTATTGAGGATATAGGAAATATGGTACATAAAAGAAAATCCCTGGTCTAGGATGACGCCAAGGTATTTCAGCTTTTTTGCTGGCAGTACCGGGGCGCCTCCTCTACACAGGGGGATATTGATGCTTATATTGGTGAATTTTTTGGATAAAACCAAACATTCACATTTTGATTCATTAATTTCCATCTTCCACTTCTTGTACCAGGGAAGTACATAGGTGATGGAGGTGATTTTTTATGTGGGCCTTGGCCACCTTTGCATAATACGAACTAGCGTAAACCAGTACGTCGTCCGCAAACATGGCCAATTTAGTAGAAGGATATTGGGGGATATCGGATGGATAAAGGTTAAAGAGTTTGAGAGAGAGGACTGTACCTTGGGGTACCCCTGCGTGTATTTTACACGAGGAGGATAAGGCGTCCTCCACTTTGACTCTAGTTCTTTCTGTTATGTAAGAATGCAACAATGTTACTAAATATGGTGGAAAGTTATGTATTGTTGGTAGCTTATAATATACAAGCCTGTTAAACCATACTTTGTCGAAAGCTTTTCTGACATCCAGAGCAAGCAGCACCGTACTATGTCGCATGTTGCTTTTGTCCAGTGCATCTTGCGCAACTTTTGCGACAAGAAGCACGGTACTGCTGCAACTTTTGATAAACCGCTCAGCAGAGCTATCGGTCTGTAAGATTCAGGCTTGACGCGTCCTTTCCGGGCTTGTGTATTGGGACTACAATCGCTTTTTTCCATCGTGCTGGAAAATGTTGCGTTGTACATGTAAGTACATTAATTTAACTATGCCCTTGCGTCACATGTTTTTTGAATTAAAGAATATGACACCTCATCCTCTCCAGGCGGCTTATTATTAGGGAGCAACTTAAAACACTACCTTACTTACTTTCAAAGGCATTTATTAATTCATAATTTACAATTAGACTATTTATTTACATTTCATTTCATCTTACCTTCCTTATTAGAAATAATCATCTTGTGGAGGTAAAGTTGAACCCAATATCTAAAGCTATCTGGCGTCGGAAAATAGTGGTGAGATAAAGCTTAACGGTGCATGAAGAGTCAATTTCACGTAATAGTTTGACATAAGAAAAGTATTTTAAAATTAAGACAAGTACCCACTGTCCAGAAATATGTAAGCTTTCAGGAGTAAGGAGGAGTGTATTTGGTTAGTTAGTAGTATGCTTAGATTAAGAAAAATTTAAGAATTTCCTTCTTTAAAGAAATTTATTTTCTTCACTAAATATTGTAGCTTACTTGGGTCAAGAATAATAATTATTCAGTGAGGCCTTGTAAAACATCTTGATTTAATAAACAGTTAGTTTACCACAAAATTTAGATTTTTGAACCAAAATGTTAATTTTAATAAAAAATAATATTCACTACAAATTTATTACAGTGTTTACATTAAAAAAATTGCTTAGACGAGGTAAGTGGATACTGACGCCAAATTAATATAGCCGAAAAGCAAATACTTGGCATAAGAAAATTTTCTTGTCTGTATAAAAAGGGATCCGAAATTCATATAAAAGAGGCAACTTTTAATTTGTTTTAATGTTGTCTTTAGCGTAGTTACCTAATTGTGTAAAGCTCCTTAATTATTAAACTAATGTTACAAAAAAAGTTTATTATAAGTAAGAATAAATAACTAAAACACTTCTATTTAAATCAGTGTATTTATTTTGTTCTTTTTTGTCAAGAATTTCCACCAAGATGGTCATTGTTAACAGTATTATCTCCTGAATATGGTCGTTCGCAAACAAACCTTCTAACAGAATTACAATCATCTACCCTCCATAATCCTTTTCCAGCGTTTGATATGTCGAACAAACCCCACCGTAAACAGTTGTCAGTATCTGGGTAATAGTTGGGTTCAATGGGAACATCATTTTGCCTCCAGTCAGAGTACTCCACTCTTTTGTCCCCTTCTAACCAATACCATTCCATCGTCATTGTGTTGCTTTGATAAATTGCGCTAGTCCAGTACCACTCTATAAGCATAAATATATATTCGATCGTACATAATTTGGCCACTAGCAGTTTCAATTAACATGTGTATAGTAATATTTGTTTATTTTTTTATTTATGGAACTAAAGTATACCCTGTGGCCGATAAAATGGTACTTCAAATTCACACTCTCAGTCCAGCTCTCTAAGAAAGTTCATTAGGGAATATTAAGACTATAAATAAGATGTATGTTTTTTTACTACGCGACGGTAGGTTTTTACCTCACAAGTGCAAAATCTAGAAAGCGCAAAATCTAAAAAGCGACCGAAAATAATGTCATGGGTACGGTAGAGACGCATTTGACATAATATGCTGTAAACATAATCATAATGTCTGTCAGAACTGTTCTTTTGCCCAAAACATGAAAAATGTTTACGATAAGATATATTTTTAGTGTATTTAAGTGTGATTTCCAAAAAGTCAGCGACTAGAGGGGCAAGTTAGCTCAACTGGGTGCCCGGGAGAATGATGAAGGATGACCTCTGAAAAGGAGCGTAGTAACGCTCAGGATAAGGAAACTAAAGATTCTACCACATTTATTAAAGAAGCTATTTAAATCTGTGATCTTACTCAAATTGGGCCAATTAAGGATGATCCAGGAACAGAGACGTATCGAACACACTGTGTTTGCTAGGGAGGGGGGATGGAATATGCAACTATGGGAAGATAACAATCAACATCCTTTTTGAACAAAACTGTCGGCTTTTTTATAAGCCCAGTCGAAAGTCTACGAACGGGACGCTCCCCCCTCCCCTTGTCCCCCATGAATACGCCCATGTCAAGGAAAACTGTTAACTAATGAGGACAATGTTAAAGAGGAACGGGAATGTTACTTGAAAAACTACTTTGTAAATAAAATTTAATGCTTCCCTTCTTCGGGTAATTCCGAATCTTGCCACGTCAGCTGTATGTCAGGCGAACAGAGAATGGCTTTAGAAAATGAAGACCGAAAAAGCAACGAAACCTGAAGACAAACATAAATTAAATATCAAATAAAACCAAGTCACTGAAGGAATCACTGTTGGTTGTATCTGGTTATTAGGAATAGAGCAGCAGTTAATACTGTGGAAACATAGATGATCAATTATTGATATGCGGTCTGTCAGAGGCTTCTGCCTTGCTAAAATACCAAATAGGAAGGTTTCATATCAAATCAGCGTCAGCAAGTTTAGTCAGGAATTCCGGTCAAGAATTTTATGATGACGCGTTGCCCCACCAACGGGTCTCATATTCACTTATCATACTACAATACTCGTAGTAGGAGTATGTAGTAACACAGTGTAAAGGTGCGTTTCCTATGGAGCGGTTGACGCCCGCGGCTGCCGCACAGCGTCTGACGCCTAGTACTACTCATGTGACAATTTAATTTATCCGTTTCTTTTCGAGCGTCAGACGCAAGCGTCAACCTCAATGGATATACTGGCATCAGCAGACGCTGTGCGGCAGCCGCGAGCGTCAGCCGCCCCATAGGAAACGCACCTTAAAGCTTAAGTACCACAAACGTTAGTCAAGACCCAGTATTTGAACTCTCCAAACCGGGTGCAATTTAATTTTTCAGCCAGCGCATTTTTCGCTTTTTAGTGATAGATAAAGATAAGCCTTAAGAGCCTAAAATATTTGTAACTTACCATGAGTTTCGTTTAACCGGGCAAAATGGTTGTACAAATCGGAATTTTTTTCCTCCGTATTGATTGTTAGCAATTTCATACCAAATCGTCTACAAAATGCTAATGATTGAAGGAACGTAGCCTAAAATAGTAAAAATAATTTTTGATAAATAATGCCCCCCAGGAAGTTGTCACTAGGGAAGAGTATTTTTAAATTTTATCACAAAAGCAAGTTTCCATAAAAAGTATTTCCTGGCTATCAAAAACTCTATTTATTTAGTACTAGTATAGGCTGCAACACCTCACCAGCATTTTTATGCCAATAAGGTTTGGTATTCGAATGCAGAATTTCTTTGGAAATCAAGTTTAACTTTCAAAAATTTTAAAGTCCGTAAATTATACATACATATAAGTGAGATTTTTCAAGCAGAAATTCCAGAAACGCTAACCCATGAACGCTAAACTTTAGAGCGGCGTTTTAATCAGAAATTTTGGTACATTTAATAATTGACTGAAGTCCTTAAATGATACATATAATTAGTGAGATTTTTTAAGCAGAAATTCCAGAAACTCTAACCCATACACGCTAAACAAGAGTGGCGTTTTAATCAGAATTTTTGCTACATTTACTAATTGACTTTCTAAACCGACCACAAATGGGGAAGGCTTTTAACTTTTCTTAAGTTTTTAAGGTTTTATAAATCGCATGTTTAAACCATCACTTTATATTATTTTAGCGTTTAGGGGTTAGCGTGTCAGGAAATTCGGCTTGCAAAATATCCCTATTATTATGTATCTTTGTTGAGAAAGTCGCAACGAATTTTACGTAATTTTACCAACTGTCTATATATAGTTAGGTACAACAAAAATATAATTTAAAATTAATCATAATGGATTAACTAAATGCAGGAAAAAGTGTAGATACCATTCCCATGGTAGTATATACCTTGGATATAGAATATAGAAGTTTACGTTAGGTGATATCAATAGGGCTATCCGGTAGCATTCCCGTAAAAACATTAGGATTAAGAGATGACTTTTGACTTTGACTATCTAAAATGAACAGCCATACCTATACCTACAAGGTGTTACAAATTGAATGTTCACCATTGGGGTCTCGTAAATGGCGAGAGAGAATAAGTTGACGCAGTTCTAGAATTTAGTACCGAACAATATGCCGTCGAAAAATTTGAAAAATTCTATGTACCAACCAGGCGCGGCTCGCCCGTAAGGTCATTTGATCAATGACCCACCTAAATTTAATTTTAATGATCCACCTAATAGTTTATTTCTTAAAACCAAAGAATAATTATCCTTTATTTCAAGAGAGTGCAAGTTCATTGCGAAAGCTCCCCAATACAACATCAAGCCAAGCTTGCTCCAGGCTCAGCCGTATTTTAAATTGACTTCATAGGTTGATATGAAATACAAAACTATATACAGTGAAACCTCTATAACTGAGATCTCAAGGGACCTAGGATTCTTTATCACTTATAGAGGCTTCTCATTTACCCAGTTTCCCAAATAGGCAGGTTTAAAATGACGGTTGTCTTATTTATAGAGGGTCCCGCTAAGAGAGGTCGAAATGTACCGTTTTTCATTTATAGAGGTGAAAATGTTAATGAAAAATGTATATTTTATGTAATTTATCAGCGGCTGTTAATGAATTGCACTTTCGTTTCGACATTTTATGCACTTTTATTCACTTGTTTATCATACAAAACCTTAGATAGTACTGAAAAACAAAGCACGTGCGGAAGAAATTCGAATGTTTGTAAGCAAACGTGTCGTAACCTATCCAAACATTATAAATTGTCTTACTTACAGAGGTTATTGAGCTACAAAGTCCCAATTATAGAGGTAAACATCGAAAAAATCTAAGAAATCAAATCTCAATTAAAAAGGTTTCAAATTCCCAGTAACAGAGGTATTTCAATGCAAAAGTGTCGGGACTTCATTGTAATTATCAGTAGCAGAGGTTTCTCACATATCCAGGGCCCACTTAACCAGGTTTCACTGTAAATGCATTTAAACTAAGAGATACAGACAAACATACGCGCTTTAGGAAGTTAAAAAGAAACAAACCTATCATGAAATTTTCGACGGCCCAGACTAAATAATATCATCGCTGCGACACGCGTGTGACCAGCGATGCTGCCGGCTGTCCCCGGTCACTATGGAAATACTTACACTCTAACCGCTCCGTGAATATACTAGACCGAAATTCAATCGTGTAAAGTACAATGACGTTGGTGCCGGCGGAAAGATTGTTGCGTCGCCGTCTCTCTCGACCCTCGTGTGACTTCATTAACAACCAGTGGTTAACTAAAAGTTTTCCCTCCGCCGGCACCAACGTCATTGTACTTTACACGATTGAATTTCGGTTCTACCATTGCAAAACATTTGGGTCGGACAAAGAAAAACGAATTGTAGTTGCAGAAACTTTTGTTCACATTTCATTTCATTATTCGATGGCACTTTAGGTCTAAGAAGTGTTTCGGCTTTCGACCTAATTTTGTTGTGTTTTGGATATTATTTGATATTTGTGTTGTGTCCTTTGTGTAGTAGTGTAGTACTAGTTCTTGAGTATTTGTGTTAACAATAGTTGTAACAGGACAATAAATATTAAAAATACTGCAGTGTAAAATAAGCGGTGCATTAACATTTAAAAAACGTTTAAAAATTAAAGAAAAAGGAGGCCCCAAACCTCTGCTGGATCTAAAATAGACCACGAAAAACAGTGGGAAGGGAACCAACAGATATTTTAAGCCAAATATGGACAATATTTCTTACAAGATTTGCGGGTACAACGTAAAATATCCCTTTTTTGTTTTCCGTGTATTTTGTTTTGTACCGATGCATTTGTTATGGACTGAAACTAAAACATCTTCTGAAACTAAAACATTTAGAAGCCCCATGCTGATATATTTTTTGTCAATTGCAAAAATCCGAAATTGATGCAATTTTGATTGGTAAATATACCTATTGCAGATTTTAATTCTAATATTCAAAAAATTAGAGAGTGCTATCCCTACAGACGCAAATGGTAACATCGAGGCGAGTACTCCTAAAAGAAAAAATCCGGAAGGTTTCAAAAGAGTTTCTTTAGAAATATGCGATATAATTTGGTTAGAAATCCGCTGTTGTTTTAATTTTACAGAACATTTAATTGTCACACGTTTGATTTTTACAAATAATTTTGCTGATTGTAAAAAATACGGTAAAAATAATTATGAGAGAATAAACATTTCCAATCTTAAATCATAATTAAAAGTTTTATTTACACGTGAAGATTTTTATAATACTGCGGGTGCTGTTGGCATTTTACAGCTCATGTTAGAAATGAACCTCGGTGAAACGTTTTCGGAAAGCGTAAAATTATTAGAGATTTTATGTACTATACCAGTGATGACAGTGGAAATTGAGAGATGCTTTTCGGCACTAAAAAGAATTTACACTTTTTTAAGAAATACAATGGGGGGAGTCAATATTAAGCGCTTTAGCTATGTTAAGCAGTGAAAACCCTTTTATTAGAAGTATTTCTAATTTTAATAAGCTAGTGATTGAACATCTCTCCAAACAGAAGGATAGAAGGATCGATTTGATATACAAACACATTTAATTACATAAAAGGTGAGTGAAATATAAAAAATAATAATAACACTGTTTGCATGCATGTACCTACTACTTGATTTTTAAAAAAGTTACAGCAAAAATGGAATTTTAGTAATTTATGTTTTTTGCCGTGTTTATTTGTAGATAAATAAAATTTATATGTAAACTAATTTCTTGGCAGAACAAGAAACATTATAAAAAAAAACCGTTCTTTATTAAAAAGTGTATTTTGCTTGTTACGTTGATACCACTAGTTGCCTACAAAATTTGCTTCATCTGTAAAAAAAACTCAAGGGCCACGCCTGCTTTGGATTTTAATTTTTTCCCAACTCTGTTTGATGAGATAATTAACATAATTTTACAATGGCATTGCTGCTTTTTTCTTTTTAACACGATGGTGTCAGATCTAAAGTCCGACATTTCGTCTTCAGGTCACCAACATCAGTTATTTTTTTAAATACAGACCTGTATCTTTTATTGCAGTTCTATAATCACCTGATACATCTAAGAGCACTATTACTTTCATCAGATTCCAACATTTTAAACTAAATAAATCTTCATCCTTAGTTTTAACGTATTTTATGTGTTGGTAACATAAGAAATAGGTATTTTCATAATTGACATTTTTAAACTTTAACTTTATTATTGTTTAAATTATTCAGGATTAATAGAAAAATTTAATTTTTAAAAGTAAAATACTTTAAGATTACGGAGTTGTTTTTATTGGGTTCAAAACGTTAATATCCGATTAAACCAGTATCACTTTAAGATGTAGTCAACCATGGAAATTACCGACCTGCAATAAGAAATGCAGGTCGGTAGTGAAGAAAAATTCCAGACGATGGGGGCCAGAAGATGAAACGTCGGACTTATGATCTGAGGGCATCATTTTATAGAGGAGAGAAAGTGGAAATGCAATTGTAAAATTTATTTTTTCAAATAGAAACTAAAGGGCTGATTTTAGTTTTTTTTTACGAATATACCTACTGGGAAGTCTCTGAAAATTTTTCTATTCCGACAACATATCATTCGGCACTAAGTTGTGCACAGTTGCAACAATTTAACCTTTGCTGTATCTCTTACCGTTTACGAGATTCCAACGATGAACATCTAATTTGTAATACCCTGTATAGGATATCCTAAAAAGACTAAAATAACAGCTAGATGTAAAGTAAACACGCAGCAGCAGGTAGCTCGCCCGGCAACAGAGTGTTATGTATTGTGACGTCACGAGTCGACACAAGCCGTGCGCGTAGTAACTAAATTTAACGTATAAGAAATTTAATAAGTTCGTCAATTTTGAAGATATCGAGATGATTTTTTTTTGTTTGACAAGATAAGTGAAAGACTATTAAATGATGGTTGAAGTTACTCGATATTTCTGAAATAGGAAACTTCCTAATAAAAAGTTGAATTTTGATTCTGGGGGTTAGTCTCAGGGGGTAAATTGGGAAATGGATTTTTTTTTCAAGGGCGTTGTCTAGGGTATCAAATGAAAGTTTACTGAAGCAGTATTTTTATATGAAAGTTTTTAAACATTTTTCGGGAAAACGCTTTAAAATTGCTGTCCCCCACACTTATTACCAAAAGGATCACTCAGAAAAATCTGAAAAAAATCATGAACATTGAGAATTAGGTGTAGATTGAGCCAAAATTATCGGGATTGAAAAATTCTATCGCGATCAATTGTTATAAACAATTTAATTGTTTATTTCCTTATAACTGCTAAACCATTGGTTTTAGAGCAAAAGTTTTTTGGCAAAAAATATTTTTCACACTGTAAGGAACAACTTTGTAATTCACTTTTGCGACCTTTACCCGATTTCAAGGGAAATCGCGGAAATTTCGAATTTGACGTTTAATAGCTCCGAAACGAAAAATCCTGTATAATTGACTTTTTGACCGAAGCTAACTCAACTATTCCTTTATTAACCCAGTCAATCCGATTGCTCCCCCTCTGACTGTTTCCGAGAAAAACAAACCTGTTCGACTTTAGGTTAAGCTTTACGTTGACATGTAGATTGACACTTATTTTTGCTGATTCCTGACGTCATTATTCATTAAGGACAAATAACTGCATTTTAAATTGTAATAAATTATACCGAAAAGTAAAAATATTTTGTAGCTAAATTATCCTAGTAATTGTCCGCAAAATATTTTTTTAGGGTCTGTAATGATTTCCTTAAACGATTTATGCAATAAAAAAATATGTGCATAATTCTTATTGTTATAAACAATTTAATGTTCAGATTCACTAAGGAGGTTTAAGATTTAGTACTGGTTTAAATTAAGATCTTATAGTTGATCAGCTATGTTTTGTCAGGTTTTTGTCCTGTCATTCTTAATAAATCGTCATTAAAAACTTATGAATTATTCTGATATTTCAGCGATTTAATTGGGTTCCAAATCATTTTCGTCTTGGAACGAGTTGCTGTAATGAATTTAGTTTTATTATTGTCGAAAGTACGTACTAAAATTGCCTTATTCTTTATAAATTTGCGAAAAAGCGCAGAAATACATTAATAGTATAAAACTTAGTTGTCTTATTCTTACACTTTTCAGTTTAAAACTTTTGGTTGTCAAATTAGACCTGACTAGCGTTTATATTTATATTCCTTATAAACTGCTGAACCATTGGTTTGAGAGAAAAAGTTTTTCGAGAAAAAATATGTCTCACGATGTAAGGAACAACTTTCGTTTTTACACGTTTTTCAAAATTTTTAATTTGGCTGTGGGGGGCTGATGGCATGGAACACTAATTGTGCAAGTATAGCTTGCACTTGCATTGCATTTTTTTATAATTTAGTTTGACAATATATATTTATAGGTCTCGCTGATCAACCCACAAAATATCGCAGTGGTGCCAATTTATGCCTTAATTTATTTCATAGATTTTGTTCGCCCATCGTGGTGCTACGTCACCAGATCAGAAAAAATTAAAATTTTTTGGGGATAAGCTTTTCGAATAAAGTACATTTGTATGAAATTAAAAAAAAAGTGCCGGATAAGCCCTTTCAAATTAAAGTTACGATTAAATCATTTTGAGCATTTTTTTGTTTGTTTTTATTTTTGTTAGAAATAATGAAATACCTTGGGACAAAAGCCGATGCACAGGGAAACGCTAAAGAGAAAGTACTAAACAGAATAAGCAAGCTAAATGGAATATACAGAGCAGAAGCACTACATAAGGTTTTCTTTAATAAAAAGGAAATTACTAAAGAAACAATGAAGAGGGTATAATAATATGAGTGCCAACGTTAATTTACCTACGGATGTGAATTGTGGGTATTACCTGAGCAACTAAAGAACAAAATAATAGCTTGTGAGATTAAAACATTACGAAAAATAGAAGGATAAACTGGACTTGACAAGGTAAGCAGTGTAACGATCAAAAACTTGAAAATAAAAAATGTGATCGATAAAATAGAAACACACAGGTGGTTCGGGCACCCAGTGCGCATGCGTGAGAATAATCCAGTTAGTCCCGTATGGGAGATGGAAATGGGAGCCAGACAAAGAAAGGGAATACCAAGAAGAAGTGGAATTCAGTAATAGCCGAAATAGCGAAGAAAAGAAGACTGAACTTGACGCAAGAATGGAGAGAAGCAAAAAACAGAAAGAAATGGAGAACAATCATCACCTCTACACCGAATAAGGTAAAAGAAGGTCGGGATAAGTAGTAGTACTTAAATTTTTTAATTTAAAAAATTTACTTTAATTTTCTGAAGAAAGTATGCACGGTATGTCAACAAATCCAACAAATGAAATGCGACTGAATGGAGAATTCTATTGAAATACCTTGACGGTCACGGGCTACTCGACATCACTTCCCACTGGAAAGTTTTCACGTCGGTGTTGGTGTGAGTAACCGCAAAAAATTTTACATCAAAATGTGTCCAAAATCAAAAAGTGATGTGTTTCAGGATTTTTAAATAACATAACAATACCGGAATTCGGTGGCGCGCCCAGGAGGGGGGCTAAGGCCCCTCCCCAGAGCAACATCCTAGAGACGCAAAAATTTAAAAAGTGCACTACTAATGGAAAAAATCCACTGAATTGCACTATTCACCCCCCCCCCCCCCCAAGACGAAATTCTGGGTGCGCTACTAACGGAATTGTATAGGGTAAATCGATATAATTTAAATGCTCTGTATACTTACCTTGGCGGGCGAGAGGTAATATTTGTTTTCTCCTATGCAAACTCCCACAAGTACAAGCAGAAAAATACATAATTTTAGTAAATGCATGATGTTCGTTCAGGATCACTAAAAAGGTTTAAGATTACGTAGTTACTGGTTTAAATTAAGATCTTCTAGTTTGTTAGTTAGGTTTTGTCCCGTCATTGTCAATAGGTCGTCATTAAAAAGTATTCTAACATTTCAGCCATTTGCTTAGTTTCCATATAATTTTTATCTTGGAACGTAATGGTTAGAATGAATTTAGTTCTATTAGTTATTGTGGAATTTTCTTTATATTTTTGCGAAAAAGCTCAGAAACAAATTAATACTATAAAACTTAGTTGTATTTTTACATTTGTCAGTTTAAAACTTTTGGTTGTCAAATTAGACCAGTCTAGCGTTGGAGAATCCGGCCCATTATTTTTAGTGGAATAATTTTTTAAAGTAAATTTAGATTAATTAAAATAATAATATATAATAATAATAATAAAATATTTGTAAGTAAATTGTTTTATTTGAGAACAATTTGGTTTTAGTAGACAAAAATACTTACCTAAAAGTAACACAAAAATTTAAAGCAGTGTCTAGGAACTTATTTTTCATCAGAAATATACATATAGTATGAACTTTTAAAGGCCTAACTGAACTTAATATACATTTAACAAATAATTTAAACGTAATTCATCCGACATCTACATGACATTTATTAAAGGCAAGAATCAGCCTTCAATACCTGATGTCAGTAGAGAATGTCTATTTTCTCCGAGTAATTAAAACAATTAGAGCAAGTACGCTTAGTTCCGTGGCCAGGTGTTTCTGTTAGTGTTGGGAATAATCGAATGAATTAAATAATCGAAATATTAGCTCTCGAATGATTTTAATAATCGAATGATCATTCGAAATAATCATTCGAATCAAAAAATATAGCAAATAAATTAGTTCCGTGGCCAGGTGTTTCTGTTAGTGTTGGGAATAATCGAATGAATTAAATAATCGAAATATTAGCTCTCGAATGATTTTAATAATCGAATGATCATTCGAAATAATCATTCGAATCAAAAAATATAGCAAATAAAACTGCACAAAAATCATCTCTTGAATTTTTTTTTGCTTGGATTGGCCGTTTTCGATAAAAAAAAAAATGGTAATTATTGATATTACTGTAAACAGCGAATTTTTTCATGAAATTTTGCACAGACCCTAATTTTGGGTCGTAGAACACGAATCCGAAGTCAGCTTTTGGCGGTCTCGTATGGTTTTTCCAAAAAAAAATTGTTTTTGGAAAACTTTTAGGTTAACTTTTAGGTTACCTTTTTGTTATAGATTCCTTTAAGTTTCGACACTTTCACTTCAACATATCTGTAAACTTATAATTTTTATTAGTTTTCGTCACACAAAACACCACATTTAGGCAAAAATAGCTAAGAAAATTGCTGTTTTCTATAGAAAATTCCATTTTAACGCTCTAGACGTCATTATTTTGCCAGCTGTCAATTTTCCGGCGTTGCCACGTTTACAAAATATTTTTCTCGCAAATTTTAACAATTTCCGGCCATAAATAAATCCAAAAAAAGAGATGGCAATATGAGAGTAAAATAAGACAGATAGCATTTTATTTTCCCTAAAAGGGCAAAAAGATGACCCCAACCAACACCCTGGGGCACCGATCCCTCTTCGCCTGCGAGGAAAGAGACTGGTCAGGGCCCCTAACCAGGTGCTAACCCTGCTCCGACCTTAGGGTGCCCTCCGATCCACCGTTATACCACCGTTATATCGAAAATATTAGATCTGTCACCTAATTCACCGACTTAGAAAAGTTTTTGATACGAACGGTGGATCGGAGGGCACCCTAAGGTCGGAACAGGGTTAGCACCTGGTTAGGGGCCCTGACCAGTCTCTTTCCTCGCAGGCGAAGAGGGATCGGTGCCCCAGGGTGTTGGTTGGGGTCATCTTTTTGCCCTTTTGGTTAAATTTGGTTCATTTTCGCATTTTCCCGCCAACTTTTTATTATTCCTAATTTACAACTTTGTCTTGAAAAATAAGTAAACCTGGCAACGCCGGACATTTGACAGCTGGGAACGTAATGGCATCTACTACCAAATACAATGGAATTTTATATAGGAAAAAGCAATTTTCTTAACTATTTTTGGCTAAATGTGGTGTTTTGTGTGACGAAATAAAATAAAAATTATAAGTTTACAGATATGTTTAAGTGAAAGTGTCGAAACTTAAAGGAATCTATAAAAAAAGGTAACCTAAAAGTTAAAAAAATTTTTTGCGGAAAAACCATTCGAGACCGCCAAAAACTGACTTCGGATTCGTGTTCTACGACCCAAAATTAGGGTCTGTGCAAAATTTCATGAAAAAATTCGCTGTTTACAGTAATATCAATAATTACCAAAAAAATGTAGTTATACATAACATTATTTATTAGTATAATTTGTTAAAAATAACAAAAAAGTAAGAGATCCATGAAAACATCTTTAAACAAATTTGGCAACTAGCATGACTCCCCTTTATGCATTAAAAATTGTCACCAAATTTCAACTTTATACTAATTTGCGTCCTCTAGTTATTTAGGAAATACCTTTTACAAAAATTCAACACCCTGTGTATTAAAAACAAAGTCTTTTAGGACCTATGTTTTGTCTTAAAATTAAGTAAGGAATAATACCCTCAAGTGTGGCCACATGCTTTACTAACACCCTATATATATCATAAAAACATGCAATAACACTATGCGTTGTCGAGAGATGAAATAATGCTCGATCGATATCGAAGGATCATTCGAAATAAACAATCATTCGAATGAAAAAATCATCCGAGACCCAGACAATATTAAAAACATGCTATGCGTTGTCGAGAGATGAAATAATGCTCGATCGATATCGAAGGATCATTCGAAATAAATAATCATTCGAATGAAAGACACATCCGAGACAATCCATCGTAACGCAACGTCGAGTGCCGAGTCGGCGACGGCATCATTTCGTATTTCGTCTCGTCATTCGAAGCGGCGAAAGGCGATTATTATTATATTATAATCTCTCGCCTAAATCATTCGAATGATCGCGCTGACTTCTCGAGATATCCCTAGTGATTTGAATAATCGAATGATCGATTATTTTTCATTCGAGATATCCCATCGCTAGTTACTGTGAATGTGAATTTATTTTATTAAATTTTAGATTTATTGGTTTCCTGTTTCGTGTGCTCCCTAAATATTTCTATTGTTTGTGGCTGGTGAAATTTTAAAGTTGCATACCTCTGTTTCTCCTTACGAGATCCATGCCAAGTTTAGGTTTTTTAATAGCGAGCCTACTAAGAATGTTTTGGAAAAGAAAAAAAAAATTTGTAATTTGCGAAAAAAATTTACGTTTTGTGGAGCTCCCCCCCCCCCCCCCCCATTCTAGGAAAAAAGAACACATTTAAGTATTTTATATATGATTTTTTCTAAACTAAGTGTACATCATTTCGTAAAAACTTTTTTTAATTTGAAGAGAAAAAAATGTGTTAGTAGAAAGTTATAGCCATTCGAATTTTTTTAAACCTAAAATATAATTTAAAAAAAATCTAGCCATGGATTTATTAAGAATGGATACGGGATGATTTAACATTCTTTGAAGCCAAAACAAACCATTCTCAACGACACTGTAAACACAATTTGTAAACATTGGCCACATCTTATTTTACCTTGTATTTTTCTACAAAAAATTCGTTAGAAGCATCACAAGATTTACTAAAAGTAATAAAAGCCCTAAAATATTTTAGTTTTCTGCTGAATAATAATAAATTTAAGGTAAAAAGGTTTTATTATTTAGAGGTTATGTTATTTCTAAAGGTGTTTATTTAAAGTCGCTCCGAGTAATTTATAAATCTATAATTCACACTTTTTCTTTTCTAGTTCATTAGACAAAGATGTACGTGTAACCGAGCGTTCGCAGACGTTTTGCCTAAGCAGCCAGCAGACAGCAACACTTTTGAGCTCCAACACTCCAATGCTATTTTATCTCTTTCTACTACCATTCTTGATTCAATTACGTAGTAATTCGTAGTTCGTAAAGTCTTCTCATAGGAGAACTGTTTTCAAAACAAACAACAAATATAAGGCTTCACGTTCGATACGCTCACAGTATACGGACATCGAATCCTTTCTTAATAAATCCAATAAAGCCAAGTTCTCGCGTGCACTGTGCTGTATTTACACGAACCATTTCGAGAACTCGTCGACCCCCCTCTATCTTTGAGGCTAGTTGCGCTACAGGAATGAATTTTTCTCTGGTGTTAAGGTTACCAAAAAGAAGCAGCATTCCAAATTTTACACGTCTAGGTGGCATATTTTCCAAGATACGAGTGTCCAAAAATCACACTTTCGGGCAATCACTCACTCACTGAGTGACTGATAGATCACCATAAATATTCAATTTAAAATTATAAACAAAATTTTGTTCAACTCCTCTAACAAGTCACGCCCATCTTGACGTAAAGGGACGTATGAGCTTCCCATTGGAGATCTAAATTGCTGTATATTTACAACATGTGTAAATAAATTTCAGTAATTCCGACGCCGAGAAGAGATTATGATCGAATGCAAGGGATGTAAATAAGGGTGAAAGGGACGTATGAACATAGAATAAATGGGAAATGAAGTGTGCTAAGATGTATAAATTGTATAATATGTTATTGTAAATTAAAAACTATTTTGCCATTGTCTAGTCTCTGAAAATAAAATTAGGTTTTTTGTTCGTATTTTCCCAGTAAAGCCTTATATGTAAACTGTATTTAAATAAAAATCCAACAAATATTCTCAAGCTATTTAGCAAGTTTAAATCTCGTATATAGTCTTGAAAGTTATTTGGAGAAAGCTAATTTAACCAACTATTATAAATCTCCAAAGGTCTACCAAGGGCTAACACCAGCCCCGGCCATACCGGTCGCATGATCGGAAAGAGCATTGCACATTATGTATACCGGGTGCCCACGAGTTTACTGGCCAGCTCGTTATTTTGTTAAGAAATAATATTTCGCTTTGAAATTTTGGGAACTCATGTGGTTGCCTTGGATGCAGATTTTGAGTGCTCGAACATCTGACTATCGTTTCCGGTTCAACCGGAAATACAGTCAACTTTGTTATTTTAAACGAAACACCCTGTATGTTTTTTTAAAATTTGGATTTGACGTAAAATTCTAATTAAACATGTATCATACTCCATACCTACCTTCAACAGTTTTCAAGAAAATGGCGTTTGATAATGTCGAAAGAGCCGCAAACTATACTGTTTTAACATAAAACAAATGAATATGCGAAAAGTTTAATATATCATTCTTACTTCTTTTTAGGGGCCTTGTATGCTTGTGTCATGACAATCTCACTTCCGGTGCAATCGGAAGTGCTACAAAATATGACATTCAGGCACAAATTACTTCAATAATTTCAATTGAACGACCTACTTTAAACTCTAAATTCTAATTTATCTGACTTTTCTCTATAATTTTTGTACACACCATCCCAGATCTAAAGTTGATAGTTCTTGAGATATGGACAGCTACAAATTTAGATGCATTCCAAATTTCAATCTTTCTAATTTTATCTAGGCGGCTATGAAGATCATTTGTCGCTTGAACTGCTTCATGATCATAACCATGTCAATTTCCAATTATTTAATCAAGATGGCTATGAATACAAGACACTTGTCATATTTTTTGTTAATAATATGACCCCCAAAACAAATGAACAACGTGGTCAGGGAATTTTAAAGAGTTCGTCTGAGAGAAAACGGCCAACACTTGGAACACTGAATTTATGGCTAATTTCTTATTTTTTAAATTAAAAACCTAATCAAATTATTACTTCAAGCACTACTCTGATATTAATTAATCCTTTCTATTTCTTAATGCAACAATTTTCAAACGCCATTTTCTTGAAAACTGTTAAAGATAGGTATCGGGTATGTTATACGTTTTATACTTAAAATTTTACGTAGAATCCAAATTTTAAAAAATATACAGGGTGTTTCGTTTAATGTAACAAAGTTGAGTGTATTTCCGGTTGGACCGGAAACGACAGTCAGATGTTTGTGCACTCAAAATCTGTATCTAAAGGAACTATACGACTTCTCAAAATTTCAAATCGATATATTATTTCTTAACAAAATAACGAGCTGGCCAGTAATCTCGTGGTCACCCGGTTTATCTGTTTTCCGACAACCTGTATATATATATATATATATATATATATATATATATATATATATATATATATATATATATATATATATATATATATATATATATATATATATATAAATATTAGCTTAAATGTATATATTAAGTAGACCATAGGGATAAAATGTACATAATATGTGAAGAATAAATGATGTTCTAAGTACATCCATCTGACACGCGGAAACAAATAATTTTTTTTTTAAGTTCTGATTTACTTTCATATAAGTACCTCTATTTTATGATAATCTCAACAAACGGAAATACCAGGAATGCTTGCAATCTTATCAACAAAAAGCCATTATTAAAAATTTTTGCTTAAAAAAACACCGTTCATATGTATACACATATAATAAATAAATATCATTTGGTATCTGAACAAAAAGTTATGAAATCCCACCAAATACATACATGTAAAACAGGCCAAGTTCTCGTCAGGACTGTGTGTTTTGTTATCTGAAAAAAATAGCTGAAATTTAAAAATTATGCCAAGTTCCTTGTCTACACGTTATTAGCAGTGTTTTGATAAGCACAGAAAAATATTGTGTGAACTGATAAATTTACAGAACAAACTTGGTAAGAAGGGTCCCAATATTACTCAGTTCTTGAATGAAAACTTGCCAAGTTTGGTCTGCAAATTTATCAGTTCACAAAATATTTTTCTGTGCTTATCAAAACAATGCTAATAACGTGTAGGCAAGGGACTTGGCATACTTTTTATATTTCAGTTAATTTTTTCAGATAACAAAACACACAGTCCTGACGAGAACTTGGCCCGTTTTTTACTAGTATGTTTTTTTGGTGGGATTAAAATTTTACCGGCCGCTACTGATGTGTTGTTGTTTTATAAAATATTTTTCCTGTTTCCTGTTTCAAGTTCCTTTGATATGCGGCCGGCCTAAGGGCCTTTGTTATTTAGCACTGATAGTTTCTCAACATTTTTCCAATACAAATAATAATAAAATGGTGTAAGAATTTGTTACTCAAGGAGCAGAGCTAGCTTAAAATTGCGCAAACCCGAGCAAACCTGAGCAAAGTTCTATTTATTTTTGGATTATGGCCCTTATATCGGTTTGCCAAAGAAAAATTCGCGATTAGTTAAAAATCGCTTTTATTCTGTCTTTTTTTAGTGACAGAGGGGTGTGCCGCAAAATGTTTCTATTGCCTCACTTCTACTCTTTAAGATGGGGGAGATTGAGTTAACGCCCTGAACTGAACATTCGCGGCATGCTTAGGGTTGCCATCTGTCCCGATATATCTGGACTGTCACCGTTATTGGAGTTCATGTCCCGACGTACCGACAAAGGTATCAAAAGTTCCGATCGACGTTACAAGGTTTTTTAAATTAAACTTTAAAAGGCACACGCAGCAACAAACATTATTTTGAAAGGTTTTTAAAAAGAAAGCTTTTGCGTATAATGCACTACAATAGGGTGGTACAGTAGACCTCTATCTTGCGGATTTGTGCGTAGCGTCGCGTCGGTACTCTTTGGAAATACCTGTTCGCAATCCCTGCGCACAATACAAATTGCGAACGAATTCTTTCCTTAATGCCCACGCAGTGGACAGAAGATAGAAATCGTTTATTAGCCAAATCCGTTGAACTCATTCTGCAATGCCAGTTAAATTTGAAATTATCACGTGCAGAATTTTAAATATGTAAAATAAAATATCAAAAAATAATTACACAAAATCAGACATTGTATTTTTTGTCCTTCTTTATACAAAAATGTACCAATATAGGCGTGTTTTAAAACTAACCGTTTGATCCACCGGTTTGTAAGTCATCCTCCTCTAATCAGATTAGTTCAGCAAAAATAGTATGCTCACCGGTGATTTTAAAAACACGCCTCATAAAAATCATTCTGGGCTGTTAGAGCAGGGCGCTAAAGACAAAGGGTATCGTGTAAAGCTGACGAGTGTTGTTAGTTACAAGCTGTAGTGATACTGATAAGATGGTGTTTGTAGAAACACGACCGATGAAAGATTAAGATTGAGAAATCTTAACGCTTACCTAACGTAGTTATGGCCTTACCTTGGACGATCCTCACTCCTCTACCTCTGACGTCACTAGTCCTGCCCCTTCTTGTCAGGCACTAACTGCTTGGGCATCAACTACTTGAGCCTTAGGACTTAACTACTTGGGGTATCGGCTCATGGGGAATCAATTACTTAGGTTACTAAGTACTACTACATAAGCCTCAACTACAAAACTCATTTAGGCTCCAAAGCGTCAACTGTATAACGCATAGTGGTCCGGTACCGTGACTTTAGCAACAGCATCAGCTGAACTACTAGGCAAGTAATAATTACATTATGTTCCATTATTATTTGATGTCTAAAAAAAGATTAATACAATTTTAACCTAAAATATATTGAGCAAAGTAAATCTTACTCACTGCGCTTTTAATAATAAACACCAACAACAAAATAGTAAATAAAACCAAAAATGTCCAAAACTGAGTTCACTAACACTGAGAAAAACACTGTTAATAGGTCAAACACAGAAAAACAAAGTGACGCTTCAGCGCTAAATACGGCCCACTAAAATCCGAAATCTGGGAATATTTCGAAGTTACTAAATCAGCTGGACGACGTCAAATAGCTGGTGTCAAATGTCGAAAACGAGAGAATTTAAAGTAAAGACTATTCTTAGCGAAATCCTGCTTTGAGCAGAAATATATCAAATAATTTAAACTGAATTCTAAGGTAATAGTAAAGTTTCCTTATTCTAATATTAGGGATGTCTTTAAATTTAATTATTTATTTGTTTGTACCTATACTTAGTTTGTGATTTTTTGATTGGGAATGAGGTAAATAAAAAAAAAGTGTATTGGTAAAATTACACTACTTTATTTAAAATATATTTACACTAAACTCCTATATAAAGAATCAGGTAATCAATCAGATTACATAAATATATTACAATATCTTTACAAGAGTAGGGTTTAACATTAAATGCCACTACATAATATTTAAAGCTTAGAAGTATCAGTCAGTTCTATTTATCTTAAAAATTATTTACGAATTTTAGGAATTTTTTATTTTTACAAATGCACGTGGTACTTGATATCATTACACTTATATGCAGGGGCGAACCGACGCAACGGGTGGTTGGAGGTGCTGACCTTCCAATACTATGGAAAATTGAAACAATTGGTGTAGTACAGTTGGGATATTTGGATGTCAGTTGGAAATTTTAAAAAAATACAGTTCTCAGTTGGACCTAACTTAAGTTTTAAAGTCTTTATTAATACTAAAATTAATAAGAAAATATTATTATTTTTCTCTTAAATTATCTCTCTGACATACTGAATTATATTACAAAATATTGCAAGCTTCAGTTGGGAAATGTTTGAAAAATGAGTTGGGAAATTTTGGTTGCCTCCCCCACCCCAATAGAATGTGCTTCGGTGCGCCGGTGCTTATATGCCTAATGCCAAGTGTATTATGATGAAAAAAATGCAGTTAAGAAACTTTATTTAATTGGTTAGTTGGTTAGAATGGTACTATACTATTCTTGAATGTATCTATCGAACGAAGCCAGCGTCACCCCCAGTGGCGGATTTAGAATTTCGTCTAGGAGGGGGCGCAATGTTACCTCAAGCCTCACAAAAGCATAGACAAAAAAAAACGGACAAGGTCGTGTACGACATTATTTTTTTATTGTTTAGGATTCTAAGAAATGAACGCTATTTCATAATGGACAAAAAATCTAAACCTGTTCTTGCGTACACAGAACGGTTTGTCACCTTAACTTACCAATATTCCATCATTTTTTTATTTATACATTCTGTCCATTTGGACTGATATAAAAACATTTTTAGAAAGCACATTTTCGAGAAGCACGTTTGTTCAAAAAGATATTTTCTCCCCCCCCCCCCCCCCCCAACATTTGATTAAAAAATGTTAGAAAAGTTGAATTTTGGTACGTTTTTAGGCGTAAATTCAAAGTTATCAAAGATGGCGGCAGGGCGCCATTTTGATTGCAATTTTTAAATTGCAGGTGGAGTCGAGTGATACCTAGTTAGAGAGCCCCTTTCAATCTGCAAATGATCCCCAAGTTGTACAACATTTAATTCATTAATTTTAAAATGCCGGCCACTTTTGTACAGGGTGTCCCGTTTTCGACATTCTTGCAGGATATCTCGGTTATCTTTAAAGATAAGATAAGAGAGCTGCGGTTTTTGCAATATTAGCTACTTTTTCGGAGATACAGGGCGATTTTGAAAATGTGTCAGTTTCATGCACCCCTCGTACCTCAGTTGCATTTTAACCTATCGGTAAGATAGAAACTGGTTATTATATAGTTTTCTGCTTAGAATCCAGTAGCGTAGGGAATTTTTTTCTGGAAGGAGCGAATTTGAAGATAAAAACCAAAGTTGTATTTTTTAAAATTAAAAATGGACATAAAATCGTACTACCTTGTAAAATATAGTTCGGCGGCATCATGGAAATCTTCATTAGATTCAATATAACAAACTAACATATCATACTTTTCAAAGTTCTGATAAACTTAGCCATTTTGAAAAACACTGTAATAAATAACAAGTAGGGATTTTGAGAACTATAATTTATTTAAATGATCTCTTACAAATTTTGACAAGCGGTCTGACTAGCAGCCATGAAAGGACACTATTATATTCATTTGTTTCCAATCATTATATCACGGCCTATTATGAAAAATTATATACCCATTTTTTTTAATTGTAAAATTCGGAAGTTATTCAAAAAGATATATTCCAACAACTATATATTTTTGAAAAGCTCATGAGAAGGCAATCGAATTAAAATAAAATATACATTGTATCCTATTTAGAAAAAAATGCTACTTTGGTTTTTATCTTCAAATTCGTACCTTTTAGAAAAAAAATGGACTACGCCACTGCATTATACTCAAGAAATTATATAATAATCACTTTTTATCTTACCGATAATTTAAAAGGCAGCTGAGATACGAGGGGTGCTTGAAAATGACACATTTTCAAAATCGCCCTGTTTCTCCGAAACGAAGCGGACTATGAAAATTCAGTTTGTAGCATCATACGTTTCACAAAAAAGTCAAAAAAGTAGCACAGCATTGCGAAAACCGTAGCTCTCTATATTTAAAGATAACCGAGATACCCTGCAAAAGTGTCGAAAACGGGACACCCTGTACAAAAGTGGCCTTTTAAACTTAATGAATAAAATGTCCTACAACTTGAGGATCATTTGCAGATTGAAAAGGGCTTTGCCGCCATCTTTGAAAACTGACTCATGAATTTACGCCTAAAAAGTAGTTTTTTCTACGAATGTCAATAAAAACCTTTATTGTATGTTCAATAGTAATTTCGGAACATAGTGCATTGTTTTTTACACATTTTCATTGTGCTTCAATCACCATGGTGATTCAACTACAAAATTCCCAATGTGCACGGGTATATTTTTACAAAGGTGGCGTTGACCGGCGCCGTCGCGGCGCCGCGTCAACACGCCATAGTAATCGCATAGCAACGCAGACAATGCAAATAAAAAGTAAATGACAATAATTATTATTTTGACATCTTAAAAAGAAAAATATTACTAATCCCATTTTATGTAACAGTAACATTCGTAGAAAAAGTATAGTGTAAAACTCGCATGGAATGACCATTTCCTACTCGTATGATTTGCAGCATTCGCCTGCGGCTCGTGCTGCAAACGTCATACTCGTAGAAAATGCATGTCATTCCATGCTCGTTGTACAATATACTATTGTAGTGGTTATATAACGTACCAAAATTTTACTTTTCTAACATTTGTTAATCAAAAGTTATCAGGGTGGTGGGGACTTTAGACGCGCACTATATAGTAGTATTAAGCATTTTATTACTTATGCCTTCTGTTCATTTGGAGGGATATACTTACGTAAGTCCAATTTTTCGAAAACCATTTTCTAAATTTTGTTAAGCACCTTTCAACAATGCATTTTTTCACAGAACATCTTTTTCGAAATGAATTTTTTTCGAAAAACCCTTCTCGAATATTAATTTTTCCAAGCAACGGCTTTTGGAAAAAGTAATTTACGAGAAAGTAACGTACTAAACCTAAGGAAACCTGATCAAGCTCAAAAAAGGTTCGTTTAGGTTTGTTCGGGATCGTTTTTCGTCTTTTTTTTTTATTTAACATTTTCCAAGCTAGTAGAGTTCATAGCCAATACTGTTTTCGAAAAAATCCATTGTCGGAAATTGAATATTTTTTTAAAGACTATTTGAAAAAATGTACTTTTGAAATATGTGTTTTGGATAAATGCATAAATCCGTTTTTTAAAAAAACATCTTTTGGAAAAGCTGTTAAGATATTTTGGAAGAAACATACTTTCGTAATAGGTTTTGTAGAAAATATCTTCGAAAAATTTTGTTATCCGAAAAAGTTGTTTTCCAAAAAAATTTTGCTCTCAAAAAAGATGTTTTTCGAAAAAAGCCCTATTTGGTTATTTGTTTCCTTTAAAGGAATGTTTTCAGAAACCATCTAAAACCATGTAAATCAAAAATGCCGAACAAGTGCAGTCAAGTGCAAGCTACACTAGCACAATTAGTGTTGCGAGCCATCAGTGCCCCACTTAACCTGAGCAAACCTCGGCCGCCCGATCTCTGCCCATCTGCCGCGCAACCCGCCACGAGTGAGGAGCGTTTCGACCATGGATTTATTAAGAATGGATGAGGGATGATTTAACATGCTTTGAAGCCAAAACAAACCATTCTAAGCGACACTGTAAACACAATTTGTAACCATTGTCCACATCTTATTTTACCTTATATTTTTGTACAAAAAATACGTTAGGAGCATCACAAGATTTACTAAAAGTAGAGTAAAGTGACCAAATATGGAATAGGTGCTTAATATGGAATATCGATTTATTTTAAAAACTATTTGCGCCATTTACTAACTGAAGATTGATACATCAAGAAACGCTTATTTTTACATTGCCCTGGCATTGCCGCGAAGTCTTCGTAGCCATGTTTGCATTAGTATGGATCATACCGCCGAAAGACTTATGCTGATATTGAAAGTTTATTTCCTGGCAAGTATTTTTCTGTTTTCTGGTAAGACGTCTCAGTTTAATTGAATTCCTTTGATTGCATGCCTATCCTCGAATGTCATTGTTTTTTATTGTTGGCATTGTTAATCGTTAATTTTATATTTTTAGCAAAAAACAAGGTTCAATTTAATGTGAGGTTAGTGCCAAATATGGAATACTCCTGAGCAAACCTGAGAAATCGGGATCCAGTGTATATTGTGCAGTCACTGGACACACGAAGAATGCTCAGGTGCACTGAGCGAGCATTTTGTTTGTGACTTTTTCAAATATCTTGTGTTTGTGCCTTGCACAATTAAAGTCTCTTTTTGTTTGTAAGAAAGTCGTTTTTCAGTTGCCTAAACTTTTTTTTTTAAATTTGCTTAGATGTTATATTTTCTTTGAAAGCAAATAGTTTTCTGGTTGATGTATTTGTAGATACTATTATTTTTTAGGATTAAATAAACGTTTATTTAACATATTTTATTTATTTAATAAGGTATTCAATATTAGGCTTAAAAATATAAGACACAGAAATATGCAACTTTTTGTTTATTAGCTCATAATTTCTGTTATAAGAAATTTAATCCCTTATAACCCCAAAAATATTTTCAGATGATCCTTAATAAAAGGTTTTAGTAATATTATAACAAACCATTATTGCACAAAAGAAAAATTTTAAACATAAATATCCAAATGGTATTCCATATTTGGTCACTTTACTCTAATAAAAGGCCTAAAATATTTTATTTTTCTGCTAAATGATAATAAATTTAAGTTAGAAAGGTTTTATTATTTTATAGGTTATATTATTTCTAAAGGTGTTTATTTAAAGTCGCTCCGAGTCACTTATAAATCTATAAGTCGCACTTTTTCTTTTCTAGTTCATTAGACAAAGACGTACGTGTAACCGAGTGTTCAGACGGTTTTCCTAAACAACCAGCAGATACAGCAACTCTGAGCTCCAACACTCCAATGCTATTTTATCTCTTTCTACTACCATTCTTGATTCAATTACGTAGTTCGTAAACTAAACCCCTAGGGGAAATGTTTTCATAACAAACAACAAATATAAGACTTCACGTTCGATACGCTCACAGTATACGGACATCGAATCCTTTCTTAATAAATCCATGGTTTCGACTCTGCCAAATTAAAAATTTTGAAAAACGTGTAAGGACAAAAGTTGTTCCTTGCATCGTGGGAAATATTTTTTGTCGAAAAACTTTATCTCTAAAACCAATGGTTCAGCAATTATAAGGACATAAGCAATTAAACTTACATAAACAATTATAACAATTGATCGAGCTATAAGTTTTCAATCCTGATAATTGTGGTTCAATTATACATCTAATTCTCAATGTTCGTGTTTTTTGCAGATTTTTCTGAGCAATTCTTTTGGTAATAGTGGTGGTGGGCGACAGAAATTTGAGGCGTTTTTCCCGAAAAATGTTTTAAAAAATGCATAAAAAACATATTATGTACTATACTGTTGAACTCGTGCTTCAATAAGCTTTCATTTGACACCCTACACGATGCACTTGAAGTTTATTTTTCATTTTCCAATTTGGCAATTTACCCCCTGAAAGTGAAATTGACCCCAGAATCAAAATTCAACTTTTTATACTTCATGTCTATAATTGGGCCACCACACTCTATCTCTGTGCTAAATTTCAAATTATTACGTCAAATAGTTTCGGAGAAAATCGCCTGTGACAGAGGAACGGACGGACGGATGGACACCGAAGTGGTTCCATAAGTGTTCCGTTAGCAGGGAACACTAAAAATGGTCAATTTAAATGACTTTATTGCTCTAAATTAAATTAAGAAAATGGAAAATAAAGAGAATATAAGGCAAGCCGATAATTTTTTTTATTGTCACCACGATCACCAGGATCACTAGGTGGTTGTCGTTTTCAAAAAGCCGAGCGCTTTTTCCAAAAAGTTAAAACTTGTCCACAATCGCAAATATTTACATGATTTGCGCTAAGCGTTTCAAAGTTCTTAGCGTTTTGAAGTTACAAAATACGGCCCGAGGATTACATTACCATCAAATAACAAAATATTGATTTAAAACTTGGTTTTATACACATTCTGAACACAATTTAGAAAAAATAATAAAATTTTTGATTACATGTCCCCGTCATTTCTTCCCTCCAAAAATCAGGATTATTTTGGTATAGCGAATTAAATTATTATAAATAAAAATTCATCTTTTCAATTAAGAACACTAAAATTTTCAAGAAAATGCGGCGCGCCGCCCCTGTCAGTCCCACCGACTTACTAATCTTAGTCTTATATTCACTTACACCTTTAATGCATCCTGTATAGCAAAATTTTGATATATAAATGGCATATCATTCCCTTTCTATCATGATAATAAAAAGTGGATTTACTGATGAATATACGAGTATTTTAAACATAAGTGGTGAGCAGAACAAAATTTATAATATTTTCTGTTCCGGCTGAACTTTCAAACAATTTCCTTCTTAAAATTAAAATCTCGACATTTTAATGTATGTAGTAATTTTTAATAATTTGCTACGATAAAGATTGATGGTATCCACTATAATCACCGTATTTTAAATTATCGTGTGAAAAAAATTCTCCGCTATTATAAGCTGGTGGTGATGAACTGTGATATGGATAACTAGTTTGAGGTATCGATGGCATAAAGTATGGTGAAGTACTGCTGTTGACATTTGGTTCCGTTATTGCCTTTTTCTCAATTTCACATTTTTCCATTTTTTGTCTTTTATTCTTGTATCTGAAACAGAAATAAGCAAGATTTAGGTTATCAGAAAATATATGGAGTCTAATAAAAACTAATAATACAAAAGCAGTCGCAGCGCATAACTACAACTGTTAAAAATAGCACTTCCACCAAACAAGTGATGTACAAACACAAGGATAAAAATTACTGTATAAACAAAAACAAGTATTGTACACACAAATACTAACATAGCAATAACACATAATATATACCTAAACATTTTTAGTATTACGATAATATATACTATTGGACAAAGCTAGAGCAATAAAATGGTTATTTCTTATTCTATTTTTTAATTTTAATTAAATACTTTCCTCACAATCTTAGTAATATCCTATAAAAATCTGGTAAATTTTGAACACCATTTATAGGGACAAATAATTTATAAATATTAAAGAAGTTAAAAATAAATGCCGCAAAGTAAGGAACAAATTACGTTCAACAGTATTTTATCTTAAAGGATACTACCAACAAAACATTTAAAAATTATAGCAGCCAGAAACATTATGTTAATAATAAAATCTTACGTAAAAAATAGTTTTAAAAACAAGCATTTATTTAAAACGAAAAAAATAAGTATAGTTTTTCATTGGGGCAATGCTGATTGCTATTTATAAGATGACGTAGTTCGCCTGGGTGGATAATAATAAAAGTAGTGTCAAAGTTATCACTAAAACAGATATAATAGGTATTATATTATGTTAAATTTGTTGTCTTAAGGGCTGGGCGCGCTCGAAAAGTTCATGCAGGAATTAATTTTGTTTAGAAGAAATTGCATTTTTCTCTTTTCTTCGCGCTTTTCACGCGACGTCTGCGCGCATATATTAAATTAATTATATTTTTCGACTACTGTATTTTTCTAGTTTTTTTTTTGCAAGTTCAAAAGGTCTGAAAAAAGGTGTAATCTAATTTAAATAGGACGTTTGCAATAAATTTAAACAATAATTTTGTACAAATACCGAATTTATTTTATTATTTATTTACACCGTTCAGAAAACCTATTCGCCTGGACTAAATACTGTCGATATCTTAGACAGTTCGCCTATCCAAAAAAAATCAGTTTTAATACGAATATAAATTATATATCACGTACGGGGACTATATTTACATAAAATCTGTCTAAGCTAAGTAAATGTAGCCAGCTTTAAATAAATAATCTTTTAGTGTCATAATTTATTAAACAGTGATAATACGCTTTTTGTATATTCAGTAATTGCATCAAAAGAATTGCAGATGTTTATTTAAAAAATAGGAGTTGCCAGGTTTTAAATATTTTAATATTGCCTATTTAATTTTATTAGTTGCAAGGTTTAACTCAAATTATCGAATCCAGTCATTTTGTGTAACAAATCTCCGCTTGTCTCGCATATGACGAGAGCATAGAGAAAATATATAATAGAGAAATAATGTCATTTGCGAATGTGGCAAATTTACCAAGCTGAATCCGTAAACACAGACGGTCTTCTGCGGGCTTGCGCCTTGTCGAACGTTTGCCTTGTGATAGACAGGACCATACTTCAAAATTTATTTCACATGACGTGAATCTTTTATCGAGTAATAAATGCTAAATATATTACTTGTAATTATTCTTTTTATTAATGATAAAAATGTAACCATTAGTGAGATTTTAACAAAAATTGTATAGTTTGTTGGCTTAAATCTGAGTTTTCTTGCTATACAAAACTGTCGATAATTCCTCGAAAATAGCTCAGTTTATACATATACAGTGGGCCTCTTTAACGTCCCCCTCTTAATTTTTTAAACGTTGCATTTACAAAATTGAAAGTTGAAATAAAATATAAACATAGTATTCTAAACAATAGAAATAAAATATGCAACTGTTTTAAGAAGTAAAATAGTAAATAAAAAAATTACCAAAACTATGTGTATATTTTATTGGATTGGCATTCCATCCTGTATAATTATTGAACAAATCAAGTTCTATGGTAAGATGTAAATATTTTTACACCTATTTACAGTGTGTGCACTTGATACTTTGGTGAAAGCGCTACTTACTTACGGCCCCATGTCAATCTAATCCACTGATATCTTAGCGATCCTTTGGCGAAAGCGCTTTTTTCTTTCGCCATCCCTTTTAAAATACTCTCCTCTACCCTAATCCACTAGTATTTTTAGTGCCCCTTTGACGAAAGCGCAAATATGCCTTTTGGACACTCACCCTTCTAATCCACTGATATCTTAGCGATCCTTTGGCGAAAGAGCTTTTTTCTTTCGCCATCCCGTTTCAAATACTCCCCTCTACCCTAATCCACTAGTATTTTTAGTGCCCCTTTGGCGAAAGCGCAAATATGCCTTTTGGACACTCACTCACCCTTATGCAATATAGGGGAAGGAGGCATTGACACTATATATGACCTTCTTACACCATCTTACCCCTTATACAATGCCCCTAATATACACACACCCCATCAGTGCCTTTCTGACACCTTGACCACACTCAATATACGTCACTGATAAATATTTCTACTTCTCCGTGTGTGTGTTCACTTCAACACCGGAGTGCATTTAAGATAAAAGTTAGAAAATTTATTTGGTTAGAGTTAATCTTAATAACTCAAAACTCAAAAGCACCTTCAGCATTTACAACAGCTGTATTCCATGTGTTTCCTTCAGTGATTACAACTGGCTCCGGTTCTGATCGCCGAGTTGCATCATTGAGTTCAACAACCACTTTTGCTAGACGTGGAAAGTAAAGACGCTTTAGTGGTTGCTTGTAAGACTGCCGGAATCTAGCCATCAAAGATTCTTTCTTTTTTTAAGTTCTGGGACGGAACAATCTGTGTCTAAGTTTTGTTGAATTCTCTTCCAAGTGTCAGACTTCAGACTTCGTTCGTGTGCTTATGAAGCGGATGAGGCGCATTCCAAATTACAGGTTCATTTTCATAAATAACTAAAAATTCAATTTTTGTTTCATTTGACCACTCCATTTTCGACGCACTAAATGTAGAACGCCATAAATGGGACTAAACGATCGCGCACGAATATGTGGATCAGCCAGGGCTGTGATTGTTTTGTAAATATTTGCGCCATTGATTTGTGTTCGTGTGACTTCGAGCGGGAAATACTTATATTTGCCGAATATACCCTTCTGCGCGAATATTTGTCCTTAAACACCCCATCCACATATTCGTCTATTTGCCAAATATACAAATATTTGTCACAAATACCCAATATGTGGAGCCGGCTTTATTAAGCTACCGCCCTGGCTGATCCACATATTCGTGCGCGATCATTAAGTCGCATTTATTGCGTTCTACGTTTAGTGCGTCGAATCGACAATGAAATTTTTAATTCCTTACGAAAATGAACCTGTAATTTGGAAGCCGCCTCATCCGCTTTACAAGAAAAATTATGCACCGATTGTTCCGTCCCAGAACTTAAAAAAAGAGAGAATCTTTGATTGCAAACAACCACTGAAGCGTCTTCACTTTCCACTTTTTTATCTAAGACAGCCTACGTAGACTTCAAGACCTATCCAAATTTAATGATTCAAGCCTAAGTACTAAGTTACCGTGGGCGTCTGAAGAGAAGGGAATTGTAATCCAATGACCCAGGATTTAAAGGATTGGAGGTTGAAAGGGGAAGGGAAAATATCTGCAGGCAATTCGTTCCATAATCTGGAGACCCTAGGTATGGATGAGTGAGAGAAGTGGGATGTTCTAGGCTTCTGTAGCTAGACAGTGAAGGGATGCATATGTAACGTGCCTCTTCCATATAAACTGTTTGTGTGAATATTTGTGGTTCTCAATAAAACAAATATTTAGACATATATACAAATATTCGCCGTATTTGCCAAGTACCCAAATATGTGGAGTCAGTTTACCTGATCCTAATATAGAGCCGGTTTACCTAATCCTAATATTCGGGTATTTGTTACAAATATTTGTGAATTTGGCAATTAGACGAATATGTGGATGCGGTGTTTAAAGACAAATATTTGCGCAGAAGGGTACAGCGTTTCTTTTAATCCCAATAAAAAATAAGTACTTGCAGCGTAAAATTTCTTAAATTTTCTCCCTACAAAAATCGTTCTGTGACAAATTGATCAGTGACCAGATCACTTATTTTTCGTTTCTAGTGCGTACCTTTGGACTTTCTGAAAATCAGCGTTTATTAGTACACTATCTAACCCTTTAAGATTAAGAGTATTCCGTACTTCAGAACTAAGACCCATTATGGCATATCAAAGATCTGCGATCTGCATATACCAGTTTTTGAGTTTCATTCGAAACTTAAAATATGTTGTGTTCTCTAGTTTATACCAAAATACTTTACTGTTGACACACTAATAGCCGCCTTCTCAAGAGTCAGTGAAAATATTAGTCCACCCCAATCAATTTTCTACTGACACAACATACACTGTTCTTATTTACACCCGAATGAAACGCCAAATCACAACAAAAAAAATGTATATTGGGTTGCAGTAGTGGTGAACGTAAATAATGAACAAGGCTTTAATGAGTGTACGGTTTTCTATTTTTTTATACGAATATAATAAATATTTACCTTCTATTCTGGAACCATATTTTGACCTGTGTTGGCGTCAATTTTAACCCTTGGGCCATTTGTTCCCTTTCGGGCGCTGAAAGGTACTTTTGCTGCTTGAACCTTTGTTCCAACTCGTAGACTTGAGCCTGAGAAAAAAGCACACGTGGTTTTCTTTTGGATCTCTGGCGTCCGGACTTCCGCAGCTCTGTTTTTGAACTGGTCACTTGCTGTTCTGTAAGACATAAAGACGGATTGATAAGATTTATGTGTCTGTGTGTTTCTAATGTTATTTTAAACAGTTTTATTTATGTCGTAGCTGGGTATTCCGATAACGCTCGACAGTGGCGTAGCCAGAGTTGGTTCATGGGGGGGGGGGGGGGGATATAAAAACATCAGACCAGTGTATACTCTTAAAACAGGTATTTATTTACGCACAAGCCTAAAACGGGAAACATAACCTAAAAAAGTAATTTTATATTTTCAGAATAAAAGTTATTTTTTTAAACTTTAAAATGAATTCTGTATGTTCCGATTTCGTCTTTTAAAAATGTTATTGTTCGTTATGTATGGGGGGTACATCCCCTATATCCCCCTGGCTACGCCGCTGACGCTCGATATGTTCTGCCTTTTGTCCTTTGTTATATTATGAAGTGATTGCGTAAACATAATGAATGGTAAGTTTTATGAAGGAGGTTTTTTAAGTTTAACTTAAAATGAGATGAGAATGTCATTTGGTAGGTACCATTCCAATTTATTTCGGTTGTTTAAGAAACAAAAATATTTTCTATTGCAAATTTTCTTACAAAATTAGAAACTTGCGAAACGTGATCTTATTGGTAGTGACGTTAAATACTAGGTAAATAAAAGTGCTGTTATGGCTGGTGTACTGTAAATTCGAGTGTTAATTTATTTATCTGATTGTTTATGGAAGATTATGAGATTTAATTGACAAGAAACTTTATTTCATTAAAATATTGGTTAGAAATGACCACAATGACAATAAGGAATATACATATGTTTTTTATATCGCATAAATCGTTTAAGGAAGTCATTACAACCCCAAAAAAATTATTTTAAGGAAAACTACTAGGATCATTTAACTACCAAAAAATATTTACTTTTTGGTATAATTTATAACAATTTACAAAGCAGCCACTTGTCCTTAATAATTAATGACGTCAGGAGATCAGCAAAAATAAGTGTAAATCTGCATGTTAACGTAAAGCTTAACCCAAAGTCGAATAGGTTTGGTTTTGTCGGAAACAGTCAGATGGGGAGCAATCGAATTTTGAAGGTTAATACAGGATGTTTCGTTTCGGAGCTATTAAATTGGAAATTTTCGCGATTTCCGTTGAAATCGGGTACAGGTCGCAAAAGTGAATTAAATCGATGTAAATTTTCGGAGGTTGTAGAAGACCCGGAGCTTCAGAAGTCTATTGAAACTGGCGAGGATCGGAAAACGGCAAGTAATTCTTTTGAATTTTTTTAGGTCGAAAAATGCCATTTGCAGACCCTTCTTTGGTACCTACCTAATAACTCGAAAACAAAACGTCGGCGTCGGATGGAAAATCGGATTCGTAAGTAAAACTTTAAAATCTCAAATACTTTCTTGTTACAATACATTTACCTAAACATAAAATCGCTGGAAAATGGATATATTTGGAAAAAACTGGAAATTTAGATTTTTGACCTAAATATTTCACGGTTTTTAATTTTTTGTGGCACCAGAATGGTTCAAATTAAAATCCCATATAGTCATCGGAAAGAGCTCGTCGAAATACGTGATATCCACATTTTTTAGTTTCTTCATTCTTTATAGGAAGGGAGCAATCGCCGATTAAATTTCGACTTTTTAATATTTTGCCTTCGACGACATCGGTATATTTGAATCACTCTGTATTTTTCCCTATCTAATTTTTTTCGCAATTTTTCAACACTATCCTATAGAGGGATAATCACACTTTAAAACGACCAAATGGCTCATCCAGGAGCGTATTTAAGGGATAAAAACCGAATTTTCTTAATTTTCTCCGACAAATTCTATTTTTAACCGACATTATTCCACACTATTTTCCATATCTAGTGATTCTTTTTGAGTTTATTTTATTCGTGAAGTATCTAAGAATACCTTCCACCAATTTAAATCGCTTATTTCTTCGTTAAAGTTATAAATAAATAGGTTTATTTGCATCGGGACATGCAAAATTTGAAAATTTTTGAATTTCAGAAGATTGCCACGAAAACAAAGAATTGCAGTTTTGCAGTCATAATTTCGCAAAAATGCCAGTTTTGTTGGAAGATTGGAAGGTTCCTGGACCGATTTCAGCTTAAAATATACATGCATAAGATTTTAGGTACCTTCTACTTTAAGTGCAGGGAGATTTCATTGGATGAGTTACGCTTTAAATGCCAGTTTTATTGATTTTTTGATGACCATACCACAGTGAATTCGTCATACTCATTATAAGTCATAAATTAACTTTTGATGACACAGCCAATGGGTTCACGTTTTACAAGTTTCGAAATTCGCGCGAAAATTGGCAGTAGAAAATCCTTTTTTTTTTGTTAATAAAGACCAAAATGAAGGGATAACAGCAAACCGCCATAACATTTAACTTATGTAGAGAATATAAAAAATACCTATATATTTCAGATTTATTTGGGCCATACCATATTCCCTGGGTAATTTGCGCGCTAAGAAGCCGATTTTATTTTCTTTTGTTCCGCATTTAAGATAACTGCTTATTTTTCTACAAATCCTGATTTTACCTACATCTGCAGAAATTAAAGGAATAAAAGCTTAGAGGTATTTGTTTAAGAGATTTTAACTGTTATCTATAAGCTCCAAATACATTTTTTTATATTTCTAACGCAATACTTTGGCAGTGGAAAATCGTATCCTCAACATTTGTGCTCAATCTTTCGTTATGATTTATTATACCTTAAAAATTAATAAATAACAAAATACTCGTATGTTCACTTAACTTTGGCGATACGACATTTAATAATAATTATGTAAACTTTTAATTAAGTTTGCACTGATTTCGGCTGTTCTTGACACTAGAAGAAAAAACTATGTCGAGGCATTTGCAGTGGTATTTTTGCATATTGGCACAATACAAAATTAACACGTTACCTGCCACACCTGGTCTTAGAAAAATGTGTACTGGGTCCTGGGGGCTAGTTTTTCTTAAAAAATGAATTAGTGAGTACTTAAAGTTAGTTAAAAGTAAAATATTTGTTTTGGTTTTCGTTTTATTTTGCAAAAATGCCGTGTCCCAGTGTTGTACACGTGGAGCTTGATCATACTATTTTAAATATATAAATATTACTGGCCACTTGTATCGTATATGGACACCATCATGGAGAAGGATCGGGCTGCATAGCAACGGTCTTTGGATCGGCAGCGAAGATGCCACGTGGTACGTGGAGTCTGTGTTTAGCGCATTCCTGACGTTGTAAGAAAGCGCATATCGCTTCAATTTACTAATTAGTACCACATTTACAGTAGCGATGTCGCGTAACAAAAGATGCGTTTCGTGTTCTGAAATGCAGTTAGAGGCAGTGCCGGCTTAAGGCTGCTTACTGCCCGGGGCTATTCAAAGCTTCTTTCACATAGAATGAGCCTGTGGCCTGTGTAGAGTACACAGTTTGGCTGTTCACTTCTAGGTGGCGCTAGTGGCGTATTCGGGATTTTGTTTTGGGGGGAGGGGGTCAGCCACTAAATAGAAAGTGGGAAGGCGGAAGAGCGCCGCAGGCGAAAATTTATATCCAAAATTAGGAACCCAACTAAATGTACCTACGGCTCTAAAACTTTTTTATCTATAGGAAAAAAAATTCAGTATAATGCCTAAAAGAGGACTCCCATATAACAAAATGGAATCCAGAGAATATGAAGACGGAGCCATTGACGCAGTTAAAAGTAAGGAAATGGGGTATTTAAAGGCGTCAAAGAGCTTCAACGTTCCAAAAATAGCCCTTGGTCAAACGTGACCAACCCTTAAAAGAACAATGTAAACTACAAATGGGCCAAAAACCCGTTTTATCGCCTAAAATGGAAGAAGAGTTGGTACAAAACTGTTTGGAAATGGACAAAAGATATGGGTCTAGGACTCGCAGATATTCGCAGACTCACGTATCAGCTTTCTATAAGGAATAACCCTCATCCGTTTTGAAAAAAGACGCAAATGCTGGCAAAAAATGGCGTAGAAATTTCTTCAAACGTCACCCCAATTTATCTTTGAGAAAAGCTCAAGGAATTTCAAAAAATAGAATAAAAGATTTCACGCCAGAAAATGTCAACTGTTTTGTGTGTCAGTTGTGTCAATTTTTTTTGTACAACTGTTATTGTTGTTCAGCTTGACAGCTTTTACTCCACTCACAGCCCCCTTTAGCCCACCGCTCGGGGCTGATAGCCCCCCTTAGACCCCCCTTGAGCCGGCACTGGTTAGAGGCAGATGCTGCAGCACAAGAAATAGGCGATTTTAGAGACGTGAACATGAGCGATGAGTTTTCAGATTTTTCGAATTCCGATATGGATCCTCCATATTCAGCTGAAAATACGCCGTCCTCCAGTGATTCTGAGTATGAGCGCCCTAAAAAGCGGAAACTTGCGAATAAAGAAGGCACCTATGTCTTGTAGTAGGGCATTATAGAACTTCGTCTAAAAAATATGTTGCTTTTTTAGGCTCTGTTGGGAATCTTAGGTGTACAGATGTATCCACCAGAATTTAGTCATCCACTTCAATTAAGACGGTAACACAGTTCAGTCTGATAACGATTCTGATAAAATTTCGGACTGGGAACCAGTAACTGGAAACTTTGCAACATTTACCCTTCTATTTAACGCCGGTATTTCTGAAGCTTTGTAAAACCCAATAAGACATAAAAATAAATTATTCGTCACCGAAGATGTCATCAACATAATGACATGAGTTCTTGAAACTAACAGGTATGCAACACATCTGTAAAAAATATTCCTGCTTTGCGTCACGTTCTCGATAACACCAATTATACAAAATTATACAAAAAAATAGAAATAGCCGTTCGTTAAATTGCCGCCACTTTGAGTTCGAAGGGTTATGCTTTTCCCTTTAAAGAAAATAAAAGGGTTTGCATAGCTTTTGTTCCCTTCCCTGATTCTTCTTTTCTTTACAGAAATAAGGTTTAAATCTAGCTGTAGTTTCAACCTTTTTTGGCGGTTTAAGATTAAGTTTGCACTAGTTTTGTCCACCTATTGGATCTTCAAGTTCTAAAAGGTGTTAAATAGGTGTAACATTTTAAAACTACTGTCCTAAAAGTGTAGATTTTCCAACTTATTGCGTGTTCTTGTTGAAATAGGTAATATTTTAGTTTGAATTGCGCAACTCGCCATTTTTAGTTTTTAAAGGACGAGATCAAAATGTCGCCATGTTTGACTACATCCAAATTTATTAAATTTTCATGGTTGAAAAAGTGTTTTTAACGATATTAACCTTATTGCAACTATATACCATACACGTAGATTTACTTTAAATTCAGAATTTAAACAATACTTTTTGCTTTTAACATTTTTCCACTTTTATTAAAAAATTTGTTAAAAAATCATTATTTTGAAGGCGATCCCTAAATTTTGGAAGTCTTGTATTAATGTTTAACAGTAAAGTGGCCAACGTTGCCATTTTTGGTACATTTTGGCCATTTACTTAATTTACGTAGAAACTGTAAGTGCAGACTAATAAATAAAATAAATAACATTTTTTACCCTTCAAATTTCAATGACTCATTTGCTGCACTAATTCCGATGTTTAATTTAATTAAATAAACCTAAAGTTAACAAACAGTTGATGTTAGAAAATTATAACCTAGAGGTTCGATAAAACGAAATTCAAAAACTTGCTTTAAATTAACGTTAAAAATGGTTAAAAAAAATATCCTTAAATAAACTTGAATACGCGGGGCAACGTTGTAACAACCTGGATTTTATCCCCCAAATTGGTGTAAATAAAGGTCGCTAGAACGTCTTGTTAACGTTGTGTGCCAACACTGCCAACGTTAAGTCGACGGCGCCGACCTTGACCCAACGTTGAACTTGTTCACGTGACTAATTGATGTAAACAGTACCAGTGGCGGCTGGTCCTAAAGGGCACGTGCCCACTCTAGATTTTCGACAAATAAAAAATCTTTTATCAAAAGTCAAAATGAAATAATACACCGCCGCGCCTCAATACCTCTTTCCTTGGATGTCACACCACGGCGAACGCGACCGCCGGCGATCAAAACTTATTCCGGGGACACAGCAGATTTGTCACAATTTCATCATCAATTTTGGTGGCGACGCCGGTCTATGCATTGGAGAATTAGGGTTAAAATCGCGTGCTATCGGCATCAGGATGGGCACAATATTTCGTGTCTCCTAGCACTTGTTTATTGTTTGGATTTCGAGCGGCGTCGTCCTTGGCGCGGCCGGCGGCGGCGCGGCGGGCGGAAGAGATTATTGCACAATTTTATGTTTAGTTTTCTTGATATAACACGTGAAGGCCTAATAATTTTTTTTTGTTATCAGTTGAGGGATATTTTTTTTATTTAATTAGTTTATTAATTATTAGTAGTGTAATGTAGTAATTCTAGTACTGTGTATTTTGTTTTGTTCTTACTTTTGGGTTTTCCCGATCCGCCGTTTCCAAAAAATGAAATCAGAAATAAACTCAGTGCAATATTTATTCCAAAAGACTGTTTTACAATTTTTTAAGTATAGGTATTATTTATTGATTTGTATTTGTGCCCCCCCAAACAAAAAAGTCGCGAGCCGCCACTGAACAGTACGATTGATCAAATCGACTGTAATTGACGCCACTACTAATTTTATCAAAGAACTAGAGAAATTAATCAAAATCAAAAAGTTGGATCGCTATTTAAGAAAATAAAAAGATCTGAATAACTCGAAAATTTTTTGTGATGCTGCTAATATAAAATTCAGTTAATATCGATGTATCGATAGGTGGAATTCCACATGCGACAATGACATGTTGAATGTAGCTATAAAGTTAAAAAAGTCAGTAATTAATTAATGCAAGCAATGAAGATTTGAGATATTTGTCCCTAACCGAAGAACATTGGAAATTATTTGACGCTGTTTCCAAATTTTTAAAATATTTTGTGGAGAAGTTTATGCAGCATTACCGATAGTTGTGGATGGAACTGAAATATTTTTTAATTGACTTGGATGCCATAGCTAAAGAAAATTTAATAGAACGAACATTAGTACAAGCTTTTCAAGCCAGTAGAGATAAGACGCCCTAGACTTAAAATTGAAACTTTTAATTTAACCCCATGGCAAAGAGAAATTATAAGGAAAGGCCACATTACACAATACAAAAATTTTAAGATATTTTTTTTAAAAATTATGTCAGACCTTCTGTGACAATGCTGAGCTTGAACAAGAAAAATATTTATCAAGCAAGCAGCGATGACTTTATGGGCGAGTTGTATCGTTGTCACCCAGCAATGTAGATATATCAATGATTGGGTTTTAAAGATATATAACGTGTTAATTACTTAAAAATTTACAAGCAAAAGAATGGTCAAAAGCTCAAAGTGCAGTGTGTCACAACGTGCTTCCATTAGAAGTTTAAGGGGCGATATTTTACGTAAGATTTTAATATTTGGAAAGTTTGTTTCTCGATGCGCTAACTTCAAATAAAGCATGAAATCATTGTTCTAGTTTCTCTGGTTGCCATGTTTTTTTTATGTTTTGAATTCATATTAAAAACAAATATTTTTATTAAGGATACCCGTGCTTAACTCTTACTGTTTTCGAGATAACTGGCTTTATTCACACGCTGCCTTTCTTAATAAAATCCTTTTTAGTTGAAAAAACCGTGACAAAGAAGTAAATTATCTAAAAAAGCTAATAATCACATCTGATACAGGGTGTTTCAAATTTAGTATTTTATAATGTAGATAAAGATAAAACGCAATGTTACAAATTAATATTTCAGAAGCAAACATGATTATTTTGAAGGATTCGAAGTTTACATTGCAGTTTTAATTATTCTTACTTAATTTATGATAACTAACTCAAGACGTTAACGGTTAGATTCACTAAAGAGGTTTCAAATTTAGTAGTGGTTTAAATTAAGATCTAGTTCTAGTTGATCAGTCAGGTTTTGACAAGTTTTGTTCCTGTCACTGTTAATAAGTCGTCATAAAAAACTTATCGGTTATTCTGATATTTCGACAGTTTGCTTGATTTCCAAATGCTTTTCATCTTGGAACGTGTTGCTAGAATGAACTTAGTTCTGTTACTATAAAAATAACGTTTCTTTATAAATTTGAGAAAAATCTCAAAAAAAAGTTTACAGTATAAAACTGTCTTATTCTTACACTTGCCAGTTTAAAACTGTTGGTTGTTAAGTTAGACAAATCTAGTGTTGAAGAATTTGACCGTAAAAGACGTACCATCGTTTACCAATAATCTGGAGACCCTAGGTATGAATGAGCGAGAGAAGTGGTCTGTTCTAGACTTTTGTAGCTGGACAGTAAAGGGATGCATACGTAACGTGCCTCTTGTTGTTCTGTTGGGAACAGTCAAGGGGGGAATAATACCGGCTAGTTTTTTAGAGCAAAATCCGTGGAAGTGGCGGTAGAAAAGGGATAAATCCCCAACAGCGCGGCGATGAGCAAGAGAAGGGAGTTTTCTCGTGAGGGCTGGGTAATTGATAAGTCGAATGGCTCTCATTTGGATAGAATCAAGGATGTTAAGTGTCGAAGGTGATGCCGCTCCCCAGATGTGGGAGCAGTACTCTAGGTTAGGTCTTATTTGGGAAACATTTTTATTTTTTAAAATGCCTCAGTTAAATGCCGAGTAAAAAAGCCAACATTACTGTACGACTACAAGATGAAGTCGCTGTACGAACTAGTAGGTACCTATAGCTAACGAGTTAAAGGTTGACAAAAATACGGTATTCCTACGATGGTGTTACTAACAATGGCAAAAATTGAACAATATGGGAGTATTAGGTATAAGGAGAGGCTCAGGGCGCGAAAGAGTATCAACAGAAAACTAGGACACCGAAATGATTAATTTTACGTGGTAACCATTTGATAAGGCAGTGAAAGCTATAAAGAAGAGACGAATTTGCCAGTGTCAATTCAAACAGCAAGACCATTGAATTTGGTATAATCCAAATAATTGCAAGAGGATTAAAAATTCTGATTTAAATAATCGAAGTGCTGCTAACAAAACATTACTTACCTAAGTAAACAAGCAAATAAAAATTAGACTTCTTATTATCAATAATTATTTAAATTTAAATAATTTTTGGGGAAATGTATTTTCGGACGAAAAGACATTCCAATCTTATCGCAATGGTAAAATTTGTGTCTACATACCTGTAGAAGCTAGATATAATGAAGAATTTTCTAAAAAAACAACAAATAATATTGGTAGGTTCTCTATTAATGTTGGTCGATCAGTGATCAGTGCCAGGCCAGGGGCCCAGGAATATGTGCAATTAATTAGGAAAGACTTACCGCAGCAGTAAACTACCAAATTCTTCATCAAATGATGCCACCTTCGGTTCAACCAGTCTTTGGGAGATAACTTTACCTTTCAGCACGAGTCGGATATTTTTTATTTTTAACTTTTTTCATACTGATTGGTGTTCTGATTGACTAAACTAAGTCCTAACATCGTTGGCTTGCTCTCGTTATTGGTTTTTGTCTCTGACTTTTAATATGTTTTTATCGTTTAAAGCTGACAATAGCGATAAGATCACTATAGTAATTTTAATTTTAATTGAATTTATAATTGTAATTTTAATTTTAATTTAATCTGAGACTAGCTTAATTTAATTTTACCTGTACTAGGTTTTGCCGTGCCAGTGCATGAAATTCTATGTTATTGTCTTTACAAGTGGCTAAACAAAAAGTTTGAGTTTTAGTTTTTAGTCTTAACTTGTTTTATTTTATACAATTTTAAATTTTAGGATAATTCTCATTTATACCGCAAGGTTAGTGCAAAGCTTATATTGAACAGCATAATATAAACGTATTGCCATGGCCCTCAAAAAGCCCCGACTTAAACCCAATCGAAAACTTTGGGTCAAAATGACCAAATGGATGTATAACCATCAATTTCGGTCCAGAAACCAGGAAGAACTAAGAGAAAAAATCGTTGAAACTTGGGAACAGATTGACAAAAATTATACCAGAAATTTAGTTTTATTAATACCAAGGCTACCGTCCAAGGCGATTGCAAGCCAGTACTTCTATTAATGGCGTATTAGATATTTTAGTGTTATTTGTTAAAAAAATATTGAAATTTTTGTGTTGTTAACTAAAGCTATTTATTATTAAAAAAGAACAACTAGATAAAGCAATTCTCTCTCAGATTAATAAATCAGAACCCATCATATCACATTTGACTGAGCTAAACGTAACATTCAGTTTCTCTTATAGGCTAGGAGAGGGGACTTTGATGTTCTAGTTTTTTTTTATAAACGATGGTACATTGTACGAAAAAGTTTTTGAAAAAATCAATGTGAGAACATGCATATCTATACATCTATGAATGATCGTCAATAATGTTTAATTTTCCATAAGAAAAGGCATTAAAAATAAAACTATTTTGGCTACGACTACATTCTTACTATCCCGCTATTGAAAGTGTTGAGCTAGCTGGTGTTTATTTAATAAAAATACTTTTACCAAAGACCTACTTATTAACAAATGCGATTATTTTAGCATGATGCTAGGCCCCAATCAAACGCCCCTTTGGCACGACCGTGACTCGAGGGCGTCGCAACGCATACTTAGATCACTTTGGAAAGGCTTGGAAATTGATTAAAAAAATAAAGGTATATGAAATAAGTTCTAATACTGTTCTAATCTAATTGAATTTTAGATCTTACTTGGACTATCAATTTTCTCATAGCTCTGTTCCCGATGCTGGTTTTCATGGTACACGTTGCAGGTATACATTGAATTTAACTGTTGCATATGAGCCATATTATATGGAGTTGAATTGTCACTATACGAACTATCACAGTTTACACTTTTATTGTACCAAATTCCAGTGTCTTCACTATAAAAATAATTACCTAACTGGTCACTGGAACCAGTATTTGGACTGTCCCAAAACTGTTGGTGATGATTAGGAAAAGACTCCTTCTTAGCGCTATAAAAGTCTGTGTCATTCTGTACGTTCATACTCAAAATGTCTTTCACAGAAAAAGGAGTAACTAAACTGCCACTTGTCGTATCACAATTTTGAAGACTGTCCTCAAATGTTTGAAACATTATTTTCGTATATCGCAATTAGAAACAAATTAGTTCTAATTTACGCAGTTGCACTCGACGCAAGGCTTAACTTAATTATGCACATAGTTCTTAAGATGCCTGACAAATAGTCAATCACAGAAGTGTGCTAGCCGACCCCCCTAGGCTCGAATTTCACAAAATATGCTTTAAGTCAAGAGGTATTAAGTGTTCTTTCTGTTAACCCCAAGCAATACATTCATATAACCATATATCTAATAGCTTTTACGTTCAGTTTTTATCGGTATATAGGGTGACGTCAACATATGGATACGCCCCCATCCAATAGAATTTGAGAGCAAACAAATATTTGTGGCCAGTGATTGATTGAATGTGAGCTGGCTAATGTTATGTGTAAAGATAGCTTTAAATTGATTTGGAGTCGACACAGAATTGCTAAGGATTTTGTTTACCTTTTTGAGTAAATGGGGCATTAATGAGTTTTGATAAGAGGTTTCGGATATTGTCGTTTAGGGTGTAATGCAAGGGTGTTTCAGTAGAAATAAAGAGATAAACCGTTAAAATCTCGTATGATTTAGTTTTAATAATTCACTGGTCGACATGGTTTTGGTAACATAAACAATAATGATATTTTTGTAATTCTCTTGAGTAAGTATTTATTACAATATCTATTTATAGAAATGTTCTACCACGTCTCATTTTGGAGTACCTGTTTGCTTGTCATTGTTTAAACCAAATTTCTACCTATTTTGCTTATTAATTATTATATAAAAAAGTTGGGAAAGTTATAGACAAAAAAGGTGAAGACTTCAAGTAGGTATTTAAAAGAAGTTTTTTCAGCATGTGATGCAAAACTAAAAACAAGGTGTCTTTACTGGATCTCATAAATAAAGAAACTTATAAACGATCCTCTTTTTAAGGAAAAACTTAATAAAAAAGAACTAGTGTCTTGGAATTATTTTGTAAATGTAGTAAAAGGATTTTTGGGCAACAATAAACCTGAAAACTACGAAACCCTGGTAGAAGAACTTTTGTAAAAGCCTGCCAGTCACTAGGATGTCTTATGTCCTTAAAAATTAATTTTTTGGTCTCACATCTGCACTTTTTTTCTACAAATCTGGCCGCAGTTAGTGAAGAACAAAGGTAAGATTTCATTAGGGCATTAGAGCGATGGAAACACGGTATCAGCGACGTTGGTACTTAGCCAAGATGGGCGATTACTGCTGGTTTTTGAAACTTTAGAAAAGAGGGAAAAAAATCGGTCAAGTGCAAGCAATACTTGCGCAATGAATGTTCCATGCCATCAGCCGCCCGTTACCTGAGCAAACCTCGGCCGCCTGATCCCCGCCCATCTACCGCGCTACCCGCCGCCGACAGCACCAACGAAGATTCTAACTTGGAAATATCCTCAATAAATGTAGGTACTAACATTAATCTTGAGGACGAAATGGATATTTTACAAAGTACTGAGAAGGTATTTTATACGGATGAGCTAACAGCCGACAAAAAAAATTCGGAACCAATACAGAATTTGTGAAAAATGGAGAACTAAGCCAAAACGTTTCTTTGACGAAAATAATAATCATTTTCAAATAGAATCTAGCAAAGACTGGTTTATAATAAATGTATTTTTAAAACATTGGACACCATTGTAGCGCAGTTAAAAACTAATCTTTAATTAAACATTTTTGAAATTAACTATTATTTATTTGTTTTCCATTTTACGAACCTTGTTAAAACCACAATAATTGAAAAAGGGGTAATAATACTTTTTATAAAAATAAACACTTACTCACTTTTGAATAATAATAATAATAATAATAATAAAGATGTTTATTTATGCCAATAAAACAATTAAAAATATAAATATAAAAATGATAAACGTAAAAAAGAAAACCAAAAAATGACAGTAGTATACTAGTTGGCATAAATAGGTAGGGTTTTGATTTATAAAAAATCATTCTTCCAATCCTACCCTTACTAAATAATTTTTTATATTTTTTTTGAAAGTTATATAGCTTAAGCCCCTCAGACTAGAAGGAATATTATTATAAATTACAGAAGAGGTATATTTAAACGAAGACTTATATTTTTCAGTATGATGTTTAGGTATTTCTATTGCGTTCTGATTTCTAGTATTAACATTATGAATATTATTCCTGAATTCAATTTTTTCAAATAAATATCTTGGTTTCTGAGTTAAAATTATTTTATAAATAAAACAGGATATGTGGATTTCGCGTCTTTTTTCTAATTTAATTAAATTATGTTGGTCAAAACTAGGTGATACGTGATCATACTTTTTTAGCCCTATTGAAAAACGAACACAGTTATTTTGAAGAATTTGTAATTTCTGTTTACCTTCGTTACTGATATTTTTGTGATAAATGATATCACAGTAATCTAATCCACTTAGAATAATTGAATCAACCAGTCTAAGTTTAGTATCGGTATTTAAGTAGTCCTTAAAGTTATATAAAATTCTTAGTTTGTAGTATGCTTTTTTAATTATATTTTTTATATGTTCATGAAAATTAAGATGCTGATCAAAAATTACGCCAAGATTTTTGCCAAATTCGATTGAAGGTATCTTAAAACTATTGTTAAGAACAATTTTGAAATCAGAATTATTTTTTATTTTAGTGATTAGTGTTTTAGGACCAGTTAAAATTAAGTTAGTTTTATTTTCATTTATTTTTAATCCGTGATCAGTTATAGTTTTTGAAATATTTAAAATATCCTTATTGATTAAGGAAATACTATTTTTTAAATGGTCCCCAAAAGTGCCTTTTTTTCTCTGTTTAACAGTGAATATGACAATTTCAAAAATTTGCCAAAATTGACCTAAACTAACCCAAATTAACACAAACCACGCCCAAACCCGAATTTTTTTCTGCGGCGTTTTCGCCTTGCACAAGCTGCAATCCATGAGATGCCCGGGTATAGCCTCTGGAACACAGACCCGTAACTACATTGTTAAGCCTATGGATTTATTATATAAAAGGATTCGATATCCGTATACTGTGAGCGTATCGAACGTGAAGCCTTATATTTTGTTGTTTGATATTCTCTTGGGGGAGCAGTTTACGAACTACGAACATAGACAAGACTACGAATGACTACGTAATTGAATCAAGAATGGTAGTAGAAAGAGATAAAATAGCATTGGAGTGTTGGAGCTCAGAAGTGTTGCTGTATGTGCTGGTTGTTTAGGAAAACGGCTGAACCTCGGTCTGAACACTCGGTTACACGTGCGTCTTTGTCTAATGAACTAGAAAAGAAAAAATGCGACGTATAGATTTATATAGAATTATAAATGACTCGGTGCGACTTTAAATAAACACCTTTAGAAATATCATAGCCTATAAATTATAAAACCTTTTTAACTTAAATTTATTATTATTTAGCAGAAAATAAAGTAATTTAGGGCTTTTATTACTTTTAGTAAATCTTGTAATGCTTCTTACGTATTTTTTGTACACAAATACAAGGTAAAATAAGATGTGGCCAATGTTTACAAATTGTGTTTACAGTGTCGCTTAGAATGGCTTGTTTTGGCTTCAAACAATGTTGCATCATCCCGTATCCTTTTATGTAATAAATCCATGGTTAAGCCACTACCTAGAATTTTTTAATCCTGATAATTTTGGCTCAATCTATACGTAATTCTCAATGCTCATGATTTTTCCAGATTTTTCTAAGCGATTCTTTTGGCGCTGAGAGTGGGGGACAGCAATTTTTAAACGTTTTTCCCGAAAAATGTTTTAAAAAACGCACGAAAAAATACATCATAATATATTGTTGAATTCGTGCTACAATAAGCTTTCATTTGACACCTTACACAGTGCCCTTGAAATTTTGTTTCTCATTTCCCAATTTACCATCGGAAATTAAGCGCCAGAATCAAAATTAATTTTTGTATACTTCACGTCTAGAACTGGGCGGCCATTCTCTGTGCTAAATTTCAAATCTTTACGTCGAATAGTTTCAAAATTTTTGGATTTTTGAATAAAACATCCTAAATTACGTTTAAAATTTTCGACTTACAAATGTGTTTATTTTGTTTCAGTAAATATTATAGTACCAAAATATTATGATATTAGCTGTATTGAGTGAAATCCCCCCTCCACCTGTAACAGAAATAGGTACTGGACGTGTTACAGCTTTTTGCGTATTATTTTTTAATTTAAGGCAACAAAATCCTTTAGGACCAACACTTGTCATTAATGTTACTAAAAAAAGTTTATATTTCTTGAGTAGTGTTATTATTGCTTCATGAAAAAGTTGTGAAATTATAAAAATTTGAAGATATATCTCCCATAAACATAAATGGCCGTCGCAGATGACACCGACCATTGTATTGCTATTGGTCAATGGTTAAAGTCGCAAAAGAAAAAAAATCTTTCCGCTTCCCGAAATGTTTTACCGGCTGCATCGACGTTTCCTATATACGCCTTTAAACAGATCTCATACAAAGTATACCTAACTGTCGAAGAAAAAAATTTAACAATGTTTTGGAAGTAAATTGATTTCCAACCCGCAAGCGTTTTATTTATTTTAAGATTGCTTTAATCATAAATTATTAAACACTTGTTTTATATTAAAATTATGTTTCGCCAGACGGCTTTAATTATAGCGTCTTTTAGTTAAAAGAATTTTATCTTAATAACAGTGCCACTTAAATACTCTAATTTTACCCTTTAAGAAACCCATAATAATAAAGAAGTATGATATTAAAACACCTAAACAAATTTATTACCCCAGCTAATAGAATTGTTATTTTACACTTACATGCATCAAAATTTTATGTTACCGCTAATATCCAAAATGCGTTATTATGCATAAGAACTAAGCATTTAAGAAGTTATGGATAATAACTGAAATCATTAGTTAATTTCGATATTATATGTATATGCATAAGTACTAAACATTTTAGTAAGTGCGCATAATGCCTCATATGTTTGTTAACTAAAGATTTTAGTAATTATTCATAATGTGTAAAATGTTTAGTTCTTATGCATAATACCGATTTTGGATAATAGCGATAACATAAACAAACATCATCACTAAATGGGAACGTCATCGTCAGTTTGATGTAGGAATCTTTTGAAATTTATAAAAAACTCTCTACGTAAGATCAATAAAAAGTTATTTAACCTTCCTATTGTTTTTTCTTTGTTGACTCTGTCTTTTCCAAGTACGAGGATAGGATGAAAAGTTGCCAGCCTAACCCAGATATGGTGCAATTTACTGTGATATTGACACGTGTTTACGTAACCGCCATTGGCGTGCCGTACCTTTAGGTACGGGGGCACAGTTATTTGGGGGCGCCAAATTACTTTGAGAGTATGTGATCAATGTAGGCGGCCGCGGATATAGGAGGGGCATCCCCCCAAATCCCTCTACGAAAAGGATTTCAATTGCGAATTTTATAAAAATTAGTATTGTAACATAAACTTTAACCATTCCTACATATTCTGCAAATTATTATCAACAAAAACAAACATTTGCCATCTATGTAAGGTCTTTGAAATGAATTATATCATAAAAATATGAATAATAAATCAATTCCTACAAATACATAATATTAAAAATGCAAGCCTTTTTTGCCTTTATTGGCATTTTTTATTTACATGCTCTTAGATTTTTTCTAAAAACGTTCCTTACACATCTCACTGCGATTTTACCAAAATTTGCACTGGATCGTTTTGGCTTCTAAATGATAGTTTTATTTCAAAAAACATCTCTTAAAAACGAAACGAAAACGAAAACGGATTAACGAACTTTTTCAAAAATATTTTCTCGACAAACACATTTATTGCGAACCTACATTTAAAACAAATGTCTTGAGAGCTTTTTCAAAGATGCTTTAATGGAAATGGCTTCTTGAAATATCTTTAAAATATTATCTCGAGAACACATATTTTAAAAGTACCTATGTTATATTTTATATTTAAAAATATATAGGTACGTTTTCCGAAATGTTTTCGAAAATGGTATTTAGAAAATTAAGTTATGAACTCTAGTAGCTTGGAAAACGTTAATGAAAAAAAGACAAACCCAGATCCTGAACAAACCTAAAGAAACCTTTATTGGGTTTGATCAGGTTTCCTTAGGTTTCCTATGTTGCTTTCTCGTACATTGCTTTATTAAAAGTCGTTGCTTGAAAAAAATAATATCCGAAAAAATTTAATTTCGGAAAAGTGTATTTTTGAAAAGTTCTTTTAAAAAATTTGAAAAACTGCTTTTATTGGTCTTTCTTAAGTACATACTCGCATATCCCCTGAAATGAGCAGAAGGCGTTAATAAAAAAATGCTACAATATTTACACGTTCATATTAATTAAGCCATTAATTTGTCCTGTCGCGTGTAAGCTAAGATGACCAACTGTTCTGTTGTATTTCAACAAATATCTTTTTTGATGTTAATTAGGTAATTTTTTTTTAAAAACAACTTCTTCGAAATATATTCTTTTTCGGAAATGGATCTACAAAAATCTATGAAAAAGTAATTTACTACAGAGGAACAAGACAAAACGAAATGTAAACCTGACCGAACACAAAGACGGCTCGTTTAGGTTAGTTCAGGATCTTTCTGTCATTTTCTCATTGATATTTCCTAAGTCAGTAGAGTTCATGATTTACATTTAAAAAAACTGTTGTCTAAAAAATATATTTTTCTACAAACGTCAAAAAATGACAAGGTTCGCGCATTGATAACAATATGCGAAGTGACACTTTTTTTCATTTTCCTGTTACTATGACCCCGCGTGCGCGAAGTAGTGTGCGAAATAGGCATTTCGCGCACAGCATGCAAATCATATTTTCTCGTGAAAATGTTTGAATAGTCCTCACTTTTTTGAAAAGAGAATTAAAAAACGAATCGATAGGTACTAAAATTTTTTCGAAAAACTCAAAATTACGCACCGACCTTATCTCAACCAGACCCGTAACACCCTGTATAAAAGTATACATATTTTGACGTTTGTAGAAAAAATTTTGTTTGCAACTCGTGCGCGAAATACTTTAGTGATCTCGACTATTTTTTTAACTCGGCTGCGCCTCGTTAAAAAAATTAGATCTCGATCACTAAAGTAGCATTTCGCGCCCTAGATACAAAAATAACTATTAAAAAATTGTTGTTTTTTTATATGACTATTCGAAGTCTGTTTCGAAATAATGTTAAAAAATGCACTTTCTAAAAAGATGGTTTCTTAAAAAATATAGTTTCGAGAAGTGGTTAAAAAAATTCGAAAAGTGATAAAAAAAATTCGAAATGTTGGTTTCCGAAAAAAAAAAAATATTTTGTAATTTGCGAAAATTGTTGAATTTTTGAATTGACCCACCTGGGAAAAAAATTAACACGCTTAGGTATTTTATTTATTATTTTTTTAAAACAAATTTTACATCATTTTGTTGACAATTCTTAAATTTTAGGAGAAAAAAATGTGTTAGTAGAAAGTTATAGTCATTTGCAGCCAGATTCTCCAATGCTAGTCCGGTCTAATTTGACAATCAAAAGTTTTAATATGAAAAGTGTAAGAATAAGACAAGTTTTATTCTATGAACTTATTTCTTAGCTTTTTCGCAAATTTATCAGGAAAAGGACAATTTTATTACGTACTTTCAACAATAATACACCTAAATTCATTACAGCAACTCGTTCCAAGATGAAAATCATTTGGAAACCAAGTAAATCGCTGAAATACCACAATAATTCATAAGTTTTTAATGACAAGGGCAGGACCAAAACCTGTCAAAACATAACTGATCAACTATAAGATCTTAATTTAAACCAGTACTAAATCTTAAACATTCTTAGTGAATCTGGACGTTGAGTGTTTTGAAACCTAAAATATAATTTAAAAAAAAGTTCAGAGAAGATTCCGTATTCACTTCAATGTTCCCAGACAAGAAAGAATCCCTTTAAGAAATACGATTTTAAAATGGTTTAAACTTTTTAATAATAATGGTAGTGTGAAGGCGAATTTACCTGGTTCAGTGAGAATAGTGCACAGACCTGAAAATATTGAAAGAGTGCGTTTAGCCATAGAAAGGAGTCCAAAGCGCTATGCAATGAAACAGTCACAGGCGCTCCACATTTGAAATCAAAATTTAATACGGATCTTTCATGAAGACCTTGGAATGCATCCATATAAGATTTAAATCGTGCAGCAACTTTTACCAATTGATTTTTCAGTTCGATTAGAAATCTACAATCACTTTTCGAATATGATAAACGAAAATCCTGATATTCTAAAAATCCTCATTACCTACGCCTGATGAAGCACATTTTTACCCATCGGGAGCAGTCAACCAGCAAAACTGCCGATGTTGGCCCTCCGAACAACCAGAACAGATTCATAAAGAATCACATCATTCAGACTGGTTGCAGTATGCAAGAATGAACATGAATCCAGTCCTGTCGTTTCAACAAGATGGGACCACGCCACATACGACTGCTAGTGTTATAAAAACTTTAAGAGAACTGTTTCCTGGGCGTGTTATTTGGCCACACGTGTCGATCAGAATAAAAAGCGCTGTTTTACTAATACGGATATACTTAGATAGTTCCTATAAAAGCACAGATACGACCGAGAATCGGTAAAAAATAGGTCTACAATGATCAGGCTACAAAATGTGGAATGTAAATAATGTACTATTGTAGGAAGATAATTCTACAGGGTATAAAACATATGTCTTGATTTGCCGCTGTAAATTAAATTTCGTAGCATAAAATTATTTTGAAATGGCATGGTTGAATAAAATTTAACAATCCAATCAAAAGATAAGTTTTAATATTTTTGAGGATTTTGTGCTCGCCACATTTTTTGTGAATCAGTGTGTCTAAACAATCAATAAAACTATACTGTAAGCCTTGTCAAGTGTTTCTGTCGATATTTGTTCTGTTGCTGGAAGTTCTCGTTGGGAAGATGGATGCGAAAAAGTATTTCTTTCTTTTTATCCACTTGTCCACTTCGCCGAAAAATTATCGCATACACTTTTATTTTAAAAAATTTGCTTTACTAAGTTATGCCAATGGTTAATAAATAGTCATTCATGTTATCTTCTAAGTTTTCAAGCAAATTTTTTATATGCCTTTCTGCAAAGCCTGCTAGTTTAAAATATTGTAAAAACAAGAGATTTTGATAATATTCATTTAACATTTTGTAGCTGTTTATTTTGCTTCGTATGCTTTCACAGTGAGTTCGGTAATCTTCTTTAGTGAAACCAATACAAGATGAACAACCAAGAACCTGAAGCCAGACATCTTTTACGAGACGAATATGCTGCTGCTGTAATTCTTATCGAGGAAGGGTTAACCCAACATCAAGCGTTTCGGAGTAACGCAATTCACAATTTCCCAAGCATTGGCAAGGTTGAGGAAAAGAGACAGAGAAGACCTGGACCGGGGCGCATAGTTACAGATGCTAGCATGTGTTGACACCAGGGTGTTGAAATCAGCGAGGGTTTGGAAAAACAGTACACTTACAAATGCTAGCAGATTTGGACACCAGAGGCGATCATAGTGTTGAAATCAGTTTTAGATAACCTGAGCAGGAGATAACCTTTTTCAATGATTGTGCCTGTACGGAAAATAACAATAAAACGTTGTTGGAATGTTGAAAAAATATATTTATTAAAGCAAACGAACAAAATAAAAATAAAATATTAAGTTAATGAGCAGATCCATGCCCTTCAGCATTAGGCTGGTTGTGTGAGATGTTAAGATGAATAAGAAATAAAAGCTAACCCAGATCGGCCCTACAAGGTGCAGAAATTAAAATTGCATAATAGTCGTGAAATACGCTCTCGGACAGGTTTGCTCAGTTTTAGGTTTCATCAAGAAGAAGAAATATGACCAAAAAGATGCTGCCACAGTTTTAGTTCTTCAGTCTGTCAGAGAACTCCTGTGATGTCCCTAAGAAGTGCTAAATATCTTCTAGAAGGTGTGAAAAAATCATTATTCAGATGATCTTAAAAGAAAATAAATTATTTCTGTTCAAACCCTACTTTAGCCAAACATAGGAAGAGGGAGATGCAGCGAAAAGACTAGATTTTTGTTTATGGGGGGCGATCAAATTTTAAGTGGAAATGTTAATAGAATCCCAGCATGTCAGGTACTGGGTACTGGTCTCAAGAAAGTCTCGAATTTAGAGCCCCCCGAGCATAACAATTTATATTTTTTTAACAATATTTCTGTAGAGAAACAAAAAAGGTGTATTGGCAACGGGTTAGGGCTCTGTTACTATTTAATTATTTTTTGTGAAATTTTGGCAATAATTTCTTCTTGTGGCCATAGAGTTGTAAAATACGTTCTCGGACAGGTTTGTTCAGTTTTAGGTTTCATCAGTATATTTTTTATCTTTGCCGAGTTTTTTTACTGCGACTGCGCGATTCGTATTTGTATAAAATTTTGGCAGCACCGCATACACCTGACATTTTATTAAAAAAGATACTGATGAAACCTAAAACTGAGCAAACCTGTCCGAGAGCGTATTTCACGACTAATATGCAATTTTAATTTCTGCACCTTGTAGGGCCGATCTGGGTTAGCTTTTATTTCTTATTCATCTTAACATCTCACACAACCAGCCTAATGCTGAAGGGCATGGATCTGCTCATTAACCTAATATTTTATTTTTATTTTGTTCGTTTGCTTTAATAAATATTTTTTTTCAATATTCCAACAACGTTTTATTGTTATTTTCCGTACAGGCACAATCATGGAAAAAGGTTATCTACTGCTCAGGTTATCTAAAACTGGTTTCAACACTATGATCGCCTCTGGTGTCCAAATCTGCTAGCATTTGTAAATGTACTGTTTTTCCAAACCCTCGCTGATTTCAACACCCTGGTGTCAACACATGCTAGCATCTGTAAATATGCGACCGGGGCAGATAAGGATCACAATGAAGCGCCAAGATCGATTTTTTGCGTCTCCAATCTCTAAAAACAAGGCTCGTCACAAGTATGCACTTCTTTACAGCAGCAATTTTCCCGTCGCTACCGGGTCTAAATTACTCAGGCTACGATGAAAACTGGTCCACTTCTTACTTACTGTAGCTCATCAAAGGGGGAGGTTTCAGTTCGCCCGAAAACACGTTGGGAAAATCATCAGTGATCAGTGGGACAATCTATTGTTTACAGATTATACAGATCAATCCCGATTTTGCCTATTTAGTACTAACCGTCGTAAGAGAGTGTATCGACGTCCCGGAGAGCGATATGGTCAATGTAACAGAGTGTAGGAACAGTTAGCTACAGCGGAGGGTCTGTTATAGTATGGGAGGGGAGGCATTAACTTAGAGCCTGGTACTACGGAGTTAGTTCTAGTTCAAGGAAGGCGTCTTACGGCTGTTAGATACACAAACGACATTTTAGAACTCCATTGTGTCATGCATTTTCCCCGTTTATAGGAGAACATTTCTTATTAATGCACGATCACGCACTGCCACACGTTACTAGAGTAATGCAAAATTATCTCCAGCAAGTCGAAATTCAAACAGTGGTTTGGCCTTTGAAAGACCGATCGAGCACTTGTGGGTCTACATGGAACTATGTATTAGGGCTTTACAATCACCCGCAGCCAACTTAAATGATCTGTCGGTAAGACTTACAGAAATATGGAGCTACATATATTGAGCAAGACGAAATCAGAAACCTAATTTTAATCATGGAGGCAAGATGTAGTGACGTTATTACAGCAAACGGTGACAGTGCCCGGTATTAAAGACTTTTTTGAATTTTTTGTTCACTTCCAGATCAATTAAAAAAAGGTGAATTTATTCCTGATTTTTTTCTTTTCAATATCTGCTTGTTTTGCTTACAAAACTTACAAAAATTTAAAGATAACTTGAACGAATATTTACCAACCACAGGTGCCCATTTAAATTACTTAGACTAACAAATTACTTAAAATAAAGATGTATGTGATAATTTTGCGGCGAAGTATATACATGTATGTTGAAAAATGACACAATGTTTCAGTAAAATAAGTTTGAAGTAAAAGTTCAATTTTTATGAAATCCCTTTAAATGAACTATGTGTCTAAAGAATTATATTACAGGGTTTCATTTTTTCCTTAATTATTCCCACGCTCTTAAGTGGGATCCAAGATTTATCCTCTTAAGAACGTGTATAATGTCAGCAGGAGAATGCAATAAATGTTATTTATTAGACTTTTAACCACTACTTAGAGGTGAGCATTGGTTTATACATATTTACTAGTATTTATACTAGAGATGCCAATGGCGCCCATAGGGGGACAAGGGAGGATTCCACGGTGCATAACTGCATAACTTCGTGATTTTGTAACTTACGGTTTTTTGGCTGGTTGCCCTCCCTGGAATTTATGCTATGGGCGCCCATCTAGAGACGTAATAAATGTTGTTTCCACCTAATTTAGCGTAAGCATGAAACAAAGGATAAATTAAAAGTGTGAAACAATAATAATGTATTTATACTAGAGAGGTAATAAATGTCATTTTCACATAATTTAGCGTAATTGCATGGCAACAGATAAATTAAAAGTGTAAAACAATAACACCATACATTTTTTTAAAAGAAATGGTAATTGGGTCATTGTCATTTTCCTTGCAGATAACCTTGTCCCGTCACAACAATCCTAATTTCAACCTAAACCTTTAATTTCGAATGCAGTTTACATACGATTTGGTTAATTATTAAATGTTTTGTAATTTTGAAGCTATTTTTGCAATTCTTAATTTATCTTTCAAAAAAATCTGGTAACATAGTGGCAACAAAGTTGTTTTTCATAAAAATAAATACTGTCCCCCAGCTAATGTAGTGCAGTGTTGTCAACATTACGAAATTGTAATTCTTACATTTTGTAATGTTTTAGTCAAAATACAGTTCCTACACTACATTTACGTACCATACACTAATATTTTGTTGAATTACTTACAAATTTACTTACAATTATTGCATTGCATTAGCTGGGGGACAGTGTTCATTTTTATGGGAAACAACTCTGTTACCACTGCTTACCATTATGTTACCAGATTTTTTTTTAAATATAAATTAAAATTTGCAAAAATAGCTTCATAATACAAAAAAAACATTAATAATGAAACAAATCATATGTAAACTACATCGAAAATCAAATATATTTAGGTAAAAATTGGGATTGTTGACGCGACAAGTTTATTTGCAAGGGACAAATTTATGACTCAATTATTATATATGTTACGGTTAATTTGGATACTTGGCTAGTTTACAAACTAACCAGCTAGTTTGCAAACTAACTAAAGACACTGTTATTTTGAAGGAATCAGCCATTTCCCACAAAATAGCAGACGGTTTATAAACTAGCTGGTTAGTATGCAAACTATCGATTTGCTTCAGTTAAGATGAGGATTTTATTGAGGTTACCTTAACCTAAAAATCATGTTTTATTTGTTGTTCAGAAAATCTAGCCAATGGTGGGTCGGAGGGCACCCTAAGGTCGGAACAGGGTTAGCACCTGGTTAGGGGCCCTGACCAGTATCTTTCCTCGCAGGCGAAAAGGGATCGGTGCGAAAAAATCGACTATTGTTCCTTATGTACAGATTTTTCATTACTGCATGCGCAGAGTAAGGAACAATAGTGGATTTTTTCACACCGATCCCTCTTCGCCTGCGAGGAAAGAGACTGGTCAGGGCCCCTAACCAGGTGCTAACCCTGTTCCGACCTTAGGGTGCCCTCCGATCCACCGTTCGCTAGATTTTCTGGACAACAAACAAAACATAATTTTTAGGTTAAGGTAACCTCAATGAAATCCTCATCTTAACTGAAGCAAATCGATAGTTTGCATACTAACCAGCTAGTTTATAAACCATCTGCTATTTTGTGGGAAATGGCTGATTCCTTCAAAATAACAGTGTCTTTAGTTAGTTTGCAAACTAGCTGGTTAGTTTGTAAACTAGCGAAGTATCCAAATTAACCGTAACATATATAACATAAAATATTAGTAAAACATAAAAATGGAACAAACTTAAATTTAGAGGTTTTCTGTAGTTTTCGCGGTTAGACTATGGCAAATAGGGTTAAAACCAGGGGGGATTTAGTTTAGGGGTGGGGCGCAACGTCACTTTGAGCTACACAAAAGTATATACCAAAAAGAACGGACAAGTGCGAGTGCTACATTATTTTTTTATTGTTTAGGGTTCTAAGAAATGTACAGTATTTCATAATGCACGAAATGTCTAAACTTGTTCTTGTGAAAACAGAACGGTTTGTCATCTTAACTTATCAAAATTCTAGCATTTATGATTTATACCTTCTGTCCATTTGGACTGCTATATGAAAATTTTTTGAAAATGTGTTTTCGTTCGGAGGGATGTTTCCAAACTTTTTTTTTTTTTCGGAAATCAACCTTTCGATTTTTTTTAATCACTTTTCGAAATTCCATTTTTTTAAGAAAACATATTTTTAGAAAGTACATTTTTTCAAACATTGTTTTGAAAAAGACTTCGAATATTCAAATTAAAAAACAAATTGAAAATAATTTACTACAGAGTAACATAGCAGACAAAAGGAAACATAAACCTGAGTGAACACAACGTCGGTTCGTTTAGGTAAGTTCAAGATGTTTTAGTCATTTTTCATTAACATTTTCTAATTCTTTGAAAAATATATTTTCGAGAAAATTCTGTTGATCCATTTCTGAAAAAGCATCTCTCGAAGAAGATATTTTTGGAAAAAATTTACTTAATTTAACGTCCACAAAGATGTTTGTTGAAAAAAAAAACCGAACAGTTGGTCATCTTAGCTTACACGCGACACAAATTGTTTGATTAACATGAAAGTGTAAACTACTGTAGCTTTTTGTTATTTATGCCTTCTGCTTTTTTAGGGGGATATACAAGTACTTACGAAAGTTCAATTTTTCTAAAACCAATTTTTTAATTTTTATTAAAGCACATTTCAAAAATAGGTTTTTGCAGAGAATATCTTTTTCGAAATTAAACTTTTTCGGATATTAATTTTTTCAAGCAACGGCTCTTTGAAAAAGTAATTTGCGAGGAAGTAACATACTAAACCTAAGGCAACCTGATTAAACCCAAAAAGGCGCGTTTTGGTTTTTCAAGATCTTTTTTCGTCTTTTTTATTCACATTTTTGAAGCTACTAGAGTTCATAATTTAATTTTCTTAATACATACTGTTTTCGGACAAATATATTTTTGGAAAATGTATCTATTTAAAAAAAAATTTTTTTTGAAGACATTTTTGAAAAAATATACCTACTTTCGAAATACATGTTACCGAGAAAATATTTCATAAATTCGTTTTTAAAAGAGCGTCTTTGAAAGAGCTGTCAGGACATTTTTGAAAAAAGATACGTTCGTGTATTCGCGAAAATATTTTTGAAAAGTTTTTCGAAAAAACTGTTTTTCGAAAAAGTTTTACTTTAAAGAAAATGTTTTTTGAAAAAAACACTATTTGTTTATTTGTTTCCTTTACAAGTCAAAACGATCCGGCGCAAATCTTGATAAAATTGCACTGAGATGTGTAAGGAATGTTTTAAGAACCAATCGAGGAGCATGCAAATCAAAAATGCCAAAAAAGCTTTAATTTTTTATATTACATATTGATCTTAATTCCATTTATTGTTTGTCCAGTTTCCGAGTAATAATCTAAGACCCACTTTACTTTTATGACACACCCTGTATACTACTTATTAGGAAAAAAGTAGCCTATGTCCTCCTTAACCTATACTTAAGCTTTCTTTGTGAAAAAAAATTAAATCGATTTATCATCTATCATATAGTTGTGACACCCACTATAAGTATATCATTAATACATAAAAATAGGGAAAACCCTGGCTATTTTCATACGAACTAACTTGAACTAACCTTCACAAAACAGTCACAAGTGACATTTGGTTGAAGCGCCAGGTTTTATGCCGGATTGAATCTCCCGAAGCAACTATCTATCCAGTTGGCATCAAAAACCGCATAAAATATTCTTTTTCGTGACATAAACTTTCTCTGTGCCCAATGACATCGCAATCCGTTGCTCCGCTGAGACGTGCCCTTTTTTATTGTTAAGGGTTCTAATGTACACTATTTCATAATGGTCGAAATATTTAAACCTGATCTTGCGAATACAGAACGGTTTGTCATCTTAACTTACCAACATTCTAGCATTTTCTTATTTATACCTTCTGTCCATTATATGAACCGATATATGAACATTTTTCGAAAACACATTTTTTGAAAGCACGTTTTTCGGAAATATATTTTCTCGAAAACAGAATATTTTTGATAATACAGTTATTCGAAAACTAGGTATGTTTTCAATTTTTTTTTCAGGTACCAACTTTTCCAATTTTGAAACTACATTTTTTTAAAGAAAATATGTTTTTAGAAGGTACTTTGTTTGAAACATTGTTTCGAAAACGACTGCGAATATTTATATTTAAAAAACGCTTTTTTTAAAGTAATTTACTACAGAGTAACATAGCAGACACAAGGAAATGTAAACCAGACCGAACACCGACCGGTTTGTTTAGGAGTTCAGGATCTATTTGTCATTTTTTTATTGATATTTTCTAAGGCTGTAGACTTCATAGAAAAACTATGTTTTCCAAAAAATATATTTTTGGAAAATATATTTTAGAAAAATTATTTAAAGAAATATTTTCAAAAAAATTTTGTAGTGTATTTTCGAAAAACCATGTTTCGAAGAAGCTGTTTTTCGAAAAAAATTACTTAATTTACCATAAAAAATATTTGTTGAACAAAATGCCTTCTGCCGATTTGGGGCAACCACTTACGAAAGTACAATTTTTTAAAGCAGTTTTCAAAAATATATTTATCGAAATTATATTTTTTTAATAATAAAATTAATTTAAATGAATAATTTTATCAAGTAACGACTTTTTAAAAAAGTAATTTACGAGAAAGTAACGTACCAAACCTAAGGAAACCTGATCAAACCCAAAAATGGTTCATTTAGGTTTATTCAGGATCTTTTTTCGTCTTTTTTTCATTAACATTTTCCAAGCTACTAGAGTTAATAATTTAATTTTTAAATATTGTTTTCAAAAAAAATATATTTTTGGAAGATGTACCTATTGTTTAAAAATTTTAATATTTTTGAATAAATGTACTTTTAAAATACGTGTTTTCGAGAAAATATTTTAAAAATATTTCATAAATCCGTTCCAAAAAAGCGTTTTTGAAAAAGCTGTCGAGACATTTTAAACAAATGTACGTTCGAAAAATGTACGTTCGAAATAACGTATTCGAGAACCCATTTCAAAAAAATGTTAATCCGTTTTCCAAAAAGCTGTTTTTCGAACAAATTTATTTTCAAAAGGGATGTTTTTGAAAAAAAACTATTTGGTTATCTGTTTCCTTTAGAAGCCAAAACGATCCGGCGCAAATTTTGATAAAATCGCAGTGAGATATTTTCAGAAAAAATTTAAGAGCATGTAAATTAACAATGCCGAAAAAGCTAGCATTTTTTATATTACATTTTGATATTGATCTATTATTTACATTTTTGTGGGATAATTCATTTCAAAGACCTTACTTAGATGGCAAATGTTTGTGTTTGCATAATATAATATTTTGTAGAATATGTAGAAATAGTTAATGTTTATGTTACAATATTTATTCTTATAAAATTCGCTATTGAAAGCCTTTTTGTTCAAGGCTTTAGGGGGAGAGGACGCGCCGAATGAGGTGAAAAAATTCCTATGGTTAGGTCTTCTTCTTCTTAATAAAATCATAAAATACTTTATCAAAATGAGCCTTGGTTTTCGACAAAAAAGTTAATTAAAAATAACGTATATCTGCCATGTCGTTACTTAACGAGCTATACATGAGGCCAAAAAACAAAAAAAAAAAAACAAATGCGTACTTAACATATACGTGCATACTTTGTCGTATTTAACAGTGTCGAAGTCCTGGCTGTATGAATGGTGCCCATGTTTACCATTTCAAGGATTTCTGTTTTCTTTGACTTTCTTTCAGTTTTCGTTTTTAGAACTTTCTTCCCTTTTTTTATTATTTTAATTTTACAAAATAAAAAATGTTTCAGCGTAACCAAAGAATTTTAAAAGTTGACATTATTTTTATTGCAAAATATGTTTAAAAAATGTAGCTTGCGTGCATGATTTAACAATTAAGTGTAGAAGCTAAAATCGTTCGAATGAATATGAATCAACTATTTTCAGTAATTGTTTTTCTCCAAAATGTAGCCTCATTTTGATAATATATTTTAGGCTTTTATTTAGGGGCCCATGACCTATTTATAGGAATTTACTCACCTCAATTGGTGACATACGTCCCTCCCTAGTGAGTTACAATTTTGTGGTACCTATGTATTTTTCATATTAAAAAAATTTGTTCAAATTTCCTTTCGTGTAGTTGAGCCTGTGCTATTATCTTTTTTTTTCAACGATCTAATTATTCCAAACTACACACCCAATAAAATGTTTGCATCACTGAATAAACTAATAGGATTGCCGTAAAAACAAACTTAGACTCATACAAATTATTATGATTTAATTCTTTCTGTTTGTAACAAATAAGAGATTTAGAAAAGTTTTAGTGACATGTATCTTGGCACTTAAATACTAATACATTTAACTGCTATATACTTTGACAGGAATCAGAGTACGGCTGTTCACAAACATATCTATACATAGATTCACAGTTGTCAACTCGCCACAGACCTTTTGCAACATTCGATGGGTCATGATAACCCCATCTTAAACAGTTGTCTTCTGAGTAATATTTAGGTTCAGGTGGAGGTTCATCCTGTCTCCAGTCTGTGTACGTAAACTCCTTGTCAGCTTCCAGCCAATACCATTCTTGAGCTAAGCTACTGTTTTGATAAATTCCACCTATCCAAAACCATTCTAAAAAATGTTTATTAAACGGTACAGGGTTCTCAATTTTTATATTCAGGTGTTGAACAACAAAAACAGTGTACTCTGGGACATATTAATGCACGATTGTAGAAAATTGGTAATATATAGGGTGTTATGAAATTCCCTGCATATATTTGGATGGGTAGTCTCGAGACACACTCAATACTTGTTTTTGGTTTAATCGAACAACTGTAAAATTTTTTCTAATACTCCAAAACCAGACGCACGCCCGGGACTGCGACGTTGCCAAAATTTTATTTTTGAGAATATTTTTTTAAAATTTGTTCTCCTAAAAAATAAATAAATTACGCTAGAACTGTCCAACAATACTCGATTAATAATGTATAATAATTGCCAAAAACGCATTATACTTTAAAAAATTACTTACATAAAATACCATATAACTTTCCTATACCTACATATTTAAAAATGTACCTATTAGGTACAGGATGTATTATTGCGAAAAACAATTGCTGGATGGGTTTCTTTTTTAACATCCTACAGCTCTTAATATTTTTGAGAAAATTAGGTCTGAAAATCATCATCTTCAATCATCAATCAAATCATCTCTTTTTTCTTGTCGTTTTTATGGTATTTAACAGGCACGTGATCAGTCGAACTGTTTACAACAATAAGTCATGTGCCTCCCAAAGATTCCGAGCTCAACGTTAAATGCTATTAGTAAAACGAAACACGTTAACCCATAACCGATACAATTTAGAGTGGCATTTTAACCAGAGTTTTCACCTCACATGCTAAATGAATTCATAAGATTTAAATTTTTTTTTTTAATTTTTAGGTTTTTTATAAATCATGTGATAAAAACACCACTGTCAATTTTATCGTTTATGGTTTAGCGTGTGTGCAATTGTTAGTTGCAAAATCTCACTATGAAGTGATATTTGGGTTGCCTATGCTTTCAGGGGAATGTCATAATTATTAAAATTTGGAATTGTCCTTTTTAATAAGTAAATACATTTTTAGGTTTTAGATTTTCAATAGTGCTGATAGTTAAAAATACCATGGATCCTTTTAAGCATTACATTTAATTAATGGAATATTTTTTTCATCAATTGTTTTGTTAGTATTGCATAAGTGTGTTAAGTTTAATGTAAAAATATTTCTAGGGAAAGTGAATTTTACAGAGATTTTAAATGGGTAATGACAAAATACCGTGAAATCTTTTAAGTTTTGTTTTTGATTTGATATCGAAACTATTTTTACTGTTAATTATTTATCAAGCATTGGTTCCTTGCATTAAATTAATGACTGGAAGGTTCCTTGGCCGATTCCGGCTTGAAATATGCATAAATAAGATTTTTGGAACCTTCTACTTTAAGTGCAGGGATATTTCATTGGATGAGTTACGCATTAAATGCCATTTTTATTGATTTTTTGATGATCCTAGAATACTGGAATTCGCCATGTATGTACCTACTTATTATAACACTTTTGACGTCAGAACCAATAGGATCACGATTTACAAGTTTCGAAACTCGCGCGAAAACTTGCAGTAGAAAATCTTTTCTTTTTCTTAATAAATACCAAAATACATTGATACAAACAATCACCTCAAATATTTAATTTATCTAGGGAATATAAAAAAATATATATTTTAGATTTATTTGGGTTATATGCATGTTCCCTATTCCGTATCAAGTGTTTCTTGCAGATTACGGGTACCGCTGGTTAGAAAAAGCTTATTAAGGAGCGATTAACAGCTGATTATTGCGAAGCGCCATTTATGATTATTATTCTTCAATCTAAATTCATACCAGAGTTTATCGGTTTCAATATATGCAGTGAATTTCATAACTCTTTGTATATAAGTCGTCAAGTGAATCATGCTAGAACTTACCAAACCTTTCCTGAACTTTTGCAAAATATTTATACAATTCCAAATTTTTATCTTCACTATCAATGGTTACCAGTTTCATATTAATTCTTCGACAACAACTAAGAGCTTGTAGAAATGTTTCCTAAAACAAAAATTATAGATATTTCCATTCAGATTCACTAAAGAGGTTTAAGATTTAGTACTCAGGACAGGCTTTTGTCTTGTCATTGCTAATAAGTCGTCATTAAAATTTAGAAGTTATTCTAATATTTCAGTGATTTGCTTCATTTGCAAATGATTTTCGTCTTGGAACGGATTGCTAGAGTGAATTTAGTTGTATTATTGTGGAAAATATTGACTAAAATTGCCCTTTTCTTTATAAATTTACTACAACTGAGTTGCATTATTCCTACACATACAGTTTGAAACTTTTGATTTTCAAATTAGACCGATCGATCTAGCGTTGGAGAATCTGGCCGTTAATGCTTTTATATCTCTATCTCTTTTACTTTTTAAGTTAACCAGATTCAAAAGTATATTTTGATGCTCTCTCACTCTCTCAAAATTCTAGAATAGAATCAGAAAATACTAAGGACACGTTATTTAGTAGAAAGGTAGCATATAGCTCACAAGCAAGAGCAACAATCCAAAAATCCTCCCTTCAACTCCAAAATGGGGAGTGATACAGCATAAAAGAAGGTGTAGACTACAATTATTTGTATTGTGACTTTATTAGTGGATACTGTAAATTTCATTTCAGGATCTCAGCGTGTAAATAAATATAATTTACTAATAACTTTCACCTTCGAAACTAAATTACTGCCGTCCAAAGGAAGTGACGTCCCAATCAAAACATTACTGTAAAACGGAGCCCAGTTCTCGTGACTGTTTGGATGTAAAAGTAAGTCCATATCATTGCTAGTTATTGGTCCTGAAACTTTCTATTTTACAAGTTCCTTCAAAGTTTAATCAACCTATGTTTTTAACAAAACTCACTTAGTGTTGCTTGACTGTTGCACATTTTAAGTAATTGTCACAGTCATATCCAGTCAGATTCTCCAACGCTAGCCGGTCTAATTTGACAACCAGAAGTTTTAATTGGCAAGTGCAAGAATAAGACAACTAAGTTTAATACTATGATTTTGGTTCCGAGTTTTTTTCGCAAATTTATAAAGAAGAGGGCAATTTTAGTACGTACTTTCGACAATAATGGAACTATATTCATTCTCGCACCCCGCTCCACGATGAAAATCATTTGGAAACCAAGCAAATCACTAAAAGATCAGAATAATTCGTTGGCAAAATTCTAGAAGTTGTGGATTTTGACAATCGCCTGCTATCTTTATTTTCTGGGAATAACTTTTCCAAATGTGGCAATGACAACCTTGGATTTTCCATGACTTGTTGCATGGCATGCATTTCATTTTCTTCATCGGCAATTCGGCAATCCATTTTTTGTGCTTCGTTATATATATATATATATATATATATATATATATATATATATATATATTCATATATATATATATATATATATATATATACTGGGAAGGGTAGTCTAAGAGTTTTACTTCGTCCCGAGACCGCTACCCCAAGAAAATCAACAGTCGTTCTATATATATATATATATATATATATATATATATATATATATATATATATATATATAGAACGACTGTTGATTTTCTTGGGGTAGCGGTCTCGGGACGAAGTAAAACTCTTAGACTACCCTTCCCAGTATATATATATATATATATATATATATATATATATATATATATATATATATATATATATATATATAAAGTAGAAATTTCTTGTCCGTACAATATATAAGAGAGAAAGAAGAATATCGGCTTAGCGGACTGTGGAAGTGTGTTCTTCTTTTGCACCAACTAAAGTACGGGGAGTCCAAGAAAATTGACAACCCCGGGCCGGGTAGACCATGACAGCTGTTTCGTCCTTGTTAGGACTCATTCAGACAGCCATAACCCAGTCGCACCGAGGCAAACGATGTTACTGTATCTTAAATCCGTTTTGCAAAACACAAGCAGGACAAAACATACCATAACGCCACCTAGCGGGTGCTGGCTCTAATGCAAAAAGCAGAACACACTGAAAAGGTAAAATCTAAGGGCGAACTCGGCATTTCTAGCTTATGAGAAACGCATTTTTCGCAAATTCGCCCAACTTGTCCGCACCATTCGCGCAGTGGAAGGAGCGAGTCACGACGTCCTCACCAGAAAGACGCATAAACCCTTAACAAAAGGCCAAGTAAGAATAAAAAGTAGAAGTTTCTTGTCCGTACAAGGTTATATATATATATATATATATATATATATATATATATATATATATATATATATATATATATATATATATATATATATATATAAATTTTAAACGCTTTTCGTGGTTAAAAATGTTTGCAATATATTTCCAACCACTCTGTAGGATTTGATTTTTTCTGGATGTCTATCACTGAATATTGTAGCTGTTTCTGTATGTGTTTTATAGCCATCGCCGACTATTAAAACCATTGCTATTTTCTCTTTTCCTGTTAATTTTTGTGGCATTTTAGCGTAAAGAATACATTTACATATTTTGAAACAATTAGTGACAATTTAAATAGAATTTCCATGAAAACAAGATTTTGTTAAAGGCATTTACATGATAGGTCGTTTCAATATATCAACAGCTATACTGAAAATTTTCAAAATTTCCTAATAATAATAATAATAATAATAATAATAATAATAATAATAATAATAATAATAATAATAATAATAATAATAATAATAATAAATACATTTATTTCTGCCAAAGAAAAATAACAAGTACAATAATAATAAATAATTGTAATAACAAGTACAATAACAATAAAAAAACTGTAATAGCTAAAGGAATTAAAAATGACGGAAACATACTAGTTGGCACAAATGGGCAGAAATTTTGATTAAAATTAATCATTCTTCCAATCCTACCCCACGCAAATATTTTTTAAGTTTATATTTAAAATTTATATTACTTATATAACTTAATTTTTTGAGATCGCTAGGCATATTATTATAGATTATGGGACAAGTATAAATATTTAAATGATGTTTTATATTTTTCAGTTTGATGACCAGGTATTTAAATATTATTTTGATTTCTTGCATTTAAATTATGAATATTTTTTCTATATTGAATTCTATTAAATAGATAATCTGGTTTCTTAGTTAAAATTACTTTATGCATAAAACAAGTAAGGTGTAATTTGCGTCTTTCTTCCAGTCTTACTTAACTTTTATTTTTAAGGTTTGCTCACCTATCCAAAAAAAAATTGAGTACACATTTTGAAAGTACACAAATTGTTTCAAAATTTGTTAACAACCCTAACTTTTATTTTAAAAAAGCTCTGCTAAAATTTTTCAAAAAAATGGACAGTAAAGGTAGTTTATTCTTAAGTCCTACTTAAATTTTAAACTTTCCCTCGTATATGGTAAAGATTTTTTGAAATATTTTTGATGATATTTAGGTTTTTTGAATATGCGGAAGGTTTCCCAGAAAAAATTTCTACAAAATCTACTAATAATAATAAAAAAAAATCCCATATCGAATGAACTTTATGGGACACGCTGTATAAGTAGTAAGATATAAAAAATAATACTTACACGATTTGGAGAGATGTAGTATTTATTCCCCGACGAAGCAATTTTTGCAATCATGAAAAAAAGGCACATAATATACGTTAAATGCATTTTCAGATTAAAAACAAGACAATGTTATTACTTCGAGTTCTGTTTTGTGTTTATATATAGCACTCACATTTAAAATAAAATGTAAAAATCTGTTAAGTCAAACCTATAATGAATTCTACACTTCTGTTTTTAATATTATTTTTTTTAGTTCGGGTTCGACAACAATTTTAAAACCAGTTCTTTAGCGTTCATTGGCATATATTTATATTGTTGCTTTGAGATACGAGTATTTTGGATCAAGTATATATATACAGCGTGTCCAGAAAAGTTCTAGACATATGGGAATTTTCTTTATTGTTGATTTTACGAGAAAAAGTTATTCTTTATAAAAAGTTCTGCTTGATTCGCAAATAATATTGACATATCAAAGCTTAAGATATCTTGTACAGGGCGGCAAAAAAATGCAGAAACACAGAATTGCGATAAGAGAGAAGTACCCTCAATTTTTATTTTAGAGCAAATTGTTATAAGAAAACTTTACTAAGGACTACAAAACCAGGTCAGATACAATTTTTCGTTGAACTATTTTAATTTACAGGGTACCATAAAAAATACATTGAGCATTTTTATTACCTCTTGTTTGAAAGTAATTACGTAAACATGTCAATTTTCGTTACAACAGTATTGCACACATGTTCTGCTTGATGCGCAAATAATATTGACATATCAAAACTTAAGATATCATGTACAGGGCGACAAAAAACTATAGAAACACAGAATTGCATTAAGAGGGACAATTTTTATTTTAGAGTAAATTGTTATAAGAAACATCAAAAACATCTAAACATCAGTGATCTAAAAACAGATAGTTTAAAATAAAAGAGTATGTCTCCACATGCCCTCCTTCTTTTTCCATGCAAACTACAGTACGTCTTGTTACTTCTGATACTGTCGCCCGTATCATATTGGGAGTGATTTCTTGGACACATCAGTTTGTTATTACTGCTTCAAGATGGTCAATATCCTGAAAAGGTCTATGCTTATACACCATTTCTTTTAATCGGCCCCATAAAAAGAAGTCCAGGGGTGTGATGTCAGGCGATCTGGCTGGCCAAGGAATATTTGAACGTCTACCTATCCAACGTTGCGGAAATACTTCATTCAAATACCCAGTTACTGTGTTAGTACTATGGCATGGGGCTCCATCATGTTGATACCAAATTATACGTCTTATATTTAGTGGCAGTTAGTCAAGAAATTGAGACAACTGGTTCCTTAAGAAGTCCAGGTAAATGGCAGCATTTCTATTTTGTCGAAAAAAGTATGGTCCAACGATCCGATCATTAAAAATGCCACACCAAACATTGGTTTTAAATGAATATTGACTACGGCATTCGATTATAAAATTTGGATTGTTGTCACTCCACCACCGACAATTTTGGGTGCATACCACGCCGTTGGAAGTAAACATGGCCTCGTCCGTAAATAATATTTTTCTTGCAAATAAAGGATCATCTTCACACTCGCCTTGGAACCACGCGCAAAATAGGAAACGAGAATCAAAATCTCTGGGAAGAAGCGTGTGAACGTATTTCGGTTTATATGGATGAAATTTATTTATTTTTAAAATTTTACTAGCAGTAGACTTCTTGACGTCATTTGGAATAGTTTCTGACAGTTTTCTTAAAGAAATTTTCGGGTTTTCGATAACCGCTTGCATGACATTGAGTTGATTTTCTTCTGTTGTGGACCATTTGTTATGTTGTTTCTTAAATACATTTTCGACGGAACCAGTAGCCATAAATTTATTCATTATATTTGCTATAGTGGCGCTACATACCATTTTGTCAGGGTGTCTATTATTAAATATGAGTGCGGCTTCCCTAATAGAGTTATAGTGATCTCCGACGATAAGTACAATTTCTATTTTCTCATGCAGCGTTAACTTTACAACCATGACGAAACTAACTAACAACTTTTGTTAATAAGTCGCAAAATAGTAAATGATTTTTGACTAACACGTCAATATTCGTTACTATAGTATTACACATAGTTGTTGCAAAATTGTTGCCGGTAAATGTTAAAGAAATAAAATAAAAAAATATTTTCCAAAGGCTTTTTTATGGTACCCTGTAAATTAAAATAGTTCAACGAAAAATTGTATCTGACCTCGTTTTGTAGTCCTTAGTAAAGTTTTCTTATAACAATTTGCTCTAAAATAAAAATTGAGGGTACTTCTCTCTTATCGCAATTCTGTGTTTCTGCATTTTTTTGCCGCCCTGTACAAGATATCTTAAGCTTTGATATGTCAATATTATTTGCGAATCAAGCAGAACTTTTTATAAAGAATAACTTTTTTTCTTAAAATCAACAATAAAGAAAATTCCCATATGTCTAGAACTTTTCTGGACACGCTGTATATATATATATATATATATATATATATATATATATATATATATATATATATATATATATATAAGTATCTAGTTTTCGAAAAGAAGTATAACCTCTGTGCAGTGGCCTACCTAGGGGACCAAGGGGGGTAGTCAGCCTCCCGTCCATAGTTCATAGCGCCCCTAGCGCTTCATTTTACAGTGCATTTGTCATATTTTCATACAAATTCACCCCCATGGTGAACGCCCCCCCTCCCATAATGCTAGGTACGCTACTGCCTCTGTGCCAAGCAAAAGCAAAAGGAAACGTAAACCTGACCGAACACAAAAATGGTTCGTTTAGGTTAGTTCAGGGTTTTTTGGTCATTTTTTTATTGACACTTTCTCAGCCAGTAGAGTTCATACCTAATTTAAATTTATAAAAATCATGTTTTCTAGAAAATATATCATCTAGAAATGTATTTTTAAATTTTTTCAAAAAAATTATGTAGATCCAGTTTCGAAAAAGCGTCTTTCGAAGAAACTGTTTTTGGAAAATATTACTTAATTTAACATAAAAAAGATCTTTGTTGAAAAAAAAAAACAGGACAGTTAGCTTAAACGCGACAGGACAAATAAAGAATATGCACATATTTTTTATTGCATAAATCGTTTAAGGAAGTCATTACAAACCCCAAAAAAAAATATTTTGAAGAAAATTATTAGGATAATTTAGCTACAAAAAATGTTTACTTTTCAGTATAATTTATTACAATTTAAAAAGCAGCCACATTTGTCCGTGAAAAGTGACGTCAGGAGATCAGCAAAAATCTACATGTTAACGTAAAGCTTAACCTAAAGTCGAACAGGTTTGATTTTCTCGAAAACAGTCAGAGGGAGAGAAATCGAATTTTTTGGGTTGATAGAGGAATAGTTCAACTAGCTTCGGTAAAAAATTCAGTTACACAGGATGTTTGGTTTCGGAGCTATTAAACGTCAAAGTCGAAATTTCCGCGATTTCCGTTGAAATCGGGTACAGGTCGCAAATGTTAATTAAATCGATGTAAATTTTCGGAGGTTGTAGGGCACCCGGAGCTTCAGAGCTCCACTGAAACTGGTGAGGATCAGAAACTGGCAAGTAATTCTTTTGAGTTTTTTTAGGTCGAAAAATGCCATTTCCAGCCCCCTCTTTGGTACCTAATAACAAAACAATAACAAAACGTCAGATCGAAAAACGGATTTACAAGGGAAACTTTAAAATCTCAAATACTTTTCTTGCAATACACTTACCTAAACCTAAAATCACTCGAAAATGGAAATATTTGGAAAAACTGGAAATTTAGATTTTTGACCCAAATATTTCGCGGTTTTTAATTTTTTGAGGGGTCAAAATGGTTCAAATTAAAATCCCATATACGTCATCGGAAAGAGCTCGTCAAAGTATGTGTTATCCATATTTTTTAATTTCTTCATTCTCTATAGGAAGGGAGCAATCGCCGATTAAATTTCGATTTTTTTACTTTTTGTGCCCTAGACATCGGTATATTTGAATCACTCACCCTCACTTTTTTTAATTCAGAGTGTGACAAACTGGAAAAGCAAAAGTTTTATCTTTGTTTAAACTTTTTATTCAAAACGTGGTCAATTCGATGACTAATCTTGTTAATTAGGACTTAATTCTCGACTATCGGTAATTACCACTTAATTAAGTTTTTCGAAAAATGTAAGGGCTTCTAATAAAAAAAACTTCTAATGAATACAACATACTTTTTTCAAAGATTTTTGCTGCTATAGACTTTTTAAACGAAGAAATTACCAGTTACCCACACGATTTCTTTAAGGAAATCAATGTGTGGGTTACTAACTAAACTGGAATGGAAGCTTACATTGCTGTAAGTAAAATTTTAATTTTAATTTAGTATTCAACCAAATCCTTTATTTATATTAAATGAAGTTGTTTCGGCCTATATTTAAGTAACATGGAAGAATAAATCAATATTAGTAGTGATAGTGTTTTTCCTATCTATTTTTTCCCCAATTTTTCAACACTATCTTATAAGGGGATAATCACACTGTAAAATGAATACCGAATGGGTCATACAGGAGCGTATTTAGGGGGTAAAAATAGGATTTTCTTGATTTTTTCCGACAAATTCTATTTTTAACCGACATTATTCCACACTATTCACCCTATTTAGTGATTCTTTTTGGGTTTATTTTATCCATTAATTATCTAAGAATACCTCCCACTAATTTAAATCGCTTATTTTTTCGGTAAAGTTATATTTGCATTTATTTGCATCGGGGACATCTAAAATTTGAAAATTTTTGAATTTTCCAAGATTGCCATGAAAATAAAGAATTGCAGTTTATTTACTTGAAATTATTAAGATGATATTATGTCAAAAATGCCAATGTTTGTTGCAAAATTTAAAGGTTCCTGGACCGATTTCGGCTTAAAGTATACATGAATAAGATTATAGGAACGTTCTACTTTAAGTGGAGGGATATTTCATTGGATGAATTACGCATTAAATGCCATTTTTATTGAGTTTTCGATGACCCTACAACACTAGAATTCGCCATGTACTCATGATGAGTCATAAGTTCAGTTTTAACGACACAGCCAATGAGATCACGTTTTACAAGTTTCGAAATTCGCGCGAAAATTTGCAGTTTTAAATCCTTTTTTTTTGTTAATAAAGACCAAAATAACTGGATAACAGCAACCGCCATGAACATTTAATTTATGTGGAGAATATAAAAAGAAATATTTCAGATTTATTTGGGTTATATGCATATTCCCTATTGTTTGATTAATATGAAAGTGTAAATATTGTAGCATTTTTTATTCATACCTTTTGCTTATTTATACATACATACTTACATACTTACGAATGTACAATTTTTCTAAATTTTTTAAGCACTTTTAAAAAACATATTTTTTCAGCGAACATTTTTTTCCGAGATTAATTGTTTTAAGCAACGGCTTTTTGAAAAAGTAATTTTTAGGAGAAAGTAGGTCACGTACCAAATCTAAGGAAACCTGATCAACCCGAAAAAGGTTCGTTGGGGTTTGTTCAGAATCTTTTTTCATGTTTTTCTTATTAACATTTTTCAAGCTACTGAAGTTCATAATTTAATTTTCTTAATACTATTTTCGAAAAAGTATATTTGGCTTAAAAATTGTACAAGGCTTGCATTGTTTATATTACATATTAGTATTGACCTATTATTCATATTTTTGTGATATAATTCATTTCAGAGACCTTACATAGACGCGAAATGTTTGTTTTTGAATATAATATATTGTAGAATATGTGGGAATGGTTAATGTTTATGTTACAATATTTATTTTTATAAAATTTGCTATTGAAATCATTTATGTATACGCATATCGCTTTAAGGGGGGGGGGGCGACGCTGCCTCCCTCTAAATCCGCGACTGGCAACAACAATGTGGAATATCCTACAAATAGTCGAACTTTTATGTTAAAATGCACATCACAATAATTCTGCCCTCCTTAGTTAAAACGTACAAACGGCATTTTTTCCATTTTCGGCTTATAGGCATGGTTGTCCGATACCATATTAAACCGCCCTAACTGTAAATTTTGAGCAAGTTAAGACTATTATTTATGTTTATAAATGCTAAATAGGACGTTCTAAGTTAGGGAGAATAGATGCATATGGTATCGGACAACCAATATATACATATAAGCCGAAAATGGAAAAAATGTAGTTAGGACGTTTTAACTAGGAGGGCAGAATTACAAACTAGCTTTATTTTTCCTACATTTTTTCTTTATAGCGTGCATACTGCGACTCAGATGAAGGTACCTATTTAGTTAACAATGATAAATTAAATGCCTATCTGCAATATAGAAGTATAAAATATTAATTTTAAATATTGGAGAAATAATTTATGTTTAGATTTTTTATATTGGAAAGCAACATTAACTAATATTTTACCAAAGGCATAAATTTAATCCCAGTGTACTGTTGAATTAGTTTAATTCAGCGCAACGTTACCTCTTCATGTTAAATAGGCCAATCATTAGAGCTTTTTGTGTGAAAAAAAGACTAGTAGAAAGCCACCTGTGCCATTATTTGAAAGACACTCCGTAGATATATTCTGATGTGTTTTCGACTAGCAACTCTCATTAATTAATTTGTTATTAACAATTTAGTGCAAAAAACGTTTTTTTTTTTGGTTTTTTGCTTATAAAACGAAAACTATTCGAAGAATTTCAATTCCGTAAATGGAAAAGTTGTAGAGAATTAAATTACGAAGAAAATGAGAGGTGGAGCGATCCGATCGGTTGATTAGAACCGAAGAAAATCCGGAAAAAGCGGAAAATTCAGCTTTATTTTCAAAAATTGATAACTTTTGCATTTATGAAGATTAAGAGCTGAAATTTGGCACAGAAGTAGATAATTATATCAACTTTAAGTGTGCGCAAGGCAGGTGCTGTCGGACTATTAGTTTTTGCGCAAGTGCAATTTCAATTTTTTTATGCATTTTTTTGCCGGGAGCCTGCTTGCGTTAAAAATGGTCCTATTTTAATTCTAATACCGGTTTTCAAAACTAGCAGTAAAATACTATAACTCGTATATCCCAAGTTTTCATTAAAATACAGCGAAATGGATGAAACATGCACTTGAACATCGGTGTAAATGGCCTTGGGCGCGCGAGCGAGCGAGTAGTGGGGGAAGGAGGGGAAGCGGACATGTATAGACATACAGGCGGGCCGTGCGGAGCGTCGCATCTTTTCACTGGCTTTTCTCAGCGACTACTGCAGCTTTTTGGAAGATTCTTTTTTTGATTTTGGGGTTACTGAATACGAGGACTCTGATTCTCTATTCAGATTCGACGAATAATTCAAGATAAAGCTACTATTCCGGATTTCGGAGTGGTCTAAGGATTAGAAGAGACGAGACATATAATATATAGCTATAACACGCTTAAATTTTGAATAGCTCTGTAACCGTCTAATGCGCCCCCTCCCTCTCTCTTCTATTGTTCGGTGGTATGGGTACCGCTGTTGCCTTGGGATTCAAACGAATAGAAGAGAAAGCGACGCTAACGGTTAGATGCTACAGAGCGTTCGGAGCTGTGAGTTGTACTTTTCGATCTGATTGATCGATCTGATTGATCAATCTGCATCCGACGATGATTCTGACTTTGATAGTTTAATAGATAGCGAGCAGATCGAAGAAAATGAAATAAACTATGCGGACTTTCCGAAAAGAAGGCGAATTTTATAACTAATGTATTCGGCGTAATAATATGTTCATGTTGTTTATCATCCATTTTTAATCATATTAATAAAACACTTTTGTGAAAAAAAATTGCTATTTATTATACAAGGGGAAAAAAGTATTAAATTTTAGCTCGAGGTTGTGTTGTCTCTCGACGGGAAGCGGAGGGAGACAAAAAACCGAGAGCTAATATCTAATATTTTTCCCGTGTATAATACACTATGTTTTTCTGCGACGGGAAAAACGACGATTTAATAGTGAAAAAACCGAGGAAAAACCCTATTATTACAATATATTAAAGTCAGAAAATTATCGATGCGAAATTTGAATGTTTAAACTGGTAGGCTGTTGTACTTATAGCGATAATTAGACCTGCGTTGCTAAGGAAACCTATAAAGTAATCAAACATCTGTCATTTTAATTCTGTGATTTGATTTAAAAATTGCAAACTTAGTGGCTGTTTAGTAGTTATTTTGAATAACATACAGTTAAAAAATGTCTGAAAGGAATTGTAACTTTTGTATAATAAAATATTCTAAATTTAAATATCTACCTCTACCTATGTGTATACCTATATATCCGGGAAAAAAGTACTCACTTTTTTCCCGGGGAAAACAGTAATTTCATAAAAAGTGACATTTTGTTACCCGTCAACAGAGATAAAATCTCAAACGTTTTTCCTGTCACGGAAAAAAATATATATTTATGTGTTTAAATTAACAACCTTCCTGCTCGTTTATTTATAGAATAAAAATATAAGAATGTTACTCCAGAAGGTGGAATAGCAGCTTTATCTTGAATTATTCGTGGAATCTGAATAGAGGATCAGATTCCTCGTATTCAATAACCCCTAAATCAAACAAAGAATCTTCCAAAAAGGTGCAGTAGTCGCTGAGAAAATCCAGTGAAAAGATGCGACATTTCGCCCGGCGCGCCTGTATGTCTATATAATATGTACGCTTCCCCTCCTTCCCCCACCACTCGCTCGCTCGCGCGCCCAAGGCCATTTACACCGATGTTCAAGTGCATGTTTCATCCATTTCGCTGTATTTTAATGAAAACTTGGGATATGCGATTTATAGTATTTTACTTCTAGTTTTGAAAACCGGTATTAGAATTAAAATAGGACCTTTAACGCAAGCAGGCTCCCGGCAAAAAAATGCATAAAAAAATTGAAATTGCACTTGCGCAAAAACTAATAGTCCGATAGCATCTGCCTTACGCACACTTAAAGTTGATATAATTATCTACTTCTGTGCCAAATTTCAGCTCTTAATCTTCATAAATGAAAAAGTTATCAATTTTTGAAAATAAAGCTGAATTTTCCGCTTTTTCCGGATTTTCTTCGGTTCTAATCAACCGATCGGATCGCCCCACCTCTCATTTTCTTCGTAATTTAATTCTCTACAACTTTTCCATTTACGGAATTGAAATTCTTCGAATAGTTTTCGTTATATAAGCAAATAACCAAAAACAAAGCGTTTTTTTGCACTAAATTGTTAATAACAAATTAATTAATGAGAGTTGCTAGTCGAAAACACATCAGAATACATCTACGGACTATCTTTTAAATGATGGCATAGGTGGCTTTCTACTAGTCTTTTTTGCAATATATGACTTTTTTTTGCTCTAATGATTGGCCTAAAAAGCAAATGAAAAAATTAAACATCTCAAAAGATGTTTCACTGATTTTCTTTTCCTTTTAACACTGAATTTGAATTTAACATTGAATTAAAAACTCTGTTACCGGCTGCAAAAATTATTGTCGGTGTTTTTTCGCGTTTACTGCTGTTTTTATTAAATAAAAGACAGCGCGTGTGGGTCAATATCCTCATTAACAAAACCACTATTAACTTTTCTTGTTTTAAGACAAAATTTACATTTTGCATATATTAATTAGTTGTTATTTTTAGATTTTGTTTTAACATTGAATTTTAATTGTAATCTTTAGCATGTGTTGTACTACTAATTATTATTATCTGAAAGTAATTTGTCAACTACACTGAAAAAACATTGTGGGACATTTCACTACAATTGTGTACCTTTTTCCAACAATTTGTTCTCAAGAACGTCCAAGACCAATTTGTAGCAAAATTTGCTACAATTGTATGAAAATGTATAAAAAATCTTGTAACTACTAATCCAATTAGAGTAAATTGCTCTACAAACACTTTGCTACAATTTTGTGTGAAAAAATGTCCAAACGATTTTTTCAGTGTAGTCGAAAACGTTTGCTTATTTATAAAAACATGCTATATATTTAAAATATTTTAGATTGAGAAGGCAGTCAAAAGAACACCTTTAAAAACATTTATTTTCAACCAAGATCTACGTACTTCTACCTTTCTTGAATCTTATTTATATTTATTATTTGGGAATCAGCTCAGAATTTTCAAGACTCAGTGTTAAATCTTGTTTTAATTTTTCTCTATTCTTTTGACCTTCTATAAAACTAGTAGTCTTTTTCTTGGGGCTTTCTCTCGGAACAGAGGCATCCCTAAAAACTGAAAGTTATTCCTGCAGATTTGAAAATTGGGGTTCCCCGCAGGATTTAACCTGAGAGACCCAATGTCAGTGTCAACGAAAAATCAAGTATATACCGCAGGGCCGCTAATTAATTTCTTCTTATTTTATTGCATTTAATTTTTTACTGCGACCCTATATTTATTTCTCAATATTTTTAAGATCGTTGATCATTGTGCCACACTGCAATAGTCAGAATTATTCTTCATTTGCAGGACAAGCGCAGGTTATTCCGGTTATTGGTTAGTCTTGTTTTTTTTTGTTAATTTAAAAATTATTCCCAAAACAGGATAAAGTGTATGAACTTTATAGAAAAACAAAACTCGCTTTATACCGGCTGGTTTTAAATCAGTTTAAGATTAAACGTAAATATTCTGCTTAGAGTCGCTATTCTTTTGGTATCCTATTGTTAGGCAATTTTGTTGTTTATGTATAGCAAATATAAATTTTGTTGTAACATGAAGTTTCAATAATATTTTTTTAAATACGATTCTGTGGAATATTATGTTAGTGGTAAAAATGACTTTACAAATAGTGTACTATGTGTTGTTAATTTCTGTTGGAGTGGCATATGCAGAAAATACGTATTATATTTCTACTGAGAGAGTAAGTATTTTTTAGTTTGGCAGCTTTCCAAACAAGCTATTTTAATTTTAAGACAAATATCTTCTTTGGTGGGTATATGTAGATATTCACTCTTTAGGCATATTATTTATATAAAATTTTTTAAAAATCGTTATTTAAAAAAAAGGTTACTCTGATTTTATTTCATATCGGTTCATTTAGATCCGTTTCGTCTCTTCTTATCGTATCGTCTTGTATCGTCTCGTATCGTCTCGTACCGTCTTGTATCGTCTCGTATCGTCTTGTAGCATCTCGTACCATCTCGTATCGCATGTCACATCATCCCGTAAATCTGTCGAAGGCTAAAAAAATAAATGAAATACCTAATAAATATTATTGCTATTTTATTAGGTAAAAATTTCCTGGCCCAATTTCTTGGTTCACAAATAATATGTTCTACTTTTTTTATATTTATGAACTCAACCGAATAATTTAAGAAAATCCTGCTGAAGAAGCTGATTATGTAAAAATTTTAATTATAGGCAATTCCTGAGTAATACCCACACACATTTTACACACATTTTATTCTTACAGCTATCCTTTCTTCAAGCCCTAAGTTTTTGCAGAAAAATTGGTAAAAACTTGATAACAATTGACAGTAGACAAGAAAACTATGATTTATATAACAGTTTTGTACGTAAAGGCGAAAGCCATAATGGTATGTAACTATTACAAATAATGATATTTACATAATATGAGTAGAATTTTAAATTGTGCCAGGTTAAATCACAAGTCATATTTTATGATATTTTAAACGACATCTTAACTTGTACTCTTTAACGTCGCTGCAAACAACTTGTTCAAATAAAAATATGTTGAGCCGCACAAGTTTCTCTGATGCTTTGTAATAATTTTTTATATTCTAGGTCTGCTTGGGTTTGATAATAAAATAACTAAATAAAAGATACTAAATAAAACATCTATATTAAAAACAATCATACCGTTATCTTTTAGCTCTCTAATGATATGAAATATTATTATTTTGTATATAGGGGCCTGATTTACTTTTAGAATGGTTCTGGGTGGGTGCAATATACCAAGAGAATTTAATGACCGAAGAATGGTACTGGTTAAATGCTGATATGAAAATGGAGTATACAGACTGGAGACAAAACGACCCTCCTTTAGAACCCAGATATTATTCATATATTGACAATTGTCTAAGATGGGGTTTCTATGATCCTTCGAATGCCTCAAAAGGACTGTGGAGGGTGTATGATTGCAACGCTCCATTGAGATTTATATGTGAATCATGTTCAGATAGACTTAGGAATCAGTCAAGTAAATTCTTTTTTAAAATAATTTATATATTATTTTACGTTGTGTTTAGACAATTTGAGCACATTTCTGTTTCCCAATACCTGCCAATGTATACTAGAAAATTTGAAAACCTCTCATATCATACTGATTTATTGTTTATTCGTCCATCAGTACCTACAAATATTATAGAACTTAAAGTTTTGCAAAAAAATTACCTAACTACCGAATTATCCAAACATCTGATATAGATATCAGCTAACATTTCAACATTTTCAAAAAATTACAAAACATACATGGTAATCCAAAAACAAGTGACACTATTTTTATTTTTCCAATAACTGTTTTTATTTGTTATTATTGTTTTTCCACATTTTCAAGAATTTCATAGGTTCTCAGGGAAGAAAGTCAAAATGAATAAGGTTTAATAATTGTGTTTTTATGGAGGGTACTTTAAAAGAAGTTGTTTTAAGGATTCGCAAAAAATCAATTTTCCTTTTTTACGAAGCACACACATCATATATTTCCGCAGCAAAAAAAAACTCTTTGCATTTTTTAATATTTTATTCGGTTTAGCTTGGGTGTGGTACAAATATTATAGAATTTAAAGTTTTGCAAAAAAATTATCTACCTGCCGAATTATCCAAACATCTGATATAGATATCAGCTAACATTTCAACGTTTTCAAGAAATTACAAAATATACATGGTATTCCAAAAACAAGTGACACTATTTTTATTTTTCCAATAACTGTTTTTATTTGTTATTATTGTTTTTCCACATTTTCAGGAATTTCGTAGGTTCTCAGGGAAGAAAGTCAAAATGAATAAGGTTTAATAATTGTGTTTTTATGGAGGGTACTTTAAAAGAAGTTGTTTTAAGGAGTCGCAAAAAATCAATTTTCCTTTTTTACGAAGCACACACATCATATATTTCCGCAGCAAAAAAAAACTCTTTGCATTTTTTAATATTTTATTCGGTTTAGCTTGGGTGTGGTACAAATATTATAGAATTTAAAGTTTTGCAAAAAAATTATCTACCTGCCGAATTATCCAAACATCTGATATAGATATCAGCTAACATTTCAACGTTTTCAAGAAATTACAAAATATACATGGTATTCCAAAAACAAGTGACACTATTTTTATTTTTCCAATAACTGTTTTTATTTGTTATTATTGTTTTTCCACATTTTCAGGAATTTCATAGGTTCTCAGGGAAGAAAGTCAAAATGAATAAGGTTTACCTAATAATTGTGTTTTTATGGAGGGTAGGTACTTTAAAAGAAGTTGTTTTAAGGAGTCGCAAAACATCAATTTTCCTTTTTTACGAAGCACCCACATCATATATTTCCGCAGCAAAAAAAAACTCTTGGCATTTTTTAATATTTTATTCGGTTTAGCTTGGGTGTGGTACAAATATTATAGAATTTAAAGTTTTGCAAAAAAATTACCTAACCGCCGAATTATCCCAACATCTGATATAGATACCAGCTAACATTTCAACGTTTTCAAGAAATTACAAAACATCATGGTAATCCAAAAACAAATGACACTATTTTTATTTTTCCAATAACTGTTTTTATTTGTTATTATTGTTTTTCCACATTTTAAATAAATATTAGTGCTTTAATATATAGGGTGTTATGAAATTAACAGCATATATTGAAATAAGTAGTACTACAGTAGTAGTCTACAGACATACCCAATATTTTTTTTCTTAAATCGAACATTTTAAAAATTTTCAAATCTACCCTAAAACCCGTCCATATTCGCCGCACCTGGCTGAGCATACACACGGCGCTTGGCGAAAAATTGAGCGCGAAAAACTAAAAACAATTGAATTTGTTGAAACGTTGCCAGACATATAAATGTTTAAGCAGAATTTATTTTCTGTTTTTAAACGTAATTAAAGACAAAGTTAAAAAAATTAAACCGTTTCCTAAGAAAAAACAAAAAAAAAATATTAAAAGGGCCACTGCGAAATCAATCCTTTTTGTCAGTTAACTAATATTTATGACCCCCTATATTACGTTATTAATGAGATAAGCATTATTTCACTAGCTTAAACTTTCTGCTAAGAAAAAGTTAAAGATCAAAACGAAAGGCATTAACTGAGCACAACTACATAGTATATCAAAAGTATAACCAAAATTCTTTCAATACAGCATTTGACAAAAAAAAAACACATTATTCTGTTTCAAGTAGCACGTTCTGAAAGTTGTTATTCATCTTTTTATTAAGAAAATTATCGTAACTCACCGATTTTTTTGAAAAGATCCCCTAAACGAGTTTTTCTAAAGTCGAGATGCACCCGCAAACGTTACCATAACACCACAGGCAATATAATAGTTATATTGCCTGTGATAATACGTACCTAAATATGATTAGTTTTCGGTTTTCAAGTCTATTAGGCTGACTTAAGAAACACTATAATCAAAGCACAAACTAGATAAAACTGAACAAAAATATTAGTTAACAACGAATCGACAAAGACCATTTTCTAGGTAGTGAAAAGAAATTACATTATTATTTAAAAGTAACCTCTAAAGAAAAAATATTGATAACATTCATTGTATGATTTTTATCTCGATTTGTATGCTGTTGTTGAAGGTTAAGTGAACTGTAAAAACTTAAATATTATGGCGCACGGGGCTTGATGAGATGATATTCAGAATGCTTCTTTTTCCATCTCTCTTTGTCACTTCCTGTCCTAGTGTCTTGAGGAATTAGCTGGCGCTGATTTGGCGCAAAAATTTAAAATATAATAAGTGTTTATATTGTTGCCTATGTAGTAGAGTACTTTGAAATAAACAAAAACCATACATTTCATAAATTGGCGGATGCGCCAGAAAATTACTCGTGTGCAACTATTATTACCATTTGTAGTTTTTTTTTTTTGGTTTCCTATCTCTTGGTACGTTGATTTTACAAAAGCATTAGTTTTCGGTTTTAATAGGGCGGGTAGTGAAAGTGATAAAAAAGCGTGGAATATTTGTGTTTAACTTTTGTTAATTTTAATTATTAGTTGAGGGGTCTTTTTTGTCATTAATGTTGTTACTGCTAAAAATTTTAACCTAAAATATTTTCAAAAGAAGTGTATTTTAAAGAATATTTAGTACAAGTCAGAGCCTCGTTGTGCGTCGTTTGGAAGCTCGTGGTAGTAAAAAACTTTGTCATTTGTCACGCTTTTCGTTTTTAAAGATATTTTATGGAGTTTTTGATTTTTTTTTTGTTGGAAATGAGTGCGCTAGGCAAGTGTAAATACAATGATGGATTTGAAACAACTTTTTCTTGTATCATAAAATCTTATTGAGTATTTTTACTTTACCGGGTACTTACATAGACCGTTAAGGACTCTGGCGAAATTTAAAATTATTGGACAGATGAAAAAAGTCGAATGACTGTTTCAACACTGGAAGAGGTTATGAAGGTAAAGTTTATAATTAATTTAAGTTGTGAGGAATTTCGCTTAAAAATTAAGGACGATGTAAATAAACCTGTTAATAAACGCCAAATCTTCTGTTATATAGGTATGATTAAAAATAGGCAAATAAAAAAAAATAGCATGCTTATGTGTTCGAATTTTTTTTGTTTTTTTGAACTAAAATTCTTGTATAGGTACTCTTTTTCCTCCAAAAACTTCGGGTCGGTATTGAACAAAATTTTACTCTTGAGTTTAACAGCTGTTCTCTGGATTTTTTGTGTTGTAGTATTTAACTTTTTGAAATTAAATGTTTCAAAAGAGTTAGTATGATTTCTTACTTTAAAGATAACAAACATATTATTTTTTCAAACCTGTTACATAGGAATATTCTAGAGAGACTTGGCAACGTCACAGCGAATACTGACGTCAAAAGAAAAGCTTTTTTTCTGTAACTGACATTTCTCGCTGTTATCAGCGGTGCGCATATACTAAAACAGTTTTTTAAAGGACAGTATATCTACCTTTTTTTATCATAAAGCGCCATTTATGAATATTTTTATTCAGTCTGAATTCATACCAGCATTTACCGGTTTCAATATATGTAGTGAATTTCATAAGACCCTGTATTTATGCAGTTATGCTTACGAATTTTTTAGAATTAACATTTTTATCTTTATTAATTTGTCATTTTTATTTCTATTTATTAAACATTTTCTCTGTTCATGGCCTCTTTAAAGGTAGATCTTTGTACATTATTTTTAGTTTTCAATCGACCGAATCGAACTACAATAATTATTGTTGAAATACCATAATATTACAATAAATGTAATTCTGGGGTATATACCAGGTATATATCGGGTATATACCTCGGGTGTTTACCCAAATTGCAATATACCCGCTATTTAACCATCACTGCACATACGCTTCATTTAAATCTTGATAGGTAATAATCCTAGCCTGTAAAGATTAGACGAATTAAATGTAATGAAAATTTATTTGCTAGTAATAGGTATAATAAAATTTAATTCAGAAATAACTTCCATATTTTAGCTTCTTGTGGGTCGCAGAACATCCACTGCTTCGATCTGACGTTGTATCAGAGCTGCAGAACCATTTCAGGTGTAACAACTTTGTTTGGACCCGTAGTAAATTGCTGCGAAGGTACTGTTTGTAACGAAAACTCAGGAGATTTCATGTAAGTACGGCAGTAACCTTATGAATGACATTACGAGGCTTTAATATTTGGAAATAAGTGTTAATTATTAATAATTATTAGTAAAAAAGGTGCACCTGGGGCCACTCCTTCAAGTTATGGTAAATTGCAATCTTTACTTTATACCTGAAGAATGTGAGCCTCTGATTGATCAGTCTTGAGTTAAACTGAAAATTGAAGTTTAAACTATACCTGTGAAAATCAGCCTCGTAATTACAAACAGCAGAGCTTTCTTTAATTTACCTTAATTTCAAGAAATATTACTTCTAAGTGAGAAACCCATGTCGTTGATCATATTTCCTTCTAATAAAAGAAGGGTGTTATAAAACTTTTAGTTCTTTATTGCAATGCACTGTATATCCTAAAATAACGAAATCTTGTTTGTGATATAATTCATAGATTTCCTTTATTTTCCTTAGTTTATTTCCTCCTAATAAGAGAACAGTGTAGGTAAACTGGTCAACAAAAAAATCGGCAAAAGCGATTTTTACTCGACTTTTCAGACTGTTACAACTTTTTAAAAACTGTGTCATCATGAGGTAAAGTTCCCCTGCAGGATGCCGTTTAGTTCGTTTATAGACTGACTGTAGTCTCTGTTTAAATTTGTAAAAAAGTAAATAAAATATTAAAATAAGTTCAAAAAAAGCTGAAGTTAGAATGGTTAATACCTCATTCTGATGTTTTATTTCAAAGTGATACTGAGTAAAGAACGGAATTTTGTTTTCCCATTAGCAAATAACTTTCAATAAACATCTAGACCAAGAGTCGGCAACTAAAGTCAATTTATTTCGACGATAAACCGAATATAAACAGATGCACGCTGCCTACAAGTGATCGGTTCAAACGGTGAAATTGAACAGCGCCGCATTGAGAATGAGAAGGAAAACTTTAAACTGCAAAACTGTTTACAATTAAATAAAAACTAAAATAATTGCCAGCCTTGATAACCGAACAAACAAAACAGCGATTAAAAATCAACGCAAAAAATTAAAACTACAAAACAAGTCAATACTCGAAAGAAAGTCGAATAGCCTTTTTCACTAGACAGCCTAATTACAATCCTGCGAAATACCGCCGATATCTGTCTGGCACGCCTCTTTCAATTTAATGTCCGGTCGGCCAATACGAATAGGAAGCTGGTGGAGGCTCGACGAGATCGTCTGACGATGGCGTGTAAGGTTAATATTTACACCGGTCTATCTTCGAAATGTCTATACTTTAGGTTCGTGTAGGGTCCGGATACTTTGAAAAATTGTATCGAGGTCCGGAGAAAACATAAAGAAAAACTTTAAATGGACCGCAGGTAAATGTTATTTCTCAAAAAGGAAAGTAGGTCATACAAACTCATATTATTTGTTTAAAACTTTTATTTTTACTCCTAAAAATAATATAAGATGGATAGGTATTTGTTCTCAAATTAATTAAGATTTTTTGGCTGTCCAGTTTTCTACATTCCGGGGTCCTTATACGGACCGCGGTCCGCCAGTTGCCGACCCCTGACCTAGACCCATAGTCGTCCCACGTAGTGGAAAAGTTAGTTGTTATTGTTACATTGTAGAAAAAAGTATTTTGCGGTTATTTGCATACATAGGGCAGTTCTATCCCCTACATACCCTCGGGGCATACTATACCAGCTATGTTTTGTGTGGAGATCTTTGTAGTGATATAAAAAAAATTCTCAAATTTTATTTTTTTTAGTTTTATACAATATCGGCACAACTTAATTTTTATGTTCTGAGAATGTTGATCTAATACACACACCTTAACAGGTGTACATAAATTATCAACAGTTGCATGTTGACAGAATATATGAAAATATATCCTCAGTCCTCTGCGAAAATGTCCTTGTCGAGGTTATCCCCATTCGGCTAGAATGTTTGCACGTAGATTAAATAATTTATCATTAACTAGGTATAAGTAAAGGTACGCCATTATGGTATTTGAAATGAAAATATACTTAACACAGCACAAGCAGAGTTCTCTGCAAATTAGGTCACTATACCTATTGGTCGTCTCTTAATTACATAGTACCTACTTCTGGGACCAAAGGGCTGATCCGATACAATATCTAAGGAAAAAAGAGGTGTGTTTTGCACAGGTACAAGGTTGCCTACAAATTGTGGCATGAGGGTCAATAAATAATAAATGCCTAAATGACATTCCCATACAAATTATTCTTTCTTACTCTGAAGTGGAGTTTATTGCTTGTAAATTTACTTAGTTTTTGAGATATAAAATAGAGATAGCACTTATTTTTCTGTTCAGTTTCAGTGTAAATAAGTTAGTGGTGTGCTGAAATTATTTTGTTTAATATTATCTGTGACCACTTACAATAGCAGCAATGAATACAAGTAAAAAAACTTAAGTTGGAGTGGCTGCTTCCATATTCCACTATCTTATCTGAACAGGAACAAGATGTTTGGTGTACAGTGTGTAACTCTGAATTTATTTGTACATAGTGAAATCACATCGAGCGACATGTCAAAGGTCCGAAGCATTTAGAGAATATGCAATCTCATCCGGGGCCATCTGCATCTAGAGAACCCGAACGCAGAGTTTTGCATGGATTTGTGTGAAGCCTTTGTTGCAGCTGACGTTCCTCTCCATAAAATAAATAATCCATCTGAAATTTTTACAAAAATACTGCCACCGCAGAGTACCAGACGAATCTACTCTTCGTAAAATATATGTGGATAAGGTATACTCAAAACCTATTGACAAAATACATCACAATATTGAAGGAAAAAGTTATGGTTTAGCATCAATGAAACCACCGACATCAAAGGCCGACAAGTAGCTAATATTTTGGGCCTTTAAATCATATAGAAGAGGAAAGCTCATATGTAGTCAACAGCAAATTTAAGACTAAAACCAATAGTGAGACAATAACTCAAGCTGCAGTAGAAAGTATGAGGTCGCTCGTTCCAGATACGAATATTATTGAAAACGTTGTTTTGCTGCTTTCAGATAGTGGGGCATATATGCTAAAAGTACGAAGACAGTTAAAAGAACATTTTCCTTTGACAGTTAAAGAAATGTGTCCTAATGTCCCATTGCCCCAACAACCTGTTATTACAAGGTGGGGAACATGGGTATCAGCCGTTATACATTACCATACAAATTACGACTTACTTAGTTAAAAATGCTATTGACAGTCTAAAAGATGATGCTTTGAGTGTAACAAGAAGTGAAGAAGTTATAAGTGCACTGACGCATAAAAATGATTTAAAGTTCATCTCTGAAAATTTTGGATATCTTCCAGGTGTACGTGAACAGTTGGAGACACAAAACCTTCCACTTTTGACTTCTTTTAATTCATTTCAGACAACCATAGACAAGCTCAAAGCATGTCCTACCAAAATTGGCGAAAAATTAAAAGTGTATATACCAAAAATCTTAGAAAGAAATCCAGGATTTTTAGAAATAACAAATATTTTTGAAACATTGAAAACTAAAAATACTAACTTGTATAATCATTTTCGTTTCGCTCCTGTTACAAGTTGTGATGTCGAAAGAAGCTTTTCTAGACTTAGAGATATTCTTAATTATAAACGAACGCGTTTTACTGAAGCGAACTTTGAAACAATGTTAGTTGTATCATGTAATGCCAATAAATTGTAATAGATCTAGATCTAGATTTGTTTTCATTTTACATTTACACTCCGAACCCTCCTAGAAATTAGTTGCCGATTCTTGGTCTAGATGTTTACTTAAAGTTATTTGCTAATGGAAAAAACAAAATGCAGTTCTTTACTCAGTATCACTTTGAAATAAAACATCAGAATGAGGTATTAACCATTCTAACGTAAACTTTTTTTGCACTCATTTTAATACCTTTTTACAAATTTAAACAGACACTACAGTCAGTCTATAAACGAACTAAACGGCATCCTGCAGGGGAACTTTACCTCACGACACACCAAACGAATTTAACATTTGTGTAATACTTTTAAACCAGCTACGAGCTTTTCTCAGTATTTGCGCCGTTACATCAAATACCGCCGATGACGCGGCTTGCATTGATGTACTTTGACGACAAACGTTAAATTCCTTTTCCAATTTTTATTACGTATTTACTGTGTACTATTTTATTCTTTAACCTATTATTACCTGCATTTTTGTAAATTTACTAATATTTTTGTGTCAAGTGATCCAAGTTTAATGTAAAGGCTTGGCTAAAAAGTTGTAAGGCCATTAAAATGATTTACTTTAAAAGTAGAGTTTTTTTATCATTACAAACGCCGCAACCATAATCAATTTTCTCCGATATAATAATAAATGGTCATTTACCTGCTACCCGTGACGTTTATGGGTTCACATATTTACTAAAATGTATTTGCTTTTGGAAAAACATTGTCAAATAATTAATTATGCAGTGTTTGCACATATAAAGATATTTTTCCAAAAATATACGTTTTCCCTGTGTAACGCAACTGATCCGGGTTGTCTTGAAATTCGAGCTTGGACAGTTTTCGCACTGCACTTGCAAAGTGAGTTAGTTGCACCAAAGCATTGTATTTATGTAGGCAATTATTCTTAATTGCGGCAAATATGAACTCCAGTAACAGTACAATTACATAAATTAAATGTTTCTAAATATATGTATATGAAGTTTAAGTCAATTTTTGGTTTATTAAACTAATAGAATAGGAATATAAAAAATAATAGTTTACACTTTTATTGGTGCAAGAAACGTGATCCTAGAATAAAAGCTATCCTAGAATAAAAATACTAAAAATAAATACGAAATGGCAAGGCAACTGATGCTGTTATTTTTATTGTTGGTATTTCACACGATTAAGTGAGTGGAAAAAACCAAAATCCTATCCTTAGTTATGGTTAACAGAATTGTTGTGTATGAAGCAGATTCCTAGTCCACCAAGGCGACTTCCAGTTTGTGTCGGTTTGAAAAACTGGTGGCACCTAATTGAACCCCTCCGAACTTGAGCTAAGACTAATTTGCACGCGCTCAGCAGTAAATTGCTTCACCCAAAACAACCTAGTTCTCTTAGTCTTTATTTACTAATTTAATGTTCTTTTCTTCTACTGGATTTCCTAAGCGGTAGGTACATAGTCAAAGATACTCATCATAGTATCTTTGACATTTATTTCACTTTATACTTTTTTAAACAAATTGTGTCGCAGAAACATTTATATGCAAGTCTAACATTTTTAAAATCAATAATAGACCATTCTGTCTACTAACAGGTATTATTCATTTAGCACCTTGTCGGCAGTTGACGACAGGAAATAATTTTAATTGCTCAACCAGATGCTCCATTGTTATTTCATTGAACTCTTCCGTGAAATGGCTGTGTCTGTCCTAATTTCAAATAATTTTGTAGTTTTAGGTATCCAAAAATTTAACATCAACCATTAGTTAATTAAAATCTCTAGCCCAACAGAATTATAACGTAATTAGTATGCCAGAAAAATTAATGATTTAATTTCATCTCTTCTTGCTTCATCGTATTCACTCGACAATCAACACTAAAATTATTCCCATATTATTTGTATAAGTCCATCAAACGTAGGACATCGGTCGGAAATTATACAGTTAAATTGTTTTATTCGGGGTTTTAGGTAAAAAAATGTATATTTTTAATTTTTGTTTTATTTTTAGCTGTGTACCTCCTAATGCGACAACTTCCTCAAACGGTAAGTTACTAATAACTTGAATTAATACCTGTAATATACTATGCACTTTAAAAAACCCTTATCGTGATAAAATTTTAATTTAATTAAATGTTTATTAAAACCTACCCAAATCCTCGGTGCCCACGTTGAATAGCAAATATTTTTTATTTAATATTATTTTCAAAATATTTTCAAGATTTCTTCCACAACTACTGTTTTAAAATATTTTCCCAAATGGTACAATTATACTTAGTTTTTGTGTATATGTTAGACTCATATGCCGAATTTGCCCATTCGCCGAAATAGATTCTTAGTTCACGATATGAGCAAACAGGCGCGGCTCGTCCATAAGGTCATTTGGTCAATGACCCACCTAAATTTATTTTCAATGATCTACCTAATAATTTATTTTTTTAAAACTAAAAAATAGTGTTTTGTTCCAAAAAGTGAAAGTTCCATGCGAAAACACCCCAAAAATGAATCAAGCCAAGCTTTGCTCCGGACTCGCCGTATTTTAAATTGACCTCATAGGTGTATGTATATGGACATATATGGACTATATAAAATTCATTAAAGCTAAGGGAGAAACAAACATATCCGCTTTAGGAAGTTAAACAGAGACAAAACTTGTCGTCGGCCCACCCATAATAATGCCTTCGGGCGCGCGTGGCTGTCAACGCCGCCGCGCCAGTTGTCGCAAATTCTGGCTCACCAATTTAAATCTGACCTATTTATTATAAGAACAATATTCGCGATTCGCGATACATTTAATATAAGCTTACCTAATTTTATTTTAAGATATTTAGGTAATTACTTTGCTGATTATAAGAAAGACTTTCCTGACAACATTTTAAAATAAGTTAAAAATAATTATGAGATGATAAACGGCCTAAATCAGAATTGCAAGTTTTATTTAGTCGTGAAGATTTTTATAATAGTGCGGGTACTGTTGCCATTTTACAGCTGTTCTTAGAAATGAACCTCACTGAAACGTTTGCGGAAAGCGTAAAATTATTAGAGATTTTATGTACTATTCCAATGACGGATGTGGAAAGTGCTTTTCGACACTAAAAAGGATAAGTCTTTCTTAAGAACTACAATGGGGGAGTCAAGGTTAAGCGCTTTAACTATGTTAAAATTGAAAAACCTTTTATTAGAAGTATTTATAATTTTAATGAGCTAGTGATTGAACATTTCTCCCAACCGAAGGATAGAAGGATCGATTTGATATACAAACATATTTAACTACATAAAAGTGAGTGAATTACAAAAAATAATATTAAAAAGTTTGGACGTAATTTAAATAAAGTCACAGCAAAAATGCAATTTTAATATGTTATGTTCTTTGCGGTGGTATTTGTAGGTAAATAATTTGTTGGCAGAACTAGGCACATTATTAAAAAAACGTTCATTAATTAAAAAAGTGTATTTTACTTGTTACGTTGATATCACTAGTTGCTTTTTGACCCGCCTGTAAAAAAACTCACGGGCCGCGCCTGCGAGGAAAGGCAAACATATTATGCCGAAAATATGTCCTATTTCAAAATCTGTTTAAGCTGTTTTAGACACTTCGCGAACTAAGCAATCCGTAGTTGCTGAAATGCCGGATATGAATATATTTTGGCAAATATTCATTATTAGTTTTACATTTCGCCGACTGTGCATTTTAGAAATGCACAATTCCCGTTATCGCGTTATGCTACATCATCTACGTTTGTCGTCTTTTAGAAATATTATGGCTATGGTCATTTCTGAAAAAGATGATTTTTATAGACTAGGTACAGCTATGACAGCTAATGGTGTTTTGGAGAAAATGTGTACCAGAAATGAGTTGCAGGTTTCAGGTAAGCAATATTTTGGTTTTTGTTTAATGTTCTGATGTATAAGCGAAATTATTTCTTACAGTTGTCCCAAAGTGGATGTCTAACTGCGGAATGTCAACGACATCTTCAATGAGACAGATTGCTGCTAAGGAAACTAGGTCCAAGCAAGGGTTTATAAAATGTGTGCTAGAAACAATGTCAAGATAAAAAATGCAAATGTGTTTCAGACTGTCAAAATATGTAACGGCAAGTGTCATATTAGTTCCTCCTGTTACCATAAATAGATAATATTAAAACTTTCATTTGAGTTATATCCTGTTTCTGAGAAAAAAAAATTCCTGACCAATAGTATTTTTGTAATTTCATTCGAGGTCTGAGCATTTCTAGAATACACAATCGGCAAAACGTTAAATCGGAATGATCATTTGCCGAAATATCTTTAGGTTTGGCATTTGAGCAAAAGCGAAATTGATCTGTTGGTAGATTGCGTAATTAACTTTACACAAATGTTCAAATAGCACATATTTTCGGCAACCGATTATTTGACTTTGCGCATATCGCGAACTGAGTATTTATTTCGGCGATTTTGCGAATTCGGCACATGAGTCTATACACAAAACTAAGCAGTTATGACGCAAAATACAAGAAATTTTAAAAGCTTCAAAACTTTCAATACGTGTTCAATAGTACAAAAATTGCAAAATAAATCTATTCTAAACTTGAGCTTTTTTAATGAACAAAAAATACAGATTTGCCCTGGTTATAAAAGCTTCCTGGGATACACTCTATGGATATGCTACCTAGAATTTTGTCCGATGATGTAAGAAACTTTACCATTTCATAAATATAAATGTTGTTATAGTATCTCCTGAAATACACAATAGAATATTGTCATTTAACAAAGACAAATAGAGATATTTTTCTGTACAACAGACATGCAGTAATAGTTAAAGGTGTCCAGATCAGTGGTAGTCGACTTATTTTTTAAAAATTCAGCAAATAATGAGATAGAAGATGATAATATTGGGATCATGACGTTAGATATGAAACACAATGTCACTTAAAAGTCTGCCTCGTCGCAAGACCAGCTCTTCTGTAGATAATCGGTTTAGAAAATCTGTTTGATCTCAATAAAAAAGTATGTAAAAATAAAAACATTTTTAAATTTACTTGTAAAAGTTGTTCAAACAACAAATCAGTGACCTCACTCTATATTTCTGCTAGTAGGCATTACAAATAAAAATTAGATTGCAATGTTTTTTCTTTGTCACCTTTTCCTACAAGTAAATAATGCATTGATTAATATTCATCCTGCCAGAAATCGATAAATTCGTTATGGTGCTTTGACATTTTAACACACGTAAAGTTATAGAAGTAGGAGTTCTACTTTCGTAAGGCGTATATATGGCTTAAGGGTTGTCACTCATTTATCAACTCCGTAACACCTCCGCATCGCCTCGGCACGCGCAGTTATGATTGTTCCTATGGAGCTTCTAACAAGTGCGCTCACCTACGAGCAACGGGTTGTCAATGGACTGCCTCATCCGATGTACCGGGTATCCAGTTTTCGACACTTTTGCAGAGTATCTCTGTTATCTTTAAAGATAGAGACCTACAGTTTTCGCAATACTGTGCTGTGCTACTTATTCGTGAAGCATATCGTCGCTGATCTTACCAAGGGGCGAAATCGCCAATTTGATAATTTTACAGGAGAGCATTTTAAAGAAAATAGGTCCCATTTGGCACACGCTCCTTCTTTAAGTAGTTTATTAATTATTTTACTATATATGGTGTAAGGTAGGTCAAGATACATGCTTACAAAAGACATGTATAGAATTTGAAAATTCATGAGCTATCACCCCTAAATAGGCACTAAATGGAGGTTCGCCCATTAGTCAGATTGTGTTGAATAATATATGGGATATTCGCCTGCTTTTGTCTATTAACTCTTGAATTAAACAAAAAGTGTAAGTGGCATTTTAGGCACTTTATTTGTAATAAAAGGTGGAGAAATAAAAACTTATGGTCAAACACAATCAAAAGTATATTTTTAGTAATATTTATTTAAACAAACATAAAACAGAAACTCGTTTTGCTCAAAAATTCCGAAAAAAAAAAATTGTTAATGCTAAATTATAACACAAGTAGTAACACAATAGTAATAAGCAGGCGCGGCCCGTGAAAAGTTGTATATCTCTGTTGCTACTTATGGGACCCATGCCAAGTTCAGGTTCTTTAATAGTGGGCCTACCAGAAATGTTTTGGTAAAGAAAATATATTTTGTAATTTGCGAAAAAGTTTAATTTTTGAATTGACCCATCTGGAAAAAAAATTAACATGCTTAGGTATTTTATTTATTATTCTTCCTAAACAAATTTTACATGATTTTGCCGACAGTTTTTAAACTGTAAGATAAAAAAATGTGTTAGTAGAAAGTTATAGTCATTTGAACTTTTTGTAAACCTAAAACATAATTTTTAGAAAAACTCAAGTGTCTGTAACTTTGTACTAACACATTTTTTTCTCTTAAAAGTTAAGAATTATCGACAAAATGATGTAAAGTTTGTTTAGAAAAAATAATAAAAACTTGATCGTGTTAATTTTTTTCCCAGGTGGGTCAATTCAAAAATTCACCTTTTTTTTCGCAAACTACAAAATATTTTTTTTCTTTACCAAAACATTCCACACTATTAAAATACCTGAACTTGGCATGGGTCCCATAAGTAGCAATAGAGATATACAACTTTAAAATTTCAGGCCGCACCATAAGTATTAAATAATTATAAACTAAAAAAGCTATAAAGTTTTTAATAACGGAAACAACAACTATAGGTAGTTTTAGTGATATTAAAAAAATAGAGAACAAAAACTTCTATAAACTAAAGAAAAAACATATTTTTTAATCTTGTGCAAGCACACAAATAGTAGCTACTAAAAAGTTGCCAGCAAAAAGGTAAAAATTCATTTATTTTATTAGTTATTATAGTAATTTTCGAAGCCTATGTATATTAAAAGCCTTTAGCTGTTAGGCGTAACAGTCAAAATTGCTCTTGTGGGATCTAAGAATTAGGCGAAACTCCATTTTGTGGATATTCGCCCCTTCGTCTGATCCTAATAATGTATTTAGTGTCGCTTATGCCCATAGACGATTTGTTGTATACCGAAAACTGCTAGAGTTGGACGTTCGCCAGTTTGTCAGATAATAGATACCTTTGAATCTAATCACTTCATGCACCTAGCTCAAAATCGAAGAAAGTGTCGCTTTCGCCCCTTGTTAAGATCAGCGACGATATGATGCTACAAATATAATTTTTGTAGCCCCCTTCGTTTCGGAGATACTGGGCGATTTTGAAAATGTGTCATTATCAATCACCCCTCGTATCTCAGTTGCCGTTTAACTTATCGGTAAGGTAAAAACTGATTCTTACATATAGTTTTATGCGTACAATCCAGTGGCGTAGTCAATTTTTTTTCTAGAAAGAACCATTTTGAAGATAAAAAACAAATATTTAAATATTTATATTTTCGTTTCATTCGATTGCTTTTTTCATAGCCTTTTCAAAAATATATAATTGTTGGTATATATCTTTTGGAATAACTTCCGAATTTTACAACGAAAAATAAAGGGTATATACTTCATAGTAGGCCTTGATATAATGATTTGAAACAAATAATGAATAACATTTACCTATCATTGAAGTTTATTTTTAAAATTTGAAATCCCAATAATCAATATCATAACCGAATCAAACTTTGACTAAAAAAATTCACTGTTCCAAACAAATTTAGGTAAAACAGTGAACAAGATGTTTTTTTAGTAAATTTAAAATATAAATGTAAAAAATCTTTGTTTATATTTTATAAATCACAAATGTGTATATATACAGGGTGACGCGGATCTAAATGTACATACGATACCATAAGATAGAGACCACCTTGGGGGTTCTAAATCACCCGCATTTAGTAGTCCAATCTCTAACCTTTACCGAGATACAGGGTGTTTTATAAGTTTTGCCTAAAATTTATTTTTGTAATATTTCTGTAAGTACTTGAAATAAAAAATTCATAATGGGTAAGAATATTTTGTACAATTTGTGGGTTTAAAATGCCATACGCAAAAGTTCTAAAATCAAGGTCCGTACTTAAAATAAAATAAGTTTTTATTTTTCTTTTTAATTCAACACCCTGTATATCGGATTTTTGAAACTCTAATTTCTACTCCAAGCAAGCATAAACATGTGATTTTATTGGCATGGTTTTCAAAGTTGTCGCACTTACCACGAAGTCATAAAAAATAGGCGTTTTTAAGAAATCAATGAGAAAGTACATTTCAAATAAACAAAATCTGCTAAAAAATAGTTGGTAGCCCGATAAAAGTGTCCATATTGACTAGAAATATTATGCACTACTTGTCGGATTAAAATGATATACGAAAGTGATAGAATCCAGGTCCTCACTTAAATAATAGGCCCATTTGTAATTTTCGAAATTTGACACCCGGTACATCAAATTTTGAAAAAAAAATGCATTTGGAACGAGCATAAAATCTGAAATTATTGACATGATATTCGAAGTTGCCACACTTATTACTTTATCGTAGGAAATAGGACTTTTACAAATCTACATTTAGGTAAATTGTTTTATTAACAGTATTAATGGTTAAAAGCAATAAAGATTGAATTCAAAAAATTGGGAATAAATATTAATACCTAGAACAACTTAAAATAAACCTAAATCAACAACAATTAATTAAAATAACACAAAGATAATCATACATACTACAAGGCATACTGTTCCTCAAAAACACATAATTTAACAATAAAATAAATAGAAGATTTTCAAAATGACCGCCATTGACTTCTTCACACTTCTAGGTATTAATATTTATTCTCAATTTTTTGAATTCAATCCTTATTGTTTTTAACCATTAATACTGTTAATAAAACAATATACCTAAATGTAGATTTGCAAAAGTCCTATTTTCTACGATAAAGTAATAAGTGTGGCAACTTTGAATATCATGTCAATAATTTCAGTTTTTATGCTCGTTCCAAATTTTTTTTTTTTCAAAATTTGATGTACAGGGTGTCAAATTTCGAAAATTACAAATGGGCCTATTATTTAAGTGAGGACCTGGATTCTATCACTTTTGTATGTCATTTTAATCCGACAAGTAGTGCATAATATTTCTAGTCAATATGGACACTTTTATCAGGCTACCAACTATTTTTTAGCAGATTTTGTTTATTTGAAATGTACTTTCTCATTGATTTCTTTAAAACGCCTATTTTTTATGACTTCGTGGTAAGTGCGGCAACTTTGAAAACCATGTCAAACCAATCATATGTTTATGCTTGTTTGGAGTAGAAATTAAAAGTTTATAAAATCCCATATACAGGGTGTTGAATTTTAAAAAAATTAAAAACTAATTTTATTTTAAGTACAGACCTGGATTTTAGAACTTTTGCATATGGCATTTTAAACCCACAAATTGTACAAAATATTCTTACCCATTACGAATTTTTTATTTCAAGTGCTTACAGAAATATTACAAAAATAAATTTTAGGCAAAACTTATAAAACACCCTATATCTCGGTAAAGGTTAGAGATTGGACTACTAAATGTGGGTGATTTAGAACCCCCAAGGTGGTCTCTATCTTATGGTATCGTATGTACATTTAGATCCGCGTCACCCTGTATATATATATATATATATATATATATATATATATATATATATATATATATATATATATATATATATATATATATATATATAGTTAAGTATGTTTGGAATTATCTGGAGAACTACTGTTTCGTCTTCCTCGGTGTCTAAGTTGTTAAAAGACACCACATCGACTCATCAGAGGCCTTACAGTAGCATGAGCATTTCTGCTCCCATATAATTCCACAGTTCTTGCCTATAAAAGACAACCTGAAAGTTTTGAAAGATAGAAGTTCTTGAGATTGCTCTCTGAGAAATGTCATAGGGATCCTTATCGGATCTCCCATGGTAGCTTGGATGTGGGAGTCTCGCGACCTCTCCACACTACCTGAGACATTCTCATTTATGAACATAGTTAAGTATGTTTGGAATTATCTGGAGAACTACTGTTTCGTCTTCCTCGGTGTCTAAGTTGTTAAAAGACACCACATCGACTCATCAGAGGCCTTACAGTAGCATGAGCATTTCTGCTCCCATATAATTCCACAGTTCTTGCCTATAAAAGACAACCTGAAAGTTTTGAAAGATAGAAGTTCTTGAGATTGCTCTCTGAGAAATGTCATAGGGATCCTTATCGGATCTCCCATGGTAGCTTGGATGTGGGAGTCTCGCGACCTCTCCACACTACCTGAGACATTCTCATTTATGAACATAGTTAAGTATGTTTGGAATTATCTGGAGAACTACTGTTTCGTCTTCCTCGGTGTCTAAGTTGTTAAAAGACACCACATCGACTCATCAGAGGCCTTACATATATATATATATATATATATATATATATATATATATATATATATATATATATATATATATATATATATATATACATATATTTCCTATTAGAAATATATATTGTTTAAGTAAGCCAAGGGAACACCATCTAACAATTCAGGTACAACATCTTGCAATATATCCAGGTAACGATTTTCTAAAAGGCTTCCCTCATAAATTCTATAATCTAGTTGCCTTCCCAAAATAAAACAAGCAACGCGGAAACGGAATCTTCTCTGCTGCTCCCGCTCAGAGAAATTAGTACTTGATACCAATGTCCGGTATGCGTATTGGCATTGTTTACCACAGTGCAGCGCATATACGGCGTTGGAACGCAGTAAAGAATGGCCAAAGGTTCGCCGCATGTATCCAGGCAAAGCTTACCGCGGTTCAGCACAAACTGAACGCGCGTTTTCAATTTTGTCGAATTTTAAGCCTAAACATTTTAGTTATTATTCGTCCAACCGATGTAATTTTTTGTGTGTGTATTTCAATTGACTGATTGTGCAATAATATAAACATATTTATTGAAAACGCGAAATGACTAAACAAGCCCATTGATAAAAATCAATTCGGAGCCGACCAGCTAAAATCGATCTGATCTGACGGCGGTTTGTGAAAAAAAGTGTCACGTGGCATTCAACTCTCGTCAGGCAAAGTGTATAGTTTGTATATCGAAGGTGTTATTTAATAATCTTGCATCTGTATTATAGATATGACACATACGTTAATGATGATACATCGAGATGGAAGCTATGACGTAACATTAAGCTCTCGATATAAAAACAATATTTGAGGGTGGCATATTTATATTTAAAATACAAACATAAAAACAGTATTCGAGGGTGACAAATTTATATTTAAAATACAAACAATATTTGAGGGTGACAAATTTAAATTTAAAAATCTTGTAAAAAATACTTTTTAAAAAAGCTTTTATTATTTAGATGTACTAAAACGAAAAAAATAAGTATAGTTTTTTCATTGTGGATCCTAAGAAAAGGAGTATCAAAGAATCAAAGTTATCACAACTTATCACTGAAACAGATATACTAATATATTATGTTAAATTTACTGTCTTAAAAGCTCGTCGCGCGGGAAAAGTTCATACAGGCATTAATTTTGTTTAGCAGAAATTGTAAATACCTAAGTATGCATTTTTTTCTTTTCTATTTACGCGACAAGCTTTTGAGACAATAAATTTAACATAATATATTATACCTGTTTCAGTGATAACATTGATACTACTTTTCTTAAGATCCACCCACGTTAACTACGTCCACTCAGAAATAGCATTCAGCATTACCACAATGAAAAAACTATACTTATTTTTTTCGCTTTAGTACATCTAAATAATAAAAGCTTTTTTTAAAAATTATTTTTTACAAGATTTTTAAATTTAAATTTGTCACCCTCAAATATTGTTTGTATTTTAAATATAAATTTGTCAGCCTCGAATACTGTTTTTATGTTTGTATTTTAAATATAAATATGCCACCCTCAAATATTGTTTTTATATCGAAAGCTTAATGTTACATCATAGCTTCCATCTCGATGTATCATCATTAACGTATGTGTCATATCTATAATACAGATGCAAGATTATTAAATAACACCTTGTTTAGTCATTTCGCGTTTTCAATAAATGTGTTTATATTATTGCACAATCAGTCAATTGAAATACACACACAAAAGATTACATCGGTTGGACGAATAATAACTAAAATGTTTTGGCTTAAAATTCGACAAAATTGAAAACGTTCAGTTTGTGCTGAACCGCGGTAAGCTTTGCCTGGATACATGCGGCGAACATTTGGCCATTTTTTACTGCGTTCCAACGCCGTATATGCGCTGCACTGTAGTAAACAATGCCAATACGCGTCCGGTATGGTGTCTATTGAAAATACCAGAGGTTGTGAAATACGCCATAACGAACCATATCACAAATCTTCCAAAATTCATATTGGCTTGAGTTTGCTGCAAAAACCAATTGCAAAAAATGAAACGATATTTAGCATTCCCAGGATGTAAATGCTGAACGACTTTGACTTTATATGGTCTAAATTTATATTTGTGTAATATAGTTTGTGCTCGAGCCTTCTTCACTCGAACTTCTTTCTCAATAGCACACGCGAAGTAGAAGGATTTGCTTTTTACACAGCCTAAAACGTTAACCCCGTCGATTTCTCGATTTTCCTTATTATAGGATTTTGGTCTTGGTTGCATAAACGCACCATAATTACCTAATTTTTTTTTAATTTTAGAAAATTTATCGTGAAAAGGTTGCCTTCTGTCTGGATATCTAGAATGAATATAAAAAAAAGCCAAAGATAAATTTATAATGGATATAAAATCTTACTACCTTAAAATACAGTTCGGCGGCATCATGCGAATTTTCATTTGATTCAATATAGCAAACTAACATATACTTTTTAAAGTTCTGATAAACTCTCACTTCAGCCATTTTTTAAACGAAAAACACAGTAATAAATAATAAGTAGGGGTTTTGAGAACAATAATTTTTTAAAATTATCTCTTACAAATTTTGGCAGGCCTTGCAGCCATGAAAGGATACTATTATATTCATTTGCTTCAAATCATTATCACGGCCTATTATGAAATATTATACCCTTTTTTTTAATTGAAAAATTCGAAAGATATTCCAAAAGATATATACCAATAATTATATTTTTGAAGAGCTTATGAAAAAGGCAATCGAATGAAAACAAAATATATAATAAAAAGCAACTTTTGCTATAATCTTCAAATTCCTTCCTTCTAAGAAAAAATTGACTACGCCACTGGGTTTTACACAAAAAGTTATATAATAATCAGTTTTTTTCTTACCGATAAGTTAAAAGGTAACCGAGATACGAAGGATGATTGAAAATGACACATTTTCAAAATCGCCCTGTTTCTCCGAAATGAAGGGTATCATACGTTTTGCGAAAATTATAGCTCTCTATCTCTAAAAATAATTGAGAGCAAATCTGCAAAAGGGCTGAAAATTGGACACCCTGTAGAGGTGTTACCGGAAATATAGAAGCGAGGCGATGCTGCGTTGATAAGTGAGCGACAACCAAAAAGTGTCAGTCTAGTTATTAAAAAAAGTTACACCAACTTTGTAGCCAAGGGACCATATTCCACTGTGTAAACAAGCAATCATATTACTCACAAAATAAGGGAATTTCGGCTTTTATTTTCTTAAGGTATTATATTGCAAGTAAAAATCTAAAATAATATTTACATACTTCTAGGACCTACGGGCACAACAACTAGTATAACTGCTTCCACTTTGACACCAACTTCTGAAAGTACAACAACTAGTGCACCAGTTTCAGTAACAACTAGTATTACAACAGGTTCTGGTCCATTTCCTTCTTCAACTACAGCCACACCAAGTTCTGCAGTAACAATATCAAACTCAACAGACATGATGACATTTTCAATCACTGATGTAACTTCATCTTTAACTACAGCTGCGAGTTCTGAAAATATATCAGTTACTATAACACCAGTTTCTGGTTTCACTTTATCTTCAACTATAGCTGAATCAAGTTCCGAAAATACAACAAATGACAGATCAACAGGTTCTGCTTTAACTTCACCTTCAACAACAGCTTCAAGTTCTGAAAATACAACAAATGATAGAACAACAGTTTCTGCTTTAATTTCATCCTCAACTCTAGCTGAATTGAGTTCTGAAAATACAATAACTGGTACAACAACACTTTCTGATTTAATTTTATCTTCAACTACAGCTGAATCGACTTCTGAGAATACAACACATGATATAACAACAGATTCGGCATTAAATTCATTCGCAACTACACCTGAAAGTTCTGAAAATACAACAATTAATATAACGCCAGTTTCTGGTTTTACTTTATCTTCAACTGCAGCTGAATTGAGTTCTGAAAATACAACAAATGATATAACAACATTTTCTGCTTTAATTTCATCTGCAACAACAGCTTCGAGTTTTGAAAATACCACAGTTATTATAACTCCTGTTTCTGGTCCAACTTTATCCTCAACTATAGCTGAATCAAGTTCTGAAAATACAACTAGTGTAACAACTGATTTCGCTTTAAGTTCATCTTCAAGTACAGCTGCAAGTTCTGAAAACACAACAATTAATGTAACACCAGTTTCTGGTTTCACTTTATCCTCAACTGCAGCTGAATCAAGTTCTGAAAATACAACAAATGATATAACATTTTCTGCTTGGATTTCATCTGCAACAACAATTGCAAGTTCTGAAAATACCACAGTTAATATAACACCAGTTTCTGGTTTAACTTTATCAACTACAGCTGAATCAAGTTCGGAAAATACAACTGGTATAATAACAGATTCTGCTTTAGCTTCATCTTCAACTACAGCTACGAGTTCTGAAAATAAATCACCAACTTCTAGTTTTACTTCATCTTCAACTATAGCTGAATCAAGTTCCGAAAATACAACAAATGACAGATCAACAACTTCTGCTTTAACTTCATCTTCAACAACAGCTTCAAGTTCTGAAAATACAACAAATGATAGGACAACAGTTTCTGCTTTAATTTCATCCTCAACCCTCGCTGAACTGAGTTCTGAAAATACAATAACTGGTACAACAAAAGTTTCTGATTTAATTTTATCTTCAACTACAGCTGAATCGAGTTCTGAGAATACAACAGATGGTACAACAACATATTCGGCATTAAATTCATTCGCAACTACACCTGAAAGTTTTGAAAATACGACAATTAAAATAACGCCAGTTTCTGGTTTCACTTTATCTTCAACTGCAGCTGAATTAAGTTCTGAAAATACAACAAATGATATAACATTTTCTGCTTTGATTTCATCCGCGACAACAGCTTCGAGTTTTGAAAATACCACATTTAATATAACACCAGTTTCTGGTCCAACTTTATCCTCAACTATAGCTGAATCAAGTTCTGAAAATACAACTGGTTTAACAACAGGTTTCGCTTTAAGTTCATCTTCAACTACAGCTGCAAGTTCTGAAAATACAACAACTAATGTGACACCAGTTTCTGGTTTCACTTTATCCTCAACTGCAGCTGAATCAAATTCTGAAAATACAACAAATGATATAACATTTTCTGCTTGGATTCCACCTGCAACAACAACTGCAAGTTCTGAAAATATCACAGTTAATATAACGCCAGTTTCTGGTTTAACTTTATCATCGGCTACAGCTGAATCAAGTTCGGAAAATACAACTGGTAGAACAACAGTTTCTGCTTTAACTTCATCTTTAACTACAGCTGCGAGTTCTGAAAATGTAACACCAGTTTCTAGTTTCACTCTATCTTCAACTACAGCTGAGTCAAGTTCTGAAAATATAACAAATGATATAACATTTTCTGCTTTAATTTCATCTGCAACAACAGCTGCGAGTTCTGAAAATATCACAGTTAATATAACACCAGTTTCTGGTTTAACTGTATCTTTAACTACAGCTGAATCAAGTTCTGAAAATACAACTGGTTTAACAACAGTTTCCACTTTAACTTCATCTTCTACTATAGCTGAATCGAGTTCTGAAAATTTAACAATTAGTACAACAGTTTCTACTTTAACTACAAACAAGGATTCAATTACATCTTCAACTACAATTCCATCAAGCTCTGGAAACACGACAACTACTGTAACATTTGGTACTGCTTCAACCACACCTTCAAACACAGTTGCACCAAGTTCTGAAAGTACAACTCTTGTAACAACAAACACTGACTTAGTTGCATCTTCAAATACAGCTGCACCAAGTTCTGAAGGTATAATAAATAATTTAACAATGGGTACTGCTTTAACTACATCTGTATATACATTTCCACCACATTCTAAAAGTACGATCACTAATACATTAACTGCTACCAAAGAAAATAATAGCTACGCATAGCTATTATTTTCTTTGCTGCTACTAATACTACTTTAGATGCTTTGTCGTCTACTGTTGCACACATTTCTCATGGTACAACTAATACAACAAAGGGACTGCACTAACTACAAAAACTAATATAACATCTAATACTGCTTCAAAACTATAGTTTTAAGCAAGTGTTAATGTAAATAAATCTGTTTTAGAATAAATTGGTATGTGAAGGCATAAAATTCGAAGTAAATTTAATATTCTAGTACACGCACTTTCCTAGGATCATTAAACATTGTTTATAATAAAAATGCAGTTGCGAAAGGTGAGTTGTGATTGTGATGTATAATTTGGACTAGGATACCCGTGAAATACTTGAGTAAACCTTAGCAAACCAGTTTTCGTTTACTGATTTTTTATTTTAGATATTCTTTTTTATACTTTATATCGTCTCTTATTTTTATTGGAAATGTCTAGCTGGAATAACTATGTCATATTTTAGTACCTACCTCACCTAACAATTTGGATAATCTATTAAAAATGTTACTACGCATGCAAAGAATGGATACGTGCTTATAAATCCCATTTTTTTAAAGTTCAGACCCAGCCATTTGTATATTTTACTCCAAAAATGATGCATCCAACATTTTTAGAGAAATTTTCAGCCGCTCCTTCTTATCCCCCCCCCCCCCCCTCCGGCATTATTTTTAACAACTGTTAGACAGAATTAGATTTTCTGAGCTCAATAACCCCGAAAATGATATATTAGTTATCATATTACAAAATTTTCCAGCCGCTTCTTTTTAAACCCCCACCCCCCCCCCCCCCCTCCCCATGTTCATTTTATTAACATTTATTAAACAAAATTAGATTTTATGACATTAATATCCCCGAAACTGGCATATTGATTTATATTTTTGGTAGAAATTGCCATTTTACCGCCCCCCCCCCCCCCGTTAATTTTTTACCATCTGTTAGACAAAATCAGATTTTCGGACCTCAGTAAACCCATAGTCTTTTCAAAAAAAAATTTAATATTTTTTGTGAGTTTTTTGTCGTTCCAACGGAGTCCGTTCCTGGAATGTAATATTCGAATTCAGCCTCTATATCCATAATTAAATTGCAAAACTTTGAACCCCCATTTTAGCCCTTAAGTGTTGATGTCTAAAAAGTTATAAAACATGTGTTTATTGTTTAAAGTCCTACCTACTTTTACGTAGTTTCAAGGTAATAGAACCTTACAACAATTTTACTCCATTACAAACTGAACCCCCATTTCATCCTGTTAGGGGTTAATTTATTAAAAACCATTAAACACGTGTTTCAAACATTTATTTTTTAGAGCACTTCTGTGAAGTTTCAAGTTTGAGCCCCAGCTTCACCCCCTTAGGAGTTGAATTTTGAAAAATCCTTCCTTAGTACCCGCCTACGTTATATAAGAAACCTTTGTGCAAAATTTCAAGTTTCTAGAACCAGCGGTGTGGGCTGTGCGTTGATCTGTTAGTCAGTCAGTCAATCAGTCAGTCAGGTTCTTCTTTTATACATGAGATAACAATGACATGTTTAACTTATGGTGGGACAATTATATGGAAAATTTTATACCAGTTGTTTTAGGCCAATCAGATGCCTTGTTTTTGACAGGTTGCTATGGCAACAACCAGAATTTTTCAGAAATTTTTTCGGTCACGAGACCTAGTTGAAAAATTAATAAGTGATAATTTCCCTGGCTTGACCGCTGTCACGTGCAGATGTCAGAATAACAACAGAGGCGTAGATTAAGTTTTACAAATATTTATTTTCAATTCAATAATAAGTAGGTAGGTACTTACATGTTATTTATTATTACCAACATCAATTATCAATTCCAAATATTTCTGAAATTCATTTTCCACTTCTTTTTTCATCAATGGCGAATAAAGTAAAAATCCATGGGTTTTCTTCACTACTTAAATGTCTATGCTTCATGAAATGAAAGTAATACTTCGATATGATTTTGTTCTTCTTAACACTGGATTTATGGGTGAAATATGGAATAATTTCACGAAGAATATTGCTCATACCTCTGAATAGATCTTCTTGTTCGGGATTTAAGCCAGAATTGTTCACCAAATAATATGTTAAATATTTTATATTTTTGTGATAAATTTCAATATGCCCAGATTCCGTACAAAAGGAACAAAGATTGTACAATTTTCTATTCATTTTATGATATTTTCTTTGCGACAACAAAATTTAATATGACGAATAATAATTAATAAACAAAACAAAAACATATTGGTGAAACGTCATTCCACCAATGCGCTGCAGCAGTCACAGCCAACTTCGCAGATTTTATGTTTCCTACCTAAATACTTACCGCGTTAAATTGTCATCGACTTTGCAAGAGAATAATTAATTTTCCCTTCTCTCTAGTAGTATAAGATTATTAGAGTATGAAGAAATGTGTTCATTTCGGGATTTTGAGAATCGTTTTTTTTTACTAGGGCAAAGGGAAAGTGAAAAAAAAAACAAATTCAAACTATTTGAAATACAAAACACCAAACCTGAAAGCAAAATAAACGCTTGCCAAATTGTCAAAATTTGTATTTTTTCGTTGAAATAATTTTTGGTATAAAATTTTCGTACCGAATCTCCCGCAAGCTTGAATCAATCTCCGAAAATTTTTTCTCTGTTGCGAATTTTTATAAGAAAATTTCCCTGGGCTGACGCCTCGGGAAATTTTAAAAAAATTCGCACCTCGAAAAAATTTTCGAAAATAATTCAAGCTCTAGGGAGATTATAATTGAAAATTATTCTTTAAAATTTAACCTGTAATAAGCCATAACACCACAAAGTTCAAGAACGGGCGAAATCAGCTCACCTTACTTAAAAGAGATTAGAATTTTAGTAATTTTAGTATAAAGAGTACGGCCCTTTAAACAAAATATTTTGAAATTACAGGATCTTGTTGTGATTACTTTATATTATGTTTTTAATACAAAAGTTTTGTTTTTTTAATATAACAAGGGATATTCTCAATTTAACTACACTTAAGTAACATTTTCGATAAAATAATGTTTTGTTTCAACTTTATAAGAGGTCTTAAAGTGACATTATATTTTTATTTTAGTTTCCTGTTACTTAGAGCAAATGTTTGAGGGAATGTGTAAGCTTAATTTAAGATTTTCTTTCTTGTGTGTGCAATAAAATCTGTTATAAATGCCAGTTAGCCAGTTAACCCGTTTGTCAATTGTTATTTGTATCGGTATGAATCGTCCCTAATATTCATTTCATTCGATTGGATAAAAATTGTAAATATTTTTTAAAATATTCTAGCCACTTCTGGAGGTACAACAGCTAACCCAATTATCAGTACTGCTTCCACTACATATTCGCCTTCAGTTGCATCAAGTAAGTGTTAAAATTTATTAACAATATACACGGAAAGACACTTTTTTATTTCTGAAAGTATAGTAATTAAGCACCTAATACAGCTGCACAGTTCTGAATGTCCTCCTAACATAAAAGCAGGTACTGGTACAGTACCTGCCTTTATGTCGATAATACAGCAAAATTATGAAAGAATTACAAGTATCGCATCCAATACACTATTAAATATCTTCGCATTAATTGTGAGTGCTCAAGCACCAACAACTATTTATATAAGAAGTATTGGTGTCAACTACTGTTTTACCAATTGAGTATAGCTTACATCACAGCTAGCAGTTATTTTGCAAGGCTAACGTTTACAGGAAGATTCACACATTGTTACTAGATCGCTTGATAAAGTCAAATTACAACTACCCAACAGTCGCATTTTATGACTTTTTATTATTTTGAAAAATGATCAATACTTCTTATGTTAATGTAAAAGACATAAAATAACATGTCCTGACTGACTGACTAACTAATTCATCATCGCCGAGCCGAAACCGTTGAAGCTATAAATATGAAATTTGGTCAGTAGTTTTATTTTATAATGCAAGTAGAGAGAGAGAGAGAAGAGATTTTTCAAAATTCAACCCCGAAAGGGTCAACAGGTTGAAAGTATGTAGGGATAACAAATATTAGTTCGTCCCATTAACTTGAAACTTCATAGAATTACTCCAAAAAATAAATGATTAAACACGTGTTGTGCAGTTTTTAATAAATCAACCCCTAAGGGGTAAAATGGGGGTTCAGAATTTGTAATGGAGTAAAATTGTTATACCGCGGTTATGCCATTTTAAACTCATGATCTCGTAATGAAAACGCCATTAAAAAATAACTGAAACTTAGTTTTCGATGTATTTTTCCCTCAGCTTTCCCATGGTGTAATTTGTTTTTCAAAACTCCGCCTCCTTAATCTAAAAAAAACACTATAAGTGCTGTATTATCTTTTTTTAATACGCTTGGTCGAAGGATCAGGATTTTTTTACGTCGAAAAAGCTATTTTCCAAACAGGACTATTTTTTGTTTACGAGGAACTAATCGAAAAACATAGCTCGGCGAGCCTTTGCAGGGCGCGCCAAGGCGCAGTGAAAATGTAATTGTTGTTTCATGCAATAGATGGTTCACGGCAATATTTATCTAAAGGAGCTGTTGAGATTAGATTACAAATATAACTCAAACTTTTTAGGGTGGGGTTTATTTAAAAAGTTCCCTGTCTTGCGATTTGAGGTTTTTTCGAAAATCAAAGAACCCAAAAACCATTGAAAAGAAAATTCACAAAAAACTCCAGCATCGAATAATTGTCAAAGTCCAACAAAAGTTAAAAAAAGAAGTAAATATATATCCAACCACAAAGCCTGAACCCACCCACGCCTAGCTGCCTCGCCGTGCCGTGCAAAGGCTTGCCCGCCACGCGTTGCAAAGCCTTGCCCGCCGCGCGGTACAAAGGCTCGCCGCGCTATGTTTCTAGATTAATTCCTCAAAAACAAAAGTCCTCTCTGGAAAAAAGCTTTTTCGACGTAGAAAATCCTGTTGTTTCGATCTAGGGTATTAAAAAAAAAGATGAAAAGGGCATTTTTCGAGATACAGTACGTTAAGTGTTTGTGTGAGGTTAATGAGGATGAATGTTGAAAAACAAATTATATCATCGAAAAGCTGAGGAAAAAATGCGTCGAAAACTGTGTTTCAGGTATTTTTTTAATGACATTTTCATTGCGAGATCATGCCTGAGTTTAAAATGGCATGCTTTCAGGCTCGCGGGCCGCCCTGAGATATCTGAGGGGATGACATTGATAGAAACCTCGTGACCATGTATTTAACTTTGAATAGAACCAGACATGATATCTATCAATAACGCCATCCGAATCCTCGCAGATGTAAAAAACGAAACCACTAGTGTGCCAGTGTTCGACATTATACATGGTGTCCCAAAAGGTTGCCCATATTTAAAAATAATAATAAGAAAATAAAATCAGGAATAATAACGCAGTTTGAATATCACTTCAGACGACACTGGCACTCTTCCGAATTTAACCTGTAATAAATTCCTAACACCTCTTAATTTCGTTTTGTGGGGTTATCTCAAGGGAAAGCTCTATATTAATGCTTTAGCTAATTTACGAATTAAGCGAGCATCAGCGAATCACTAAATAAATTGAGGCCATACCAGCTGATAATATTATGAATCAGTGTGTTCTGAGCATAGACAAGATATATTTAGACCATCACAACGTATTCGCGACACCAGCTGAATCCGTCCAATGTATGGGCGAAAAAGTGCGTTTGTACGCATTGGGCGCCAGTCAGATTTTTAAACGACGGTCCACTCGAAGCATGCGCACTCGGGATGTCTCGTAAAAGTGGTTGTTGAACTCAATGACGCAACGCGGCGATCAGAACCGGGCCGAAAAAATCTCGGTCATTTGTATGTTATGGTATTTTTGGTTGGGGTGGCGAATATAGCGAACCTCTGAAGCTTGTTATTTCGATACAAAAATAGTCATTACAAAGTGTTACAGACATTTCATATGTTTCGCCAATTATGTATCCAACTTTTAAATATAAGGAATTATTCCGTAGTCTATTTCTTACAAGTAGTGCATAAATACAAATAGTTTAATTCCAAATTTAAATTATATCAATATGTGAAAGAATAGGAGGTAAAAAATATAATTTATCTTAAATGCACTCCGGTGTTGAAGTGAATACACACACGGAGAAGTAGAAATATTTGTCAGTGACGTATATTGAGTGTGGTCAAGGTGTCAGAAAGGCACTGATGGGGTGTGTGTGTATTAGGGGCATTGTATAAGGGGTAAGATGGTGTAAGAAGGTCATATATAGTGTCAATGCCTCCTTCCCCTATATTGCATAAGGGTGAGTGTGACCAAAAGGCATATTTGCGCTTTCGCCAAAGGGGCACTAAAAATACTAGTGGATTAGGGTAGAGGGGAGTATTTTAAAAGGGATGGCGAAAGAAAAAAGCGCTTTCGCCAAAGGATCGCTAAGATATCGGTGGATTAGATTGACATGGGGCCGTAAGTAGTAGCGCTTTCAGCAAAGTATCAAGTGCACACACTGTAAATAGGTGTAATAGTTATTATCCTAACAAGTGCGGAAAGAGTCACTTTCCCGCAAGCGACTGCCGTTACCCGAACGACGCGAAGCGGAGTTCGGGTAAGCAGTCGAGTGCGGGAAAGTGCCTTTCCGCATGAGTTAGGATCAAATTTTTTTCTACTAGCGTTAAAAAAACCAACATCATTTTTACAAAGTTTATTATTTTTTAATAAACAAAAAATAACAGGTATATAATGTTTACTTATTACTTATTATATATATTTATCGTAAAAGTACAATTGGATGCACTGTGTAAATTAATTGCTGAAGCTAGAGAGGTTGAAGTTGACTGATTCTGCATAGTGGAAGTTTGAAGAGACAGAGGTGTTGAACTTTCATGGACGCTACTGGGACCCGGTGCAATATCTAGGGACGTGGATGTTTCTAAGATGCAACTGGAAGTCGTTGGAATAGCTTGACTGATATTGAGAATTTTGTTGGACATATCTTTTTTCTGTTTGATGGACTCCTCTAGGTAGCCTTCGGCAACAGACGTGGATTTCCATCCCCCTAGGCGTTTAATATTCGTTCTAAGACTTCATAATAATATTATTCATACATCACCAAAATTTTATTTCAATATAAAACATTAAAAAATATTTTCCCGCACTCAGTGCGGGAAAAATTTTCCCGCACGGTGCGGGAAAAATTTTCCCGCACGGTGCGGGAAACTTAGTCTTTCAGAGACAAAATGAGTGCGGGAAAACGGTGAATTGCGCACGCTAGTAGAAAAAAATATTTACATCTTACCCTAGAACTTGGTTTGTTCAATAATTATACAGGATGGGATGCCAATCCAATAAAATATACACATGTAATTTTTTTGATTTACTATTTTACTTCTTAAAACAGTTGCATATTTTATTTCTATTGTTTAGAATATTATGTTTATATTTTATTTCAACTTTCAATTTTGTAAATGTAACGTTTAAAAAATTAAGAGGGGGGGGCATTAAAGAGACGCACTGTATATATATAAACTGAGCTATTTTCGAGGAATTATCGACAGTTTTGTATAGCACGAAAACTCAGATTTAAGCCAACAAACTATACACTTTTTGTTAAAATCTCACTAATGGTTACATTTTTATCATTAATAAAAAGAATAATTACAAGCAATATATTTAGCATTTATTACTCGATAAAAGATTCACGTCATGTGAAATAAATTTTGAAGTACGGTCCTGTCTATCACAAGGCAAACGTTCGACAATGCGCAAGCCCGCAGAGGACCGTCTTTGTTTACGGATTCAGCTCGGTAAATTTGCCGCATTCGTAATTGACATTATTTCTCTACTATATATTTTCTCTATGGTTCTGAGGCGTTTCAAGTTATTGGCGGGTAAGAAAACAGACACTTAGACAGCGTCATTTTTCATAAATTGACTTCTGAAACATGAATATGTATTACTTCTTAAAATATAAATCTTGCTCGAAATATTTAATGTCCCAATTATTTTTCAAATATGTGCAACATTCTGGAACAATTCATGAAAAAAAATCGATTTAAAACTAAACTAAATTCTAACTTTTTAAGGAACTAAAAACATATCTAAATAAACCAAATCTTTTTAGCAGGTTCTCAAACCTCAACCAATACGGCGACCACATCTGATTCTAGTACAGCAAATAATATAGTATCAAATATTACTTTAGTTACATCTCCAACTTCAGGTACCCCAAGTAAGTGATACTCTTAAATAACATACACATATTGAAATGTGCTCAAAATTCTACTAAGATTTAAAGGACGTGATTTTTTCGGTCACCAATTAAATTAACTTTTATTTACAAAAAAAATTAGATTTTTTCTCAGAATGATAGATCTGTCACCAACTTATTAACTCCAAACTATTTCAAAGCGATTATCTGTAAATATATGTAAAATGACCTGAAAACTTAATTAATAATCAAATAATAAAAATTGGGGTGTTCCTAAACTCCGCCGGACTAATTGACCAGCCATATTTACTATACATAAACTCCGCCGGCAGCTTCAAGAATCTCATACATAAACTCCGCCGCATCATAATTATGCATAATATTGTAAATAAAACCATAAAACTTCATTTCAACTTTTTTATTAAACCCTGTCTAAAACTATACACTTGATATTAATATTAAACTATCTTAATAACATAAAGCTTATAATTTAAACATTATTTCTTTAAATAATAGGAAACTAATTTTACAAACTCAAATTTCGTTATCGTTTTGGAATTGTACAAGGTTATTTTGTCTTTAAAAAATAATTTCTTCCTTAAATATAATTTATTTTTTATTTCGTGGGGTGTTTTAACACTATTCATTTTTACGTATGTATCTATCTGAATATTTTTTAAAACATCAATAAAAAGAAAAATGTTTGGATGGGCATTATAAAAATATGAGTTGAATTTACTATGAAAGGACTCACAAGCATTTGTAGTGCGTTCAGTGTCTGTAGCACTTGCCCAGATAGATGGAGGAAATAAACTATACTCATCAATATAATTGTCCGTCAAATAGTCAGCAAATTTAATTAGTTTTTGGTTAGTAGGAATCACAGACATAAGACTAAACACAAAACAGTCACTAACATCACTTGGTTCGAGCATTGCTAAACCAAAGGCCCACCGTAGCCATTCACCAACTTTAGATGATTTATTTTTATAGTCACTCACTAATCCCAACTTTTGAATTCTTCTCCAGAAACTTTGGCACAAATGGAATCGGCATCCTGTAATCCGGACATGTGGAAAAATTTGCCTTGCTGCATCATGAATGGCTTTTTCAAAGTCTGCGACGATTTCCTTGGGTTGGAAAATTAAGTTTAAACTCTGACACCTTGCGGTAATTGCTTTGAATGCTTGCATATACGTTGTCAACTTTTTATCGGGCAATAAACAAAACACCAATGGAATATAGTGAGAGTTTTGTAAGCCGTGTATAGTGAAGAACTGAAGAAAAAGTTTTGGGCAGTAATCAAAAGTTCCATCTACGAAGATTTTTTCTGAGTTACTCAAAAACTTTAGATTAGTTGCACATGAGAATATCACAATCTTGTTAACTTCGTCGTTCTCCATTAAAAATGGTTCGTTTTTTATCGTTGTTATATTAGCATTTTTCAAATATTCTTGGATTTTTTCAACAGTTTTTTTCAGAGCAGGGAAGACAGATTTTCGAGCATCATATATATTATTTCTTATATATGTGAAATCCCTTGTTGTCAATTTATCAATGTTATCCGACGTTATTTCCATTCTAATTAGTTTGAGTGGCCTCTCGCTTATGTTTTCCACAGCTTTTCTTTTAATGCTGTTGGATATATGTTGCCTACTTAGATGTTTAGGCGGCGGGTGGTTATGAGACCCATCCTTTTTGAATATGGTTGTAAGCTCGTCGTCGACATAAATTTTAGAATTGCACTGTTTTTGGACGCACTTCCATTTCACTCCAAACGAAGTCTCTTCGGCTCTATGAAACTTGTATTCATCTTCTACTATTAACTTATTTCCACGTTGACCGGTGATCACTTGCATTCTTTTCACTTTTTCAAAAATAGACCTTTCTACTCCACTAAAACGAATAAACTAATAATTCTTTGTCAATGTGACGGACTTTATGAATTAGGCTATTTTACCTGTTTGGGAATATAACTACCTAATACTAATATAAATAAATATATAAAATCTAATTACTAGTTATTACCTACAGCAACGAACCTGATCGATTTGTACAATTACCTGCAACAACCCCTAATTACCACTACGGCGGAGTTTATGGGTACTCCATACAGGCCAATTTTCGAAATATACCTGTGACTATCTTAATCCGGCGGAGTTCGTGAGCAGCCAAAAATTGTTGTTAGAACTGTAGATTTGTCCCCAGACTTTTATCACCAATATATTTCAAAACGATTATCTGTAAATTTGACAATCACAGTAAAATGTAATTAATTACAACACTTTTGTGCTTGGAAATAGATGTATTCTCACATTATTATCATCCAACTATCATCAACATACCTGAGCAAATCCTACCACAACAGAATAAAACATTAATAAGGTTCTCATACAATTTATTTGGTGATAGATGGATTATTTTGAGAATATAGTTGTTATTTCAAACATAAAACAGATTTATGGGACATAAGTTACGATGATTATTCGTTTATTTTGAATACAAAGTGTTATAAATTTGGATATACAGGGTTGGCCAATGAAAACGAAACAATTCCGATTTTTCATATTTATAGTCCCTTAAAACCGCTTTGACACGTGTATTGTGTGGAAGGGGGAAACCTTTTGATTGCATTTTCAACCCTCTAACTTCAACCTCCTTGCAGGGGTGAGCTTCACCCCTAAAATGTTAAGTGGGAGTAGGGGTCAAGTCAGCTCATTTTAAAGGTCATTAAATTCTTTTTTTTTTTAGTTCCTCAATTTTTTAAATTGGGTTTAGTAGTTTTTAACTTTATTATGAAAACGGTAGATGCGCTAATATTGCGACCGCGATATTTAATGAAAAAAATCTGGCGAAGCCTGTTAACTGAATGTACAATATGTACATTATTGAGCTAGTAGTCAAGAGACTGGATCGGAGACTAATCGAAAGCGAACTGTTGCAAACAGAATAGTGGGAAATGAAGAAACGGAAGTGGCTGTTTTGGGCCATATTCATTATTCATCTCGATCCTAATTTAAGTAGTGTACAGTTGCCGACAGTTTCTGGAAGGTGCTGTATTAGCATTCGAAGAATTTTAAAAACCTATAAATTCCACCCTTAAAAAATACACCTTTTTCAAGAATTAAACGTTAACAGTTTTGCGAGGTTATTAGTAAACCATTAATTAATAGTCCAAATTTGCTTTTTAATATTATTTGTTTTTCGGAAGAGTGTTCGTTTTTTGTGAACGGGACTGTCAATTATTGTCATAATTGTCGATATTGCGCGAACCAAAACCCACACATATTCCATGAAGTTCACACCCAAAATCCTGAAAAATTAAATGTCTGGGCTATGGCGATGGTGTTGTTGGTCCATTTTTTGTACCAGGAAATTTTAACAAGTGACATGTATTTGCAATTGTAAGAAAATATTGTCGATCCAGCAGTAATATAAATTATTGAACAAAGTGACCGTTACAATGAAAACGAGTTGACATTTCAACAAGATGGAGCGCAACCACATCTATGCCTTAGCTATTCATCAATATCTGGATGAAACATGCCCTGGTAGATGGATTGGTCGAAGAGAGTCAATAAAATGGCAAACAAGGCCATCAGATCTAAGTCCATTAGACTTTTTTTGTGGGGTCACCTAAGGAGTAAAATTTATAGAACCCAGCCAGAATCCCTGAATGATTTACGTCAACGAATCATCAACGAATGTCGGCAAATTACTCCAGAAGTGCTCCAAAACGTCAGGAACCGATTTAAACAGAATCTGTATTACTGTACGGAAGCGGAAGATCGACATTTTGAACATTTAATAAAGGAAGAAAGGTAAATTATCTTATTTAATTTTGATAAAATGGGCTTGAATTTAAATTTAAAATTTTAACAGAAAATTAAAATTGCTGCATTAAGGTTGTAAAAACTACCCTTAATGGAGTCAGATTTGCTAAAGACTTTTAGGAATCATCTTTTAGCTAAAAGAAAAAACGCCATGCAAAAATTCGGCTAAAAATGAAAGCATGAATTTTGAAAGGTTGCCATGTTTAAAAGGCATTTTCTTAAAAACTACTAAATCAAATTTCAAAAACTGAGCAGCGTTAAAAAGAGAATTTAATGACTTTTAAAATGAACCATCACTTGACCCCTATTCCCATTTAAAATTATAGGGGTGAAGCTCCCCCTCCTAGAGGGTTGCTTGGGTTTCCACACAAGTTACACGTGTCAAAGCGTTTATTTCTTAAGGGACGATAAAAATATGGAAAATCTGACTTGTTTCGTTTTCATTGGCTAACCCTGTATATGTTTGGACACTCTCAAGTTAATCTGAGATAGAAAATAATTTCTGGTATTGAATTTTATAACCAGAGAATTTCGTTTGATGACAAAAATTTATTATGGTGGCAGGTATATTTATTTCCATTTTTAAAGTGTGTTGACCGGTATACATTTGCTTTTAATGTAGCATCTGTCAACGTTTATACTGCTTGATCTAAAAGAAGCAATTAAAGGTACTATTGGCGACTTAAATTAAGAACTTGGCATCCTCTTCAGCCGATTTGCTAACTGCTATAACGGGGAATGTCTTTGTTTCTTCTTTGTGTTCATTATCGTGTTGTTTGGCACCTTTGTCAATTTTGTCAAATGAGCCCTTCTTCCCCTAGGGTTGCCACCTGTCCCGGATTCGCCGGGATCATCCCGGAATTCTAGAATACGTCCCGGCAATAAAAAATGTTAGCCGGGACCCGGGATTATCCCGGAATCATATATAGGAGCAAAAACAAATGTTAAACTTTTTACAAAATTAATAAACATGACTATTTTCTGCTGTTTTATTAACTTATGTTTTAATATCTTATCGATCAATATAAACATACCTAATTTTATATTATCGATATTGCGGCGCCATTCCTACTTATATTTCTATCTGAGTTCTATTTACATCCAGGAGTTAGTCCGAGTATTCGTTCTTATTGATTGGTATGTACTCAATATTATTTTCTTCTTAGTCATCGTATATTTTAATGTAGTACTCTAAAGGTTTAGCGACTCGCAACTTTTAGTTTTTATATAAAATGGTAAAGGTGCAAGATTTTTGAGATGACGTCCCGGGTAAGAGTGCCCAAAAGGTGGCAACCCTATCTTCCCCGTTAAAAATCAGCTAATTGCAGCTGGCTTCCTTAATTTGAGCCACCAATTGATCAAATATCAATATCAATCAATCAATAGAATATAAAACTCAGTATTGGTATTTTAACATTTTAAGAAACAAATATAAAAATCTTTAAAAAAAATTTTAGTCTTATATCCGTTTTTAAATCATTTTAGCTGATCTCAAAAGCACAACAGTTACGAGTAGTATCACATCTACTGTAGTTACATCAGTTGGTATCAAACCCGGTAAGTACTAAGATTAAAATTGTAAAATACTAGATTTATGGACTTTTCGTCCCTGGGCAATCTATCCCCAGAAATGTTGTTGTTGGGCCTTTCATGACCTAGACTTTATGTTTCTCGAAATTTCTGAATTTTCATACAGTGTGTAACAAAAGTCTGGAACGCTTTAAATATCTTATGTATCGTTGGTCCGATTTTGATAAAATTTGATACATATGTATGTAAGAGATTACAGCCGAGCTGCTGGTGATATTATTTACAATGTGGCCAAGTTTGCAATTTTTCCGCAATTTATTACAAGATATTTTTTAAAATGAAATACCCTATAGTTAATCAAATAAACGAATAACGAAATTCTAGACAACTTAGATATAGGTACTTAATATCTAAACTCAACCATTTCGGTATTTCTTTGAACAGACTACCAAATTTTATTAAAATCGGACCAACGATACATAAGAGATGTAGAGCGTTCCAGACTTTTGTTACACACTGTACATATAGGCATCAATGAGCAAAAACATTTGAGTACAAAAGATCCGGGGATGGTTTGTATAATATAATTTTAGTGCAGGGCAGGCGTAATAGACTAAGAGCCAGCGATGTCAAAACATACATCATTCTTTAATGAAAATTTAGAGTCCCTGTGTGTTATAAAACCGGCCTCAGTGACTAATAGCAAAGTCCGGCTAGCGAACCCCGTGGCACCCGTCTAAAAATTTACAACAAATGTAAAATTATATACTGTATACCAAAAAACAAAATTAACACAAACGGAAAAAAACAAAAATTAAAAAATCTCTTAATAGGTAAAGATTTCTTATTTTTAAAAGTGCAAGAAAATGTTATTGGGAAAAGTTTGTTTGGAATTAAGAGTTATATTTAAATAGGAATTCATGGCATTCTACCTAAAAAACTTGCTTACAGTACTTTAGAGCGGTTTTTCTATTTTTTATTTCTACCCTGTATAATATGTACCAACTTTTCGTAATACTTACATTTTGATAAACTCATAAATTAAATAGATTCACATTATTTCCTCTGATATTAGTAACCTTAACCGGATTTATAACAGACGGAGACTCGAAATTTTCATTACAAAAGATGTAGGTTTTGACGCTGCTATTGCTTCTTGGCTATCCTAAGTTATCTAATCGTAAATTCATGTTTTAATTTTGTTTAAACCTTTGTAGGTAGAGTCCAGAGAAAGATTTTAAATAAATTTAAAGGACGGCGTCAGCCTTATAACAAAAATGGGGTTCCCTAAAAAACTTTAGCCCCATGTCAGCACTAAGGCTACTTCCACCGTATCGAAATTTTAATATTGGATTGAGTAGTCCGTTACTTTGTGATATTGCATTTTTATATAGAAATGTAGACAATTTACTTTGTTTAATATCACTACTATCACTACTACATTATAAAACTAATTTAGTTTGATAACGTAGTAGTATTACGAAACTGCAGTCAGTATTCTGTAAAAATAAAATAAAGTGATATTAAACAAAGTAAATTGTCTAAATTTCTATACGAAATTTTAATATTACTCAATAAATTGTTTATTTTAGTATCCTGTGGATCAAAAGGCATTTACTGCAAGACTAGTACTACATATCAAAACTGCTTCGACCTCTTGGGATTAATTCAGTTATTTGGATTTGTGCATTTCTGTCCCAGTGGCACTGTATGCAATGAAAATGTCGGTACTAATATGTAAGTAATATTCTTAATTGACATACGTGGCTAATTTTTTCTTAATTCACAATTTTAGTGTAGCTAAACGATTAATTTAACATGTGCAGCTGTGCAACATTTTAATATTAAGTACAGATAATAATTATACTCGCCATAAGGCACCACTAGTAGTATTTCTTTCACAGCAAGGAGGAGCTCCTGAGGAGCCCCGGTGAGTGACCCACGTGTTTCTTTCATTTAATGTTTGTTGTGGAAGCACGCGTATCATGCCTTGGGGCTGTTCCGGAGCTCGTCTTTACTGTGAAAGGAGTACGTCTAATAATTAGTAGCTAACAGTTTGTTAAAAATAAATTAAACATCTAATGGTCAGAAAAGGGCAATTTTTAGTGAAGGACTGATGCTCGTATGAAAAAGGAACAGTGAAAATTTTATTTAATCGCTGTGATTTTGACAGATACCTAATCAACAGAACTAAATATTATAACATTATAACATAATCAACTAATAAGTATAATATCCTAAGAAATTTTTCTACTTTACATTCGACAATAATCCGGATTTTGCTCGTCTTACAAAGGAAAGGCATTGTAATCTTTTAATTTGGCTTGATATTAAATCAACAATATTTCTTTGTAACTGCCATTTATACCGCCCTTTTTTAAGGGATTTTATTGGGTTGATCAAACAGTCGTCTCCTTGAGTATTTAGGATTTTCCCTGGATATAGGTAATTTTTATTATCTGTTGTTAATACCCAGTAATCAACGGCAAAATCAGGATCAAGAAGCCGATAATAATTTATTTATTTATTTCCAACAAACTCTAAGATCCTTTATTACAGGGATTATACAAAACAAATACATACTAGGTAGCAAAGCAAGCGCAAGCAAAATTATACAAATATTTAAATTATTGTGAATAAAACCCTAAGCAATTTATAATGACTCAAAAAGTGTTTTTTTCTAATTTCAATTTTTGAATATTTCTTATACCTACTTTTTATACTTTCTGGAATACTGTTATATTAAAACTTCCATAAACACGAAACAACATTTTCTTCTATAACTCTATACTATATTTTTCTACTAGGTATAACGATCATTCCTACACTTACTTAAAAATCATCACGTAAAAGTCAGTCTTGTTCGTGCGATTCTCGCATTTGATCAGAAAATCAATTGACCAAAGACCAAACTATGTGTTCTTGGCAGTCATAAAGTCGATTTTTGAACACACTTTTCACATTTTCTCACAAAAGTGAGAAGTGAGTTCGAAAATAGACTTTATTACTGCCAAGTTCATGGTGATCATTTTGAACAACTATAAATAATAGTAATAAAAGAAATAAAGGTATTTAAGTTTTTACTTTTTTTTCCTCCCGATTTTTAATTTTTTAAACGTTTGTTATTTAAAAACGAATTAAAATACGGAAGTCGGGTTTTTGTTTAAAATGTTTCTTTTTAGAAGATCAGATCCTTTCAGTGCCAAAGCAATTTTATAGCAAGTTTGACCCAACAGAAAGAAAAGCCTCGGCTCCACATCGTGGAACATTTGTCAACAAGAACGGTCGATCAAACGCGGGTTGTCCATTCGATATGTCATCATGGCAATCACACCCCGAGTGCCAATCACTCTCCCACGGCTTCGAAATTGAAAAAGCGCGAGAGTCACGTCGGCAATAAAGCCGGCAGAGCGGCCGTCGCGTCGGTACGACCGTACGGTTAAGGTCAAGCGGCCCGCGCCACGACCGACCCCCTTTGATACACTTTGAATCATATCCCTATCCCCAAAAGATTAACTAGGACGGTTGCGAGCAATGGCGCCTCATTTCGCAAAGGGCACATGGAGTGCGACAACCTTTAACGTCAGCTTGCCCACACCGACGTTTTATGTCTTTTCTTATTGAATTTTAAGTCTGATGACTGACATTCAAATATTCTTTAATGAACAAACACTTAATCTAAATAAACATATTATTATGTTTATTAAATGCCGCTGTTTCAGATGAAAAACAAAATAAAAATTTGTATTTGCTTATTTTCAGCTAAATTGACAGGCAACTGTTAAAACGGTATTACACGGCGCGTAGGGTTCGGTTTAAAATATTTGACCTCAACTCCCTAGCGTCACCCCTCCAGGGGGTTTAAAAAGTTAAATTACATAAAAAGTAGATTTATTAACCAATAATATACACCTAAGATTCGGTGTAATAGCAAAGATATTTGCTCATAGTAAGACTTTCAGACACCCTCTATATTTTAATTTTTGATTTTAGCTGCGTACCGCGACATAGTTGATGAGAAGAATAATCTCAATAAGCCATCAATAGGTATGTACTATGTAAGTATAACATTTTATATAATATATTATTTGTATTATATTATTATTATTTGTTCGAAGGCAGAAAAACTTTGCTAATTTACCGTATTGACAAAAAAGTTTTTTTAATGGGGGGGAGGGGGGGGGGGGGGGTGGTTAACTTGCATTGGGAAAAAATAGAAAATATAAATTAAAAAATGTATATTGGGTACTGTTACTTGTTATTTTCGTTAAATTAAAAAATCTTTTATTTATTTACGTATCTTCGTTTAGGCTGATATAAAAAACATTGTTTAAAAGCATAATTCGTACTGTAGTGAAATTACAACAAACTGAGTTTGCCTTTTTATGTTTGTCAGTAACTTAGGCACATAGGCACACACTTACATAATCCGTACAAGGTAAAATTTATCCCTTAAATTCGAATAAGATCAAAAAGAGTTATGAAAAAATATATATCATTTTCTCGGAATCGATATTTAGTTTCACATGACTGAAATTTTACTCTCTATGTATAAAAATGATTCTTTATAGGATAGAATATTTTATTTTAATAGCTGTTTTGATACAAAGTAATGTATGAATGGTCTTGCTAATTCATTGTATTGTGGATTCTATATTATTTTAACCGTTACGCCATTTTCATTACGTAATAGAACCATTTTTCTTTTAGATAGACCAAATAGAAATTGTTGAACTCTCCCGTGCCACCTTATTGCAATTTTTAGTAAGAAATTTGATATTGAATACCAGTGGATGAATGTAAATATTTCAATATTTCTTTAGGCTTAGTTCTCCTAAAAAATTAATTAATAACTATATATGGTTAAATTCTATATAATAATATAAATCTCATACAATTTAATTTTTTTGTTTTGACCTACCTTTTAGTCGTTTTAAAAGTAATATATAATTATTAATATATTAAGGATCAAGTGTTTTTACCCTGTTGAAATTTTTTGACATCGGTTCATTAAAATAAAAACTCCAGGTATAATTTTTTACCGTTTTAAAAAGTGGATTTTTGGATGTTTCACAAACTATGTAAGTAAAAAAATGCAATTGGATATTTAGAAATAAATATAATTTTGCTATTAATTCATGTATACTCTTTATAACGGCATGGGAACCTGGCAAATGATTCCGTAATTTTATTTTTGAAAAAATGTCCAAAAACTTAAAAAAACAGCAAATGCCTGATCAATTATGTATATCAAATAGAATAGGCAGAATGCATGCATATAGGTAACTGAGATAAATGTGAAATTTTTTTATTCTCTACATAAATTTAATATTTATGGCAGTAGTTTATATCATTATTATTATGCGTCATTTGCAAAATTCATTCCTTTTGCGATTTGTTTATATCTGAAACCATTTTTTTATGAAACATGTTGTGAATATCGGCTAGTTGCTATTAATTAAGTGAATAACTAAGAAAGTATCAACTAAAAGATCTTAGTTTAAACCGGAACTACATCTTAAACCTATTTGATGAATCTGAACGATAATGTTTCTCAAAAATATATGTATTTTTAGGTAATTTTTGGAGCGATTTTGGCATATTTGGCAAATTAGCATAGCCTCAAGACTCTGAGATCTGTCTGTATCAAGTTTTATCTCTATAAGCCTAATAAGACAAGACCTAAGAAGGGGTTAAAAATATAACATGTAAAGCCCATGCCCATGAACCCCGTTAAGCAATGCACTTTACAGCTGCTTCACACATTGATACCTACCTACTATGTACCACTAAAATCGGTTAGAAACCGAAGGTACATTTTCGACATTTCATGGTAAACAACTTCAATTTTTCATAATATTTGAACGAACTTTTTTTGAAAAAATGTCGTAGCCTTCCTTATGTGAATGTCCCTTTTTTATCTTAAATAGCATAACATCGCATATGACAACTGGATGGCGCCAGCAATAAATTTCACACGGCCGCCAATAAAAGCTTTAGGATTTTGACACATGCAGTGTTTACACGGCCCCGTACATCGTCGGGAAGAATCCCTGTCCCGGTCGGTGGCGCCAGGACATCGGGTTTAGCCAGCGGCGTACGATAAGTTAATATTATTAATTTAATAAAACATAATAATTAGCCCTTATTGCCCAATAAAACCTGGTTGCTAGCAGGCGCGGCCCGTGAGTTTTTTACAGGTGGATCAAAATTTTGTGGGCAACTAGTGATATCAACGCAACAAGCAAAATTCACTTTTTTAATCAAGAAAGGTTTTTTAATAATGTGCCTAGTTTTGCCAAGAAATTATATACCTACAAATAAACACCGCAAAGAAACACAAAATAGGTACTGTAGTTACTACAGTACCTGTGAAACAGTAACATGAAACCTTAGATTACCAAAACTTACAAAGCATTAAGTACATTCTCTACATGAATAATAATTATTAAGTACCAGAACCAAATGGATTTCTAGTTATTGGTGCAATTATATCCAGTTTATCTCAAATAAAAATTATTTACGATAGAAACACTAATTATTGCATAATAGAAATGTAGGTACCTGGATGTTGTCTTTTAACGTGAGCTCTCAAGTTAGAGGGTTTACAGAAATCCAATTTACATTCCCACAATGTGACATTTTAGTTTCTCATCCTCAGAACTTCTTGTGGATTAACGACTCTCTGACAGAACGGTACTACCACATACACAAATGAAAGTATTTTACAAATAACACGAAACACCAAAGCAAAACTGAACACTATTTTTGTGGTACCTCTTTACTAAAGTTTTTGAACAACTTAAAATAAAAATTCTGTGGTTAAGTAGGCAATTAATTTTGACACATCGACATCGACAAGAAAAAAGGGTATTTTTTCGCGAGATCCCGTTGACCAACCGTGAACGCCCGGGAACCATAAGTCACGTGATATCTGCATTGATATACTAAGTGACATACACGTGACACGCTGTTTAAGGTAGATCAACGGTATCTCGCGAAAATATACTGAAAGGAAAACACAACTTCGCAGTTTTAAATCGATAGACGGGTTGGATGCTGCAGCTGCGTTGCCAACTTGTTGTCAAAGTCGTAATAAGTAGGTTTTAATGTTTGATAGGCACAATTAAAATTATTAATTTTATTATTAGTAATTACCTAAATATCTTAAAATAAAATTAGGTAAGCTTCTATTAAATGTATAAATGTATCGCGAATCGCGAATATTGTTTTAATAATAAATTGGTCAGATTTAAATTAGTGAGCCAGAATTTGCGACAGCCCGACACGCGGCGTGGCGGCATTGACAACCACTCGCGGCCAGAAAGCGACATAATTGGTGAGCCGTCAACAAACTGTGTCTCTTTTTAACTTCCTCAAGCACTTATGTTTGTTTCTCTCTTAGTTTCAACTTGCACTTTTTTGAAAGAAAAGATTATTTTTCGGTTTAAAAAAATAAAAAAATAAATTATTAGGTAGATCTCTGAAAATTTTAGGTGGGTCATTGACCAAATGACCTTATGGCCGCGCCTGGAGGCTAGAGCTGGAACAAGATCATTTTGGAGAAAATTTAGATATCCTTCTCCAGTGAGGTTTTCGTCGAAGAAAAATTATCCGATTACCCTAGTTTCAATAATTCCAGTCCAAACATAACCTTTTACTTATACTGAGTCATTTTCTTCGAACCAGTGACGATTTTTTCCTACCCAGTGTCTGTAATTTTGTCTGTTGATCTGACCATTTAAAGCAAAAGTAGCTTCATACGAAAAACACATTTATTCGGTAAATCTTGCGTTGTTAACTGTTAGCTCCGTCGTTATTTCACTAAATTGATCTCGCCTGTCAGGATCATCGTCCAATAACTCTTGGACCAATTACGCTTTCGAGGGATGACATTTTTCTTTTTTTTATAAAAACTTTGTTACGGCCGTTTGGTGAACATCGTTATCATATTAAACTAAAGTAATAAGGATCTTTCTGTAGTGCTAATATGTCTAATTGTCTCTCCTCAGATAGGGGAAAGCGGGGCAGAACGGGCTACCGGGGCAGAACGGGGTACCCATTATAAAAACCTAACGCACCACCAGAGATACCTGAAACCCTGCCAACGGTATTATCTCTACGCAATTTTACTTGCTGTACCAACAGTTGGTTGCCAGACGTTCGCTGAGTAGGTGGTTTAGTTCAAATGTGAAATTTTTTCTCGGTTTTATAATTTTTGATCAGTAAGATTAGCACGGTAAGTAGGATCTTTATTTATGTATGCTAAATTCGAATTACTCATCGGAAATAGTATCTCACTGGCTTCATTTTTTTATATAGAGTTTTATTTTATTTGTAGTTTTTTTGACAAACATATATTACTTATAACTAAAAGTAAGCACGTGGGGTAGAATGGGGTGGGGCAGAACGGGCGGATCCCGGAAATCAGTGTTGTTACCACAGAACGAGCTAAATCACCACCATCAATTACAACTGCAAATGATATTTAAAGTCCTCAACCACAATGCTCTTCATGGAACGACATAAGTTATAAACCTCCTACTATCGATAATGGAAATTTTAGTTTTCCTTGCTTGTCGCCGGAAGTAGCTTTGCCGGTGCCCAAAATTAAATCCACCGTCAAAAGAGTTACCTACCCGAAAAAGAAGCAAAACCGCTTTACTGACATCAACTTCGTACAAAGATGAATTGGAGGCGACTCTTGCTGCAAAAAAAAACACCAGTTGAAAAGAAACAAAAAGTAAAAAAAATGTTATTTTGACAAGGCAGACAGTTTCACTAGAGAAAAAATCAGGGAAAACAATACAGATAAAAAAAAGCCAAAATAACGAAACAAGAGTCCAATTCGCCTTTAGATGACAATGACGTCGATTGTCTTTATTGCAAAGAATTTTGGTCCAAATCAGTAGAAGGGTGGATTGCGTGTTCGGCGTGCTTTAAGTGGGCCCATAACGCATGTGAGGGGGTGGAAAGTGATGATGACGATGCACTCTTCATATGCGAATATTGTCAATAAATGTTTTAGCTTTTTTTAGATTGTTTGTGAAAACTAACTTTTTTGCTTGTATTAAACCAATGTTAATTAATGATCCATTTTTACCTTTATTGCAAAAAATTGTGTAAATACAAATTATTAGTACCCCATTCTGCCCCACCCACGGGGCAGAACGGTGCAAAATGCATTTATTTTAAATTAGTGTTTTAAATGGTTAACGTCCCAAAATTTATAGCTAAGAAGAATTGAGTAGTTAACTAATATTCCAAATAGTCGATTTGCATCAAAACCCGTTTAACTTTTAATCACTAGATATTTTTAAATTGCCTTTAAACGTTAAGTAGCCCGTTCTGCCCCGCTTTCCCCTATACCAGGGCGGCCACTTTATTGTTACCCTAGATACTGTCGACTAACTAATAGGTGGGCGATTTGGGTATTTATCATTAAACATGCCACCGACTTCTCTACGAGTTCTACTTTTATCGTCACAACCCAATGAAACCCCATGAAATAACAAATTATTACTCTTTTCAATTAACATAAAAAGTCTACTGTTTAAAATTTCAAAACCATCAAAAGACGTCATTCCTATTATTTTTGTAATACTTTGGTGTTAAATTTTCTTACCGGATACCACTCGACCTCAATTAACAACAGGAAACTTTTTCTCGCACACGAATATTTTTGGAAAATTATCACTCGTCTTAAACTCGGGATAATTTTCAAAATATTCGTATCCTCGAAAAAATTTCCTGTTTTTAATTGAAGCTCTAGTGGTATTATAAATAAGTGACAAATTTATGAATTATGTGACGTTACCTTTAGTGACAATTTAATGATTTATTTGACGTTAATTGGTTGATGTAGGACATGTTACATAAAAAATATTTTTAAAAGCTTTTATTTATTTATTTTTTAAAAGTTAAAAGTGTTAATATTTCCAAAACAGTTGAAGATAGGTATAGGATATTATGTTACATAAAAAATGTCTACAATTGACTGAAAAATCCAAAAATGTAAAATATACAGGGTGGCGCACTTACAAAATAAAATGTTCGTACACGTCGTACTTTTCTGATCCACACTTTATAATTTTTTTCTTGTAAAAATGGACTTCACAAACTAAATATGACGAGTCCGAGCGATTTTAGATAAATTAAGCGGTATTCCATAAATTAGGGTGATCCGTTTCTTTATAATAACTCTGTATGTATTAACGCGACACATAAATATTTTTCAGTAATATAATGTTACAAAAAGATTAATTATTAAAACATTTACCGCCTAATTCACCAATGGGTTTAAAATTTAGTATCTAATATTTTTAATTTAGGCCTTCTAGTTGACCAAAAAAATGTTGGTTTTATTATCATTACGTCATTTACAAAATAGTTCTATTTCATTGCTTTTGCGATTTATTTATTTCTGAAACAATTTTTTATTGAAACATGTTGCGAATGTTTCTGACAGCCACGTGATCAATCATATTGTTTACAACAATTTTTCACTTGCCTGTCAAAGATTAGGAGCAAAAAAATTGAATTTAGGAACTTATCATTGAGTGAATATTAAGTTTCCTATACTCACCACACCTAACTGGAATCGCTTATCTATGATGTAAGTAAATATATTTGTTTGCGTATCGTTCGTTTCTTGATTATAGTGTAATTTGTGGGTAATTATTTTTATTCAACAGTGTAATTTCTTAAAAATTACCCCGTAAGTATTGTATTGTGACAATATGCAAAAATACCACTGTAAGGGCCCGAACAAAGTCTTCTTTCATGTGCCAAAATCAGAAGAAACGGGTGCAAAGCAAAGCTAATTCAAATTTTACAAAAATATCATTAAATAAATATCAATTAATAAGTCAAATTCAAGTAACTATGCTATACATTTATTTTCATAGTGTAATAAATCCAATCGATAGATTTGAATTTGAATTTTTTTGAATTCGAATTTATTCATGTTAATAAGGACAACCAGAGTTTTTTACTTACGTCATAAAAATCAATAATCTAAACTATCTTAATAAAATATTAAAAATTTAAACATTGTCTTATTTCTAACAGATTTTACACAGAAGAGGTACAATTAAAATAATTTAATTTAAATTTAAAATAAGTTAAGAAGGGAATGCAGTTGCAGAAATCCAGGCTCCCAGCCCCCAGATAAATTTAAAAAGGAAAACTCCGCTACAGAGACCCCCAATATGAGAGCCATCTTCAGGAAATTCTTAATTGCGTAACAGAAACTGTTTAATTCTTCTGATAAAAACACATTCAATTCTGTCCCTGATTTCTTTAGGAAGTTTATTAAATAGCGTCGGCCCAATAGTAAGTATTTGAACTAATTCAATGTCTTAGAAGTTTAATGTTCATATTATAATGATGATGGTGTTATTGGTGTTCACAACAAAGATTATATTTATGTAAATTTTTCTTTATATGATAAACAAAGTTACATGTTAGTATGGTTAGATCGATAAAGGTTTGCCTTACATCAGCCCTATAATGAAGTCCACCAATGACACGCACAGCCCCTCTCTGGAGTTTGAAAATTCTGTACAGGCTGAGCTGTATGACCCCAAGCCAGAATTGCATAATTACAGTGTGACTGAAAAAGGGAGTGAAAGGCCAATAATAATAGGGTTTTGTCTACAGCGCGCAAAGATTCTTTGAAATAGTGCTTGCTAGCTTGATCAATGTGAGGCTTAAAAACCAGAGTGGCGTCAAGAGAGACTCCGAGAAGTCTAACCAAGTCCCTCTGCATATTGCCATACATGTCATCTACCATGGCCAGTTTTCTAAGACTAAATTTTTCCGTTTTATTTAGGTATATTTAAAGACAAAGAACCAAGCTTCTAAAGATTTTATAGTCTTGCATTTGATTCATAAGAATGTCTAGGTTTTTATTTTGACTGATTACAGCAAATATCACAAGTTTATTTTGGGTTGAAGTTTTTGTGTCATTTATGTAAATTAAAAAGAGCAAAGGGTCCAGGATTGATCCCTGAGGCACTCCGTGTTTAACATAAGAAGGTTTAGATAGTTTACCTCCAAAGAAGTTCTGCTGCGACCTTCCCGTTTAATCGCTACGTATTAGATCCAAACCAGACTCACTTATTCCATAGTATCTTAGTTTCGTTAATAGTATATCATGAGATATGCAATCAAAGGTCTTGGAGAGGTCACACAGGACTGCTCCTAAAAGTTGACAATCCTCAAAAGCCCTCCACAACATTCTCAAGCCGTGAGAAAATGGCACCGGTTGTAGATCTCGATTTTCGGAACCCGAACTCTATGAACAAATTACCACTTTCAAAAAAAATCGTAAAGCTGGCTTTTCAAAAATTGTTAAAAAATTTTTGATAGGGCCGGCACAAGAGTTATTGGCCTATAATTATTTAAGTCATTATGGTTACCCTTTTTGTATACAGGAATAACCTTACGCACCTTAAAAACACCAGGGTACACACCTTGTTTAATCCAAGAATTTATAAGGTGTCTAAGTGGTATCGGTAAAGTATCCTTACCTTTTTTTAAGATAGCAACATTGAAGCTAAAAATATCTGTGCTACTCTTTGCCTTTAGCAGACTAGTTGGTTTTCTGACTTCAATAAAAGTGTCCTCCCTAAAGGAGAAGGCACTTTGGATTGGGTTGTGAAATCTTGAAAAAAGAAAATGTTTAGGGTCAATATGTGATTTTGGCAAATTATTTCAGATTTGTTGGGCTATATCTGTAAAAAAATTAAAACTTTAAGCACTGATTTTATGTCTTACTTTTTCTTACCTGTCACACTCCTAGCATCATTTATCAGCCGCCAGGGAGCTTTTGCTTCATTATCAGAGTTTGTTATTAAATCAGAGTTTGCTTTAATTTTAGCTGATTTTATAGCTTTCTTATAGGTTTTACGGAGTTCATTTCAAGCATTTAAAATTTCTGGAGTTCTAGAAGTATTACAGGGATCATTTAAAAAATGTATGTGTTCTCTCATTTTGCGCAATTCTGTATTATACCATCTTACATTTTTGCCCTCCCTGGAGACACATCTTTTAAGAGGAAAACTCAGGTTGAAATTTGAGGATAATATGTCCATAAAAATACTACCCTTTACATTCACACCTAAGGTATCCTTCACAAAGGACAAATCAGTATTGCTCAGTAATTGAAAAAAACTGTTTGTACCTAGTATTGTTATGGGCTGATGAAAACCAACCACTGGTAAAAGATTTTATCATTCCCCAGTGATGGAAAAAACTTATTTGAGCTTATTATATTATATATCTTAACAAATACATTGAGGCTTTTCTTCCTTTAATTCCTGCAGAAAGTCAGGATTTGTAAAAAAAATAAGCAGTCATCATAAATTCATCAACTGTTGGCAACAAAGAAAATAGAATAGGTTTGTTAGTCAGGAAATTATCCGATTCTGGTTTGCTTAGACCGAACTAGCGTTGGAGATTCTGACTGTTAATGTTTAAACACATATTTTACAGTTTTTAATAAATAAACTCCTAAAGGGGGTAAAATGGAGGTTGAAAGTTTGTAATGAAGTAAAGTTGTTATAGGGAATATAAAACTATATTTTTTTCGTATATGTCCCAGAGTTGCAGTTAAATTAAGCAACATTTTTCATCCTGTGTTATTTGGAGAATTAAAATAGTATCTTATACAAAACATTTTTTTCTGAAACTCTCTGTAGTTGTGAAAACAAAAATAATATATTTTTTCTACGAATGTCAATAAAAACCTTCATTGTGTGTTCAATAGTAATTTCGCAACATAGTTCATTGTTTTTTGCACATTTTCATTGTGCTTCAATCACCATGGTGATTCAACTACAAAATTCCCAATGTGCAGGGGTATATTTTTACAAAGGTGGCGTGGACCGGCGCCGCATCAACACGCCATAGTAATCGCATAGCAACGCAGACAACGCAAATAAAAAGTAAATGACAGTTATTATTGTGGAATGTCAGATTGACATTTATTTTTTTGACATCCTAAAAAGAAAAATATTTCTAATCCCATTTTATGTAACAGTAACATTCGTAGAAAAAGTATAGTGTAACACTCGCTTGGAATGACCATTTCCTACCCGTATGATTTGCAGCACTCGCCTGCGGCTCGTGCTGCAAACGTCATACTCGTAGGAAATGCATGTCATTCCATGCTCGTTGTACAATATACTATTTTAAAGTTGAGCCAACCAGACTAGCAAATATTTATTGTAGACAAGTAGTATATTTCTCGGACAAATAATACTTGAGTCAGAACAATAGTCATTTATTATATAAGGAAAAAAGTAATAGATTTTGGCGCAAGGTGTAACGTTTGTCTCCCGACACGAAACGGAGGGAGACAAACACACCGAGCGCTAAAATGTTACTTTTTTCCCATGTAGAATACACTATTTTTTTCTGTGACCATATAATGACGGCTGCAAAGTATTAAAAACCTAATAAAATTTAAAAATTAAGTGGTGTGAAATATGAATTTCAGATCTAGTAGCTTGTGGTAGCGACAATTCATGTTGTCTAGGTAACAGTTTTTATTATTTATATTTATATTCACATTATAAAAGTCAACAGTTTTAATCTTTGTTGATTCCAAAAAAGCGCAAGAATGGAGAGCGATTTTGAGTTTTCGTGTACTTCACCGGAGTTAGAAGAAGCAGCAAAGGAAGCTTCATTGAAAATATTGCCATGCAAATCTAGAAAAGTGTATGAAAATGCGTATTCAAAGTTTATAAAATGACAAGCAGCTAAAAGGTGCAGCTCTTTCTCAGAGACCATACAATGCAGGTTTAACTACTGCTGTTTTAATGTTAATAAAATGTAAAATTAGGGGTTGATTTCTTTTTCGACATGGGAAAAAATTGTGTCATAGGGAAAAAAATCTTTTTCCCATAGTAACAAATGTTACATTTTTGCTCCTGTCAAGAGGGGGAAAAGTCAACTTTTTTCCCGTCACAAAAATTATTTATTTTTATAAATTTTCCGTCCTAAATGTAGGGTACCAAATGTGCCTTTGTTAAAGTCAAAGGTACAGACTTTAGCTATATTAAATATTATTTTTTATAAAAATGTGTCGTTATTAATTTAAAGGAAAAATAGACATATTAATTTTTAAGGTGCTCATCCTGCATACATTATTTAACCCAAAGAGCATTCGAGCTAGTCTAAAGCTTATATTTCATGTACAAAATTTCAAAATTATCTTTTCTGCCAACTCGCTTTTGAGTACCTATTTGCTCCAACCGACTGATATACAAACAGACAGTTCAAAAATTATAAACGTGTCTTTTTTGTAATCTATAGAGACTCTAAAATGTGAACAGTAGAAGAAATTCGGGTTAATTTTTTGAAGGTTACAACATGTTCTCCGAAGCAAGTAAAAACTGATGGGGGAAAAATTTATAAACACAGTGCACGTCTATGGACTTGGACTCGTTGTGTGGGGCGCTATTACTAACACGACTTACATAAACCAGATGACCGCTTGCCGCCGTATTTTTAATGGACCAAGAAATGAGAGCATTGTGCGTGTAATCAGCTAATAATCATATCACCTTACATTATAAACGGCTCTCTTATACTACTTGAAACAAAATAGGCTTATTATCCTATTATTTTATTTTTTCCGATTTCTTTTAGTCAAAAAGAAACATTCTAAATGAGGATCAATTAAATCAAGATCAAAATGCTTATTTGTTATTAACAGGAAGCTCCTAATTAAATAAATAAGTTTCTGAAATTTTTAAATCTTAATTTGTATTCTAGAGAATTGGAAACTCTAATTAATTACATTGATTGTAACTAGGAATCGCGGTTGATTAATTTTTTAAGAGTATTTAGTAATCGGTAATCGATTCCAATTTTTGAGTAATTTGTCATCACCAGCAAAATACAATAAAAATTACTTTCAGTAATCACTTATTGTAATCATAATAACCTAGAGGAATTTAAAAAATTTATTTCCTTAAGTAATTATGATTATAATGAGAATTTCATTCATCTGTGAAAACAGACATTCTGACACTATATAAAATAACGAGTTCCTATTTTTAGTTTTGTGGTAGGGTTAACGAGAATTAAGTACTAAAAGATCTTTAAACCTTACCTTATTGTTAGCAACGTTTCAATGCTGTTTGCACCTTCAGACTTTCAATTTTTTAAAGTGACCTTGAAAAATTAAAACCCTGAAGAAACCTGTATTGATGGTGTTTTCGCTCGAATTGTTGCTAACAATAAAGTAAGGTTTAGAGATCTTTTAATAGGTACTTAATTTCCGGTAACTCTACCACAAAATTAGCGCTTCTGTCATTATTTTTTAATATAATTTAATAAACATAATATGTATATTATTACTTAAAGAACAGATTTTGATCTAAAGTTAGGGAAGGCCGTTTTTATTAAACAACGAGTGCAGGTACTGCTTTAAATATAAAAAAAATATTTCCTGGCTGGTGCTATAGAGGTAACTCAACATAATAAAAGCCAAAATATGATAAAATAGGATTATGTATGAATAATGTCGTACGAATTTATCTGAAGCCATTGGACATAAAAATACTTCCGTATGAAGTATCATTTTCAGTTTTTTAATAGAACTATATTTTTGTAGAATATAATATATTTTATATTTAATGGTTAATGGCTTATCTTTTAGCCAAGCGACAGTACATACAATTGCAACCATGTAGGTACAGTAGGTACAGTAGACTCTCGATTATTTGACTCTCGGTTTTCCGATAGCTGGATTAACCGAGTGCAGTCACATTGCAAAAAAAAACAGGTGTTGAAATCCGCATTAACCGAGCGACGCCGTATTATTCGAGATGCGGCGCAATACAATATCCTTTACTGGGAATCCCAGAATAGGAAATATGCATATAACCCAAAGAAATCTGAAATATTTTTTTATATTCTCTACATAAATTAAATGTTTATGGCGGTTGCTGTTATCCATTCATTTTGGCCTTTATTAACAAAAAAAAAGGATTTAAAATTGAAAGTTTTCGCGCGAATTTCGAAACTTGTAAAACGTGATCCATTGGCTGTGTCGTCGAAACTGAATTTATGGCTCATCATGATTAGATGGCGAATTCCAGTGTTGTAGACTCATCTAAAACTCAATAAAAATGGCATTTAATGCGTAACTTATCGAATGAAATATCCCTGCACTTAAAGTAGAAGGTTCCTAAAATCTTATTCATGTATACTTCAAGCCGAAATCGGCCCCGGAACCTTTCAATTTTGCAAAAAAAAATTGGCATTTTACGAAATTTCGACATATCATTTCAATAATTTCGAGCAAATAAACTGCAATTCTTTATTTTTATAGCAATCTTCGAAAATTCAAAAATTTTCAAAGTTTAGATGTCCCCGATGCAAATAAACCTACTTATTTATAACTTTAAAGAAAAATAAGCGATGTAAGTTAGTGGGAGGTATTCTTAGATAATTAACGGATAAAATAAACCCAAAAAGAATCACTAAATAAGGTAAATAGTGCGGAATAATGTCGGTTAAACATAGGATTTGTCGGAAAAAATCAAGGAAATCCGATTTTTACCCCTTAAATTCGCTCCTGGATCGCCCATTAGGTACCTATTCATTTTACAGTGTGATTATCCCTTTATAAGACAGTGTTGAAAAATTGGGGAAAATAGATAGGAAAAAATACAGAGTGATTCAAATGTACCGATGTCGAGGGCAAAAAAAGTAAAAAAATGGAAATTTAATCGGCGATTGCTCCCTTCCCATAGAGAATGAAGAACCTAAAAAATACGGATAACACATACTTTGACGAGCTCTTTCCGATGACGTATATTGAATTTTAATTTGAAGCATTTTGACCCCACAAAAAATTAAAAACCCTGAAATATTTGGATAAAAAATCTAAATTTCCAGTTTTTCTTCCTCTGACTGTTTCCGAGAAAATCAAACCTGTCCTGTTCGACTTTGGGTTAACTTGTAGATTTTTGCTGATCTCCTGACGATATTTTTCACTTCCTTTTCAGGACAAATGGCTGCTTTTTAAATTGAAATAAATTATACCGAAAAGTAAACATTTTTTGTAGCTAAATTATCCTAGTAATTTTTTTCAAAATATTTTTTTTTTGGGTTTGTAATGACTTCCTTAACCGATTTATGCAATAAAAAAATATGTGCATATTCCTTATTGCGGCATCAACCACAATTGAATACCTGATGGATACAGGGGATACCCATACTGTCTTTCTAAGCTGACCTGGCGGCATATTCATTTTCTGCCAACGTAATAATACCTTCGCCGTAAAGCGTTAGCAAAATATGAGCCTCGAAACTACATGTTGGCACTTTATGTAACTGTGCAAAGTGATTACGATTAGTTAGAAATTAGGTCCGATAGATGTTTTTTTATTACTATTATTATTATTAACCCTTAAACCAATATTTTCTTCGATACATGCTTGTAGTGAATGACGAGCTCTAGTTTTGTGTCTAACCAGCACTGACCCTACTTTTCTTCCTGCTGTTAAATCTCTGCGTCCACTCACTGAAGATTTTCTTCTTCCATTAGAAGTTGGTTGCACAGCAATTTTCTTTCCATTTCTGGACGTGTATTTTATGTTTTTAGTATCTACACCCTTATATTTAAAAGATGTATAAAGCCCTGACACTAAAGAACCAGCACTTTCACCATGAACCTCCGAATTATGTAGAAATATTTTAATAGCAGGATAAAATCCAACAGGGCTATCCTATATATTTTTGTATTTTATTATATAGTTCTGTATATTCCGAATTAAACAATATAATTATAATAGTTTTATCTCTAAAAAGTTACACACATTAAACAACAACAGACATTAATTTTCTATTTCTCTTGCCTAATAACTATGTACCAAGCAAAAATAAATGTTTTTTTAGCTAAAAATCCCTTAATCTTATTGTCACTTGTCAGCATTGGTCAACAAATAAACATGCAGTATGCAATGTAAAATGTTTGAATATATTTTAGGTTATGATAATAATAACGGTCAACTTACATATCATCACATAATACTTATTCTGAATTCTTTAGGATTGAAATCAAAATAATTGTTGCTCTGTGGCCTTTGTATTATAGGCATAATGATTAATCTTAATGAAGGTTTTTCTTCATTTGCAATGCCACAATGACCCATAACAATAACTAACTGAAAATAGCGAAAACGACGCGCGCTTTTAGACAGCTTTACTTTTTAAATAAACTGCCAAAGTTTGCCCAATTGAATAATAACTTTGCCTACGCTAGGCTCGAACGAATCAATGACTCGAGCCGAAGGTACCTATTATGATGATATTATCATATGCGACCGGGCAGGCGTATTTGTTTTTTTTTATATATATTATTTCATTATTTATGTTTGTGCAACTACAATTTACAAATAAAATATTTAAATATTGACACATACATTATAATTTAATGAAAAATACACAAAAAAGAAATTCGGTTTATCCGAGCCGACCATTATCCGAGTGAGGGTACGGCCCAGGTTAGCCCGGATAATCGGATCTGTACTTACTGTGATTACTTCATATTACATATGTGAGTAATTGGGAATTGATTACATTTCTTACTTGTAATCATCAATAGATTACTTTTTCACGCAAGTAATTGTAGTCAGGAATCGATTCCCTTTTTGTTGTAATCGTTCCAGCTCTGGTGTTCTGGCACCCACGCAAGTGTTACTCAGTTGTGGCTGGCAAAGGTTCGATGGCACTGGGGGCAATCCCAGACCAATTTCGAGTTGATCTAATACCATGCTACTATGGCTGCCTGACTGTCAGACTAGATAACCTTGTAGCGCCTTTACTACGTGATGTCACAGATTTTTATTAATTTTTGGCAACGCTAGGTAGGCATCCAAAAGAAAGTGCTAAAATTTCACGGAAATCAAAAAGTGTGTAAAATTAACACCACTTGTAATTTCCCCAACACATTCTGTTGGCAGCTATTCTGGCGTCCTTTTCAAAGACTACGAGAGACGCTTTTATCGTGACGTCATGTGCAAAAAATATTAAATGTTTGTTATTACTTAATTCTAAAAAGATCTATTAATCTAGTGTTACGCCCAGTTACGTTACACCCAATTATTAGATATTTTTAAATTTTTATTTTAAATCCGCTGCAATCATATAGACATTATTTGTTAAATTCTGATTATCAAATGTCACACTGTATATAGTATATGGGGTTGATAAAAGACAAATGGACCAAATTTTCGAATATGCGAAAAAATGTCAGTCTTATAATAAAGTCTTCTCCTAAAAAAAAAAGAAATAAACTTCACGATGATACCTACAGGTATACAAAGGCATACATTACAAAAAAAAAGAAGTTGAGTCAAGAATAAAATAAATGTATGGTATCTAATATTTTACCGCAAAATGTTTAATAAAAAAGTTGCTTTAAATATTACAATAAAATTTTCCAGAATACTGAATTTGAACAGAAAAGTTAAACTTTATGAATTATAAATTAAAGAGAATTAGTTTTTTAACTCCCATTTTATAGGTTAATTTATAATTAGCCAATTTTTTTTATTATAGTTTAATGTTTTGATTAATTGCGAAATTTAAAACAACTTTTTTATTTTGCCTTATAGTGATCAATATCGCATGTTTATACAAAATCTTGTTTTTGTACTACTAAGCACCAAAAATCAAAATTTTCTCGTTGAAAATTTTTGAATTTACTTTTATTATTTTCGTGTTAACCCCAAGCGAGGACATAATGCAACGGTAACAGAAAAAGGTTCAATTTTCAGACATTCTTTGGCCTAAAAACTAATTTAATTACAATCTACAAACTTTAACTAAATATTGCAATATATTTTTAGAGACACTATGCCCAGTTTTCTTTGCTGGGACGATAGGTACTAACTTAATTTAATCACCTAGTGCGATTTCTCACTTCTCGAAGAAATTTTCTTGTCTCCAGTTTTTTTTTCTTAACAAAATGTCCGATCAAAACATTTGTTTGATTCAATAAACAAAAATTTACTAACAAATCTCTTTAGCGCTAGAATATATAGTTTGCACAAGACCGGAACATTTATTAGAAATTATCTTTAAAAAACAGGAAAACGTGAAAAATAAGTGGATAAAATTAGAACGAACCTCAATAAAGATTAAAATTTTACCAGAAACGTTATTTCATATCTAAGAATGTGACATTATGTCCAAAAATATACACATGGAAAAATGTATCTTGTTCAGGTTTCTCTATAAAAGGACTGCCTGTATGTGAAAGTTTTTAAGAATCTTAGTAAAATTTATTGCTGGCGTCATCCAGTTGTCATATTCGGTAAAATTGTATCAGAGACTGGCGACAATCGTTTTAGATAAAGTCTGACGTAAAAGCCAGAAATCGTGTACCTATTTCACAACATATGGAACATGAGAACATAAAATATCTCTGCGTGTGTACACGATGCATTTATTCTTTTTGGAACTAAAACATTTTTAAAATATTTAGTGATATTTGGATATAGGTATGTAGGTCTAGAACTTTGCAGATAATTAAAATTATTTTAAATAATAATAATAATAATAATAATACTAAAGTTTATTTAAATCAATTACAAGTTAAATATGTATATATATATATATATATATATATATATATATATATATATATATATATATATATATATATATATATATATATATATATTATATACCTAAAAACAAAACTCAAGACATACTAAACCAATTCAATAGTTACCACAACAAACTTCAATTTACAATAGAGCTAGAAAAATAAAACAAAATCAACTTTTTAGATATAACGTTACATCATAAAAATAACCATAATAATAATAATAAAAACAGAATGATACACAAAAGAAACATGGTCATCCAGATACGTAAACTTTAACTCACAGCACCCACTTTCCCAAAAAAAAAAAATCAGTAATCATTGGTCTTGCAGACCGAGCAATTAAACTGTCTAGCACGAATATCGAGAAAATGCCATAAAAAAGCAAAACAGGCACTTAAATTAAACAATTATCCTGAAAAGCTAATAAACAATATTTAAAAAAAAAATACACATTTTTTACAACAAAAACCAACCTAACAACAACAACTCAAAAAACAAAAACTTTCTCTCCCAACCATATATCCCAGGTTTATCAGAAATAATAAAAAAAAACTTTTAGTAAACATAATATTGAAGTCGCCCACAAATAATATAACCTTCTAAAGAAAAGAAACTTTAGCACCCTTAAATCAAAAATTCCAAAACATAAAAAAAGTCACGTAGTCTATCAAATACCGTGTAAAGACTACGACAGTGTTTATATAGGTCAAACTAGTCAATATTTAAAGAATCATCTTAACAGTGACAAGTACGACAAAAAAAAAATAAAACAGCCCTAACCAACACACTTTCGATTTCGAAAACGTAAAAATCTTACGTACTGAAACCCACACAAAAAAAATAGAATTTTATGAAATGATTGAAATTCAAAAAAACTCAAAAAACATAAATTCAAAAACTGATACAAAAAATCTAAGCAAAATTTACCATAACATAATTAAATAACACTAATTAACTTATAAACATATTCTCCCGACTTTCACAAAAGGTAAAAAACCAACACCAACAAAAAATGCTAAAAAAGGGAGTAGCAAAAACAAAAATTTCGTTTCACCAGTCTAACAATAATATCATTCCGCCAGTTTTACTTATGTGTTGTCCATGTTGCAATATTTTGTGTGTTTTACTTTTAAAATTCTTTGTTTTTTAAATTAAATCAATGCATCAGGCAATTTGTGGAATGTTTGGAGAATCTTGCCAGTGATTTTCCTTCAAGGTATGTCTGTGTTTTCTGTGCGTATTTTTAAGTAGTATTTATGTAAAGACAAGAGAAAAAAAAATTGACATGAGCTATTTTTTTAGCAACATATAAATATTCCTGAAGAAGGTCTAAAGGAAAGGACCGAAACGTCAAAATTTAACAAATAAAAAGTATTTAAAGACCAACGTACAATTTTTAATTTTTATCCAGGACTAACAAAACCCAAGAATAAATAAAAAAATAAATACTATTATTTAATTATATAATTTATAAACTTGAAAAAAATAATATATTCAAAATTTCTTTTTGAGGACAAGAGAGATCCTTAAAGAAAAATAATAATTTTTGTATTATACTAAATAATATCAAAGTAATTCCACAAATTTCTGCAAATCGTTTGTTGTTAATATCCAAGCTTTAATTTCAGTTTTATATTTTTTAATGATACAATTCCTTTAATATTTACTGGTAAATAATGGTTTAAATAAAAACATAAATATTTATAATTCTTTTCTGCTATAAATTTATGTATTTTTGGTTTAATGGAAATTTCATTTTGACGCGTGTCATGGTTATGTTTTTTAAACTGTATTAGTTTTTTATTTTTAAAAACGAATATTTAAATATTATAAATATATATTTGCCTAACGTCCATTTTTTCTGTTTCTGAATATAATTCCTTTGAAGGATAAAAATAGTCTTTATTAAATATATAATTTTTAGAAATCTTTTTTGTAATACTTCTATTTTTTTTTACTAAAATTCTACTTATTCCTCCCCAACCTAAAATCCCGTAATTCAAATGAGTTTTAACTAATGCAATGTTTCTAAGTGTTTTATATCCAAAAAGTTTTTAGCATTTTTGAATATTGGTAGCAAACTTCTTAATTTTTTAATTAAGTAATCTACATGTAAATGATACTGTAAATCCCAATTTAATTTACTGTCAAAAATTATTCCCAAGTATTTAACACTGTTAGCTTTTAAAGTCGGAATCTCATGGTTTATTTTAATACTATCCACATTTGAGGTGTTATTATTTTGATTTAGACTAAAAGTAAGATAATTTGTTTTGTCAAAATAAATTGATAATAAGTTATTATCAAACCAATTTTTAACTATTTTAAATTCTTTTCTAATTTTGTTATGTATGTTGTTCCAACTTGTATCACTATAAAAAATAACAGTATCGTCTGCAAAACTATGAATTTTCCCATCACAATTTATGCTAAATAAATTATTAATGTAAATATTAAAAAATAAAGATCCTATAATTATTCCTTGAGGAACACCGTATTTAAATACTTCTGAATAACTTTCTTCTTCATCTATTATAACATGATTTGACCTATCTTTTAGATAGTTTTTTTACCAACTCTAATGGTATTCCACTAAATCCAATTTTTTCTAATTTTCTAATAAGTAAGTTATGGCTGACAGTATCGAAAGCTTTTGCTAAATCCAGAAAAATACAACTACAAGGTTTTTTATTATCTAATGTATCATATATTTTTTTCTGTTAAATAGCAAATAGCATGTTGCGTTGACTTATTTTTTTGAAAACCAAATTGCTTTTCAGAAATAAAATTTAAGTTTTTTAAATAATTTTCAATTCTTATTTTTAAAATTTTTTCAAAAACTTTAGCTAATGAAGATATTAGTGTTATCGGTCTATAATTAGTAATTTTACATGAATCTGCACTTTTACAGATAGGCATTTATTGCACCAATTTTGAAAGCCTCTGGATATAGACTTGCTTTAAAAATATTATTTATAAGGTAAGTAAGTGGTCTTCAAATACTAGTTTTAATACATTTTAAAATTTCCGAAGATATGCGTTCAGCACCAGGTGATTTTTTTATTTTTAAACTATCAACCGTATCTTCAACTTCTTGCCAATTAGTTTTTTTTAAATTAAATGGACCGATGTTGTCGATTTTTTTTTATCTAGAAATGAATCACGGTTATTTCGGTTCTTTATCTTGTTCGGTAATTTTTCTCCCACTTCAGAAAAATAATCAATAAAACTCTTAGCCTCAACTTTCTTATCGGTAAGTGATTTGTTTTCAATTCTAATCTCATTTAAATTTTTTGATTTTTATTACACAATTCTTTAAGTGTTTTCCAAAGATCTTTATTATTGTTTTCATATTTATCGATTTGAGATTTATAAAACTTAATTTTCGTCTCTTTTATTAGCTTATTTATTTATGATCGCTAAATCAGGACAAATTCTACTGTTCTCATTAAAATAATGATTATTATTATTTATATGAGATACTTATGCATATCAGAAATAAATTATTTACTTGCTCTCCAATAAGTGAATAAAAAAAAATAAAGGAGGTTTTTCAATTATTTCTTTGTGTGTAAAAGACCATTCTCTCAGTATATTGTGACAGCTGTTGCTAAACAATACTTTTCCGTCCTAGGCTAGTAACATTTTGCCAGCTAATAAATTATGACTTGTATACATATAAGGGACGTTCTTGCACAAAAATATAAAATATGCCGAATGTAACAAAAAAAAATTTTACTAATGCAACTTATGCAACTGCACGTTATAATCCCAGAAGTTGACATGGGGTAAAATTTAAAGTTTACTTTTTTTTAAATGCATCCAATGATGTTCATTTGTAGACAAAGTGAGCATTGTTTAAATTTTTATCATAAAATTGTCTATGAAATTACCTACTATAATATCGTACTGGGGGGGGGGGGGGGGGGCGAAGCAGCACACGCCAGGGGCGCCTCTGTAACACGGGGGCTGCTCCCAGCTTGTCGTTGGCCCCCAAGCCTCAATTCCAGCCTCAATTATTCACGCAGGGAAAGATTGTTTGCATATTGTAATCACAAACATTTAAAATAAAATGATATCAAAATCATTCAAATTCCATACTTAAAGGGCTTTTTGCTGACGGTGGTTAAACTTATTTATGTGTTGTTCAAATTATTATAAAAATATGCTGCCGAATTTCCGCGTATTGCCGCCAAGGGTAAATTATAAAAAAACAATTTGTAATTTTGTTTTCATAGATCATAGATTGTGTTTTTCGAAGTATCCCAACCCAACCCAACCTGAGCTGAATTTTAAAATACTGATGAAATACTGACAGTATCACATACTGTCAGCAATACTGATCGTTTGAGGGCCGCTTTTACAATTTTCCCAACATTGAAATAGCTCTGCGTCTGACGCTAACAAGCCCAGTCACTTCAGCCACTTGTGAGCATTGCTTTAGTAAATTAAAGGTGATACAATGCACTCACGAATTGGGCAGGAAAGAGTGACAAATCTTGTTATTTTAAGCATTGAATACCACCGAAACTATAAATTTCGATAGTATTATTGATAAAATGGCCAGCGAAAAATCACAAATTTATTTAAAAATACGTTATAGTATTTAATTGTTCTTGTTTGCTTGTTTGAGTTAGTTGATTTTGTTAATTACTCCTTATATCTTTATAATAAAAACATAACCTCTAAAATTAGCTGATTTCTATTAATGTGGTTACAATTTTCAAAGTTTATTTATGATGCTGCACCGACACCTCTAATCTCTGAGCTCACTAGGAGCGAATTAAAGCTCTCTTGCCAGGGGCGCAGGGTTTCCCATCCACGACACTGGTTACCATTATAGGGTAGACCGGGGTCGAAAGTAACAGGGGTCAAAAGTAACATCTCAAATATCTTCATAAACGTAATAGATATACATGCGCTAATTTGTCAAAGATTCCGCCTATTCAGTTGCTAAACTCCCATTAGTACCATTACCGGCTCCATGAAACACAGTTGTGCGTATAGAGCCATTTAAATTTTTTATATCAAAAAGTAACTTTTTTCGAGTTCGTTTTTATTGTGATAAAGTGCAGAAAAAGCCATGTTGGTACAATTTATCGTACTAGACAGTTTTTTTTAGGTATTTTGTTATTGTATAGGCATAATTTTGTACCGTGTTGTTATGTTTTTTGCTTACAAATTGTAATACAAATTTGCAAGTACAGTCGGGGACGGTTGTAACAAGGCAACTCGGGGACGGTTGTAACGTTACAACCGACCCCGTTGTAGTACAGATAATATAGTTTTTTATTGCTTTTTTTAAGAATGCCCCGTACGAAGAAAAGGAAGACAGACCGTGGTACGAACGATATAACCTTTTACGAACCAGCATATAAAGAAGTTACTAATGGGAATCTCTCTATTAAATCATAAGCAAGACAATATGAATTATGCCACGAGTCATTGACAAGATACAAGAAGAAACTGGAAGCCCCCAATGAAAATTTACCAGTGTCCATGATTGTCCTATATAAATATTTTATTATATCCCCAATTTTAAGCATAGTCCTATCATAAATGTGGTGTTAGAACCGACCCCCCTTAGTGTTACAACCGACACTGGGTGGGGGCGGTTGTAACAAATCACATCACTTTAATTTTTAGTTACCTGTGAGGTTTTTACTTTGTTCAGCCCTAAAATATCACTTACATAATAAAGGTAACTAATTACCTTAACTATAGCCATACAAATAGTATTTCCAATTCTAATAGTTTTTTCATAATTAAATACTAAAGTCAGAATGTTACAACCGACCCCGGTCTACCCTAATTCTAAAAGTGAGTTTAGAAGAAATTCTGATTAGATTTATTGATACAAGCAACAACTGTATCATCAATTATATTTTTTTAGTATAACCTACATTGAAAAGAACTATAAAAACGATCTGGATATTTGCAAGACTTCGTTTGGCGCTGAATAACTGAAGAGATGGGTATCATATCGCAATGTATTATGGGTGTATTCCAGGGAATGCGAATGTAAACAATTGGTTGCGTTGTAAGAATGTCAGGCGGGGCCCGTGAAATTTCAAAGTTGTATATCTCTGTTGGTACTTATGGGACCCATGCCAAGTTCAGGTTTTTTAGTAGTGAGCCTGCTAGGAATTTTTGGTAAAGAAAAAAATATATTTTGCAATTTGCGAAAAAAGTTGAATTTTTGAATTGACCCACCTGGGAAAAAAATTAACACGCTTAGGTATTTTATTTATTATTTTTTCTAAACAAATTTTACATCATTTTGTCGACAATTTTTAAATTTTAAGAAAAGAAATGTGTCAGTAGAAAGTTTTTTAATTTAAATTATATTTTAGGTTTAAAAAAAATTAAAATGACCATAACTTTCTACTAACACATTTTTTCTCTTAAAATTTAAGAACTGTCGATAAAATGATATAAAATTTGTTTAGAAAAAATAATAAATAAATTATCTAATAGTGCTAATTTTTTACCCAGGTGGGTCATTTTAATAATTCAACTTTTTTTCGCAAATTACAAAATATTTTTTTCTTCGCCAAAATATTCCTAGTGGGCCCACTATTTAAAAACCTGAACTTGGCATGGGTCCCATATGTAGCAATAGAACTGCACAACTTTAAAATTTCACGAGTCCCGACTCAAGAATGTTTACATAAATAGAATGATCTTTCTAACATTACTTTCTTAATGCGGCAAATTTAAGAACGTTTAAGCTAAAGCCCTAATCGCATTTATCCTTTTATTAGGTTATATTACATTATCTTCATTACAATATGCAATGACAATATGTCGCGCCAACATTTATTAAAATATTTTAAGCTCATATAATAAAGTGTCACAAAATAAATAAACACTTGAAAAGTTAAATGTGTGTTATTTCGACACTACTTTAAAATTATTGTTTACAATGCCTTCAATATTTTCGTTATGTAGCTTATTTTGTTGGTGTGTCCATTCTAGGAAATTGTCTATTATACCGGCAAACTAGAGTTTCTTTACGCGTTTAGACCTTATAATTTCAAAAATGTGAAAGTCATTTCTAAACTAATTTTTGTTTATAAATATAGCGGTCCTTCACTTATCTTATAACTCCAAAAACCAAATGATTGGAAACACATAAAAATGAAATTAAATTAGGTACGTGGCATCAAACACCAATATTTAGTAAAATATTTAAATTGACGTCTTGAGTTGACCTAACTTCATATAGAACACCATACTGAAATCAAGAGGTAGAGAATACCTTAAATAAAATGGTATTAAAACGGTACTGCCAATGGCTACTGGCTCTGGAAGAAATCAGAAAATGTTACTAGAACGGCAATGAAAGTGTAATGAAGAATGTTTTAAGGGAAAAAGTTTTAACAGGAGAAGACTTTCAGGAACTGCACATACCATACAAAGTAGGAAAAAGTTGAAGCCAACGAGAAAAAAATATTCCTCGCGTGACATCACTAAAAATCCTTATATATATATATATATATATATATATATATATATATATATATATATATATATATATATATATATATATATATATTGTTTGTTTTTCCTTAGGAAAATAGAAAATTAATTTTTATGTTTGCAGTATTTCTATATTTACATGCCAAATAAAAAGTTGCATTTAAATTCCAGTTGTTTTTATTATTATATTATGCAAACTTTTAAGATTTTAGCATGCATTTATTATATTTATGAGTTCATTTTTAGTGTTGATAAACAATAATAAATTAGCAACTAGCATGTTAAAGTTTGGTAAAGTTTCTCCCTCCCTAACTCCCTATTATAATAAATATGTGTGGATAAAAATTCTTTCTCATTTTGCTGGGTATTTTTTGATTGATTTTAATAATTATATAAATGATTTTTTTCCACAACAAAACCTAAAAAAATAATAGTCGAATCGTATCTATTTGAATAATACAAAATTTAATCGAAAAGTCATTCCGTTAATCTAAATAATCAAAATTCTTTGCTGAAGAGAACGAGAATTCTTTGCTCGAGAGAACGAGAAAGCTCGAGAGAGAGAAAAAAATTCTCGACAAAGGACAGCAATCTCTTGTCTCCTCTCGAGCCTTCTGTCGAGAAAAATTCGCCCTCTCGTCTCGTAGGGACGAGACGATACGAGACATGCGACGCGAATCCCTAATCTCTCGTCTCCGCGGTATCACTAAATTTTACGGCCAGATTATTAACGACAAAAAATCGCATCGAATAGTGAAATATTAAGTTTACCTTATGGGCTTAGGGGCATATTCATGGGAGTACGTGGGGGGGGGGGCGTCCCTTCTTAGGTGCTCGAATTGGCAATACTATAAAAACGTCCACAAGTTAGCAAAAAGAATTGTTTCTTGAATCTGGGATTTTTATCTTCGCCAAGTTGGATCCCCCCCCCCCACTCACAAACATAGAACTTTCAATGCACCTCCGAATGGAGTGACTCCACCAATACACGCACCGGGTGCCACCCACCCTGGCGACGCCACTGACTATATTAAATAAATGTATGCAAATGTTAAAAAATTTTGACAAAATATCTATGCACTGCATGTGATTCGTCTCAATAAAATAAATAATAGATAGAGGAATGGAAAATTTTACCCTCTTTTAGGCCGAAAAAGCGTTGTTTATGAATTACTGCATTGTTTAGGAATACCAAAGGAAATATAATTGGTTTGCTTAGGTTTAGGAATACGAATACCTACCTAGTGAATTCTAGGAACAAAATCCACGACAGAACGAGAAAAAAGAAATAAAAATTCCTTTTGTCCTCACTGTTCTTTTTAAGATACCTACTCAAAATATTTACTAAGAGGCATCTGCCAGTACATCTTCAGAGCAACAAAATATAGAAAACTATATTTAGACTATTGACCCACTGAATACAGAGAGCTAACCGACTAGAGACGAGAATATAGGGTTCGTCCCGTTATTTTGCTTAAGAGCAGCCAGGTTGGTTAGAAAGCTCTCGGGTAGATGGCAGGACATAATGTATTATGCAGTATAAAATACGTTTATGTCAAGGGTCAAAGGAAGGTTTGAATAGAAGAAAAATATTTAGAAAAATAATTTTAGAAAACTTTTTTCCTATCTCTTATGCAACAATATATATTAGTAGATTTTTTGGGTATCCTGTACGTACATTGTTACGCCAGGGTTGTAAAAGTATTTCAAACAATTAAATATGCCAAGTAACGTACGTATTTACGCGGACCAAAAGAGTGGTGCTGTTCCTAACTAAATACCTTTTTAGTTTTTCAGTGCTGATAGTAAAATATGCTGATGATAAAAAAATACCGTGGATTCTTTTAAGTATTGTGTTTTAATTAGTTAGTGGACCGTTTTTTACATTAATGGCTATACCTATTGTTTTGTTAGTGTTGTAACGTAAAACCTAACAAACCTATTCTATTTTCTTTGGTAAAATCTTTGTACACGAAGTGTATTTTACAGGGATTTTACTGTAGAAGTAACAAAAACATTAGTTTTCGTTTTTGATAGTGCGGATAGTTACAAAATACCGTGGAATCTTTTGCTTAACTTTTGTTAATTTTAATTATTAATCGAGTGGAGATTTCTTGTATCAATGGCTGTACTGTGTTGTTATTGTGTATTTGTTAACCCAAAACATTTTGAGACGAAGTGTATTTAAAAGGGATTTTACTTTAACGGTAACAAAAATATTATTTCTTATCTCATAGAAAAAATTATTGATAGAATGGGCAACTTATTCGTACTATTTGTTTCTTGCCAGTGGCGGGTACCATCAGTTGGAGAAAGTTTAAGGCTCGATCACCAGCTTATCATTGGGAAGCGCCATTTATGAATATTTTTCTTAAATCTGAATTCATACCAAGATTTACCGGTTTCAATATATGCAGTGAATTTTATAACAGCCTGTTACACCGTAAAAATATAAAATAACAGTTGTTTATCTCATTTTGGAAATTCAAATCTGACTGTTTTTTTTTACTTTTAATTAAAATGAGTTTTAGAACGGTCTTGGTAATAAATTTGTGTTACAGTTTACCTACCCCGCACAAGCCATCCCGCATTCTTTTAGCAATCCATTGTCAAAAATGTTAATATTCGAGGCAGGTTGTCTCCCACGAAACGAAACTAACATTCTTGGGTAAAAAGGACAAGATGATAAATCATAGAAAAAAGACCATTTTTCAAAAAGAAAAAAGTCGTAACAAATTGAGTCGAGAACATCTTTTGTTGACCCGATTAGGTCACACGCTAGTTTTACACGGTCATTAATTTTGGACAGATTTCTTTACTAGGTATTAAAAAGTTTAACATTTTCCTTAATATAACTTGTAGCCAATCTTACGGCCATGCAGACAAATTAAGAATTAAAAAATCTGTGTGTGTCTCAAATTTAATCATTTATAGGATTCTCTAATTGTGATGAATAACATTTGATTTCCGATTTTTCAAAAATTTTGGTATTTCTGCAAAGATTTCTTCTAGAAAATGTCAATATTACAATACATCTAGCCGTTGCTACGCAACGAAAAATAACTATTGGGAAATATTCATTTCTGTAAGAAATAGTATGTTACATAACAAGTGTTGAAAGTGACATTTTTCACACGAGTGTGCGAAAATTACTTTCACATGAGTAATGTACAATATTTTTCCTACGACCACAAAAATGTTTACAAGAAACCCTCATTTTCTGCCCTTTAAAACCCTCACTTTCAACACTAACATTTTGCGTGTTGAAAAGTACTTTTCAACACCCGTGTGATATAAGGCACTTTCTCGCCAAGTTAACCGTGCTTTTTTACCCACTTTCATAGGTGGTCGTAGGAAAATAATATTTCCTTACAGCCATTAGTGTAGTGCAAAAGTTATTCAGTTTTTAGAAGATTTCATCTTTGAACACAGCTCCAGAAAGTATGCCATTACACCTTGTTCCGAGAAAGAACTTGTAAATATTTTTGTTCTTGCGATGGTTGGGTCTATAAATCTATTACATGCATATTCACAGTTTTATCGTATTTACTGCTGCCAGTTCTGGAGGAATTCCAGGAATGGAAAATTCATCGTTACCCATTATTTTCCACTGTTTTACTACATACAAAATATATAGCAGTTTGGATTTTCGAAAAAACCCACAAATTAGATTTACACGTTTGACAATACGAAACTGATACGTTTCCATGGCTACGCAACTATTTTTTATTAGGAATTTCAAGGCCTCAGATATTTATGCATAAAATTAATCATGTTTTTTTTTCAAAATTAAACAAAGTTTTTATATTTTCTTTCGATTTTTGTATAATCGGCGAAAAATAGTATCTAGTATGTGAAAATTCACATTCCCGGACGGTTTGTTAGGCTTTCCCTACTAGATACGCAATATACTATTTTTTAGGATATGCAAAATAAACAGCCTTCGAGAAAAGAATTAGATTTTCTAATACTTAATATATTTGTAAAATGGTGTAAAAACCAACCTTAGTCTCGTTTGATATACCTAGTCCTGCCATAAGTTCTGCCCCTACAAAAATTGCGCCCACAAAATAACGAAATAAAAACTTAGTTCTATATTACTAGTTATACTTATAATACATAAGGCATGTAAGAATACAAAAAAACATAAACCCACTCAAAATGTCCTCCTTTTGCCTTCACACATTTTCTCAAACGATCTGGCTACTCATCGATCGCGGTATGCACTACATTTAGTACTATCGATCCTGTTGCTTTGACCAAATCTGCTTTTAATGACTTGATGTTTTGGTGGGGCTTAGAGCAAGCCTTCTTCTCCAACACACCTACAGCCGGTAGTCCAAGGGATTCAAATCGGGACTCCCCAAAGGCCAGTCTTCAGCCCTAATGAACTCAGGTAAGTTGGCTGTCAGCCAACTTTGTGTGCTTTTCGCCTTGTGGGTCGGCGCCCGAGTCTTGTTGGAACACTCAATATTTTTCATCGAACAAGGTGTAACTGAGTGGCTTCACAACCTTGTCTAGGATGTCGTTTTGATAGTAGTTGATGGCTTTAGTTTTGACACCTTCTTCACAAAAGTGCAGTTGAGTTGTCCCTTCATGTGCCACCCCCCACCGAACCATTACTGCAGTTGGGTGACGACCTCTTTGGATATTCTCAGCTGCTTCTTAGGAGCTGTGTGCGTATATCCTGTCATATAAGTAAGTCTACGTAGGATGTCCCAGATAAAAAAAAATATTGACGATTAGATTTTTCTTCAATCGTAAAGATTTTTTCGTCTGAAAAAGAATTTGGCGATGTCCACCATTGATGTACTTCTCCAACAGGCCTTATGATCTGGTCGCCCTTATGCTTCGTAAAGCTTCTGTAAGTTTTTGTCCTATCCTTCTTCGGTAAGAACCAAGTCTTAAGTCTTCTGTTGTTATGCGAGATATGGTCCTTCTAGGGGATCTTCATTTCTCTCGACAAAATTTTTTGTTTCCTGAATGGATTACAGCGTATCCTCGCTTCGGTAGCTTTAACTGCAGCTGGTGTCCTAGAACTACGTGGACGACCGCTCCTTTGTCTATCATCGGTAGAAGACAGTTCACCATACCACTTAATGGCCCGATAAATAAATTTCTTGGAGATTTTCAGCTGTCTCAGAAGACTGAAAATCTTGCTTTGGTTTGAGTAGAGTAAGTCACCCACACGTATGCAGCGCAATGACCGGCGATCCTATTTTCTTTGACGTCCGCCTCCATGTTTACATCTTGAACACAAAACCTCATCTGACGGGTTTCGGTAGCTAAATAGTTGCCCTACTGTGCCCTGTAATTACACGGTCATCCGCCAGTGCCATCAGGAGATATGGCCACCTTAATGCAAGGGACACTAGGTACGTATAAACGCGAATCGCAAATATTGTTCTACTAATTGGTCAGGTTCAAATTTTAATGAGAATAATATTCTCATTTCACGGTTCGCGTTAAGACGGGAATTTGGTCGCTCAAAATCTGACTAAAATTAACGGTCAAAAATAAGTGACAATTACTCCCTTATATATTTTGTAGATGGCACCTACAATATTATTTTATAAAATTATTTGGAAAATTAATTTTACAGGTGTATAACTAACCCACAAAGACGTAAGTTTGGATTTTATGGCTACTTTGTTTATTGATGGCGCTCGGCTCGTACATGCAAATTAATAAATTTGGGATCATATTATACCGTGTACCAAATAAAATACGAGTGTGATTCAAGGTTTTCATTTACTATAAATAATAATATGATCAGAAATTAGTTTTAAGTGTACTTTTTCAACCAAGTCCAAATAATATTTTGGAATAGCGTCTGCAGGGCCCAGGATACTTTGGCTGCTTGGCTGCTTGACGTTTGAAGCTTTCACAGTTTGAATTTTATAGCATCAGGCGCGTAGTGCAGTGGTAAAGCATTCGCTTATACATCTACATTGACAACTTAAAACTACTATGTACAAATGTGGTCCGGGTTACAACCCCCAACTGGGGATGTCCAACCCGACAAGGCAGCCGGAGTGCGGCCGGGGCTGGTGTTGGCCCTTGGTTGCCAGGTGTAGCGGAGATGCAGGGGAGGCTACTCTTTCCGCCAGTCTTGCAGAGTCATGGGGGTTAAGTTTACACGGGGGTTTAAAAATTATTTGATATTTACAAATTTACAATTTAACATTTACAATTAAAATTTTCCAGCGATCCTAAAGTTTAATTGTAAATGTTAAATTGTGAATATCAAATAATTTTTAAACCCCCGTGTAAACTTAAACCCCATGACTCTGCAAGCCTGGCGGAAAGAGTCGCCTCCCCTGCATCTCCGCTACACCTGGCAACCAAGGGGGCCAACACCAGCCCCGGCCGCACTCCGGCTGCCTTGTCGGGTTGGACCTCCCCAGTTGGGGGTTGTAACCCGGACCGCATTTGTACATAGTAGTTTTAAGTTGTCAATGTAGATGTGTATATATGTAAGAAATAAATATGTTTGAAAGTAAGTAAGTATTGACCCGCAGGCGTTGGTTCGATTGCGGGCCCGAATGGAACTTTTTTTTAAAATTTTGGTCATTTAAAATATACAAAATTAGGAAATCGCCTCTAAAAAGTGTATTGGAAATACTCCTAACTCCATAACAATTTTGTTTTGTCTTTTTTTAAAGGTCCCGAGCAAAAAATTAATCCTGTCTAGGTACCTTAACCTAAAAATTATGTTTTGCTTGAGAAATAATATAATGTCTTCTTGTGGCCATGGAGTTGAGAAATGCGTTCTCGGACAGGTTTGCTCAGTTCTAGGGTTGCTCAGGATCTTTTTTGATACTTTTTAAAGGTTCCGAGCAAAAAATTAATCGGGTCCAACGTCAAGCCAAGCAGCCAAAGTATCCAGGTCCCTGTAGCGACGAGTATATTTTGGTAGGAATCGTCCATTTACTACTGATTATCATTTTTTACGCATTATTTCTAAGATTATTTCATTTCGTGCACGAAAAGAAATATACATTATGTAGGTAGCTATAAGGGTTATTCCAAGCCCAACAATAAATTTTGTGTTGTGGGGTCAGATAATCGGTTAATTTTGGCCGCCGTTAATTAAGTCGCCACATAAATTATTTTTATATTTAGCAGAACTCATCACTGATGAGTTGGCAGTAAGTGCGCTTTCGCCAAAGGGTGAAGATTTGAGTGTCAGAATGGTGGATGATGGATGTATAGAAATGTCTCCTTCCCAAAAAGAAGTAGAGTGTATGATGGTGTGCCGAAGGGGCATTAAAGTGTGAGGGTGGAAACGTCGTAGGGTGAGGGGTGTGGGTGTGGGATAGTGTCTTTAAAGGTCTTTTAGCATGCGGTGCATTACTTTTTTATACGAGAAGGCATCAGATTCATTTATAAAAAAGTAATGCACCGCATGCTAAAAGACCTTTAAAGACACCTTTCTCCCAAAGACCATCCAAAATCCACTCATATCTTTCCAATCCTCTGGCGGAAACGCTGATTTCTTTCACCCCTGCCGTTGTGACACTACCCCACACCCCTCACCCTACGACGTTTCCACCCTCACACTTTAATGCCCCTTCGGCACACCCTCATACACACTACTTCTTTTTGGGAAGGAGACATTTCTATATATCCATCACCCATTCACCCACCATTCTGACACTCAAATCTTCACCCTTTGGCGAAAGCACTCTTACTGCCATCCTGACATTCCACCCTCACACCCACATCTCATCTTGTCGCTATTCCTTTGCCACCGGTGCTCCTCAATTTCTCCTCCGAGCCACTCGATCATCTGTATCTCATTCTAAACAGTCTCTCTCATACACAGTACACACGGTTGCTATGTACGTTTCGCTGGTTGCTAGGCAGCAGAGCACTGTTTTACCGACGTGACGTCATCCCATGAGAAATGCATGTAAATTTGAATTTCGTGGGCTGATAAAGTTGTTTACTATCGGTATGTCCGTTTTGTACGTCTGGCGTCTTTAACAATACATACAAATACAATACAAATACTCCTAACCTAAAGAAGCACACCATTTTGCAGTAACATATTTCTAACAACGTGTTTTCCATTTTTTTTCTCAGTTACTTTTAACTTCTTCCATATATACCTAACGTACTACTGCCAGAACGAATTATTTTTTCAGAAAATATATTATTCCCTTTAGATTCATAAGTTATATGTATGTGTTATCAAAAATTTTACTCCAATTTTATAAACTTTACCATCAGAAATCAGAAATTATTTTATTTGGTACACTGTATATTAGTCATATTAAATATATTAAACGTAAATACATCTTTCTCCCAAATCTTATAGAAAACTGTAAACAAACTATTGAGCTGCCCTCTTTATAACAGGTACTGAACTTTTGCCTGGTTCTTATCTAAGTAACCACTGTTGTATTATTTAAATAACTTTTGTCAATTGGGATTTATCGGCATTTTTTGAATTTTTAAAACAGTTTTAAAAATTTACATTTTCTGGATTTTCTTTAAGGTTTTTTGGAGCCAATCTTATTTCTGCGTCGAGTAGAACTTATAGAAACCGGTTTTGATAAATCAGAAAATATCTATATATTCTTTCCATTTGGGAAAACTGTCTGAGAGAAGTATATAAATTTATATAACCAATATTACATACTCGCAATTCACAGTCTAAACTAAACTGACTGAACAATTTTTTGGACTACGGTTTTATGAACGCATACCCATGGACCCAAAAATCATAATATATGATACGTAATTCCTAGTCTATGTAACAGTTCCATAATAAAGTCCATTAAATACTGCTTAGACTGTAAATTGGGATATTACGTCGGTACATATATATATATATATATATATATATATATATATATATATATATATATATATATATATATATATATATATATATATATATATATAGGGTTGCATTTAAAATTTTTGACCTCACCTACCTAGCGTCGCTCCTCAAGGGGGTTGAAAAGGTTAAATTACATAAAAAAGTAGATTTATTAACCAACAAGATACACCTAAAATTTGGTGACTCTATCTTAACTAATAGCAAAGATATTTGCCCACTCTAAGACTTTTCAAGCACTCTGTATACAACTGTCAAAAACACAAGTATAAAAAGAGGATTTAGAAACAAGTTAAACTTTAAGTCTTAAAGTAGTTAAAATATAATAAGGAACATTTTAGAAAGCATAAACTAGAAAATTCAAAAAGTTGTAATTTCCTTTGCTTACGATTGTTAATGTTTTAAAAATAGGTCTAGTTTGAGTGACTTATTCGTCTTTCAAAAGCTAAATAAATTAAATCCGCCATTCGGGGTTGACTCATAGAATATCTTTGTGGTCTATTAATTCCTGTTAAAGTTGAAAACGAAGAATCCGCAGGCCCGTATTCAAAGATTTGCGGAAAATGTAATGGGTAATCGGTTTTAACACAGTTATGTTATCAATGATGTTAGTGAATATTTTTTGTGTTAAGGTTTATTTACTAATGATTTGTTTCTTTGGATCTGGTTGAACGGATCATCAGTGCATACATTTTTTCATTAATATCTTTATTTCTAACGAACCCAAAAAATCACTTTAAAATACCTTTACATTTTTAGCAGGGCCCAATTTTTTTTACCAGGGGTCAGCCCTGACCAGCCCTCGCCTGGTTACGGCCCTGGTAAGATACAGTGGCTCGCGCCAACTAGTTCACCCAGTGTTGCTCCAAAAATTTTAGCTGCTAATACTAAACAAAAAGTATTATGTCGAATTTCTTCGAAAGTACAAGTGCACCATTGTCACCCATTTTCTGCTGTTAGTTGTCGTACAATGGTGCACTTGTAATGTCGAAGAATTTCTATGGTAATATATGGTAAATACGCACTCATGAGGGAAAAAAGTGGCTTTATTCCTGAGAAAGGCAACTTTACATTTTATCGAAAAAAGTGGAACTAGAAAATGTATAGCAGCTCCAAACAGGTGCAAATGAACAGTCCTCTAAACATTTTTCTAGCAAGAATTTTATACTTTTTATTACTTCTACTGGACAATACCAATATTTACATTCTACTGAAAAATACCGGTATTTTGAATTATGTTACTTTTTTATATTTATTTATACCCGAAAAAAAATCGTACATTTATTTTTTACCATAAATCTAAGTTAAAACCCCGATGGCATGGACTATCAGAAAGGTAAATTTTGGAATTTGTTGTATTGCCGTTTTACTTGTTTCTTTCCCTGTATACGTTTTAGCCAAAACTTTTTGGACAAAAGTTATAGTGCTTGTTCTTCAATTTTACGTTTTACCCCCTCATCCACGGCTACCTCTGCTTCAAATGTGATCATCATTTTAAAGGTTATAACAATCCTAATCTAACCACGTTAAAAAAATTGAATTCGGTTGTGTAAACGAAAACAAAATACTTTTCTCAACTTTCTTTGCGGTCTGTAATCCCTTCTGTTTTACTCGTCGATAGGTTTGAAAAGTGATGTCATGTAGTTCTGAGTATGGAATATTTTGCGGTTTACGCTTAGGTAGCTCCTGCGGGGAGATTAATACTAAAAGTGGTTAAAAATACTTAAATAATTTTCTATGCTCCGTATTTTTTTAAAGATTTGCACAAGGTTGTCCGGCGCCGGCGTCGCTATTTTATTTTTAAATTTTGTTCCGCTCCCGATGGACCATGATGTTAACGAAACGTTTATTGTCTCGATTTTTAATATTATTATATATATATATATATATATATATATATATATATATATATATATATATATATATATAATAATTTCAAAATCGAGACAATAAACGTTTCGTTAACATGATGGTCCATCGGGAGCGGAACAAAATTTAAAAATAAAATAGCGACGCCGGCGCCGGACAACCTTGTGCAAATCTTTAAAAAAATACGGAGCATAGAAAATTATTTAAGTATTTTTAACCACTTTTAGTATTAATCTCCCCGCAGGAGCTACCTAAGCGTAAACCGCAAAATATTCCATACTCAGAACTACATGACATCACTTTTCAAACCTATCGACGAGTAAAACAGAAGGGATTACAGACCGCAAAGAAAGTTGAGAAAAGTATTTTGTTTTCGTTTACACAACCGAATTCAATTTTTTTAACGTGGTTAGATTAGGATTGTTATAACCTTTAAAATGATGATCACATTTGAAGCAGAGGTAGCCGTGGATGAGGGGGTAAAACTTAAAATTGAAGAACAAGCACTATAACTTTTGTCCAAAAAGTTTTGGCTAAAACGTATACAGGGAAAGAAACAAGTAAAACGGCAATACAACAAATTCCAAAATTTACCTTTCTGATAGTCCATGCCATCGGGGTTTTAACTTAGATTTATGGTAAAAAATAAATGTACGATTTTTTTTCGGGTATAAATAAATATAAAAAAGTAACATAATTCAAAATACCGGTATTTTTCAGTAGAATGTAAATATTGGTATTGTCCAGTAGAAGTAATAAAAGGTATAAAATTCTTGCTAGAAAAATGTTTAGAGGACTGTTCATTTGCACCTGTTTGGAGCTGCTATACATTTTCTAGTTCCACTTTTTTCGATAAAATGTAAAGTTGCCTTTCTCAGGAATAAAGCCACTTTTTTCCCTCATGAGTGCGTATTTACCATATATTACCATAGAAATTCTTCGACATTACAAGTGCACCATTGTACGACAACTAACAGCAGAAAATGGGTGACAATGGTGCACTTGTACTTTCGAAGAAATTCGACATAATACTTTTTGTTTAGTATTAGCAGCTAAAATTTTTGGAGCAACACTGGGTGAACTAGTTGGCGCGAGCCACTGTATCTTACCAGGGCCGTAACCAGGCGAGGGCTGGTCAGGGCTGACCCCTGGTAAAAAAAATTGGGCCCTGCTAAAAATGTAAAGGTATTTTAAAGTGATTTTTTGGGTTCGTTAGAAATAAAGATATTAATGAAAAAATGTATGCACTGATGATCCGTTCAACCAGATCCAAAGAAACAAATCATTAGTAAATAAACCTTAACACAAAAAATATTCACTAACATCATTGATAACATAACTGTGTTAAAACCGATTACCCATTACATTTTCCGCAAATCTTTGAATACGGGCCTGCGGATTCTTCGTTTTCAACTTTAACAGGAATTAATAGACCACAAAGATATTCTATGAGTCAACCCCGAATGGCGGATTTAATTTATTTAGCTTTTGAAAGACGAATAAGTCACTCAAACTAGACCTATTTTTAAAACATTAACAATCGTAAGCAAAGGAAATTACAACTTTTTGAATTTTCTAGTTTATGCTTTCTAAAATGTTCCTTATTATATTTTAACTACTTTAAGACTTAAAGTTTAACTTGTTTCTAAATCCTCTTTTTATACTTGTGTTTTTGACAGTTGTATACAGAGTGCTTGAAAAGTCTTAGAGTGGGCAAATATCTTTGCTATTAGTTAAGATAGAGTCACCAAATTTTAGGTGTATCTTGTTGGTTAATAAATCTACTTTTTTATGTAATTTAACCTTTTCAACCCCCTTGAGGAGCGACGCTAGGTAGGTGAGGTCAAAAATTTTAAATGCAACCCTATGCCGTGTGGTACCCCGATTTAAAGGTCTTCAAAAAATAAATATTTTACAGTAAACCAGAGGTCGGTCTCTTAATTCGTTTTTCAATGGCAAGCCTTCAAAAATTAAAAATTGTGAAAAATAATTCAAAATTGAAATACCTTTATTTCTCTTATTACTTTAAAAGTTGTTCAAAATGACCACCATGAACTTTTTGGATTTTGGATCTCACTTCTCACATTTTCGAGAATGGCAGGTCTTGCTTCTTGCCAGAGTTCCAAAATCGCCTTTATTTCTGCCAAGAAATTTATGGTGATCATTTTGAACAACTTTTAAAGTAATAGGAGAAATAAAAGTACTTATATTGTTTTTCACGATTTTGAATTATTTTTATAAGCTTGGGATCTCGGGTTTACTGTAAAATATTTCGTTATTAAAGACCTTTAAAAGGAGGTACCACACGGCATACGGTTGCATTTTAAATTTTTGACCTCAACTCCCCAGCGTCACCCCTCAAGGGGGTTTAAAAAGTTAAATTACATAAAAAAGTAGATTTATGAACCAATAAAATACACCTGAAATTTGGTGTCTCTATTATTTATACTAAGAGAATATTTTATATTTGCTTTTCGTACATCCTGTATAGGTAATATAAAAAAATGCCACATATTTTTTGAACCCTTGTGTTTTAGATTTAGTTTATTTTGTTTGTATATTATTTCAATATGTTACCTATTTGTATCGCCGCGCGACGTGAGCCTAGCTATAAAATTGCTTCAAGTTTATGAAAATTTTTGCTTCATTCGCAATTTGTAGTTTTTATTCGTCCAGAGCATTAAATAAGAAAAAAAATAACGACATTATGGATATTACCCTATTATGCATGTCTTAAAATATATTGGCTGCATTCTTGGTAAATAAAATAAGAATATAAAATATCGGCCTTGGTAAAAATACTATGAGCCCTCCCTAAAACTTGGTTCCGGCTACAGCGCTGTATCTTACCCATCCTATACGAACCGATGGATATAAAGTCCCATTTTAATCCTGGTGAAAATGTTGTCTGTTCTTCAGACACCCCGGGTGTAAGCCTGCCGGATGAAGGGTAAGGGCCCAGAGATCGCGATAGCAGGAGGGCACCCAGACGCCCGGACCAGAATCAAAAAATAGTCCTTTTTTTGATTTTTCATTTTACGGTCTTCTTGTGCTGCACTAGCGAAGAAGTTAATCCTTGCATTTACATTATATACATATTATGTCGTAGGCAGAATGCAAATTTAGGCTTTTTATAAACTTCCTAGGCATTTTACACAAAGCCGGCAAAACGCGAGCATAAAATGCATTTTTCGTTATGATTAACGAAAACTAACGAAATTCTGGCATTAAAGCTGTTGTTAGATATAATATAATTTCTTCTTGTGGCCACGGAGTTGTTAAATACGTTCTCGGACAGGTTTGCTCAGTTTTAGGTTTCATCAGTATCTTTTTTATCTATCATTGTTGAGTTTACTGCGACTGCACGATTCATGTTGGTATAAAATTTTATCAACACCGCATACGACTGCCATTTTATTAAATAACACACTGATGATGATGAAACCGAAAACTGAGCAAACCTGTCCGAGAACGTATTTCACAACTGACTTTATTATGCAGTTTTTATTTCTGCACCTTTTGGAGTCGATCTGGGTTAGCTTTTATTTCTTATTCGCGTTTTGCCGGCTTTTTGTAAAATGCCTAGGAAGTTTATAAAAAACCGAAATTTGCATTCTGCCTACGACAGAGTATATATATATATATATATATATATAATTTATTAGCTGCTACGTCATTTTATACGTTTATACGCCTGAGACCAAGTGATTTAGTACATAGCAATTTATCAACAAAATATAAATATACGTCTTATTAGAGGACCGTGTGGAGTAGAGGCGACCCACAGCTCCCCCGTTGGGTGGCGGTAAGTGATATCCAGCAGGCAGACAACTCTGTTAATATCCGACAAACCTGAATACGGTGGTCTCTATGCCATTAAGAAACACATACTGTAATTCAGAAAAAATACTCGATTAATATTCGACAGAGTTAAAGAGTTCTTCGAGTATTTGTGGTAATTCTGCGAATAATTTGGTTTGATGACGAAGAAGTTTTAAAGCACAGAATTTTAAAAGCGACAGAATGGATTTCACTGGAAGAAATAAGAAGAAGCTTCAGCTATTTTCGACGTCTGTTAGAAAAATGCGTAGAACATGGAGAAGTTTTTGAAAAATAAGTATGAAGTGCCCTGAATTTTCTTAAAATTTAATAAAATAAATATTTCCGGAATATTACAATTATTGTTTAATATTCTATTAGTAATTTTTTTAACCTGTATGAGTCTGTAATTTGGGATTATACATGTCGTAGGCAGAATGCAAATTTAGGCTTTTTATAAACTTCCTAGGCATTTTACAAAAAGCCGGCAAAACGCGAGCATAAAATGCATTTTTTGTTATGACTAACACCAATTCAGGCAAATTGATAAAATGCCGGCAAAACAAGAACAGAAGAATGTATATCACATTGTGACTGATTATATTTTTAGGCATTTTACAATTTGCCAAAAATGGTGTCGTCAAAACGTGAATATTAAACTAGTCAACACAGCCGAAGAGGACCCCAACCAACACCCTGGCGCACCGATCCCTCTTCGCCTGCGAGGAAAGAGACTTGTCAGGGCCCCTAACCAGGTGCTAACCCTGTTCCGACCTTAGGGTGCCCTCCGATCCCCCGTTCGCATAAAAGTCGGTATAATTAGGGTATTGCAGATTAGTGACAAAACTAAACTTGGGTGACAGAAAATATTGTTCACAATACTTAATAGTATTTTCCATTTTATTTTCACGGTTTGACGGCATCGTTTTTGGCAAATTGTAAAATGCCTACAAATAATCAGTCACAACGTGATATACATTCTTCTGTTCTTGTTTTGCCGGCATTTTATCAATTTGCCTGAATTGGTGTTAGTAACAACGAAAAATGCTTTATGCTCGCGTTTTGCCGGCTTTTTGTAGAATGCCTAGGAAGTTTATAAAAAGCCTAAATTTGCATTCTGCCTACGATATACACATTCTTTGCTCTAAAGAACATCTTTATTATTTTGACAAATACGCCACGGTTATCAAAGGTGTAATCAAATAAAAAAAGTGGGCAATGTGACTTAGAAAAAATTTTAAAAGCGTAATTTAGAAATTTTAAATTATTGCTTGGAAATCTGGAATAGGAATTTAAAAAAATTTAAACCAACTTTATATAGCACTAAATTTTAAAAAGTCTACTTTACCCTTAACCAAATTTTACTTTTTTATATTTTTTGCATGCCCTGTACAAAAAAACTAATTTTTGGCACCGTGGATCTTATCTTTAAAGCAAGCAAAAACTTTTATGAAGAATGACATTTTTCGCATCGTTCACTTTTTGGTCCATTGATCCTCTTATCTACCCCATCCGCGGGCATATCTACTGTATATTGGCCAAGTTTAATGTGGTCAGATGAGTATATTGTGAGCATCATATTGTTGTCCATTTTTTTATAGGTTTTTCATAGGTAGATATTAGATTCTACGCGTTTAAAAAATCTTCATAAAAAAATAGATAAAAGCCGTTGCAAACCTAAGCAAGCTTGACCAAACGCAATAAAGCGATTGTGTGCGCAGGCTTGCTCCTAGTTAGGCAGACCTAGGTAGTTAGAATTTTCAAAAAATCGATTTCTTTTTTTTGTATTTTCTAAAAGTAGAATATTTCGAAAGTACCTATTCTCTGAAAATTTCAGACAAATCGGACTATAATTTATAGAGATGAGTAATTTTGAATGGAGCCGACTCTAATGCCTCATATGTCAAATTTGACAGCAGACATATCGGTTGACTCTTGCCCGACAACAGCTAAAAATCACTGCTGATGCAGCTACTAAAGCATTATATTTCCTGGAATAGACGATTCAGTGTTCAAAATAAATTCAGTTCTAAAATAAATTTTTTATCTGCATGCAAATCGTACTCAAAACTTTAAACGCGTTTTTCTCGAAACCATGTTTTCGAAGTCGGTGATCACTGTAACTTGAGAGCGGCATTCACGATTAGTTTGAAATTTTACTCACTTATTCTATATATAATTGTCTTCCGGATGGACGAACGATTTTTTTTACGACGATTATATTTTTTTTATTGCCGAAAATGTGAGTGAAATTTTGGTCCAATAAACAACTTTGAATTTCAACATCCGTCATTTTTCGAAAAAATAAAATTTTTCAAATCTCTTCGTCCATCCGGAGCACTATGTCATTGACTAATGATCTCTTTTTGTTTTTTTGCTTTAAGATGATCCACTGACGAGCTGCAGTGATCACGGCAAAACTCTTTTTTTTGGACCCCCCGCAAATTTGCTGTATCCCACGTATTTCTCCATATTTGGTCTTGAATAATTTACAGTATTTTCTTCAATACATATCTTCCATGTGGAAAAACATTTGTCATTAATTATTTTAAGGTGCGGCCAAAAAAAAAAATCCTAAATAAAGAGCTTTTTTGGACGTCCCAACCAGGTCTGCCCCCTTAAGTTTGTCGAGGTTTGCTCAAAATCTTCTTTAACGCATTAACATTTTTTAAATTATTAGTGGTTAAAATTCAACTTTTAATAAAGGGTTTTTGAAAGATTGTCATTTTAAGTAGAGGTGTTTTCCAAAAATTGTATTTCCAGAAAAAATACTTTCGAAAATCTATTTCTTAAAAAAGTGCTTTTCCGAAAATTTGTAGTACCTACTAATTATCAGGCGCGGCCCGTGAAATTTTAAAGTTGTATGTCTGTTGCTACTTATGGGACCCATGCCAAGTTCAGGTTTTAATAATGAGCCTATTAGGAATGTTTTGGTAAAGAAAAAAATTGTAATTTGTGAAAAAAAGTTGAATTTTTGAGTTGACCCACCTGGGCGAAAAATTAACACGCTTAGGTATTTTATTTATCATTTTTTCTAATCAAATTTTACAGCATTTTGTGGATAATTCTTAAATTTTAAGACAAAACATGTCAGTAGAAAGTTATAGTCATTTGAATTTTTTTAAATTATATTTAAGGTTTGAAAAATTCAAATGACTATAAATTTTTACTAACGCATCTTTTTCTCTTAAAATTTAAGGATTGTCGACAAAATGATGTAAAATTTGTTTAGAAAAAGTAATAAATGAAATACTTCAGCGTGTTATTTTTTTCCCAGGTGGGTCAATTGAAAAATTCAACTTTTTTTCGCAAATTACAAAATATTTTTTTTCTTTACCAAAACATTCCTAGTTGGCTCACTATTAAAAATCCTAAACTTGGCATGGGTCCCATAAGTAGCAACAGAAATCTAAAACTTTAAAATTTCACGGGCCGGGCCTGGATTTATACAAAATTGGTTGCACAGATCTACAATTAATATGAAATTATGTTGATTTTACCCACAAAGACCCCAAAGATTGACACAGTTTTAAGGACACTCTGTATAACGGAAAGTCTGCTCTTCTCTCCGTCTGATTCCGAACATAATAAATGATGAGAGCAGAAAATCGAATATTTGACATTCCAGTTCCAATAAGACACGTCGCGTACCACAAAGCCACTTTCATGTATCGAGTTCTCTGATTGCTCTGACGGTACTTTTCAATAAGTAACTAATGACGATGACTAGCGCGAGACCTTTTCGGACCACCCAATCACAATATGACAACATTACCATTGTTACCTCATAATAAATTACGTTAATTGTTGACAGCTCGCCGCATCGTGGCCGCCATGATAACATCTTAATTGCGCCTTGCTTAAGTTTCCGCAAGTGTTGTTTAATCAGCCGGGAATTCGAATCGTTAGTTTGTTAGAATTTTGACAATATTTAGTTTATTTAATTTTTGGAAAAGTATTATTTTGCTGGGATTATTTTGTTCAATAAACAAGTAGGTACACGTTGCAGCCTAAATCCGATATTTCTACTCTCAATAAAATTATGAAGAGCATTCAAATTAAAACGAGCCACACTGTACAACTCCATTATCAGGGACAGACTTAGAATTTCGTCGGGGGGTGAGGGGGCAAAGTCAACTCGAGCTACACAAAGTATATACCAAAAAGGATGGGCAAGTTCGCGAGCGACATTACTTTTTTGTTGTTTATGTTCTAAGAAATGTAAACTACTTCATTTCATCAACTTTTCGATTTTTTTAACCATTTTTCGATATTAGGTAAATTTTTTTGAGAAAACATGTTTTTGGGAAGAAAGTTTTTCAAACATTGTTTCGAAAAAAACTTCGAACATTCCTATAAAAACACTTTTTTGAAAGTACTTTACTATAGCGTAACATACCAGACACAAGGAAACGTAAACCTGATCGAACACAAAAACGATTAGTTCAGGATCTTTTTGTCATTTTTTCATTGGCATTTTCTGAGCCAGTAGAGTTCATAATTTAAATTTAGAAAAAATATATTTTCGGAAAATGTATTTTTGAAAGATTCTTTTTAAAAATATATATTTTCAAGAAGATTTTGTAGATCTATTTCCGAAAAAGCAGCTTTAGGAGAAGCTGCTTTTCGTGAAAATTTACATAATTTAACATCAAAAAAGATGATTGTCGAAAAACAGAACAGTTGGTCATCTTAGCTTACACGCGACAGGATTAATATGAAAGTGTAAATATTGTAGCATTCTTTTATTTATGGCTTCTGCTCATTTGGGGAGAAATGCGACTCTTACGAAAGTACAATTTCTTATAAGCAATTTTTCAATTTTTTTTTAAAGTGCTTTTCAGAAATACATTTTTTTCAAGGACATGTTTTTCGGATGTTAGTTTTTTCAAGCAATGGCTTTTTGTAAAAGGAATTTACAAGAAAGTAGCATACCAAACCTAAGGAAACCTGATCAAACCCAAAAAGGTGCGTTTAGGTTTGCTCAGGATCTATTTTCATCTTTTTTTCATTAACATTGTCCAAGCTACTAGAGTTCATAATTGAATTTTCTAAATACTGTTTTTAAAAAAATACATTTTCAGAAAATGTACCTATTTTTTTAAAATTATTTTTTAAGGCAGTTTTAAAAAAAATGTATCAGAAAATATTTCATAAAACCGTTTTCAAAAAGCATTCTTGAAAAAAGGTACGTTCGAAATACATATGTGCATTCGAGAAAATATTTTTGAAAAGTTTCATTATTTCGTTTTCGAAAAAGCTGTTCTTCGAAATAATTTACTTTCAGCACAATATTTTTTGAAAAAAAAAATGTTTGGCTATTTGTTTCCTTTAGAAGTCAAAACAATCCGGCTCAAATTTTGATAAAATCGCAGTGAGTTGTGTAGTGTACATTCGAAATATGTGTATTCGAGAAAATATTTTGGAAAAGTTTCGTAAATCCGTTTTCAAAAAAGCTATTTTGCGAAAAAATTTACTTTCAAAAGAATGTTTTTTGAAAAGGAACTATTTGGTTATTTGTTTCCTTTAGAAGACAAAACGATCCGGCGCAAATTTTGATCAAATCGCAGTGATCTGTGTAAGGAATGTTTTCAGAAACAATAAAAGACCATGTAAATCAAAAATTCCAAAAAAGGCTTGCATTTTTTATATAACACTTTAGGATTGATCTATATTCATATTTTTATGGTCTAATTCATTTCAAAAACCTTACTTAGACGGCTAATGTTTGTTTTTGTTTATCATTTTTTGTAGAATATGTATGTTTGTGTTACAATATTTATTTTTATGAAATTCGCTATTGAAATCCTTTTTCTACAAGGCTCCAGGAGGGGGGCGCCCCCAAGAGTCCCCTAAATCCGCCACTGTCCGTTATTAGTGTGTTTAAAAAAATAAAAAAAAACAAGCAAACCCAACTTCATTTTGTAAGTAACCCCACAAAAAATGTCAAGGGCGGCAAAATCGGGTGGCCATCTTACAGGTCCGTTGGTTCCTATCAATTTTTCAGGAAAATTATTTTCGTATTTTTCCGGCATTATGGGCAGGCGCCCCCCCTCCTGTTGGAAATATATTGTTTAGGTAAGCCAAAGGAACACCATCTAGCAATATGCTCAGGTAATGATTTGCTGAAATGATTCCCTCATAAATTCTATAAGTTAGTTGTATTTCTAAAATAAAACAAGCAACGCTGATGATGGCTTTCTTGATATTGGTATTGTGTCTATTGAATATACCAGAACTTGTGAAATACGCCTCATCGTGCCATACATACATACATATACCATACACTTGATATTGTTTATTTATATTTTATATCTATTACCATATTACTGCCGGAAGTAAATTCGGTCTGCCTTGTTACCACTTTGACATAACATAAGGATTATTAGTAAAATTCTAAACAATTAACAACGTTTATATATTTCATAATATGTACTATAATATACCTATTAAATATGATGTCAACACCATTTTCTTAAATAATTTTTTGAAAAGTATCTAGTTAAGGAGATCATTTAACTTATAATTAAAAAATTTCATCCTTCTTGTAGTTTTCAGCTTTTCTAATTGACACTAGAGCATCTTTTTTAGAAATAATTTAAGCGGTTAAACAGCCGCAACCGCAACTCGGAGTGGAAAGAGCTCGAAGACGAAGGCGGGCGTCTTTACTATAAAGCGGTACATTGGTATAGTAAATGAGTTAGTTACTTGTACCAGTAACTTACAATACAGCAACTATTCCAATGTAAACAGATCAGGTAAGTTACCTGATCTGTTTACATTGGATTAGTAGCTGTCTTGTAAGTTCAGTCTATTACAAGTAACTACAGCGGCACTTACATTGGTATAGTTATTTGTATCAGTTACTTGTACAAGCAACTAGCCAGGGTAGTTCACTTTATACAACTTGAGGCTAGTAGGTGTTTACACATCTGTTTACATTGGATTAGTAGCTGTATTGCAAGTTAAGCCGCGTTCTCAGAGCTTCGTTGTGTCGCCAGCGACATACTTCCAACCAATAGGATTTGAATATTTATTTTCCCCTAACCCCCACTTCTTTGTCGCTGGTTTGGGTTTGCTTGTCGCCAGTGTAGTTGGATTATTTCAACTTCATTGCTGCTGTCGCGCGTTTAGTTTTGTTTTGTTTGTGGTTTTTATGGAATTTAGTAATTTATAGAGCCTTCAAAGTTTCTAATGGAGTAAAATTGTTATACCGCGGACGAAGTCGCGGGCGCAAGCTAATATTAAATAAGTTAAAAGTAAAGAGAACAATTTTTTATTTCAATCCACTTAGTTAAAAGACAAAAACCCTTAACTAATATTTTTTAATATTTTCGTTTTCTTGGTTTCTCGATTGGTCAGTAAAACTAGCTTTAAATTTGTTTTAACGCTTCGGTTTATTTGCTTAAACCATCTTCAGAATTCTATAAAGAAATTATTTTTTCATATGTATATAGGTATATAAGTGGTAATATTAATTTTAAGACAAACAATTAGGCTTGTCTGGTTTTCATTAGCATTATTGGAGCCTTTAGCTTTTCGCCAAAGATAATATGATATTAGTAAATTACGCCTTTCCATAACAAGGATTATTCAAAACGGAATATAGACACAATTGGGCACAATTATCTTGCACAGAAAAAAGAGTTTTCACGTACAAAAACAATAACAAATTATGAAAATCATCTAAGGTTAGGTTTTCATCGAATGACAGGCGACCGGACGGCTCATCGGCGACAGCCGGTGCTTATCGCCGCGACACCCAATAAGATAGAAGTGGGGATGTGTCGCCGCGACAGCACGAAGCTCTGAGAAGGCGGCTTTAGTGGTACAAATAACTAATCCATTTGCTATACCAATGTAAATGCAGTTTAGCCCATTTACTATACCAATGTAAATTAAGCTTTATACTAGTCTACGATGGTAAAAGCTTAGGATTGTGTCGATTTATCGAGTTCATTACCGACAATATTAGTCGCGCTTGCATCACGTTTCATTTTGTGAAATTTGGACTGGTGTCGGAAACCCAGATCGCTATAAATAATCCCCCGTAATCCCCGGATGCCCCGAAAACTAAGACAAATACGGGAAACTCCGGACGGATGGCACTTGTATCTTGTATGAATGTATGTTTGTTATAATGTTTAGGTCAAATATTGCAATCAAAATTTCGACTAGTTCTAATTGAGCTAGAGCTTTGAAATTTTGTATACGTGTATAAGTCCGGTGACAATGCAATATAGTATATCTAATACTGTTCTAAACCCAATATGGCGGACGCCACCAGATGGCGGATTACCTTTTTCTTTACAATCCCCTTAATATGGGTATCAAATGAAAGGATTTGACGAGAAGAATACGATAACAGGTAAAATGCCTTGCAATAACGATGTATTATCAGAAATGCATAGGTTAAGACGTAACTAAAAATTTAAAAATAAAATCCTATGTAAAAAATGCTTTTTAATAACAAGCTTTTATTATTTATATGTCCTACAACGAAAAAAATAAGTACAGTTTTTTCATTGTGGCCATTCTGAATGCTATTTAAAAGTGGTCGTAGTTCGCGTGGGTGGGTCCTAATAAAAGTAGTACCAGTTATCAATGAAACAGATATAATATAATATGTTAAATTTATTGTATTAAAAGCTTGTCGCGTGGATAGAAAAAAAAAAGAAATACTTACTTAGGTACTTACAATTTCTGCGAAACAAAATTAATGCCTGTTTGAAATTTTCGCGTGCGACAAGCTTTTAAGACAATAAATTTAACATATCTAATATATTATATCTGTTTCAGTGATAACTTTAATACTACTTTTGTTAGGATCGACCTATGCGAACTATGTCCACTTATAAATAACATTCAGCATTGCCACAATGAAAAAACTAACCTAATTTTTTTCATTTTAGTACATCTAAATAATAAAAACTTGTTTTTAAAAAGAATTTTTTACATAAGGTTTTATTATTGAATAAACTCACGCGAAAAACTTCATTTGGTTCATTTGGCTGTAGTTTAACAAATTTTATTATCATTTACAAGTAAAAAGATAGTTTCTATTAAACATATTATATTAGCTAAAAATACTTTCTGAAGCCTAACCGAAATAGTTCAACTCCTTTATCTCGATAATGCGTCCATTCAACTACTTAAATTTAAACACACATAAGCTTACCATTCAGCTCAGTACCTAATAAATAAGTAAACATTTTATTTATTACTTTTCAGTGCTTTTTTAAAGTGAGTTCATTTGTTAAAAAAATATTTTTTCTTTTTGAAAATTTACTAACTTTATAAATGCTAACATCAACTTCCACAACTCTAAGTGTAAATTTTCTGTTACTAACTCTATAATATCCTATATAAAAGAATGTATTTACATAATTTCAACTTTGTTATTCTTGATTTGAAAATAATGTTGTCAGAGTGCAAGTAATTTCTTATAAGATACTTATATCTATTAAAAGGATCAAATACTAATCACCAACTATGAATATGCTCATAAATTGTATAGATATAAAGAACTTGTATACATATTAGAAATATTTTACATAACCATTGTCCTCTGTCTTAAATAACAGCCACGAAAAAATATTTTTCTCCTCGTATACCACATGAATATTTTAAATAACGAATGTTCAATATTTTATTGTCGATTGTAGAATGTAAAACGCGGTTTGGTATATTTATTAGTCTACCAAATGCGCATTCTCACTATAAAGCTATTTGTGGTTTTTACAACAATAGAACACTTTAAATGTTTTGAATTTTATTGTTTTCTGTGTTATTTTAATATCGAACAGACAAAAAGAATTCAATATAAATGGCTTCATTTCGCATAGGATATAAAATATAAATTTAAATCGATATAGAATTAGGATTTTTCCTTTATTTTCAGTATGTCGCCGACTGCGAATTTAAATAATATATTTTGTTATTTAATTGATGTGTTGTTTTTGGGTTGCAACATTAATAAGCACTTTGAATTGCAGTAAATAATACTCCGATCAGCAACCGGACCAAAAACATAGTAAACATACCATAATGAGCCATGATTTCTTTTACCAGTTTAAAATCTGCTATGTCTATTTTGATACCAAACTCAGAGAATATAAAAATAATTTAAATTTATATTATTTTATTGTCAGGCTTTAAAATTAGTTAACAAAACCATAAACTGCAAACTTGCCGTTTAAGTTTTATGATTTCTTGCTAATATCAGCGACATAAATAAAAAATAGACCAACATATCTTATTAGTGTTGTAAGAATCCGGATTAAAATATCCGTTGATTCCGAATATCAAGATATTCGGATTAATCCGAATATCTCATACGGAATCGGGTATTACTGATGTAGACAGAACCGCTTTACATGCCGTCGAATTCGGATTGTCAATCCGCGTATACCGCCAAGTTCCGAGCGACCCGTCGGCGTCGCGTCGCCTGTCGCGATGGCCAACCGGGTTTCGTATCATTTTTTATTCCGTCCGTGATTCGGATGATTTTAATCCGAAACGTAAACAGTACACGGATTCCGAGCGATCCGTCAACCGGGCCAACACCGTCGTATTTCGTATCTTTTATTCGGGTGTGATTCGGATGATTTTGATATTCGGAACGTAAATTGTCAGACGACCCGATGTCATGCGTCGTTTTCGTTTTCTTACATTGTATATTTGCCGATCCGTGTAACGCTAGGACAACGCACATATTTTTATTAGAAAATGAAAACCAGTGGCATATCAATAGTGGATGTGCCATAATAATTAACAATAATTATGTTTAAAAATTTATGTATATTATTTCATATGATAATTGAAAACTCTCTAATAATAATAATATACCATGTTTGTGGGTATTGCTAGTTTATTATCCGCTCGTAAAATACAGTTATAGCTTAAAATATACTTAAATATGCTTTTTTAATAGGTTTTAGATTAAACTAAACAAATACATAATGTAATAATGTAGCGTATAATAAAAAATATAATATTGCAAAATATTTAGTCTGAAATAGCAAGTCATAAAAAAATATAAAACAAAACAACCAATGTGGGTTTGTTAAACGTACCTAGGTAAATAAAAAAAAATATTTCTTTGGTAAATAAAAATTAATAATACTTTATGAATTCGGATACGATGATTCGGATTAAATCGCCGTGCCGTGCCGGGTCGCTTCGCCGGACACCCAAGCAAACAGGTTTTTACCGTCCATCGAATTAATAGTGTTTTCGTGGATCTTTAAATTTTAATCCGGAATCGGATGATTAATTCGAATATTACTTTCATCCGATTCCGTATGTTCCGAATATCAAAATCATCCGAATATTTACATCACTATATCTTATATAGTGCTCCCAGGATGACTAGAAGTGGCCAAAAAACGATTTAACGAGGAAATGCGTCATGCCCATGGGCGTACCATCGATCTCATCATAAATATTATTTTTAATTCATGTTAAATATAAGAAGGTATAAAATATAATATTATTATACTATTTAGTTTTTATATATCAATTTTTATTATATCAATTTAATTTGAAAAATAGCACCCGAACTGGGTTTTAATCCCCTCAATCATGCAATGTTTTGATCGTTTGCTCATTTTCCCAGTAACAATTAAGCAAGGTTTGGTTCATTTAACAAAATTTAGTTTTAATTGTAATTTTAGCCTTGAGATATCCATATCTAATTGGTGGACTTTGCTCATGTGAATTGCCTCAACCAATTAAAATGTACGTTCTTCAGACTGAAATTAAAATTAATGCTAAATTTTGTTATCAACCCAGCTGAAGTACTTTTAAAAAATAATTTTTATTGCCCTTCAAGGACCATGTGGAGGTATGAGCTTTTCTTGCCAGGAAAAGGGAAGTGGATAGGTTCGCTTTAGTTGGAATATTAAGGTTAGTACATAGTTAACAAAGTACGAACTAGCAGCTACCAGCAAAATTTTGAATATGCATGTGTAGTAGGTAAGTCGTAAAGTGAACGAAAAAAAGGGCGCCTTCCTCCCCTACAACCTTTTCAATCCCATCGGATATGTATAAGACGATTCTGCAAAGGAAGCGAACAGTAGGTTATTATTTAAACTTGTCAACTCGAGCGGAGACCTAATAAAAGATTTAATAAGTACTAGTGGTATTGTAAATCTGTCAAAGATAATATTATAAAAATCACAAAGGAAGAAGTTTTGCCGGAAAAAATTTAAAATATACTATTGAAGTCAAGCCGACGAGAGGCATACCGCTTTACTCCGCTGCCAAAAGATCTTTATTTTTTTTTTATTTATTTATCAACGGTAAATCCATGTTGTTTGATGAATAATAAACAATCTTTTTTTCATTTTTTCCGCATTACTGAATGATCTGTCACGTCTCATACGTTAATTCATTAATTTTCTCTACAATAAATGTATCTGACTGTCCCGTATTTCCTTTTTTAAACAGCTGTAAATATTAATACTTTAATACCTAAATAGGCTGACTTTGAATTTGTGAATCCTTACAATTAAATTATGAACTCCTGTCCGTTACCAATACCGACGGAAATTCAACATTTTCCTGCAATGATGAATTTTCAATTACATATATTAAAAGGTCGCCAAAAAGTCATATTATTAAAATAAACTATAAACATAAATTTTCTTACATAAATCTCGGTGCTAAAACACTTACCCACTGCACTGGCTAAATCACCTAATAAATCACTCGTCCTGACTTTGATGTCTCAATTACTCGACAAACAAGAAAGAAGTAGGAATTTAGAGTCTCTAATTGGTCATTTCAGAGAGTGTTTAGCCAATCACAGAAGACGAATATTACGGGGTCGGTTTAAGACAAAAACGTACGCAATATGCATGAGATTTTAGCGCTGTAAACCTTGATATCCAGTTAACTCGGTATACGTTGATCCCAGTTTTTTCAAGGTCAGTCAAATAACTTTAGAAATTCATACTAGGAATGACTCCTTTTCGGACAACGAAATTTTAAAGCATTCTGTATTATTAAACAGGTCCGGCCTTAAGATTTGGGTATGGTATTATATCACTTTAGATAAAATGCTTATTTATGAAAATTTTAATAAATTTTTAGTTTAATATGCCTCATGTATACATTCTCTTTTGAGAATTTAAAAGCTAAACCATATTTTAATTAAAGTATCGAATTTGGTTACGTCAATTAAAATTCATTAATTGCAAAGCGAAATAAAGGTTACTTGCAGATGTTTTGGTAGACCATCACAGAGAAAACTCCGAAATACCGACAAGAACCTTTTTACCGTCTGTCCTAGGAAAATAAATTTTAGGTTTACATGAAAATACTACTTACACGGATTTTCATCAGACCCCAAAATGAGATTTTTGCATTAGACGTGTTTTTCTCTATCTTAACAAGATGATGCTAACATTGTTAGCAAAAGCTTACGTGTTATTCAACTAATACTAATACTACAACTAAATTGTCCATAAAACACAATGTTCAAACCGGTCAGTTTCTCAAAAGATGCTATCCGTGTGAAGCAAACCACCAAAATGGACTTCTGCTGCTACGCCGGTCCTGTCAAGAAAGACCAGACATTGTCTGTTGCATAGATTAAAGAGTTCACTGGCAGAGGAACCCGTTTCGATTTTTAGGCCCCTGCTGCATATATTTATGACTAATAGTTTTTATCGTGGGACACCCTGTATACAAATTATTGTTAAGAACAAGTTGATACGATTTGAAAGAATTTTTTTTAATTTCGCCTACTGATTATCTAGTTGCTGAGTAAAAAATCCGGGATCAACTTTCGTGACATTTGGTGAATGCGCTAGGTTTTATCCCTGATTGTATATCCAAGAGGAACTATCCTATCGGGTCGAGATAAAAGTAGCCAATAACGTATGTAACAAAAGTTTTCGGAATTTGTTTCTTCTGCAGTATAGAAAAAACAAATTATTGTTTTGAAATAATTTACTTTGGAATGTAAAACATTATATTTGCCTAACAGAAAACACAAATCAAATTATACTTAAAAGTCTATCATTTGTAATAGCACGTAATTTTGTTTTAATCTGTCGCTGCATCTTCTGGACGGTCATGTATTCTATTTCGCGAATTTTTTGCGCTTGAAAAAAGACGAAAAAAGATCCTGAACAAACCTGCACAGATCTCGGTAATTACTTTTTCAAAAAGCCGTTAGGTACTTGAAAAAATTAATATGCGAAAAATTTTAATTTCAAAAAAGATGTTCTCTGAAAAAATGTATTTTTGAAAAGTGACTTAAAAAAATTTGAAAAATTGGTTTTACCCAAATTTTACTTTCGTAAGTACTCGTATATACCCCAAAATGAGCGGAAGGCATAAATAAAAAAAAATACTACAATATTTACACTTTCATATTAATCAAATACTTTGTTCCGTTGCGTGTAAGCTAAGATGACCAAGTGTGCTGTTTTTTTTTCAACAAATATCTTTTTAGATGTTAAATTAAGTAATTTTTTTCGAAAAACAGCTTCTTCAAGAGATGCTTTTTCGGAAATAAATACACAAATTTTTTTCCAAACTAATTTTTTTAAATAATCTTTCAAAAATTCATTTTCCTAAAACATATTTTTTAGATAACATAGTTTTTCTAAATTTAAATTATGAACTTTACTGGCTTAGAATTAGGGCTGGGCGATTATTGAAAAAGATAATCGATTTTCGATTATTTCCGATTAATCGATTAATCGAAATTAATCGAAAAATCGATTAATCGATTAATCGAAATTAATCGAAAAATCGATTAATCGATTAATGGAAAAATCGATTAATGGAAAAATCGATTAATCGATTAATCGAAAAATCGATTAATCGAAAAATCGAAAAATCGATTAATCGAAAGACCGATTAATCGATTAATCGATTAATCGATTAATCGATTAATCGAAAAATCGATTAATCGAACTAAATCGATTATTGAACTAGTCGAAATTATGTCATTACTAATGACATAATGAAAGCGACTCCAGCGCTTACCACTTGCCTATCTTGAACACAATTCCGACGGGCGATTTAAATTTTAGACCCTTAAAGGAGCGCGGATCGAAAAGCATTCAAATTATTTCGTTGAATACGTGTTTCATAGTCGAGTTATGATTATAAAAAAGAATCGATTAATCGAAAAATCGATTAATCGAAAAAATCGATTAATCGATTAATCGAAAAAATCGATTAATCGGAAAATAAATTAATCGAAAAGTCGATTAATCGATTAATCGAAAAATCGATTAATCGAAAAATCGATTAATTGAAAAATCGACTAATCGAAAAATCGAATCGAAAAATCGATTAATCGAAAAATCGATTAATCGAAAAGTCGATTAATCGATTAATCGAAAAATCGATTAATCGATTTTATTTCTTTTTGTAATCGTTCAATCGATTAATCGATTAATAATCGATTAATCGATTATTTTGCCCACCCCTACTTAGAATATGTCAATAAAATATAATAAAATGGTCATAATTTAACCTAACCGAACCGTTTTTGTATTTGGTTTTTACGTTTCCTTGTATCTGCTATGTTACTCTGTAGTAAATTACATTTAAAAAATTGTTTTTTTTTATTACCTATCATGAATATTCGAAAAGCCTTTTTCAAAACAATGTTTGAAAAAATGTACTTTCTAAAAACATGTTTTCTTCAAAAAATGTTTTGTTTTCGAGAAAATATATTTTTGCAAAAATGTGCTTTAAAAAAGTGTTTTAAAAAAATTTTCATATATCAGTCCAAACGGACAGAAGGTATAAATTTTAAAAAATGCTACAATATTGGTTAGTTAAGATGAAAAACCGTTCTGATTTAACAAGAACAGGTTTAGAAATTTCGTCCATTATGAAATAGTGTACATTTCTTAGAACCCTAAACAATAAAAAAAAATAATGTCGCGTAGCTGGGCGCCCCCCTAGGCGAATTTCTAAATCCGCCCCTGAAACCATAAAGTACTCTACAACTTTACTCGATAGGAGTATTCAACTCCGCTGAGAGGTGATTGTAGAAATATAATGTAATTGTGTCTCCCGGAGGACCTATACAATCGGGATAAAAAGTAGCCTATATTCTTTTCTGTGATGTGAGATTTTTTATGTCAAGTTTCATCGCGATCTGTTGCCTCGTTGAGAAGTAATTGAGTAACAAACAATCAAATATATCATCAAACGGATTTTCGCATTTATAATATTCTTAGGTTAGGATTTGCGAAAAGACTCAGAAATGATATACATTACAATACATACATAACGTAAAATATGAAAATAACGTCCTCAAAGTATGGCATGGAATTAATCATGCATGACTTGAATTATTATTCTTGAGAGGAAACATAGGTAAAAGGTATAGGTGAATGAAACATAGAACTTTCAAGTTCTGAAGTTTTTATTTTTAAGCAAATTAAATATGGTAATCACGGCGGAACAAAAAGCTTTTACAATCGAAACTTACTTTAGAAATGGTAGAAAGGTTGATGAGCAGAGGGCAGGGGCGGATGGGGAAGGGTAAACCGTCCCGTGAAACCATTAACACCGGCCCGGCCTGAGATGCTCGTTGTTTTTTACCACCATCCCGTGTATCATCGTCCAGGACGGAACCGCCGCGCCGTCCCGTTCCAGGCCGAAGGCACCCGGCTCTTCGGGAAATCTCCCAAAGTCCCAGCCGGCCCATCCGCCCGTGCGAGTGGGTTTATTCAACACGGGCCGCCATTCAGGATTTTCAAACAAATTTTCCACACATAGTCAAGGATTTCGACAAGTTTCGCCAAATCTTGATTAGATCTGTGAAGAGAAAGAAAGGCAGTAGGTGACCCAAAGTTCGCACTGCACAAAAAGTAGAAGAATTGAGGCAAATTGTTAATGAACACCCACGAACTCCTATTCGGCGTTTAAGCCAGCAAGTAAATGTATCCTATACGGAACATGCAACACAATCCTGAAATGTGACCACATGCACGCTCGTCTAAGCTCAGTCCAAGAATTGGTACCAAACGACAAGCCGCATGCAATGGTCAGAGTGGTGTATGGGTAATTTGCATAATAATAAAAACGTATTTGAAAAAATGTTTTTCACTGACGAGCATGATTTACCTCTATGGTTATGTAAATTCTCAACGAATGAAAATGTGGTGTTCTGAAAATCCTCATTTCTTTATAGAGAAGCCTCTGCATTCACAGAAAGTTGTTGTGTGGGCGGTCGTATCGAAAAGAAGGTTAATTGGACAGATTGGAAGTACCCTCAATTCGGCGCGATACCGTAATGAAATTTTAGAAAATTCTGTAAACGCATTAGCATTAGACTATGAAGAGATGAATCAAGGCTACTTCCGACAGGACGGCACACCAATTCACGTAACTCTTGATAATTTAAGTTTTTTGGAAGAATTTTTCGAAGACCGAATCATTAGTCGTAAATATGCCAGTTAGGTGGCCACCACGCTCCTGCGATCTCACGCCGTGCGACTTTTGTTATTGCCACACATTAAAAACTCGGGTTTAAAAACCCCTTGTGAAAATTTAGAAAACCTACGGGCTAGAATTACAAATAAATTTCAGGACATTAACAACTCTCCCTAAGTGCTCACCAATATTTCTAGTGCTGTAAAAAGAAGAATGAGAACATGTTTGGACGTAGAAGGTGGTCTCTCATTTAGTTTAAATTTATAATTTTTAGGATATTTATTGAATATGTTTTTTTTAATTCTGTATTATGCAATGGTAATGAAAATAATGTAACTTTCTTAAAAATAAAAACCTCAGAATTTGTCAGTTCTATTTTTCATTCACCTATACCTTCTACCTATGTTACCTTTCAAGAGTAATAACTCAAAACATGCGTGATTGATTCCACGGCAAACTTTGATGACTTTTTTTTTATCTTACGTTATTGTGCAACTTAGTTGTCAGTTGTCATATTCTTACATTTCTCAATTTAGGGTTTATTTTATTGTTATGTGTACTTAGACAAATCTAATCCCCGGTCAAGCTTTGATTAAGTCGTAATCTCTTTATTCGCATATCATCACCGGAACATCGGCAAAATCAAAACAAATAAACCGCCGTAATTTGTAATTTACCGTCAGAGTGGCCAAGACTAATAACAAAAAACAAAAGACAATCAATCACGGAGACAGCAAGCGCCAACCCTAATGAATGTCGGTGTAACAAAGGAATGAAAAAGAACGATTCATATATTTCATTTGTTTTAAATAAATCAAAGCCGTTAGACAAACAATACCTCCTTTGGTTGATTAATTACTCTTAATATTTTTGTCTTTGATATGAAGCATGCTGATGTCTTTAAATAATCCATAACGAGGAACCGATAGAAATCCAAATCTTGATTATCTAAACCTAGGAAAGATGATCGTTACAGTCAGGGTTGCCGCTTTTTGGGAATCCCAAAAAGGGATGTTATGGCTCATTCTTAGCTAAAATGGGATTATCGACACGAGGACAATTTTAAAACGTTGCGATAAATCATCTGGCTCATATCAGTTGACAGTAAAAAAATGATGGGAAAAAAGTGACGGGAAAAAATTTTACATTTTTCCCTCTTGACAGGTGCAAAAATGTACATTTGTTACTACAGGAAAGAATTTTTTCCCTTGTGGAAAAAAGAATATCAATGCCTAATTTTACATTTTATTAACATTAAAACAACATTAACAGTTGTTAAACGTGCATTGCCCAAATTTCATTTCCTTATTAAGTCTTGATGAAGTTCCTACTGAATTGAAAGTTTCTTCAACGTCAAAGACATTTTCTACTCTTTCAATGTCAGCAACATTTTCTAAGCTCGACACAACTGTTTTTGATGTTCTGGCTTGAAAATTAGGTTTACCTGATGAGCTGCCACATTTTCATACTCTGTTAGCTATTTCTCTCCATTGTGATTAATCTACGTAACTTCGGCGATCGTTGAAGACATTCAACCGGCATACTTTTTTAGTTCTCCTCCAGATTCCACAAGGAGAGTTGATGATCTTCGAAATAATTGCCCAAGACAAAGAAAACTAGCTACTATTTTAGGTACCTTATAAAACTGATTTTTTGCCATTTCGGACTAAAATATGTCCTTTAGTCCATCCAAACAGGGTCTAAAGTGGTTCATAGGAACTATAGTGTACCCTAGCAAGGCATAATTAAAAAACGTCATATTTGACAAAATTTTATTCAAGGTAAGGTGGGGCCATGGGCGCCCATAGAAATTTTAAAGTTGTATATCTCTGTTGCTACTGACGGGGCCCATGACAAGCTTAGGTTTTTTAATAGTGAGCCTGCTAGGAATGTTTTGGTAAAGAAAAAAATATTTTGTAATTGGCGAAAACAAGGTACATTTTTGCGTGCCCCCCCCCCCCCCCCACCGAGAAAAAAATGAACACGTTTAGGTATTTTATTTAGTATTTCTTCAAAACAAATTTTACATCATTTCGTTGACAATTTTTAAATTTTAAGAGCAAAAAATGTGTTAGTAGAAAGTTATAGTCATTTGATTTTTTTTAAATTACATTTTAATTTAAAAAAAAATTCAAATGACTTTAACTTTCTACTACCACATTTTTTCTCTTAAAATTTAAAAATTATCGACGAAATGATGTAAAATTTGTTTAGAAAAAATAATAAATAAAATATCTAAACGTGTTCATTTTTTTCTCAGAGGGGGCCAAGCAAAAATTTAACTTTTTTCGCAAATTACAATTTTTTTTCTTCACCAAAACATTCCTGGTAGGCTCACCATCAAAACCCCTGAATTTGGTATGGGTCCCGTAAGTAGCAACAGAAGATATACAACTTTAAAGTTTCTATGGGCGCCCATGGGTGGGGCAAGTGCGGCATAAAATTTAAATACTTCAAAAATATAAATCGTAAAAATTCCAAATAATTTTTTTAATACTCTTTGTTATTCCCAGGGCATTAATTACGTTATGTATATGGTATAATGTAGAGGTTTTCAGAAAAAAGGTAGTATCATAATAATTATAAAACTCATAAATATTTTAGGTTTTAGGGTTTAATTTTTTTTTTAAAATTACCTAGCTCTAAATACCAAAACACAAAATTCACTATATTAGGAACGAAAATCTTCATTATAATTGATATTATACTACTTAAAACTAAATTAAAAAATTATATAGGATTAGGATTTGCCAGTTTTATTTTTCTCTGATGATGTACTTATTAAATTCTGCACATGATAATTTAAACAGGGTTTCCAGTGTCAGGTAAAACAGGGAAATACCAGGGAATTAAAAAACCGTCAGGGAAAACGAACGTGTAATTTCTGCCCCTATTGCTTTTGGGTTTGTAATTTCGAACCATGAGGCTCTAAAAATAGAAATAATAATAAGGGGCAAGTGCGCGGTATATCCGCACATGTTGCACTAGCCCCAGCAGTAATAAATGGAGGGGCAAGAGCGGTATATCTGAAAAAATAGCCAAATATACATATTGAAAGAAAAATAACACTTTTTTCTTTAAGAGAAAATCAACTTATAGCTACTTACCGAAAATCCCTGAATGATTATGTAAGATGTCGAAGATATTACTAGATTACTTTAAGCACATGACCTTTCTTCGGAAGTTGAAACAATATAGTTCGGGGTTTTAACATATGGTTAAAAACATGTTAAAATTGGAGATTGCTGTAGCAATAAGAAATGAAGTAGATGCAATGCAAATGTCGTCAAATAGATGACAGCACTAATATTAAAGGAACAAAGATTTTATAACCTACTTTCGCACTTGCCCCGGCAATGTGCTTGCCCCACCTTACCTTACTAGTTTATACAGGATGTTATGAAATTCACTGCATATATTGAAACTGGTAAATTCTGATATGAATTCAGATTGGGGAAAAATAGTCATAAATGGCGCTTCGCGGTAATAAGCTAGGTATCGCCCCTCAAAAAAATTGTTTTAATCACTGCACACCACTGAAAATGAAACACATGGTCATATAAAGAATGAAAGAACAGTGAGCTAGGTTGTTTTGTTGCCAGGTCTCTTAACAATATTTAGTTTGAAGAAATAATATTTTTAATACATTACCTTTACAGAGAGAAATCCTACTAACTCTTCCAAAATTCTCAATTTCAAAATGTTAAAATACTGCCTATAACACAAATTTAATAAAACTCTCTAGAGAAAAGCTGCTTAAACCAAAATAAATACCTCAACTTCAAATAAACACCCTGAACTAATTTAAAATTCGCATCACTAAGCGACGATACGATATTTATTTAATATTAAACGACTTTTTGCTTTCACAAATTAAGAAATAAATAGCAAAAATACACAGCTGACGCTGACGCACGAGTTCGGCCAATCGGAATCACTCTAGCGGACTGAATTAGGATAGCAGAATAGGGTCAACAACCCTTTAGCCTCGCTTCGGCTACATCAAGATCTCTACTTTACTGCTTAGGCAACTATACAAACACGCGTGCATATTATTAATTATTTTTTCCCAAAGCAGTCCCTGGACACGATCACTATTACTGTCAGTATTTCACAGAACAGTAATACTGTCAGTATTATGAAAATATTAAAATATTCGAATAATCTTCTAATTCTATTCTATTCTATTCTAATTATACCAACTCCGTACACGATCAATATTACTGACAATATTTTTTAATACTGACAGTAATAATGATTTCCTAGGGTCTGCTTTAGAACTATAAGGTAGTTTTAAATAAACCAAGTATGTTGAAATTGGATTTTCTGAAAATGGAAAATTGGCAAAAACCCTTAAAAACCGAAAACTTAAAATATTGCGTGAGCATGGCCATGAGGTTTTGGGACTACCGCCGTATCACTGCCAGTTCAGCGCAATAGAACTGGTATGGGTGGGGTCAAAATCATATTACGAAAAAAATGTGGGTGATGGTCTCAAATCGGATCAGGTAGAAACTGTTTGGCAAGATGCGCTGGACGATATTATGGAGGAGTATTGGAGGAAATCGGTGGCACATACAGATAAATTAATAATGGACTGGTGGAATCGAGAAAGGAATTCTGGAGTTACCAATGATAAATTGATCCATTTAAGAACGACTCTGAAGATGATAATTTTTTTGATTTTATAAGTGACACCGAGAGTTTTCAAGTTTGTTTTTTATGTTAAAATAAATTTAACTAAAGGTTTTTACTATTATTATATTTAATGAATCAGCTTTTCTTGATAATTTTCTTTTGTGAAATTATCGGAATAATACATAATATATTATTTATTTCGCATTTATTTACTTTTTGCGTCACCTGCACATATCGCAATATATACAAATTTTAGAATCAATATTATGCTCACATTGGATGCATACCAGAAATAATTTTTACGTTAACCCGTGTCTAAATCTCAAGATTGTGTCATGTTGCTCTCCTTCCTAGGTCAAATTCTAAATCCATCGCTGCTGTACCGGGTCCATTTATGAGCGTACTTGAACTTGAACTCGTACTACCTCGGTCGAGGAAGAATTCCTCTACCACCTTCCAACAGTTAACGATCACAAAATATCCATGGTCGAAGCGGGATTCGAACCCGCGCCTCTCCATTGCAAAGCTGGCGCCGTACCAACTCGGCCACCGGAGACCCAAAATAAACGAAAACCATAATTCCTTACTATTTTTATTTCTCAAGTACTTAAGTCTAACTAGATCTAGATACATATGTTTTTTCTACGGTTATGGATAGAATAATGGCTGGGAGTGTTTACTAAGCTATTCCTTCAACCCATCTAAGTACTTTTAATTCCGTATATAATAAAGTAATAGCCAATTATATAGCTACATACATGTATACCTATGCAAGGAAAAATAATTAAATCTCCTGTAGCTTCTTCATAAGAAGGTAGAGCTGAAAAAAATGTTTTTTAAAAATGGCTTGACTTATTTAGATGAGTTCTAATAATAAGCATAGAAAAGTCTGACGCTGAAAAAAATTATTAGTGGTGTTGCAAGTAGTTCTTTTGAGATTTTCTTTTAAAAGAAAATTTATAATTGTTAGTAAAAAACCGGCTTATTTAGCCTAAAGACATGGGAATTGTGTTTTAAAAATAAAAATAAGAAGGTTGATGAGCTCAAAAACAATAATTATCAAGTGGTCCTTAATTTCACAAAGTGACGTACCTATAAGAAGGTTTGGTTTGATGTTATATTATAATAAATTACCAAAGAGGCAGGTATAGTTAGTTACTTAGTTAGGACTATCGTTTAGGTGTATGTGTATTAATTTTCCGTTCAGTTTGCCAAAAATAACGGTTTCTAAACTGAAAGTGACACCTACCTAAGCAAAGCCAGTAAAATTTTACAATTTATCCTTTAAGCTGGCATTTTTTTCTTCCGACTATCGAATCCGACTGTCGGAAGGTCACATATCTATATATTATAGCGCATATCAGACAAACAAAAACGACTCGACTTAAAATTAGTCTTTTGACTAGGAGGCAAGCTTACTGCGTTCGACATCGATCTCCGATTTTACGATCTGTCAAACAGCGAGCCCCACATAGTGTTGCTGCTGGGTCCAAAAGACTTCCCGTTTTAGATAGATGTGTTTTAAGCGAGTGCACCTCAGAGACAGTGGCGTAGCCTAGGGGGGCAAAGGGGGCGATCACCCCCCCCCCCCCCCCTCTGCTGGTCGGCGTCCACCCGCCCATGTAAGCGGTAGTTTATTCTAAACTTAAACATAAATCCTATATAACCGCTAATACATAAGTAGGCATGAGAGCATGAGATAAATAAAAATAAATTTAGCAAAGCTTTTAAAATGAAAAGTACTTTTAAAGTAAATAAATATAATTTAGTTATTAGTAGATATTTCACACTCCGTTATTTCAGTATTAATGTAACGTAATATCCAAGAAAAATGTCTTCAGAGTATGCCGTGGAATGAATATAGGTGAATGAAAAATAGAACCAGAGAAAAACCAAGACAGAGAGAAGAATATTTCGTACTGATTTCATTCATAAATACGATTTGCTTTCTATGACCTCCAAAGCGGCCTGACGCAGTCGACTACCGACGTTTAAATAAAGCTGACACGGGCGTGCGTTGCAGATTTTGGGATATTATAAAAAAATGCATATGAAAACACATATGAAAATAACAATTATAAGTTTAAAAGATTCTCCAAAGATGAAGCCACGCGTTAAAAACAGAATAACCCGTCCGCATAAATGGTGTAAAGCACAGTGAGAGTACGTATTGAGACTCGCCGCGCCGCACAGTGGTCATAAAGGGACATCTGAGCGATCGAAATCGTCAAAACCAAATATCTTCTATGAACGTCGGTACCAGCTAAAATGCTTCTTTAACACCCCGAAATCTAATGCCCAGAAGCGCTTTGTTGTTTATGAATTCGTCACATTTCACGGAACTCATAACAGTGGTGGTTGAAGCCAATATCATTGGGTGTGTGCGTTCTTACCGATTAGTTGATATCGAAGCAATGCTCTGTACAGTGTCTGCCTAAGTATTTATTTTCTGTTTGTAGTATGGACGTAAATAAGATAGGTAAGGGCCTTATAACCTGTATAAATAAAATATCACAAATACTTGTAGAAGTGTTAAATTGCAGGTTAAAAATTGTATATACTAGTTAGCAGATTCCATTACTCATAAATCACAGTGTTTAAGCCAGAAAAAATCGGATTGGTGACGATTGGTTGAGATTTATATTTTTTTTAGTTAAATGCGCTCTTAAGAATAACCTTATTCTAAAATCAAGTGCTATACTTTGCGATTTATTTTTTAAATGTCTTTTTTTCAGCTTTGACTGGAGGTGTGTATCGAAGAACATTATTTGATGTTTGGAAAAATGAAAAAGACTTTAAACTCAAAATTCGTTCTGTTATTACCTTTATCGAAAACAATACCGATTTTGATACTTATAGTGAACATTCTCAGTGTGCAGTTGCAAAGGTTGTAAATAATTTGTGTGGACAGTTCGCGCAAAGGTGGCAAAAAGCATCTAGAAACATTACGCATTTTGTATTAAAAAACCAACAGTGGCTCGAAAGTAATATACGATTTCCTGGTCTTAAAGCAAAGCACTCTCTGGGTACTCCTGGGAGACCCATAAAAGAATTTGTGGGATGTAGCGATGTTGTTAAGAGAAGAAAAGTCAAGAAGCTGTTAAATACATTGAACCAAGAAGAATTGACATATGCTACAAGAATGAGTTTACGGGCAAAGGGGAAAAGAGATGCCGCCGAAATTGTGAAACAAGTGACCTCTACTTCTCACAGAGCAACGCAAATTACAAAAAGTATTCGTTACCCCCAATCACTACCGGAAAAAATTTTGTCAAACGAAGCTCTTGCATACTATGTGGAAACTAGGATGACAAAAAGGCAGTATATTGGCTACACAACAAATAACTAAACGCCACAAGGCGAATATATATCCCAATTATAATGAACTGTTACAAGCAAAAAAACAGTGCTATCCGAGAGAAATTAGTTTAACGGAAATTTCTGCTGAAGTAAAACTTCAACCCTTAGTTGACCATACCGTACAAAGATTACTAACAGCTCAAAAAGAGGTTATTGAAAGAGTAATAGAAACGTGTACTACATTCACCCTTATATTTAAATGGGGCTGTGATGGGGCTGCTGGCCAGAGTAGATATAAACAAAACTTTGCGAACGAAGATCATGATGACTCGTATATGTTTTCTATCTGTCTCGTGCCTCTTAGACTGACAGATCAAAATCAACGCATAGTATGGCAAAATCCAGCAAGTTCTTCCACCAAGTTCTGCCGCCCAATAAAAATTATGTTTCAGAAAGAAAGTGCAGAAGTTGTAAAATTAGAAGTTCAAAAAGTTCAACAGCAAATTGAGGCCCTATGTTCTACAAGAACGCAAATAAATGGTAAACAAATATCTTGTCACTCAGTTTTCCATCTCACAATGATTGATGGGAAAATTTGTTCGTGGTTATCTGAGACTTCAGGACAAAATTGTCACTTGTGCGGAGCTACTCCCAAACAGATGAATTCCATTGAAGCTGTTCTTTTAAGACCCATTAACCACGACAATCTATCATTCGGCATTTCAAGCCTGCATGCATGGATTAAGGCCTTGGAGTGTTTATTACACATAGCATATAGGCTTGAAATAAAAAAATGGCAGGTAAAACAACAAGATAAAGAAAAAGTAGATGTACGAAAAAAACAAATCCAAGAGGATTTCCGAAAGAAAATGGGATTGTTAATTGATATACCAAAACCTGGTTTTGGTACAACAAATGACGGGAACACCACGCGTCGATTTTTTAGTGATTGCCAGTTATCATCAGAAATAACAGGACTTAATAAAGACCTCATATATAGATTTAATATCCTGTTAAGGACTATTGCCAGTGGATATGAAGTGAATACTATACTTTTTAAAGAGTATTGCCTAAACACTTATAAATTATACATTGAAGAATATCCCTGGTACTATATGCCACAGAGCATACATAAGATTCTTTTGCACGGAAGTCAAATAATTAATAGTTGTGTCTTGCCCATCGGCCAAATGAGTGAAGAAGCACAAGAATGTAGGAATAAAGACAATAAAAGGTACCGAGAATTTCACTCCAGAAAATGTAGTAGGCTCAAAACAATTGAAGATATGTTTCACATGTTACTAATTTCTTCAGACCCATTAATTAGCAGCTTAAGGGAGAAAAGTCATAAGAAAATAAGTAAATTTCCGCAAGAGGTTATAGAAATGTTAAAGGATCCTAATATAACCAGTACATACGAAGACGAATCACGAAATGCATCGTTTGATGACAACAGCGATAGTGATTTTAATTAGGGTAGTTGTGTACTGAAGATTCCCATATTCCAAAGAAATCCATGTTATTAGTTTTTATAATTAGAGTTTTTCCATATTTAGAAACGAAAGGTAAGCTTATGAATGGTTTTACGCAAAATGTCATAGGCGTGCTATTTCACTGTTTCTTGACTGCACATGTTTTAATATAATGAAATTATGTAGTTGTATTAGGAATAAAATAATGATATGTCTTGTTCCCTCAGGAAAGCTTTGTACAGACGCTTATGCATAAATTAAGGATAGTTGAACGTACTGAAAAGATTTTTTAATGTGACAGGAGGTTGTCTTTAAAAATATAATTTCGATCGCTCAGATGTCCCTTTATGACCACTGTGCGCCGCGCAGAAAACTCTCTCTGCTTGCCGTGTTGCTACCGTACTGGCTATGTCGGTGTGGATTGTGAGAATCCCAGGCGCCAATCTCGGGTTGTTGCCATTTGAAGGCCATGGCGTTGTCGAGATGGCGGGAAGAAAAGATATTCGTCTCTCTGTCTTGGTTTTTCTCTGATAGAACTGTCAAGTTCTGAAGTTTTTATTTTTAAGAAAATTAAATATGGTAATCACGGCAGAACAAAAAGCTTTTATGACCGAAAGTTACTTTAGAAATGGTAGAAGAGTTTATGACCAGTGGATTTATTCAACACGGGAGGCCATTCAGGATTTTAAAACTGAATTTCCACACATAGTCATGGATTTCGATCAGTTTCGCCAAGTCTTGACTAGATCTGTGGCTTTGTTTAGAGAAAGAGGAAGTGTGAATAGAAAGGAAGGCAGTGCGAGGCCCAATGTTCGCACTGTACAAAAAAAAAGAAGAATTGAGGCAAATTGTTAATGAACACACACAAACCCCTATTCGGTGTTTAAGCCAGCAAGTAAACGTATCCTACGGAAACTGCAACAAAATCCTGAAATGTGACCTGAATAATCAAATTATGTATGTTTATCGTCTAAGTTCAGTCCAATACTGATTGATACTGATTGTTACCAAACGACAACCCGCAGCAATTTTCAGAGTGTTGGTGGATAATTTGCATAATAATGAAAATGTATTTGAAAAATCCTTTTTTATTGACGAGGCATGGTCTTACATCTCTTGTTATGTAAACTCTCAACAAATGAGAATATTGAGTTCTGAAAATCCACATTTCTTTATAGGAAAGCCTTTGCATTCACAGAAAGTTGGCGGGTGGGTGGTCATATCGAAAAGAAGGTTAATTGGACTGATTTTTTTGAAGGGACTCTCAATTACGATACCGTAATGACATTTTAGAAAATTATGTAAACGCATTAGACGATGAAGAGATGCGACAAGGCTACTTACAGCTCCAATTCACGTAACTCTTGATAATCTAAATTTTTTGGAAGAATTTTTCTAAGACCGAATTATTAGTCCTAATATGCCAGTTAGGTGGCATGGTCCTGCGATCTCACGCCGTGCGACTTTTTTTATGGCCACACATTAAAACTCGATTTTCAAAACCTCTTGGGAAAATTTAGAACACCTGCGGGCTAGAATTACAAATAAATTTCAGGAGATTAACAACTCCCCCCAAAAACCAATGTTTTTGATGCTGTCAAAAGAAGAATAAGAACATATTTAAAAGTAGAAGGTGGACACGTCCCTCATTTAGCTTAAATTTATAATTTGCATGTTCTTTGTTGTATATGTTTTTTTTTCTAATTCTGTAAAAAACAAACTTCAGATCTTCAGAACTTGACAGTTTTATTTTCGTTACCTTTCAAGAGTAGGTAATAATTCAAGGCATGCATGCGTGAGACTGATTCCACGGCATACTTTGAGAACGTTTTCTGTTGTTCTTACTTTATGAGAAACTCGGAGATATAAGCTCTGTTCGTACAGAAATCACAAACCGATCAGCGCCGATCGAGTTCTAGTTATTTGGTAACGTGACAGTTTGCCAACTGGTTTCCAGCAATTTCATTGGCTCTGACCGGTTTGTTCAATAGTATAAATTATAATATCTAGTTTTTATTCGAAATCATAATTTTTTTTATTTAAAAAGTCGTACCTTTTAACCCGTAAAAGACAATGAATGTGACAAATCTTATAATTGAACAAAAGTTTTAAAAGCTTTGTGTTTTTTAAGAAATCGCGATTGCCGCCTCAATTTTTTTTGCAAAAATTTCCTTGCTTCCTGCTATTCTATGCTTATAAGATAGACATTTATACCTTCAAATGTCTATCTTATAAGCATTTCACCATCGTACTACGTAAATAGTTTTTTTATTATTTTCAGATTAGAAAAATATATTTTACCCATTGCCACCCAATCAAACAACAGAATGGCATTACATACATCAAGTAAGCTTGATGCTGAGTACTTCTATTTATTTATTAAATATTTCCCAGTTCATTTATTGAAGTCAACTCACGTAAGTCTTGCATCAATACTGATTTGAGCTGGAAATTCAGGTGATTAGTCATTACCGTAGCTTTGTTGAAAAGCACTGGCTTTATTATAGAGTTCATCATCAGCAGCAGTTGTGATATTTTTTTGGGAAAAGAAAATTGAAATTTTCGTATGTGCAATTCATGCTCTCAAAACGATTCTTTAATTCAGTTACAATAATATCAATCCTGGCTTTTTATACATTAACCTCAAATAGTCGTTTAGTATTGTGCAGTCGTTCGTTAGTACTAAGTTCCTCGAAAAATCTCTTAACCTTTCTGTGTCTCTTTTTCTCGAATTCTAGAGTGACTTTCCATTTCCTAGCCAAAGCACTCTCTGCGCCGTATATTTAATGTTTTCAAAACTATCACAAACAGTGGCACACCCACAGAGCAAAAGAGGGGGTCTGGGGGGGGGGGGGGGGTTGCAGCCCCCAGACCAACATTAAAAAGTGCACTACTAATTGAAAACATCTATCGAATTGCACTATTTAGCAAAAAGTGCAAAAATCCCATAGTCGGATCAGACAATCAAAGGCAAACTCGAATGCATATTTTCAGCCTTAATACTATGTGAAAAGTAATAACCAAAAAAATAACACATTAACTTACCGTAATTTTCCTCTCGATCGAATTTTTGTGAAACAGAACTAGTCGTAATTTCTGGAGGCGCACTTGGACTTGAAACAGCTCTCTCTTCGCATCTGGAGATTGACGTCGACATGGGCGCGGTAATGGGCATTAACACTGACGTGGTCATAGGCGCAGGTACATGTTTTTATCTGAAAGACCAGCTGGCGCAGAGGGCTCGTACTGGTTTGCATTTAATGCTTCTTGTGGGTAAGGGGTTTGGCAAAGTCCTGATACGGCTTCAGAGTAAGACGCATGAGTTGGCGTTGCCTGAGGTAAAGGTTCGTGACCAAGGTGCAATCCTGTTCTTATAACAAGATCTACGTAGGGGCTAGGGAGAACTGCCAAAATCTAGAAATAATTGTTTATTGGTGTGTAGTTTCTTTAGTTTTTTTAGGATTTGACCTACTAAGTAAATTTCGCATCCAGCGCTAAAATTCATACATAAGCCCAGCTGATGGCTGTATGGCTGACTTGTCAGTGATTCTCAAACAATCAGTAAATATTCTTATATTTGACTGATTCTTGATGGACACCCATTTTAAATTGTAGAATAATACCAACATTAGTATTGATTTCTACTATGTAATTAACTTAATTTTTATATTTTATAACCTAAACATGTTTCGGTAAACATTAGCCTTATCAGAATAGTATATTAAAACTAATTTTTACAAAATTGAATAATTTTTTATACAGGGTGTCCGGTAAGTATATGGCATACTCTCGGGAGCGTATAGGAGAGGTCAAAAGAACTCTAATTTGTCATAGAAAAAAAATTCCTAAAGTACCCCTTAACGGAGATACAGAGCCCCAAAGGCATACTCAGCGATTTACCTTTCAGGCTCTAACTTTTGAACCGACTTGTATATTTTAATGAAATTTTAATATTTTATGTTGGCCATAAAGACTCATAAAACCATACTACAGTAGATCGTCAGGGAAGTCAGGAACGGACTTGCCACCAAACTCGTTGGGCCAAATAATAATAATAATAATAATAATAATAAAGATGTTTATTTATGCCAATAAAACAATTAAAAATATAAATATAAAAATGATAAACTAAAAAAGAAAACCAAAAAATGACAGTAGTATACTAGTTGGCATAAATAGGTAGGGCTTTGATTTATAAAAAATCATTCTTCCAATCCTACCCTTACTAAATAATTTTTTATATTTTTTTTGAAAGTTATATAGCTTAAGCCCCTCAGACTAGAAGGAATATTATTATAAATTACAGAAGAGGTATATTTAAACGAAGACTTATATTTTTCAGTATGATGTTTAGGTATTTCTATTGCGTTCTGATTTCTAGTATTAACATTATGAATATTATTCCTGAATTCAATTTTTTCAAATAAATATCTTGGTTTCTGAGTTAAAATTATTTTATAAATAAAACAGGATATGTGGATTTCGCGTCTTTTTTCTAATTTAATTAAATTATGTTGGTCAAAACTAGGTGATACGTGATCATACTTTTTTAGCCCTATTGAAAAACGAACACAGTTATTTTGAAGAATTTGTAATTTCTGTTTATCTTCGTTACTGATATTTTTGTGATAAATGATATCACAGTAATCTAATCCACTTAGAATAATTGAATCAACCAGTCTAAGTTTAGTATCGGTATTTAAGTAGTCCTTAAAGTTATATAAAATTCTTAGTTTGTAGTATGCTTTTTTAATTATATTTTTTATATGTTCATGAAAATTAAGATGCTGATCAAAAATTACTCCAAGATTTTTGCCAAATTCGATTGACGGTATCTTAAAACTATTGTTAAGAACAATTTTGAAATCAGAATTATTTTTTATTGTAGTGATTAGTGTTTTAGGACCAGTTAAAATTAAGTTAGTTTTATTTTCATTTATTTTTAATCCGTGATCAGTTATAGTTTTTGAAATATTTAAAATATCCTTATTGATTAAGGAAATACTATTTTTTAAATCTGTGTACTTGATTGAGTGGTATATTTGAGTATCATCTGCAAAAGCTAAAAGATTACCGTGTTTAATAGATAAATGAAAATCAAAAGTGTATATTTTTAACAATAAAGGGCCTAATACTGATCCTTGTGGAACACCTCTAGAAATAGGCAGTGAATTTGAAATGTCACAAATGTATTCGTTTGCAATTTTTGTCACTTGTTTTCTGTCAGATAAATAATGTTTGAACCACTGGCAAGTTTTTAGACTAAAACCTATATATTTAAGCTTTGCTAATAACATTTCATGATTTAGAGAATCAAAGGCTTTAGCCAAATCGAGAAAGACTATATTAGTAACAAAACCTGAATCCCAATTTTCTAAAATATCATCTTTAAGTTTACAGAGTAAAGTAGTAGTACTAAAATTTTCTCTAAAACCTGATTGATTTTCTGGTAAAATATCATATTTTTTAAAATACTCTATTATTTGGTCAAAAACTATACGTTCTAAAATTTTAGATATTACAGAAAGTAGAGAAATTGGTCTAAAATCATCTACATTTTCTGCGTTGTGAATTTTAGGAATCGGTATAACTAAACTAGTTTTCCAGATATTAGAAAAATTATTATTTAGAATAGAACAATTTATTATATGTTTAATAGTATTTAAAAAATTATTATTCATACACAGATTTAACATGCGTAAAGTAATACCATCTGTTCCACATGATTCAGTTTTAATTTTTGATAAAATTTTAACAATATCATAATTTGTAATTGGTTTTAAATTTAGAAACACATCTTTACCAATTTTAGAAAACTTATTATTCAAATAAAAAGATAGTAAATTTTGGTTTGGAGATCCATTTTTTACAGAATTTATAAAATGATTATTTAGTACTTGTGCACAAGGATATTCATTTACTGATTTAGATTCTTTTAAATTAATATTAAATTTTTTCAAGTTTTTCCAAAAATGTGTTGGATTATTTGGATTTATATTATTCTTTTTTTTTGCATTTTTTTAAAATAACATTTATTTACAAAATATTGAATAGAAAAAATAACTAATTAAAAGAATAATGTGGATTATTTATTAAATATTTTGTAATGTAAAAGTTTCTATCTATAGAATTTCCTTCCAATTTATTCGTTTCCTACCTACTGTAAAAGTTAATAGTCCAGCATGGAATTATTATTCAAGTTCAATTCTAAAATATTTGAAAGATTCGTCCCAAGGGCGAAATGTTGCATAAAGGGTATATGCAAATTGGGGTTGCCTACGCCACAAATAAACCAAATTTCTTATTTTTTCTTATTAAAAAAGAAAAAAGTACGAAAAATAAGGTCCATAGTTTCTAGAATTAAAAAAACGTTCCTTATTGTAAGAATAGGGAATATGCATAATGCATATAATACACGGGCAAAATAGGTTAATGTGTAGATATACAAATAAGTAAATACATAACCTAAGAAATTAATCTACAGGGTGTTCGGAAAATGCATTAGGATACTTGGACAGGTGTTTCTACGTGGTAAAATAAAGGTAGTAAGCCATGTAACAAAATTCTAAAACTAATATTTTTCAAGTTACAGCCTATCAAAGTTCACTTTTTATCTTATTTTTAACATATTTCGATTAGTTCTCAACTACTCAAATTAATATTTGGCATAGAGACTCAGCTTGGTGATCTACATATATCATTCTGTTACAAAAATGTTTCTCTACTGTGCCACCTGAGCGCACTTTACCTGAATCACAAATTTTATTTTTCCCTTTTAATTTTTGTTTTGACAGATATTGCAAAAACAAGCGTGACATTTTAAGGATAATAAAATTCTAAACCAAAAATGTACTCCTCATTTGAGTCGATAAATCTCACCGTTTAGTCGCCAATTAGAATTAAAAATCTTATTATCATTAAACCAGTTTTTCAAAGCAAAAAATCAAGTAACCATGAAAAAAAAACCTGATCGAAATGTTATTTGACAGATAAAGAATAAAAATAATAGAATGCACTTTGTTCCTTTCTTGAAGTATTTATTTAGTGTTCAAACTTTTATTCAAGTAATTAAATAAAATTCGAAATAAATTTAAATAATTGCAATCGTTATTTAATTGCCGATACCCTTCTAGGACATGGCTTTCAATAACGTTTCGATTAGATTATTGTCAAGGTTAACTAAATTTGACCCATGGTAACAAGAGTTTTTGCTTCCATTTGAAAAACTGATTTAATGATAATAAAATATTTAATTCTAATTTGCAACTAAACGGTAAGGTTTATCGACTCGGATGAGGAGTACCTTTTTTGTTATCTTTAAAATGACGTTTTTGAAATATCTCTCAAAACAAACAAGATAAGGTAAAAATAAATTTGGGTGTCAGGTAAACCGCCCTCTGGTAGACACAGACACAGAAGAATACCATTTTTATAACAGAATGATATAAATCACCAAGTTAAGTCTCTGTGCCAAATATGTATCAATTTGATTAGTTAGGAAATAACCCCAATACCTAGGTTAAAAATAAGAAAAAGAAGTGAAATTTGATAGGCTGTAACTAGTAAAATATTCAGATTTCGAATTTTTGTTACATAGCTTACTACCTTTATTTAACCACGTAGAATCACCTGTCCAAGTATTCCAAATACCCTGTATAACTTAACAAGATAAATAAATATATATAAATAAATAAATTTACAAATTCAAAAGGATTAGGATTAAAGGCCATTTGGCGCCTTGTCCTGCAAATAATTAGATAAATTAACCCAAAATGCATTTACCTATCAAGATTTACCCGAACTAATCTATGGACGTTAGTTTGTTTTGGTATCTTCTGCAGATGTTGTTCTGGGCAACGATATGGTCATGGACACTAGCATAGGAATCGTCATTGGCATGGGCACAGGCACAGGTTCTTGTTTCTGTGCAGGACCGGGCGCGGGCTTTACAGGAGGTTCGTGGGGCAATACTTATATTTAATGCTTGGTTAGGGTAAGGTAGCTGACTTGGTGTTGCTGGAGAGTAAGGTACAAGGGTCGTTTGAGGGTAAGGACCAAAATAAAATTTTGGTTCTGCTGGAGGGTAAGGCACAAAATCTGGTGCTGCTTGAGGAAAAATCCATGGTCGGCACTTGGAATAGGATACAGTTCGTGACCCAGGGACACTTTTGCTTTTATCACAAGATTTCTGCAGAATCTGGGGAGAACTGCACGTATCTGAAAATAACTAATTGTTAGGTTAGAGATTTGACCCATCCAGTTAATTCTAGAAGAAGGCACTGAGATTGAGGTGTTGGTAAATTATTAGTTATCGGAATGGTTATTCATCATACTTCCTCACCACTTAGTTTCAAGATAAGATGAAGTCAAGTCAAGAATATGATGTGGTTGTTTTAATCGATTCTAACTTGTCTCGCGAGGAATGTGATGTGATAAGGAGAAGTGCCCCAGAGATATTGTCTTACAAAACTGTTCAAGCAGCGAAGAAATTATGCTATTCGAAAGATATCACAGTAACTGAAACTGGTATCTATGTTAAATTACAGCATTATGCGAGAAAATGCAGTCGAGAGAAAACTATTTCGGACATACTTAACTTTTTCTTATTAAGTTCTGATCCTGTGATCACAAGTAAACAAAAAAAAGAAAAAGTCACAACATCTGCAAACAGAAGCGTTAGATCCGCTAAAAGCTCCATCTGCAAATATGTCTGATGATAAAGACAATGAGAGTACTGCTGAAACCTATGATGATAGTGATGATAATGCATTAAAATATAGTGGGAACTAAGAGCGCCTTGACTGTTCATTTTTTATTTACTACTTTTTTTAAGCAAAATCCAAAAACTAATTGTACGTTATTAGTAAATTACTCTACAATCTATATTATTTATTTGTTTTTATTATACTACATAAAATAGTCCTAGAAATAAATATTTAATAAAAAATTTGTTTTAAGCTGAATTGTATTTATTGCCAGCTTTGGTTTCCTGCCCCAGTGTGCGACGTGTAATAAAATATCTTTCTTTTTGTAACCGAGAAACTTAAAAAATTATAACAGAAAATCTGTAAAGACGATTTTTCAAATCATGGGCGCCGATAGGGGGGGGGGGCAACCAGCCAAAAAACCGTATGTTACAAAATCACAAAGTTGCGCAGTGGTTAAAAAGCGCCAATGGAACCCGACCCAGGGGGGAACAACTGCCCCCTTGCTCCCCCATGGACGCCCATGCTTCAAATTATTATTTTTTGGAATGTCTAATAGCAAAAATTGAATCTAATTTCAATAAAGAAATATAATTTTAAGAGCAATTTAAATATCCGCCTGTGGAGATAAAAATCTCTAGTTTGCCATGCAATGCAGAGTTACCTGTAATTTTGTTTTCATGTATTCAAGAATCTTATTGCTAAAGGTTGTTATTATAAAAATAGATTTTTAGCCTATGCAGTTGCAGTTTAGTCTACGAAAAGAGATGAATAAGAAAACGTTGGTTTGCCGAATCAACTCTTTCCAATTTTGCAATTCATTTTGCCTTAGTGAGAATTTTCTCTAAGTAAAAATACACTATAAGGTGCAAAGATAATTTTTTTCAACAAATAGGGTTTGATTAATACTATCAAAAAATTGGTTTGTCACCCCTACTTTTTCCCAACCCCCTGGCAAGCCAGTAAAAAAATTATCTACTTAAAAAATGTATTAATTAAAATTACTATTCTTTAAATATAAGGAAAAAAAACACCAAAGAAAGAAATGTGGCAAGCATAAGGATCAGATAACGTGCATAAGGGATAAAAAGTATGACAGTTAAATAGTCAGAAAGATCAAATATAAATAAATGAAAGAAATGAAAAAAGTTATGTCGGTTATCGTCTGTTTTCGCAATTTTAATATTTAACGCAAAAATGTTTATTTATTGCAAAATTGGCCAAAGAAGAATCAGGCAAGACAACGATTTGTTATTTACGTAATGTCTATTTGTCCTAAGAAATAATTTCCTTTAGCCCAGGATGGCTGTTCCAAACAGATCGATTTCGAGAAAAATATTTTAGAAGGATTTTAACTATTCTAGGTTGTAGGGGGGCATGTCCGACAATATCTGCTATCCCAGTAACAGCCAGTGGCGAATCTAAGGGGGGAGGGCAATAGGGGCAATTGCCCCCTCCTTGGCTCTTTTTATTACCAAATAACTTGCTAAGTCTGATAATGAAACAATTATTACGTGTCTTAGCAGTCTATGTGAAAACTATAAGCAAACATTATCTACAAATGTTACGTCAAACCCTGAAACAATTTTTAAATCTGAGGTCGTGCTTTGGAAATCAAAACTTCTGAGACAAACCAAAGTAAGGGAGGAAAATAAATGTGAACTTTCGGTTATAGAAATTTATCAACTATGTGATAAAGACCTCTACCTAAACTGTTACATTCTCTTACAAATTCTGCTTACGTTACCTGTCAGTGTAGCGTCAGCTCAACGCACATTTTCCGCTATACGAAGTTTGAAATCATGGCTTAGAAACAGGATGTCATAGGAACGGCTCTGGGTCAAGGCTAGCCGGCTAACATTACGAGTACTACACGTACATTAAGATTTTGAAAATATATCACAGAAAATATAATCAATCGTTTCTCAAAATCAAAACATAGATTGGGTTTTGTCTTATAATTATTTTTAGCTTGAGAAAAAGTATATTTATGTGAATCTTAGTCAGAGTATTATTTGTAAGCTCTCTAGTCTGATAAATATATGCACCTGTTTTCCAGTAAAATGCGTTTTTGGTTTTTCATTTGTAAAAAAAATAAGGCCCCTCCCCCCTTAGTGAAGTTCTGAATCCACCCCTGCCTTAGAAGGCTTGGAGTACCAGTAGTTTTGATTTTTTTAGTTCTATAATAATTTTTTATTTTTCAACCAAAGAAAGTAGGTATTTGCCTGTTTTTATTTTTTGTAGCTCCCTAAATACTTTTGATCGGCCGAAAAAGTTTTTTTCAGGCCCTAACTCTCCTGCTAATTGTATCATTCATGATTTGTTCGGCTGGTTCGTGTGGAACCTGAGCTGATTTTGGTGGTGTATGTTTTCCCACAAATCTTCTTTCCTTATTCAATATACGCCTTCTTTCTTTTTCTCGATTTTTAGCGTCTCTCCAACTCTCCACTTTTTTTCTGCTTTTTGCATTCGCGTGATTTCATCGTAGCAACTCTTTTTATCTGTCCTATTTAAAGTCGTTTAGCGCTTCTTATTTTTTCCTTTTCTCTTTCTTTGGCCCTTTGGTCTGAATCTTCTCTTATTTTCTAGCTTTTTTTCCGTTTTCTGTCAGCAGGTTTTACTCTTATTTATTGCAATTTCTTTTCATTTCGACATGTATTCATTCTCTTCGCTGGCTTTTGCTTTTTAGATTCTTTTTTTTTTAATATAATTTGGTGGTGCCCTACGTGTTCCCGCATTAAATTTTAATTTGTTGCTCTCACTTAACATTTGTCCCGGCTTTTTTTTAGCAGGATTTACTGGTGCTTATGTAGCTTGTTTTACTTGTTTCTGGTATGCTATCATCGATCTGAATTTGCCTAATTACAATGTTCTGAAGAATATTAATTTTTGAAGCTACTTGTGGAGTCTCGGGCAAAACCATATTCTGTACATTGCCAGGATCAAACTCGCTATCTTTATTTTCAGAACTATCAGTCATATTTACGTTGTCGTATTATTTTTTACGTTTTCTCTCTCCATGCGCGGTAAATGCTATTTTTTTCATCCAAATATTTATGGTATGCTCCCTATCTTATTTTTACTTTATTTTTAATATTTTAATTCTTGTACCCATTTTAGGTTTACACCACTGGCCTTAAACACTAGAATTAAGACAATAAAATATTCTAATATACATTATTTTATCAGTTATTTGACCAAAAGTCAAATCCGTACTGGTATTTTCAAGACAGTCACAAAATAAAAGTAAATTTAATGGGACGGTCGGCGACGGTCTTGAATGTGGCGGTCTGGAAAATATGTGTATATTCACACATACCCACCACGAATTCGATTTTTGAATTCAGGTTTTGTTTTAAGAAAAGGAAACCACTCACCACCTTTTTGTTGTATAAAATCACATTATTTTAATAATCACATGCTTTTTAGAAATATGGACGGTCAAGAAGGTATTAAAGGTACGATATGTATTTTAGCCCTAAAAATTCCTTATTAAGGTGAAAAATCAAGAAACAGGCACCACTCACAAATCTAACTTTTGCAACTAATGTCGCGAGCATTTTACAAGTACAGTGTCGGTTTTGACCGGTAATTCAAAATTCTAGCTGTTGATTTTGTTACCGCGACGGTCTTGAATCAGGTAAGTCGGGACAATATATTATTGCTAACATATTTTTTACGCTTAAGGTAAATAAGGCCCATACTAAATCATATAAAGCCCTAATTTACCTATTTAAACTTAGAACTGTTTTTGTGTTTCTATGAGTTTTCAGTTTTATATGATTGTGTCAGATCAGAAAACATCGATCGGGAAATGGGACGGTCTTGAATTTTTCGGCATAAATGATGTGTTGTTCTTAATCAGAAAACTTTTTTTTCTAATTTTCAGCTTGAGTATTGAAGAAGCAGTAAGGGGCAATATTTTTTCAATCATTTTTTTTTTGTTAAAAAGATCAACTATTTTTTTATTGTACCGGGACTTAAAAAGTAAATTTGGCGGAGAATTAGCCATATAATATGTGTGGGTAAGCAGGTAGTAGGATTCCCTTTGATCCTACTGACAGCTTGTGAAGAGTAACGAACAAGGGCTAACATGCAAAAAGAAACCCACCCTGATCACTTGTGCTAAGAGCGACTAAGAGCTGCCGTGCCCAAGTCAAAACATCTGGATTACCTGGTAAAAGATGCAACGAGAGGATCCTTAGGGAAAAGTAGTTGCAAGGTAATAAATATATTGGAAAAGGTGTAACGATTAAAATTTTCGCTAGCGCCATACAAAACCGTCATAAAACGTGTAGGAAAAAAGGACTATTTTTTGTTCTGGTCCAGGTGCCCTCCTGCTCTCACAATTTCCGAGCTCTTACCCTTCATCAGGCAGGCTTACACCTAGAGTGGCTGAAGAACAAACCACTCTTCAACCAGAATCAAAATCAGTTCCAGATCAGTCGCGTCGTCGCCGTCGGTGATGTTTCAATTATCTAAATCTCACCCATCCAAAACTACCGACGGATGTTTAGTTATGATTCTGATTAAAACATGATCTGTTCTTCAGCTACCCTCAGTGGCGTAGACAGACTCTAGGAACCACAGTATTAATTAATAAATGTGTATAATTTTGAATGGTTTTTGAAATAGTTGTCTCAGGAAGCACTGGCTATTAAAAACGCATGGAGAAATTTGAATTTGCATTTTTACTGATTTTTTAGTGCGCAGTTTTAGAGCGCATGAATTTAACGTCAATGAAATAATAATGAAATAGATTTTGAAATCGCCAAAACAGTGTTAAATTCTAGTTTAACTTCTGTTAGAAACCTTCGTGACAGTTTTGAAAACATTAAAGAGACGGCGCGGCGAGTGCTTTTTCAAGGAAATGAAAAGTCACCCCAGAATTCGAGAAAATTGGTTAATACCGATCGACTGGCATAATACCGATCGACTATTTGAGGTTGATGTATAAAAAGCCAGTATTGATATTATTGTAACTCAATTAAGAATCGCTTTGATAGCCTGAATTGCAAATACGAAAAATTCAATTTTCTTTTCCCAAAAAAATATTACAACTGCTGCTGATGAACTCTATCATAAAGACACGTGCCATTTAACAAAGCTATAGTATTGACTTATCCCCTGAATTTCCAGCTCAAATCAGTATTTATGCAAGACTTACTGAGTTGACTTTAATATCTGAACTGGGTAATCTTTATATATATAAAATAACATGGCTTGACTGATTGATTTAGCATCGCCGAGCCGAAACCGCTGAAGCCATAAATATGAAATGTGGTTAGCAGTTTTCTGTTATAATGTAGTGACTCTCTAAGAAGAGATTTTCCAAAGTTAAACCCCTAAGGGGTGAAAAGGGTTTCAAACTTTGTATGGAGAAAAAAATTAGATGGCCCTATTAACTCGAAACTTCATAGAAGTACGTACTCTAAAAAATAACAGCCAAATTCTCCAACGCTAGTCCGGTCTAATTTGACAACCAAAAGTTTTAAACTGACAAGTGTAAGAATAAGACATTTAAGTTTGATACTATGAATTTATTTCTGAGCTTTTTCGCACATTTATAAAGAAAATGGCAATTTTAGTACGTACTTTCGACAATAATGGAACTAATTTGATTACAGCAACTCGTTCCAAGATGAAAATCATTTGGAAACCCAGCAAATCGCCGAAATATCAGAAGACTTCATAAGTTTTTAATGACGACTTATTAACAATGACACGACAAAAACCTGTCAAAACATAACTGGTCAACTATAAGATCTTAATGTAAACCAGTACTAAATCTTAAACTTTCTTAGTGAATCTGAACGTAAATGTTTAAATACGTAAAATTGAGAATAAGTTCTCTGAGAACTTATTCTCAATTTTACGTATTTCTATATGTACCCCTGACAAGTAGACTTCATTTCATTGTTGTAAATGTTTAAACACGTGTTTTACAGTTTTTAATAAATCAACCCCTAAGGGGTGAAATGGGGGTTCAAAGATTGCAATGGAGTAAAATTGTCATACCGCGGACGAAGTCGCGGGCGCAAGCAAGTTTTTAATAATTAAAAACAAGTGCGCAGCATCTAGTATACTTGAGTTATGTATTGCCATTGTGTTGTTTATAACTTTACCAGTTACTGTGGTAATGGCTGAAAGATATTTTTCTAAACTAAAAATAAAAAAAAATATTTACATAGTACGATGACGAAAGAGAGACTTTCAAATGTCTGTCTTATAAACATAGAACAGCAAGAAGCAAGAAAATTAGAGCTGGACTATTGAATAAACGATTTTTCAAAAAAATATAAGGCGGCAGTCGCGATTTTTTAAAAAATACAATGCTTTTAAAACTTTTGTTCAATTATAAAATTTGTCACATTATTGTCTTTTGCCGGTTAACAGGTAAGAATTTTCTTAATGACCATAATTATATTTTTGAATAAAAAACTAGATATATCTAGTTTTTTAGTCTAATTTATACTGTTGAACAAACCCCCCACCCCCTGGCACTCACTCCATTATGCGCTCTGCATTGACTAGCTCAAAATACGACGTGGGGCCTACACTTTACGGGGGGGGGCTACACTTTATGGGGGGGGGGGGGCTAGCATTTTACGTTACGCCACTAGGCGCCGTTATATATTTCCGAGTTTCTCATACGTTAATACTGAAGTAATGGAGTGTGAAATAATTAACAATCAATTTTAAGTTTAGAATAAACTGCCGATTTAATGGGCTGGTGGGCACCGGCCAGTAGAGGGCGGGGAAGGGGCGATCGCCACCCTTTGCCCCCCTTGGCTACGCCACTGGTCACCCTGAGTGTAAGTCTGCCTGATGAAGGGTCAGATCCAAGAAATCGCGATAGCAGAAGGGCATGCGGACCGGAATCAAAAATAGTTTTTTTTTCTTGCGGATTTTTGATGGTCTCATATTACACTAGTGGTAATATTCTTAATTTTTCCCGATATAATTTTATTTATCGTCAACTGCGTCCAAATTTAAATCGAGTAGCTTTTTGAGATTTCGATTTAAAAATAACTTTCTTATCAGTAATTTTTATATAAAAGGTAAAAAACCAGCACATCATAGCATATTGTTCAAACATGCATTTTACAAATTTGTGTCTGGTTTTTCTTACGCTCCTAGGAGTTGCCTTAACAAACAACTATTATATTTCCACAGAATCGGTACGTATAAGTAACCAAATTTTAAAAGGAGCTTAATTATTTTTTTCTGACCGTGTTGGGCAAATATTCTTGAATTTTCCTGGATTTATCGATCAACTGGTTTAGAATTAAAAAACTATTCTGTTTACGTTTCGGTTTATTTTAATTTTTAAACAATCTTCAGAAATGTAAAATATTTGTATACATATAGTTAATTGCCAGTTTTAGAGTAAAGAGTAAAAACATACCTTAATTTATACATAAGCACTACACTAATGTTGTTATTTGTGTATTTACCATATTTGGTCTGTCGGCGCTTATTTCTAAACTAAATTTTAAAATTACCTTTCTTGACATTTAAGGTGTTAGCTACCTACGTTCGAAAAGCCAGATTATATAATTGTAGGTTTTAGAGGCTATTAAAAAGGGATGTAATTTTTTTTTTGTATTTATTGAGTTATACCAGTGCCGATACTCGCATGCTATATTACCGTTTTCTTGCGTAAAACTCATTTTTGGTTATATATTATGGTATACTTTACTTTCGAACATATTTATTTCCTAATAATATTTACAACGTCACCCTTATCACAAAAACTTAACTAATATATATATATATATATATATATATATATATATATATATATATATATATATATATACATATATATATATATATATATATATATATATATATATATATATATATACATATATATATAATATATATATATATATATATATATATATATATATATATATATATATATATATATATATATATATATAGGTTTTCCTATATATAAATATATAGAAATTGGGGAAATTTCTTCGATATATATTTAATATATGTTGGTAAATGCAAAAGCTCTAACTCTTTCGCTAGTGCGAAACACAAGACCGTAAAATGACAAAATAAAGTAGTACGATGATTCTTTTTGATTCTGGTCTGGGTGCCCTCCTGATGCTGTCGCGATTTCTGGGCCCTTGCCCTTCATGTCTAAAACCCCCACCAATACTCATGTAAACCATTACGTATGTTTTTCCCACTATAGGAGGCCGAGTTATGTATACCTAGTCGTTAAAATGTCACCATTTTAAATTATTTATTTTATTTGGGTCAAAAAATAACAATGAACGGTGGTAGGTATCAGTGATCTTAACCTTTTAAAAACTGTTTTTCTGCCGTAAATTGTCAGGTTGGGTACATTTGATCTGTATAGTACAGAGTACTGCCGAGTGGGGTAATAAACTTTCCATTTATCAGTGGTTGGCTTTTATTTACCACTTGTATGAGCTGAGTAATGATAGTATGATAAATTTGATAGAGCAAAAGGAGACATAGTGCTCTGACCATCTCAGCGCAGCTGAGACAAGTGGATAATAAATATAATAAGCAACTACTAAGGTAACTTGAAGTATCTCTGTTTATGTTGCCCAAAAGCACAACACAAACGACTACGCTATTTTTTTTTGATCACAGGTAGTGGTCCTAGCCCTTGTCATGCCATCTTTGTTCAGGAATCGCATTTAAAAAAGACTTATCGACAATCTGTGGCGCCACCGATAAATAAAAGAAAGCCTCAATTTACAGCTGATGACAATAGTTGTTTATTTGCTACTCGTCTTAACTGAGCAGAGGTAGTCAGATCTTTGTGACTTTGTGTCTCTTTTTGCTTCATTAAATTTATCATAATATGTCTCCGTGATTAACTTAGCTCAGCTAAGACCAATGGCAAATAACAAGTCAGTAATATTGTCACCTGGCAACACGAACACGAGCGCAGGAGCTGTTTATTTATAGGGCTGTTAGGTTACATTAATTATGTATTTATTATATAGATTATCTCTAAATTATGGAATAAATTGCCTGCTGCCCCAAATCTCCAATCCTTTAAATCCCGTAATAATATATTAGATTTCCCATCTCTTCAGACGCCCACAGTACGTTAGTACTTATACTATAATATATGCGAACTGTCCAAGATAAAAAAGTATTCGAGATTTTTAACAAAAATTAAAACTTTCCATACAAAACTGTAATTATTAATATTCTGCCCCTACCAGGCTATTTTTCAACGAATTTTCCTACGAATAGGGCATTTCCCTACCTGTTAACATCACTGGTAGGTGCTAAAGAATCTGCATTATACATAAACTTGGATAAACATTAAAAAATATACAAGAATCATAAAAAACAGATTTTAATTTTAATGAAAAATGTTTTTATAAATTTTTCGTAAATATTTTAGGCTACGTTTCTTCAAGCATATACTTTTTGCCATGAATTTGGAATGACTCTAGTAACCATCGATAGTGAAGAGAAAAATTCCGATGTATACAATAGGCTCTTCGATTTGGACACGGATCATGGTAGGTATAAGTAGATGCCTTTAAAAATGTGGAAGACCGACTAAGTTTTCAAAATGATTAACGCATATCTGGGTTTTTTACCCTAAGCGCTGCATTGCTAATAACGAGCATTATTTTATTATTCTGAATTTTAGTCTTTTTCTGGATTGGTGGAATTTACGCAAATAACTCAATGTCAAAAGAATGGTACTGGTTAGAAATAGATAAGCCAATACTCTACACAAATTGGAGACAAAATGACACTCCAGTGGAACCTGCATATTATCCAAACACTGATAACTGCATACGATGGGGTTTCTATAATACAACTAATGCTGTAAAAGGTTTATGGAGAGTATTATCTTGCACTTCTGAGAGGAGATTTATATGCGAACTACCATAATCTGGAAGTAACAATACATTTGCTTAGTCACATAGTAATTGTGGATTTTCTTTGTAAGAATTGATAAATAAAATATTTTATCGACACCCTTCTTAGTTTTACTAGTATCACATTTTTCCATAAAATGTATTAAGGCCAGGATCCAAATTATTCTATACTGACACAAGTTTTTACATAATTCTAATCGAAAACGACGCCGACTAGTTGGATGCGTATTGACAGCGAATTTTAAATAAACTGATTGGACAAAAATGGTAAAAACTCATTATCTTGTACTTAATCCTTAATCTTATATTGGATATCATGTATGTTACAGGAAATATCTGTTTTTCCTCAGGACATACTACTCTAGTACGCCTCAGGCTATATCCCACATCCGAAATGGGTGATTTATTGAGCTAGAATGGGTTCGTTTAGTTTGGTTAATATTACTAAAAAATGAATTTAACCAGAAAAAATGCTCGAACCCATAACATAACAACCCATATACCACATACCCATTTCGGGTATGGCCTAGGCTTAGCTATAGCACGTATATACTAAAAACTAAAATTTCCTGTAACATAATAGCTCTGTTCGTAGAGGAATCACAAACCGATCAGCGCCAATCAAATTTTAGGTATTAGGTAACGTGACACTTTGCCGACTGGTTTCCAGTAATTTCATTGGCTCTGACTGGTTTGGGACTCTTGTGCCAACAGGGCTAATATATATTAGAAATCTTGGATGAATAAAGAAAGAATGCGGTTTTCTCTATTCTGGGAGCGTATCGAACGTGTATCCTGTTTATTTGTTGTTTGCTATGAAAACATCGTACCCCTGAGGTGTATTCGATTGACAAAAATTGAATCGATCCGGATTAGCTTTCAAACATTAAGCAAATACTATTATTGATAAAAAATCTGGTAGAGGTTTGACAAAATATCGGATGTTGCATTATTTTAGGAAAGGATTATATTTTAGTTATTTTTCTTTTTACGCTCTTTTTCGTTTAAAAAAAAATATTATTTCATAAAGTTTCAAGGTTCTATCGTTAAAAATTAGATTTCTATGAGAAAATAGCGTCCTGTAAAATTTAGGTTTGGTCGCTTACGATGTTTTGTCAAAAACTCATCGATATATCATTATAAGGTATAAATTTTACATTGTTTTACTCGGTTAATTGTACTTATATCTTATTTTATTATATTCTTACCCCAGTGTATTTAAATTAGATTAATGTTGGGTAAAAATTTGTAGAATTTATTGAGTGCCATTAAAGAGTCAAATATGTCAGTCGGGAAATAATTAAATTTTGTATGTACACTCACGTGGAGGATCACGCTATATTAGTTGATACTTAAACTCATGTGACTTTTCGAAATGTTAAATATTAGTTATTAATTCTAAGACTGAAACATACATATAGACATATAGGCTTCCATTTTATTTTCTGGTATACACTACATTTTTTTACGCCGCCCATACTGGTTCATGGAAAACCCAAGACGGCCATTAAAGGGAAAACCCGAAATAAGGAATATGCACATGATTTTTTATTGCATGTTTAAGGAAGTCATTAAAATCCCAAAATAATATTTTGAACAAAATTACTAGAATAATTTAGCTACAAAAAATGTTTACTTTTCGGTATAATTTATTACAATTTAAAAAGCATCCATTTGTCCTTAATGAGGAATGACGCCAGATCAGCAAAAATAAGTACCAATCTACATGTTAACGTAAAGCTTAACCCAAAGTTGAACAGGTTTGCTTTTCTCGGAAACAGTCAGAGGGGGAGAAATCGAATTTTCTGGGTTAATAAAAGAATAGTTCACCGAGCTTCCTTAAAAAATTCGGTTATAAAGGATGTTTCCTTTCGGAGATATTAAACGTCAAAGTCGAAATTTCCAAAAAAGTGAATTAAATCGATGTAAATTTTCGGAGGTCGTAGAGGACCCGAAGTTTCAGAACTCTATTAAAACTGGTGAGGATTGGAAAATGGCAAGTAATTCTTTTGAATTTTTTTTAGGTCGAAAAATGCCATTTGCAGACCCTTCTTTGGTACCTAACAACTCGAAAACAAAAGGTCAGATCGAAAAACGGATGCGTACTTAAGTGAGATTTTAACATCTCAAATACTTTCTTTTTGCAATCCATCTGCCTAAACCTGAAATCAAAAGGATATATTTGGGAAAAATTGTAAATTTTGATTTTTGACCCAAATATTTCACGGTTTTTAATTTTTTGTCGGGTCCAAATGGTTCAAATTAAAATTCTATATACATCAAAGGAAAGAGCTCGTCGAAATACATGATTCCCAAATTTTTTAGTTTCATCATTCCTTATAGGAGGAAAGCAGTCGCCGATTAAATTTCGATTTTTTGCCTTAGACATCGGTACATTTGTATCTCTCTGTACTTCTTCGTATCTAATTTGTTTCCAATTTTTCAACACTATCTTATAAAGGGATAATCATACTTTAAAAGGAATACCGAATGGGTCATCCAGGAGCGTATTTAAGGGGTAAAAATAGAATTTTCTTGATTTTTTCCGACAAATCCTATTTTTAACCGACATGATTCTACACTATTTCGCCTATTTAGTGATTCTTTTTGAGCTTATTTTATCCGTCAATTATCTAAAAATACCTCCCACTAATTTAAATCGTTTATTTTTTCGTTAAAGTTATAAATGAATAGGTTTATTTGCATCGGGGACAAGCAAAATTTGAAAATTTTATCCAGAAATGGATAGGCCAAGTACATCCAAACTGGATATTATTAATTCTCTAAATAAAATGTATCCATTGTATTTTGTGATTCTTTGGTATAAGAGTATCTAACATAAATAATTATCTACTTCTAAAAGGATATATTTGCGAGTGACAAAAATATAAGTTGCCTTATCTTAATTCGCCCAAAATTTGGCCTCGTTTATTTTTGGCCTGAAACATAGTATCAGGTATGTACTTCAATAGCAAACTTGGGCACTTTTAAAACTATTGGGCCTAAGTGTCCCAATTTAATAAGTATATAGTGACAGGCAGAAATTGTACGACATACATATAATGAGAAAATTTTATATTATTAGATTGAGATGACTGTGTACAACCTTTTTTTTAGATTTTGTCTGTATTTTTCAGTGTGAAAATAAAGGTGTTAATTTAAGTGTTTTTCTGTACCCACTGTAAATGTTACACCTGTAGTTTATAGTAAAATACTATTTTGTACAACTGTCAAAAAAAGTTGACATTTTTTCATCGCTATCGATACGTAAACCTTTTGTTTTTTTAACAGTGAAAAAAAGACTTTTTTTCACGGTGAAAAAAAGACTTTTTTTAACTGGAAAAATGATTTACAAAAAAAACGATAAAACATTACTTTTTCAGACACTTTTTGTATATTTTTCTTGCCGCACCATTCACGGAATTGGTTATAATTTTTCTCGTATATAAATTTTGATTTCGCCGGTAACATGTTAGCTATAGCCGAATTTGCTATATCGGCTATATCTGAAGGAATCTCGCTATCACTATCGTAATCTACATCCATTTTAAGTACTTATACTATTTATTTAAAAAATTGCAATAAATATGAACAGCTATCAACGTATGACAACAAAACAAGCAACGTGCCAACAAACCATTTCTATAGTAACGACAGGGCTGTTAACTTGATTATGTGAAATTATATGGTAAAATTTTTATTATAATATACAATTTTACCGATTAATTCAAACTTTCAGTTGTACAAAAAATGTTGTTTGTATTTCGTTTGTGAAATTCGTGTTTTAATGGCACATTCGAGAGAATTTTTCGCCTCGGCAAAAAATTGACACTCTCATATGCCATTAAAAAAACACTCACTTCACGCACTTAATACAAAAATAACTATTTACTACTTAAAAAATAACGGCCAGATTCTCCAACGCTAGTCCGGTCTAATTTGACAACCAAAAGTTTTAAACTGACAAGTGTAGGAATAAGACAACTAAGTTTCATACTATGGATTTATTTCTGAGCTTTTTTGCAAATGTATAAAGAAAATGGCAACTTTAGTACGTACTTTCGACAATAATAGAACTAAAGTCATTACAGCAACTCATTCCAAGAGAAAAATCATTTGGAAACCAAGGAAATAGCTGAAATATCAGAATAATTCATAAGTTTTTAATGACTACTTATTAACAATGGCAGGACAAAAACCTGTCAAAACCTAACTGATCAACTACAAGGTCTTAATTTAAACTAGTACTAAATCTTAAACCTTCTTAGTGAATCTGAACGTAAGATTTGAACATAATAACTGAAAAAGTAGAACAGTTTCTATTATTGGCGATTTTAAATTCTTTCTGAACCAGTGTGCGGACACAGAATTTTACGTGATAAAACTTTGATCCCATGCTAACACCTTTTATATTACATATTACAGCTAAAGTTAAAACGTGAAATAGGTCAAATCTAAAGTCCTAAAACAAGTTAAGTTTTTAATTGTACCAAAAACATTCCGAGACCTACTTAAAAAATTCGGTCAAGTTCAATTTATAGCAAACCTCGGCCACCCATCTGCCGCGCTAACTACCGCCGACGGCATCAACGCCGTATCACAGCTCGTATGCGCGGAGCTGAGTGGGGAGCGTTTCGACTGAGCCAAATTACAAATTTTTGGAAAAAGTGTAAAGACAGAAGTTGCTCCCTACATCGTAAGAAATATTTTTTGTCGAACAACTTTTTCTCTGAAACCAGTGGTTCAGCAGTTATAAGGCAATAAACAATTAAATTGTTTATAACAATTGATCGCAGTAGAGTTTTTCAATCCTGATAATTCTGGCTCAATCTACATCTAATTCAATAATTTTTTTCTGATTTTTTTGAGCGATCTTTTTGGTAATAAGGGTGGGGGACAGCAATTTTGAAGCGTTTTTCCAGAAAAATGTTTAAATGCATAAAAAAATACGCCATATATGTATATTGTTGAATTCGTGCTCCAGTAAGCTTTCATTTGACAGCCTGCACGATGCCCTTGAAATTTTTTCCATTTCTCAATTTACCTCCTGAAATTAACCCCCAGAATCAAAATTCAACTTTTTGTACTTCGCGTCTATAATTGCGCCACCACACTATCTCTGTGCTAAATTTAAAATTCTTACGTCACAAACTGGCGCAGGAAACCTCCAAAGTTGGAAATAAATACAATTCAGCTTAAAACAAATTTCACCTGTAATATTTATTTCTAGGACTATATGTAGTATCATAAAAACGAATAATATAGATTGTAGAGTAATTTACTAATAACATACAATCTGTTTTTGGGTTTTGCTGAAGAAAAGTATTAAATAGAAAATAAACAGTCAAGGCGCTCTTATTTCTCACTATATCTTAATGCATTACACAGCTCCACAAAAAAAATTCGATAAATTACCCCTGGAATATGAATATATGTAGCATATGTTTTTGGGGTCGCTGAATCCAAATTCGGGGTCCATTTAACCCCATCACGTCAGGATTTTTTATAAACCTCAAAAGAAAAACTCGAATCCTCAAAAAATCCTCTATTCCAATCCATCGATCACTTAATCCCAATAACCCCATAACCTCTTTATTCCTTCATCCTTTAAACTCGTAATTCCTAAAACCCATAACCCCCAAAACCCATAAACCCCATAACCCCAAAACCCATAATAAGTGGTACATGCAAGTAGCAATGATGTCCAAAGATTTAACTTATAAGATTTCTTGCATGAAGCTATCCTTTGCTGAGTTATTGAGTTGTGTGGTTATTACAGAATATGGGGTTAAAACTCAAGAAGCATGAATGGCTTGAACATCCTGTGTTTCAGTGCTTTAACGCACCAAAGTCGTTTTCTTACGGAGTTATGGGGTTTTAGGGGTATAGCATTTGGAGTCTATGAGGTTAAGGGGTTATGGGTTAAAGAAATTAAGGGGTTATGGGATTGTAAAGTTATTAAAGAATATGAGTTTAAGGCTCAACAAGCATGCATGGCTCGAACATACTGTGTTTCAACGCGGATAAGTTTCTATCTTGCTGGGCTATGGGGTTTCGGGGTTATAGAGTTTTGAGGTTTATGGGTTTTGGGGTTTATGGGGTTCGGGGTTATGGGTTTCAGGAATTAAGAGTTTAAGGGATGAATTAATAAAGAGGTTATGGGGTTATTGGGATTAAGTGATCAATGGATAGAGGATTTTTTGAGGATTCGGGTTTTTCTTTTGAGGTTTATAAAAAATCCTGACGTGATGGGGTTAAATGGACCCCGAATTTGGATTCAGCGACCCCAAAAACATATGGTACATATATTCATATTCAAGGGGTAATTTATCGAATTTTTTTTGTGGAGCTGTGTTATCATCACTATCGTCATTATCATCATAGGTGTCATCAGTACCATCATTGTGCTTATCAACAGATGGAGCTTTTAGCAAATCTAATGCTTCTCTTGGCAGATGTTGTAACTTTGCTAATGCTCCCTGTACCTTTTGAAATCTGTGTTCCTAGCCTCTTGCGCTTCCTCGGTCAATTAATTGTCCTATGGGCAAAAGTGCTGAGGATATAAATTCTGGTCCATGGACCAGATACATGTGTAAAGTGGTTGCATATTATACCAACGAATTTTAAGACAAAATATTTGGCCGTATATTGCGCAAGTATACGATATTTTTCTACAGCTATCCAGTGGCGTAGTTAGGGGGGGGGGGCGGCCCGCCCCGGGCGACACCCTTTAAGGGGTGACACCCGCATCAAACAAAAATCTAAATTATAACAATACAGTAGCCTGTCCCGGGTGACACCCTTTAAGGAGTGACCCGCATCAAACAAAAATCAAAATTATAACAATACAATAACCTGCCCCGGGTGACACCCTTTAAGAAGTGACACCCGAATCAAACACAAATCGAAATTATAACAATACAATAACCTGCCCCGGGTGACACCCTTTAAGGAGTGACAAACGCATCAAACAAAAATCAAAATTATAACAATACAATAACCTGCCCCGGGTGACACCCTTTAAGAAGTGACACCCGAATCAAACACAAATCGAAATTATAACAATACAATAACCTGCCCCGGGTGACACCCTTTAAGGAGTGACCCTGCATCAAACAAATATCAAAATTATAACAATACAATAACCTGCCCCGGGTGACACCCTTTAAGGAGTGACACCCGCATCAAACAAAAATCAAAATTATAACAATACAATAGCCTGCCCCGGGTGACACCCTTTAAGGAGGGACACCCGCATCAAACAATAATTAAAATTATGCAATAACCTGCCCCGGGTGACACCCTTTAAGGAGTGACATCCGCATCAAACAAAAATCAAAATTATAGCAATACAATAGCCTGCCCGGGTGACACTCTTTAATGAGTGATACCCGCATCAAACAAAAATCAAAATTATAACAATACAATAGCCTGCCTGGGTGACACACTATAAGGAGTGACATCCGCATCAAACAAAAATCAAAATTATAACAATAAAACAGCCTGCCCCGGATGACACCCTTTAAGAAGTGACACCCCCATCAAACAAAAATCAAAATTATAACAATACAATAGCCTGCCCCGGGTGACACCCTTTAAGGAGGGACACCCCCATCAAACAAAAATCAAAATTATAACAATACAATAGCCTGCCCCGGGTGACACCCTTTAAGGAGGGACACCCGCATCAAACAAAAATCAAAATTATAACAATACAATAGCCTGCCCCGGGTGACACTCTTTAAGGAGGGACACCCCCATCAAACAAAAATCAAAATTATATCAATACAATAGCCTGCCCCGGGTGACACCCTTTAAGGAGGGACACCCGCATCAAACAAAAATCAAAATTATAACAATACAATAGCCTTCTCCGGGTGACACCCTTTAAGGTGTGACATCCACATCAAACAAAAATCAAAATTATAACAATACAATAGCCTGCCCGGGTGACATCCTTTAATGAGTGACACCCGCATCAAACAAAAATTAAAATTATAACAATACAATAACCTGCCCCGGGTGACACCCTTTAAGGAGTGACACCCGCATCAAACAAAAATCAAAATTATAACAATTCAATAGCCTGCCCAGGGTGACACCCTTTAAGGAGTGACACCCGCATGAAACAAAAATCAAAATTATAACAATACAACAAAAATTGCACATTCGAGGACAATGGACTTGTTTAGTTATTTCAATAAATATGTTAATATTATTGCACAATCAGTCAATCGAAACCCACACACAAAGTTTTGCCGCCAAAAATAACCCAAACGGGTTAGTGTGGGCGTGGCACCCAACAAATTTTCGCCTGCGGCGCATTTTTTTTTTATCCCCTACCAAGGGGTGACACCATTGGTAGCCGCCCCGGGTGTCACCCACCCTAGCTACGCCACTGCATCTATCTCAAATCCACATGATAATACAATCATAATTATATGTAGTTTTTTTTATCAAATCTAAGTCTACTCCTGTGGTTGGAGCAGAAAATTCTGGATTTTGAAAAAAACGCCTGGCTGTGTTGCCATCGTCCGAGTTACCGAACCCAGGTTTAGGTTTGCCAACAATCAAACCACTTCGACCTTGTTAAATTGTTTTGATGTTTCTCCACATATGAGGCATCTCATCGTTAATGATTTTCTGTGAGAGGATTGCAGACTTTTTCATCCATAGCAAAAATTAACTTATGATTTACTTTCACTTGCCTCGATTGAACTACTACTTTGCTTTCTTGAATGTTTTTTATTTGTTTCTCCGTATTCTTCTTTTCTGCAATAGATACATTGGTTGACTCCTTTATGAATTATATTTTAATTGGCCTGCAATACCTGGTTGATGCGTGACGCGGGTTTATCATATAATGACCTCCCCATATGTTAGCCGAACTGGAACTAGACATGTAATAAATACGGCCGAATCACAGCCTTCCAAGTCATAGAATGCTTGCTTGTACGAACTGTGTCCTGAGGACCCATCAAGCCCCCACTTTGATATCAGATATAACTGATTTAATTCGTCAATTCAATTTCGGGCACTGATGATATGCATAAGCGCTCTGCAGTATAATCCAACAGAGTCTGTAATTTAACAGAAGCACCAGTTTCAGTTACTGTGATATCTTTCGGATACCATAATTTCTTCGCTGCTTGTACAGTTTTGTAAGAAGATAATTTCTCTGGAGCACTTCTCCTTATCACATCAAATTGCTCGTGAGACAACTTAGCATCGATTAAAACAGCCAGAGCATATTCTCCTGACATAAGCTGTGGCTGTGATTCGAGAGATTTCTTATAAGCTGTTTGATACTTGCTGGCTCGTTTGGACTTGTTGTGGTTATATCTTTCAAAACTTTCCAGGCCTGGACTTGCCCTTCGGCTCTTAAACTCATACAGGCCGCGTAAGCTAATGAAGATGCAGAAGTGGAATCACGCAACTCCTTCGTCTTGAATCTTTTTGTTCGTTCGGACGTCGATTCAAATGTAATATGCGGTCGACAGCGTTTGCTTTCCGAGACAGGTCTTATGAAGATAGGGAACGAGAGGGATATATTCGGCCAGACCTTATTATTTTTTTGAAATTCTTCATCAATTCTACATGCTTTCGCCCATCGAGACCTAAAATCTGACTTAAAGTTCGGAAGCTTTCGCTTTAAGTCAATAAAATTACTCCCGTTAAAATTCGTCCGCTTCTTAAGGTCTTCTTCCATAACATAACATCGCGTATGTTTGTCTAAACTGCTTATTCCAGAATGTTTCATAAAATCCAGGAGGTCTTCTCTCGTAATCAACAGTGTATTTGGACTCGTTCCTGAAATAAAACAATACATAATCGAGATATGTGGGTTCGCTAAGAAAGAAACATTCGTACGACTAGCTGTGAAAATGACTACTACTACCAAAGTAGCAAAAAGTAGCAAAATATTGAAATGATTTTTCATTGCTATAACTTAAACTTAAAAAATATTTCCGATACTCAATCTACTTTGGAACATAATTAAAAAGTTAGATGTTTGTAAATTGAATCATAATTCAAATAAATTAAATGATCATATTTGTTAAGCTTATTTTAATGTAGGTACCTATAATTATTATGTCAAAAATAAATTAATAGTTACTAATATATAGTTACATACCTGAAGTTGAAGGGTCCATAGTCAAAAAAAAATATTATTATGAATAAATATAGTACAAACACAATTCGAAAATAATTTTAAATAACACTTAAACCGCATCGCTTGTTACAAGTCGATTCGCGCCGCTTGAATAGCGTGCGCTAGTGATGCTCAGATAATCTCTCAAGCATTTGAATACTGTGTAAATATGTGTTGATAAGTGGTCTACTTAAATGGGACAAGTGGATATTTCTCATGCAAACTCATTTTCATATTTATTGCCAGCTTTAGGGGTTCCTTGCCCAGTGTGCATCGAATAGTTTCAGAGAAAATAGCCTGTGACAGACCGACTGACGGACACCGATGTGATTCCATAAGTGTTCCGTTTTGCTAATTTTAGCACGGAACACTTAAGATGCATTTTTGTTTTTAATAAAAAGCACTTTTCAACCAACCGCATTTCCTTGTTTTTACCTGTGTTTACCAGTAATGTGTTAGACATTCCCTGGAGTTTTTAACTTCACTGTCACAACAAAAATGTTCGAAAGATGTTCATTTACGCTGTTAACGAACGTATTGAAATGGTTTAAAACTGCATAAGCGGGATGTCTTATCGATAATAAGTTACCGATCACTTTGCTGCAGCATATCCAGATCGTCCAATACCCAGCAAGACAACAGTGCAACAACGGCACGAAAAATTTATAACTACGGGTTGCCTTGTTTCTTCGCGTGCAAAGTGAGGGAGAAAATGACGATTTAAAAATAGACCTATGTCTAGCAGTTGCAAAGAATCCATCGGTTAATCTCACGCAGCTTGCTGAAACTTTGATGGATCTAGAAGCAGGTGCTACAAGGCACTTAAGCAAGAGAAGTCTAAATCATAATAATATAAAGTTCGAAACGTCCAAGAGCTTCTATTGCACGATATTTTGAACGCATGGAATTTTGTGAATATTGGATGTAACTATAGAATTAATAATACCCCAAAATATAACAAAACTCATTTTTTTTACAGACGAAAGCTGTTTTTCTACAAATGAAACAGTAAACAAATAGCAGTGCAGAATATGGGCTACAGAAAATCTTTACGTAATTCAGCAAACGCATACACAGAGATGCGAAAGGGTTAATGTTTGGGCAGAAATTCTAGGAAATAGGATCATCGCACCATATTTTATAGACGGCGCATTAATAGTAGAAAAATATCTGCAACATTTGGAAACGGAAGTGGGTCCTGCGATAAGAAACAGAAATGAATAGATAATTTTTCAGCACGATGGAGCGCCAGCTTATAGCGCAGCAATCGTGACTGAATTTTTAAACGCCATGTTTTCTGGTAGCTGAATTGGACGATCGGCCACTTTAAATGGCGTGGGCGAAGTGTCGATATCTCACCTTTAGATCTCTTTCAATGGAGATATACCGGGTGTTGCATCGTCGAGCGGGACATAGGAAATCTCATGTAATTTTAAATGGGGTCAATTATTGGCTTCCTTAATTATTTTAGAGAAAAATTCTATTTAGGTTTATTAAAGAGCACTAAAACCCACATTCAAAAGAATAACTTTACATATTTTTGATTAGCCCGTTTACGAGTTATCGCCGATTTCTTTTTAAATACAGTACAGCAGTTTTGATTGGGTTGCAGTAGAGCACGTAGCAGTTGGAAGAGCGAAATTGGCAGGAGGAATAAGGGTAGAATTGGCAGCAAATGGTTTGGAAAATAGTTCAGCTTTCCCTTTGGCGGTAGAGATAATTTAATTTCGTTTTCAGAGGTAAGGGAAGGAAAAGTTTTGAGTAATGTTTTTGGCGAGTGACCAGAATGATTGGCTGAAGTTGGAACAGGAAAGTACCTTATCTTGTATGCGTTTGTTAAAAGCCTCTAAGGTAGTAGTATTAGTAGTAGTATTGATTTCTTGCCTCGGTACAAAACTGACGATTCTCGGGTGTAGAACTATGGAGAAACCTTTTGTGAATGAAATGAGATGAACATTTACTATACTTTAGGCTTTAATTAGCAGAAGGCATCCATATAAATTATGAAAAATAATCAGAAAAATGACAAACTACTAAAAGTACCAGAATTAGTGGTAACAAGGTTGTGACGGGTCATTTTTTGTCACAGACTCAGTATTTGTTTTAATAATTAGTTTATTCACGAATGCCTGTTTTTACTTAATTATTTACCTTGATTGAGAAGTTCTATTTTCGTTCTTCCACTATGTGGCCCCTTCCCTTGCTTTCCAGACTACCCCCTGGGAGTGTTGTTTGTCTTTTATCTCGTCCAACTCAGCTTGACATCAGCTGTCCTTCGTTCGAAGCTAGTAGTTTGTGTTAACATCTTTCTCTCTTGCTTGGGCCCTGAATTTTCGCCTTGCTTAAAGTTCACCCTGTGTGTATAGACAAGTTGCCCTTAGTCTATTTATGTTAATGTGATGTTGGAATTTGAATTTTATGGGTGTACCTACCTTCGGAAATCAGCTGGTTACATTCTCTGACAACATCCCCCCCTTGATTTGTGGGTTATTGATCACATTGCCTGTACTGTCCTAGTTTCTGCCTTGTTCTTGGGCGTTCTGGATTGTATAAACGGCATACGTTTCTTTCAGATTTTGTTTTGATTTCTTTAAAAAATAGTCATTGTCAGGTTAGAATTTATGGTTGACAGCTGGCACTGTGAGTCTTCCAGCGTTGCCGCTTCGTAAATTTGCAAATTTGTTCTATAGCAACTGAGGCATTTTCGCGTGGGTATGCCGGTTATTGACGCTTTGTTGTTGAAGCCACAGGGTTGTAGCGGAAGATTTTCCTTAGGGTTGTCCGCGCAGGACGGAAATTCTTGAACCCCATTTTGGTTATGTGTTGGTAGTGCGGTAGCAAGTCATTTCCTTCTTCGCACGAGGCACGAGGCTCCACTTAGATCCTGCCTTTCGACGAAGTTGCCTTGCAGTGTTGGATTTAAAAGCTTCAGTTTGGAGGCTCAAGTTACTTGGATTAAATTTTCGGGACTGCAATTTAATTCTTTTGTTGAATTTTTGACCGCTAAGAGCAGCGTTTTTGTTTTGGCAACTTCATTCGTTAAATCAGCCACGAATATCGGCAACAGTTTGGAGGTCCAAACCCTGTGGTAACCTTTGCTGTGTGGTGCCCTGTTGCTGCCTGTAGAATTTGGAATTTCGAGCCCTCCTTTGTTAAGGGGGTCGTCCGTAGGGGCTAAGAACCACCCCTATTTCTTTTTGGCGGGAGCTAAGCAGCCTCCCTATGAATTTCTGCATCTGAGGACAGGCTTCCTCAGGGAGTTTTTTTTTCATTGGATTTAATTTACTTGTTTTGCGGGGGCAAAATCGCCCAACCATATTTGTGAACATTTGTAATTTTGTATCCGGGGACAGACTTCCTCAGGGAGTTTCCTTTTTTTTTTTTATTCGACTCAATTTATTTATTTTGCGGGGGCAAAATCGCCCAACCCAATTTGTGAACATTTGTAAAAAAAATTCTTTTTCGTGTACAAATAAATGTATATAGGGTTATATGTATTTAAGTTGTTTTTTTTTATCCAGCTCACTACGCCCTATGTTTTTTTTCCCCAATTATGAATAGCAGGTATGTTGTGTGAGAAGCAAGTTCCTAAACCATCTAGGCGACTTCCAGTTTGTGTCGGTGTAAAAAACTGGTGGCGTCCAATCGAACCTTTCCGGCTCAGCTGAGGGCTAATTTGCACGCGCCCTACCACAACTTGCTTCCCTCAGAACACCCTGTTGTTTCTGTCATTCTCTAGAGTATCCTTCGGAGTTATTTTCAAGTCTTTGTAAGTTGTTAGCGGTAAGTTCTTGGTCAATGATACTCATCATAGTATCATTGACAGTTTTTAACCAAACACTTTTCTTTTAACAAAGTGCGTCGCAAATTTTTGGCGCCCAACGTGGGGCCTATTTAAAAAAAAATACCGCTTTTTTTCTAATTTTACTCTTGTGCGTCTAGTGAGCTGGATGGAACTTTGAAAATTTCCATCAATTTTTACTCTGACTGTACTAGCCCTGTATTACTGCATTTGATTTTGGCGATTTATTATCGATTTTATTTTACGTCTTGCGTAACGTTGATTGTCTCTGATATTGCGTACTGTATTACGATTGCTTGATAACCTTTTTATTATTTCGTGCTATTTTTGCTGATTTAATTACCTTTATTTGCTGTATTTGACTACACCATTGGTGTAGTTTTGGTAAATTTATTCGAGTTACGCGTTTATATCTAGATTTGACTTTTTTTACTTTGACTTTTGAGTTGCTATTGTTTTTGTTCACTCCAAAATGGATTATAATATGCAAGTTCATTGTCTTCGGAAAGAAATGCTTATTTATGAGCTCACGATTCGTGGCATTCCGGCTAGTAATGCTAATACCGCAAAAGAACTTGTAGCATCGTTACGTCCTATTTTAAAAATGGAAAGAAAAGGCAAAATTTTTACTCGTCCGGCCTATAACTTTGTTTTTGACGACGAATGTGACTACATAACCAAGACTTTACACGATATCGAAAACGCGATCAAGAATATTTCTGGTGACTCAGCAAGAGCGAAGTTCGTGCGTTTGCAGTCGCAACTTGTCCATTTATTCACTCGTATTGATCGAATTCCGGTTGAGAACCTCAGTGCCGAGGAATTGCAAACTCGGTCTAATTTGCTACTTCAAACTTTGAGCAAATTAAACAGTTTGGATGATCTCCTAAAACAAGATCCGAATTTAAGCGCCTTACTTGATCAAACTCATCTCAACGATTCGGATTCGGATTCGTCTGGAGTTAGCAATGCGTCCAACAGTCGACCGCGTCACACGCGCTCGTCGCCCAAAGTCACTCCAACCGTGGTTAGTCACAATGTAACAGCCGCTGCCACTTCCGTTAGCCATCCTTCGTGTAGCAAGGCGCAGCGTGTCGAAAAATGGGGAATAAGATTTATCGGCGAAGCTAAACAGATGACTGTGCATAATTTCTTGGAGCGAGTATCGGAACTACGCGAAGCTCGCGGTATTTCAGAACGCGAGTTGTTTGAATCTGCTATCGACCTATTTACTGGTAGAGCGCTAAATTGGTTTCGCGCAAACCGCCATCGATTTTCGGACTGGTCTAGTTTGTCTGACCTTCTGTGCAAACATTTCGAGCCGCCAGACTATCGTAATCGGCTATTTAAGGAAATTCTGGACAGGACTCAAGATTCGAGTGAAAGTATAGTCGATTACCTCTCAAGCATGAGCGCGCTATTTAGACGACATGGCTCCCTCTCAGACGACGTTCAACTGGATATCATTACACGGAATTTATCTCCTTTTTACACTACCCAACTTCCGGTAGTTAACAAGTTGGAAGAACTAGAAGAAGAATGTCTCAAACTGGAGGCAAAGAAATATCGGGCCGAAACCTATGTCCCACCTTCTCGAAAAAGGCATAACTTTGTGGAACCAGACTTTGCTTTTATAGCGTCTGAAGCATCGGGTTCGAGGAACGATGGACAGTTACCGATAGACGTAGTGAGAGAATCTCGTCCAGTACCATCAACCTCTAGAGACGATAGACCGTCAACAAGAGAGCCACGTCCAACAACACCCAGAAACTCTGGACCATTCTTGTGCTGGAACTGCAATAAGCCAGGTCATCGAAATAGTCAGTGCCCTAAACAGCGCAGAATTCATTGTTACCGCTGTGGTGCGCCAAATGTGACCAGTAAAAACTGCCCTAAATGTTCTTCGGGAAACGATTCTCGGGAGAGTCGATAGGTCGTAGGACTGCTCCCCTCCCTTTTACTTCACCGACCAACAACCTTCCTCCCCACAATAACATTTTGCCCACCAACAATTCTCTTCCCCACAAAAATAATTCATCCTCTAACAATTCTCTGTCTAATAAAAACCTTTTGCCGACCAACCACTTTCTTTCCAATGAAAATATTTCAACGAGCCACAGCTTTCTTCCCGATGAAAACCTTTTGCCCACCAACAATTTTCTTCTCCACAAAAATCATTCATCCCCTAACCATTCTCTGTCCAATGAAAACCTTTTGCCGACCAACCACTTTCATTCTAATGAAAATATTTCACCAACCAACCGCTTTCTTCCCGATGAGAACTTTTTGCCCACCAACAACTCTCTTTTCAACACAAATCATTCACCCCCTAACAATTCCGTCTCCCATGAAAACGTTTTGCCGACCAACCACTTTCTTTCCAATGAAAACCTTTCATCGACCAACAGTTTTCCCCCCGATGAAAACTTCTTGCCAACCAATGACTCCCTTTTCAACAAAAATCATTCACCTCCTAACAATTCTGTTCACTATAAAAATGTTTTGCCGACCAACAACTTGATTTCTGATGATAGCCTTTCCAAACAGAATCATTCACACGCTAACAGTTCTTTTCCCAATAAAAACCTTTTAGATTTTATCATAGCTCATGCGCATGGCGACCAGCGCCCCTATTTAGAAATTTCTATTTTAGGTTATAAGATTTTAGGTTTATTAGATTCTGGAGCATCACGCACTATTGTAGGTCAACCGGGTTTCCGAATTTTAGAAAGTCTGGGATTAAAACTTATTAGGCAACAGACTGATTGTACCGTCGCGAACGGCCTAACTTGCTCTAGTTTGGGCTATTTTCAGGCTCCTGTAACTTTATTAAATATAACTCGGGTGATAGATATTTTAGTTCTTCCCGAACTGTCCCACCAACTAATATTAGGCATCGACTTTTGGCGAATCATGGAAGTGATCCCCGACTTGAAGCAGGACGTCTGGCATTTCTCCGCTAATGATCAACCTACGGAAATCTGTAGCATTATAGATGGCGACTCTTTATCTGAAACCGATCGAGCGACTTTAAATGCACTGGTTAAGGAGAAAATTTCAGAAATGGGAACTGGTCTTGGCTGCTGTAAAGTAGCAGAACACGTCATTGAAATTGAACCCGGCACCAGGCCAATTAAACAACGTTACCACCCAGTTTCTCCATTCAAGCAAAGGATTATGGACCAGGAAATCGACGAAATGTTGAAGCTTGGCGTGATTGAACCTTCTAAAAGCCCTTGGTCCAGTCCTGTGTGTCTGGTACGCAAGAAAGATGACTGTTATAGGTTTTGCATAGATTTCAGAAAGCTTAACACCAAAAGTAAGAAAGACGCATATCCTATACCTTATATCTCCGCCATTTTGGATCGCCTCAGACACGCCCGCTACATTAGCTCCATCGACATAAAATCAGCGTTCTGGCAGGTACCTCTTAGTGAGTCCTCACGCGAATTAACTGCTTTCACTGTTCCAGGTAGGAATCTCTATCATTTTCTGCGCATGCCCTTCGGCTTGACCAATGCGCCAGCCACCTGGCAACGTGTAGTAGAGCGTGTACTAGGCGTTGATTTGGAAAATCATGTGATGGTGTATCTTGATGATATAATTATCATCTCCAAAACCTTTCCTGAACACCTCAGAATTTTAGGCCTAGTTTTTGACCGTTTGAGAGATGCAGGACTAATAGTTTACGAGGAGAAATGTCACTTTTGTAAGCCTGAATTAAAATACCTTGGCTACATCGTAGACGCCTAAGGTTTAAGACCTGATCCTGAGAAAGTGCAGGCGATTGTAAATATAGCACCTCCACGAAATATTACGGAAATTCGACGTTTTATTGGCACCACTTCTTGGTACCGGCGTTTTGTGCCGAACTTTTCAGCTATTATAGCCCCAATTACTCGGCTTACCAGGAAAAATGTCAAATGGGAATGGACTTCCGAGTGCCATCAGTCATTCAACTTGATTAAAGAAGCTCTTATCACAGCTCCCGTGCTTACATGTCCAGATTTCAACCGCACATTTACTTTGCAGACTGATGCGTCATTTTATGGCTTAGGAGCAGTTCTGACTCAGCAATTTGATGACGGAGAAAAGGTTATTTCCTATCTTTCACGTTCTCTCACCAAACAAGAGATGAAATTAACCGTCACAGAAAAAGAGTGCCTTGCCGTAATTTGGAGTGTGGAAAAGCTTCGTCACTATCTGGAGGGTGTACACTTTAAACTTATAACCGATCACCATTCTTTGTTATGGCTTCATAACCTAAAAGATCCACAAGGACGCCTCGCTCGATGGGCTCTTCGTTTGCAACCTTACGACCTTGAATTAATCCACCGTAAAGGCTGAGATCATGTCGTGCCAGATTTTCTTTCCAGGTCAGTGCTAGTGACTGCTGATTCTGTCGCAGGTGTTGACGAACCACCGTCACCATCATTTTCTGACACCTCAGACAAATGGTACTATGGCATGATACCGAAGCTAGAAGAACGTCCTGATAAATATCCTTGTTGGCGAGTCGAGAATGGCCATCTCTTTAATTATGTCAAGACGAACAGTCCGAATTTTCCAGATCATTCTACCTACTGGAAAATAGTAGTGCCGAAGGATAAACGAAAAGAGATATTCCTTCGATGCCATGATAACCCAGCAGCCGGGCACGTGGGTGTTTTTAAAACATTTTGGAAGGTCGCCGAGAGATATTATTGGCCGAAAATGAGATCTGACGTTGCTAGTTATGTCCGTGCTTGTAGAACTTGTGCTCAGAATAAAGTAGAGCAGAAACGTCCAGCTGGTTTAATGGATAATCGCCCAGACAGAAAGGGATCTTGGCAAGCCATCAGCCTAGACTACATAGGACCTTTACCTCGTTCTAAGCAAGGTAACACTCATATTTTAGTGGTCACCGATTATTTTAACAAGTACGTCGTGATATTCCCGTGTCGGTCGGCAACAGCAAAATCGTTGGTCAAGTGTGTCGAAGATGGCATTTTCTTAGTTTACGGAGCTCCCCAATTCTTAACGTGCGACAACGGAACTCAAATGAAATCCAAAGAATTTCAAGCCCTTTGCGATAAATATAAAGTTAGAATATTTTACACTGCTAATTACTATCCTAGAGCAGATCATACTGAACGCGTTAATAGAGTTATTAAAACAATGTTGCGCTCTTACGTTCAACAAAATAACCATCGAACTTGGGAAGATAATTTAACTGCTATCGGTTGCGCTATTCGCACTTCGCGAGACGAAACTTCGGGCTTCACCCCATACTGCGTTAATTTTGGCAGGGAACATAAGTTATTCGGTTCGGACTATGCTGAGGGTGTTCCTCTAGTAGAAACTGAGCGTCAAAATTACATTCGGGAACGAATAGAAACTTTCAAACAACTATTTAAAAAAGTTCCCACTAAAATCGAAGCTTCTCGTGTTAAAAATCGACATAACTATAATTTGCGCCGACGCCCAGTAAGCTTTGTTCCTGGTCAAGAAGTCTGGCGTAAGAATAAAAGTATATCTGATGCAGCGAAGTATTATAGCGCAAAGTTGGCTCCGGAATTTGTAGGTCCGTTTAAGATCGTAGAAAAGACCGGCACGTGTACTTACGAACTGTAGGACGAACACGGTGTAAGTAAGGGCATTTGGCATGTACAAGACCTTAAGCCGGTATAGGCCGAAACTGCGTGTGGTGGTCCGTAGGAGTGAATAAATTGTTAGGCAACTCAAAGTCATTATTTACTTTATTACCTTCCGTTAATTTTACTGTCATTAATTTAATATTATTTATTATTATATTAGTCATTTTGCTTCAATTTACTTATCAATCTATCGATTTCTGAATTTATTAACTTTCGAGTCCATAGCTTCAATTTGGTTAATTACATTTAATTTTTTTTTCTTCTTTCGGTAATAATGGCTTTAGTGAGTTTTCTTTTAGCGTTGCGTTAATTTTGACTTTTGGCCCAGTTTAAATTCTTTTTTTTCACTTTCCTTGCTCAGTCGGGAGCAAGTTTCATGCTCTGCAGTGTGGGCGTGATGGTGTTTGGATCCATCTGGGCGCGAGACTTGATGGATTTGGACACTGTCACTTAGAATAGCGCTGCACTGGGTTCACTAGGTGGGGTAGGAGTCCCCTGAAAGCCGTGGCAAGGTAAGCCTTCAGCTACCTTGCTTCTATTGTCTGTAGTGGGTAAGCCCTCAGCTGCCTTACTACTTTCACTTGCCATCGCCGCCTTATGCCTTGTTTTTTTTGTTGTCATAACCTGATTATATTTACCTTATCGTCACTTGGTTTGTTGTATAGTAACGTATAGTTACGTGTATTGTCATTTAACGTAGCTTACCTTTTTCCATTTGCCAGTCACGCAGACACCCATCTCGGCGCGAGACGGGATGGGGGTCGGTGTGTCACATGGTAATTTAAGTTTGATTACTTGATTAGAAGGCGGTGATTAATTAATTTTGAGTCCATTTTCTTTATCTTTTTTTTATCTTCATTCACTGTTAATTGTCTTTTATTATAGACTGGGGCCAAAAGTCTTTATTTATTATCTTGATTGGACCTTTTTTTATTTTTACCTTGATTTGACGTATTTACCTTGATGTGACCGTTTTACTTGATTTGGCTTAATTTTCTCTACCTTGACGTGATTTTATTATTCCCTACCTGTGTCTGGAAATTTCGGTTATTTGAACTAGTATGTGTTTTTGCTCGAGTACGACTTTGTCTTTCCTTTGGGGATTTAGAGTAGAAACACAATTTTCTTTCTCTCCTTTTGCTGATTTTGTGAAGTTGAGAATACCACTTATGGTGGGATTCACTGCTAGTTTTTGGTAAATAATCCAATTTTCTTTATCTCGATTTGCGAACCTTTAGTTTGATTTACTTGTTTCATTTACTTTTGGTTGATTACCTTTTTTTTTACATTTGCGTTTGTCTTTGCGATAATTTACTTACTTTTGCGATAAATTTACTTACTTTTGCGATAAATTTTCTTACCTTTGCGATAATTTGCTTACATTTGTGTTAATTTACTTACCTTTTGCGTATATTTGCTTACCTTTGCGGAATTTTGATTACTTTACTTTGGTTTATTTCGATTACCTTGTATTTTCATTTACTTACCTTTATTTTGATTTACTTACCTTACCGTGATTGGCCTTTGATAGGCTTTAATTTGCTTTGATACCTTTGGTTTTTTTTTCTCTATTATTTGGATTTGTCTTAGGTCTAGGTCTTGGTAGGACTATATAGTAGTCTGCGGCCATTTCAGTATTTACTGGTTTTGCGCCTAGATCCTTATTGATATATTTTGTCTATTCACCGTTTAGACAAGATAAAACTCTCCCGATTGCGTCTTTACCTTATTTTGGCTTTATCGATTTAGACATTTGTCCCTATCTCGTTTTACAGGCTGCACGGTGTTGGGTGCTACCGGATGTCGCTTCGACGCTCTTTGTTAGATCATGGATCCTTCGGAGAGCAGACCCACTGGAAGGGCTGTTCAGGGGGGGGGGGGGGAAGTCTGACCCCTGGGGTAACAGTTTGCCCATCGAGCTTGTTCGGCGGGCCAGGGGAGGACCAAGCTACTTTGTTCGGCCTGAGCTCAAGTCGGCCTATTAGGTTGCGACAGGCCGGTGGCAGTGCCACCGCTCAGAACACCCTGATTAATTTTTTTTGTTTTGTACAGGGACCGATGTGCTTCCCATTTGGTACATCTTTTAGCTTGGTGGGTGCTACAATCCACTCCCTTTTGTATGGTGGATCATCTGGGCTATCCCCCTTTTCTTCCCTTTTCACTTATGTTGTATTATATTAATCTTTTCCTTTTTAGTTGTCCACCCTTTGGTTGCTTTGACGCATGTCACTTGGTGATTTAATTCGGGACGATTCTTGGTGTGAGGCTAGTAAACGAGGTTCCCCACAATATTTTTGGGTGTAACGCAATGCTAGCTCCCTTACCAACCTAGGGTTTACGTTCCACACTGAATCTTCCTGGAGGGGGTCCCTGGGTGACTAGTGGCAAAGGGACCAAAGACTTCTTTGAGTATTTAGTTATTTTAAGATTGAGTTATCAGTCTTGTTAGTTAGTATTAGTTATATGGCACTACCTTGGGTTCCCACATATCGTTACTTCTGTTTTTGTTATTGGCACCAGCGTAGCTCAGGTAATTTATTTTCTTTTTCAATTTTCTTGTATCTACAGAGAGCCTCTGATCCTTATCGTCGGTTAATTTTCATGAGAAAATTTCCCTCCTTTCGTAGGAGAGGGGGAGTTGTGACAGGTCATTTTTTGTCACAGACTCAGTATTTGTTTTAATAATTAGTTTATTCACGAATGCCTGTTTTTACTTAATTATTTACCTTGATTGAGAAGTTCTATTTTCGTTCTTCCACTATGTGGCCCCTTCCCTTGCTTTCCAGGCTACCCCTTGGGAGTGTTGTTTGTCTTTTATCTCGTCCAACTCAGCTTGACATCAGCTGTCCTTCGTTCGAAGCTAGTAGTTTGTGTTAACATCTTTCTCTCTTGTTTGGGCCCTGAATTTTGCCTTGCTGTGTCTATAGACAAGTTGCCCTTAGTCTATTTATGTTAACGTGATGTTGGAATTTGAATTTTATGGGTGTACCTACCTTCGGAAATTAGCTGGTTACATTCTCTGACAACATCGGGACGCCCTTGATTTGTGGGTTATTGATCACATTGCCTGTACTGTCCTAGTTTCTGCCTTGTTCTTGGGCGTTCTGGATTGTTTAAACGGCATACGTTTCTTTCAGATTTTGTTTTGATTTCTTTAAAAAATAGTCATTGTCAGGTTAGAATTTATGGTTGACAGCTGGCACTGTGAGTCTTCCAGCGTTGCCGCTTCGTAAATTTGCAAATTTGTTCTATAGCAACTGAGGCATTTTCGCGTGGGTATGCCGGTTATTGACGCTTTGTCGTTGAAGCCACAGGGTTGTAGCGGAAGATTTTCCTTAGGGTTGTCCGCGCAGGACGGAAATTCTTGAACCCCATTTTGGTTATGTGTTGGTAGTGGGGTAGCAAGTCATTTCCTTCTTCGCACGAGGCACGAGGCTCCACTTAGATCCTGCCTTTCGACGAAGTTGCCTTGCAGTGTTAGGTTTAAAAGCTTCAGTTTGGAGGCTCAAGTTACTTGGATTAAATTTTCGGGATTGCAATTTAATTCTTTTGTTGAATATTTGACTGCTAAAAGCAGCGTTTTTGTTTTGGCAACTTCATTCGTTAAATCAGCCACGAACATCGGCAACAGTTTGGAGGTCCAAACCCTGTGGTAACCTTTGCTGTGTGGTGCCCTGTTGCTGCCTGTAGAATTTGGAATTTCGAGCCCTCCTTGGTTAAGGGGGTCGTCCGTAGGGGCTAAGAACCACCCCTATTTCTTTTTGGCGGGCGCTAAGCAGCCTCCCTATGAATTTCTGCATCTGAGGACAGGCTTCCTCAGGGAGTTTTTTTTTCATTGGATTTAATTTACTTGTTTTGATTGGGTTTGCTTAGGTTGGGTTTGTGAACATTTGTAATTTTGTATCCGGGGACAGACTTCCTCAGGGAGTTTCCTTTTTTTTTTATTCGACTCAATTTATTTATTTTGCGGGGGCAAAATCGTCCAACCCAATTTGTGAACATTTTTAAAAAAAAAATTCTTTTTCGTGTACAAATACATGTATATAGCGTTATATGTATTTAAGTTGTTTTTTTTTATCCAGCTCACTGCGCCCTATGTTTTTTTCCCCAATTATGAATAGCAGGTTTGTTGTGTGAGAAGCAAGTTCCTAAACCATCTAGGCGACTTCCAGTTTGTGTCGGTGTAAAAAACTGGTGGCGTCCAATCGAACCTTTCCGGCTAGGCTGAGGGCTAATTTGCACGCGCCCTACCACAACTTGCTTCCCTCAGAACACCCTCTTGTTTCTGTCTTTCTCTAGAGTATCCTTCGGAGTTATTTTCAAGTATTTTTAAGTTGTTAGCGGTAAGTTCTTGGTCAATGATACTCATCATAGTATCATTGACAGTTTTTAACCAAACACTTTTCTTTTAACAAAGTGCGTCGCAAGGTAAAGATTATTATACATAGAAATTTCGAATTATATTACGTTCTCCCTTGGGTTAATTTTAGTTATAATATTTTAAGTATGCTACGGTTTTGCGTTTTCTTGAGGATTGACGAACTTTATTTGCAAAATTCCTAACAGTAGCTTCAGGAACAGCGAAAACGTCTTCTTCTTTCGGCTAAATTATTATCTCTGAAGTGCTAGGTTTCGTGTCATCAAAAGTGTGTACATCTTGCCCAATAGTATCTGGATGGCCTTGTTCATCATTTCTAGATTCAACAGTATCAGCGTTGATTAATGGAATAATGGGATTCGTGTCAGTAACAGGATTAGAATTATTGTCGGAGTTGATTAAACTTAAATCTCCCCTTGGTGCCAAATGTTTTATGGAAACTGTAGATTCCTTCCCATTTTCATAGTGAATAACCGCATACTTTAGATTTGCCTCGACCAGTTCCACATCTTCAAATAGGGGGTGATATTTGCTACGTCGGACATGTTTCTTAAGGAGTACTTTTTTTGTTTAGGAGTTAACCAAGAAGGTATGGCAGTACCACTAGTCGATCGCCTTTGATATCAGAATAATCTTTCATGTAGCGTACAGTTAGTTGATGTACACAGCAAGGAACGTATAGAGTGTAAAGCATCAGGTAAAACTAGTTCTCCTGTGTTACTTTTAAATTTCGAGTTTTAAGTGCTAAATTTACAGTAATCCAAATTATTACATTATATCTTTCTACTTGTCCGTCTCCTTCTGGGTTGTATGGTGTAGTCCGGCTATCGGCTATCCCACGAGACTGAAGATAAGCCACTATTTCATGGGACTTAAAAGAAGTTCCTCAGTCTGAATGAATATAAGCTGGCATACCAAAAATAGTGAACAGCTCGTCTAGGCACCCTACGACAGTAGAGCTAGTCATATCTGAACAAGAAAATGCAAAAGGAAACCTAGAATATTCGTCCACGATAAATAAGTATTTATGATTTGTAGCACTCGGCAAAGGTCCTTTAAAACAGTAAGACGTTCAAATGCGGATGTGGCTTTTATTACACGTCTACTAGGATTTTTGCAGAATTTTGGCTTCACTTCCGCTAATATGGGACATGCTGCTGTCATTTTCTTGACATCTTCGATAGACAATGGTAAGTTGCGGACACGAAAAAAATGATACATTTCTGTAATGCCCGGGTGATGTAGAGACTTATGAAGTTCATATAATTTGGTAGTGGTACTTGCTCCACATATCCTCGATAAAGCGTCAGCAACTATGTTTTCTCTCCAGGCCGATAAACGATGTTATAGTTGAAGCAAGATAATTCCAAACGCCATAGCAAAATTTTTTAGATTTTAATTTTGTTTGATTGTTTAATATGAAACATAAAAGATACGACTTCTTGGTGAGTTACTTATTTAAAATGGTGTCCCATAAGGAAATGTCTCCATTTTCGAAATGCCTCCTCACAGGCGTAGGCTTCTTTTTCGACAGAAGAATGTCGTCGCTGAGTTTAAGATAAAGTTCTCGAAAAAAAAGCTACAGACTGACTTAAAGTAGTAGCTATACAATAGTCTTATAACTGTTTCTACAATCAATGAAACATTGTGTCAACAGTCCAAAGTAAGGAATTGGCAACAGCTTTTTTTTTTATTTCGAAATCTTGAACTTGGCTTTGTGACAACGGACATTTTTTACAATTTACTAGGCTTCTTATTTTATCAGAAAATTTATGGATCCATTTTGAATAGTGAGACAGCATTCCCACTATTCGGCGGAGTTCAGCAGCATTACGTGGTACTGGTAAATGTAGAAGGGGTTGACGTCTGTCTGGATCTGGTTTTAATGTTCCGTTTTCAATAGTATATCCCAGCAGGTCGATAGAATTTTTGTTATACCGGCACTTGTTTTGATTTAGGGTTAATCCATATTTATTTATTGTAAATTTTTCTAGGTTGATGTCATGGTTTTCTTGATTTTCCCCGCAAACAGTTACATCATCCAGGTAAGCAAAACGCCGATCAAATTTTCTTTTGAAATAATAGAATCAATTATTCTTTCGACACACCATTCGTTACACCAACAGGTATTCTGCGAAACTGGTAAAAACTTCGCCCTGCTTCGAAAGCTGTTGTAATATTAAACTGATTATGCAGTACCCTTTTAGAGATGAAGAACAAGACGTGGTTGCCATAGAAACTTGACCATGAGTTGGATATTTATTGGATATTTTTATGTTATTAGATAAGACGAAATCGTAGTCTAAAAAACTGTCTGAGCTTCCAGCATCTATGAAAGCATTTGCAGTTGCACCATTTACTTCTGCTTTAACTAGCGTTTGTGATAAGCAGTAAGGTATTGGTCGTGATGCAGAAGCAATGAAATGTGTTGAGGCTTGATGTTGATTTAAAGTACTTCATGCATACCTTTGCGAAATGTCCAAGATTCTGAGAGTTGGTCCAGGTTGCGTTTCGAGCTGGACTTTTACGTTCAGATTCACCAAGAAGGTTTAAGATTTAGTAAGATTCACTAAGAAGGTTTAAGATTTAGTACTGGTTTAAATTAAGATCTTATAGTTGATTAGTTATGTTTTGACGGGTGTTTGTGCTGTCATTGTTAATAAGCCGTCATTAAAATCTTATAAATTATTCTAATATTTCAGCGATTTGCTGGATTTCCAAATGATTTTCATCTTGGAACGAGTTGCTATAATGAATTTAGTTCTATTATTATCGAAAGTACCTACTAGCATTGCCCTTTCCTTTATGCGAAAAAGTTCAGAAATAAATTTACCGTATAAAACTTAGTTGTCTTATTCTTACACTTGTCAGTTTAAAACTTTTGGTTGTCAAATCAGACCGGACTAGTGTCCGGTCTGATTTGAAAACCAAAGAATCTGGCTGTTAATATTTAATGTGGGGATGCCTACAGTTTCCACAAAAATAACAACGCTGTGATGAGACAGCTGCATAAATGTAGTTGGGTTTGTGTGTTATTCATTGATAGTTTCACCTTTACAAGTGGCATTTAAGTAGTTTTGGCTAAAATAGACGTCTGCCTGCTTTCTCGCTTCTTCTAGAGCTCGAGACTGAATAATAGAATCTTCTAAATTTAGAGTATTATTTTCCAAAAAGCGTTGACGGATTTCAATTTTGATTAATCCACCTATAAAAGCATCGCGAATAAAATCATTTTTGTTTTCATTTGCGGTGATCGATTTAAAATTGCAATTCTGGCTTAATACCTTTCATGCTTAGACATATTGCTCTATTCTTTCTGTAGGCTGCTGTTTTCTTGTGGCTAACATATACCTCGCGAAACCTCATTAACTGGTTTAACATACAAATCTTCTAAAATTTTAGTAGCTTGATCGAATTAGTCACATTCCCTGACATATTCGTAGACACTGTGTGATGCAAAGTTAGTGAGGAGCTTTAGTTTCGCACTATCATCGAGTTTATTGTCTTTATCACTTGCTTCTAAGAAATTCTTGAAAGTTTTAAGCCAGTGTTTCCATCCTTTTGCTGATGAGACTTCATGTGGATCTGCTTCAGATCGCTCTGCCTTCAAAAACGTATCCATATATTTTTAAAATCGTATTTATTTATTTTCTGCTAATTAAATTGAAATGAGACGAACCTTTACTATACTTTAGGCTTTAATTAGCAAAAAGCATCCATAATAAATTATGGCAAATAATCGGAAAAATGACAAACTACTAAAAGCACCAGAATTACTGGTAACAAGGTAAATATTATTATGCATAGAAAGTTCGAATTATATTACAGTGAACTTGAACTTTTTTAGTCTGACATTATCACAGACCTTGGAGAACCAGGGCTTTTGATGGTGAAGTTGAGGTTTCTTGCGGGCATGTGAAATGAAACTTTCAATACCTACTTGAATGATATCTGTGATATGAAAGCAAATTTCGGAAAGATCGGAAGGAGGAAAACAGACTGGGTTTCAAGGGAAATCAGAGAAAAAGTTTTGAAGACCATCTCAGTCGGTAGAATTGTAGTGTCAGATTATGCGTTCCGGCCTGATTTCAACTAACTCGGGATATATCGGACAAGAGACGGTAACGAGGCCGTGATCTGAAAGACCAAGGCAAGCGCATACAGATGATAAGTATGGCTCAGGATGGGCTGGAAAGAAAAGATCGAGTGGGTTTGAATTATGGGTAGGAACGCGGGGAAAGTGTGTTGGCTCCCTAATTAAATCGGTGAGTAAGTTGCTGATTTCAAAGTTTTCTGCCGCTCTGCTCTCTGGGTCGGTTTTTGTGGATCCTAGCCTTTCCTGGCTATGCTCGTTAAGGTCGCCTAGGACGATAACATCAGCGGAGGAAAATTCAGAGATAAGATGGTGAATTTTTTCCGAGACGAAGTCAAAGAACTCATTGTAGGAGTTGTCTGATTGGGAGCGGTAGATGTGACAGATAATTTTAGTGAAATATTTAAGGGTAAGTTTTAGCCAGAGGACATCGGGCTTGCCTCATTTCAGGTTCAGGAGTCTGGTGCAAGAAAGACTGCTGCGAACATCGGCGCATACCCCACCGGGATGACGAAAAGATGAGAGAAGTTCATAGCCTGGAAACAGATGATTAGTTATGGATTTGGGACTGATTTATGGTTCGGTCAGAAAAGAATGTGGAGTTTGCATGATTGGAGGAAATGATGGACAGAGTCCAAATTGGAATTAAGGCCGCAGATGTTGGCAAAGCTTATTATACGTTTGGAATTCTTCGATGATGTTCACCCCTCTAGAGGAGATCCGAATGGAGGGGTAGTTTACGTCCTGAATTTTTTTACCCTTTGTGTGCCATCATCATTTTCAAATTTGTTTTTTTTTTTTGAAGAGATGGATAGTAAGAAGAGAATAAGATTAGAAGTGACAGAGGAAGAAGAGAGAAGAAAAAGAATGCCAGTGAGAAGAGGAAAGGGAAAGAAAACCCGACATGAACCCAGGGCTGGGAACATCCGCTAAGATTTCACCAGCTCTTTAGGTGGGTGCGTGTAGTGGTACCTCCCCGGCCGAAGAAAAGCTCCTCTACCACCTACCGGTCCTACCTGGTCCTTCAACGCAGAAGTCTCTGCTATATGCAATAGCATTGCCATAAAAATCAGCTGACAGAGAAGAACTGGAATTAGTTGTCACTGATGTATCTACTAGAATTCGTCAGCCCTCTCCTCAAAAAGAACAAACATCAAAAAGCGTGGTTGAAATGATTTCTAATATTATTTAAAAAAATCAGACCCGATCTGTAGAAAAATGCAGCAAATCTGAAATTGCAGGGAGAAAAGTCCCAATTCCCAGGCTAAAATAATCTAATTATAGTAAAGTGCTAACAGCTACAGAAGTGCTAAAAAATCTAAAAGAAACACAAAAAAACAAAGTTTGCAAAAATAGTGAGACGGAAGAAAAGGGGAAAACATGTCTAAATCTGTTATCAAAAAGAAAAAATAGATAAAGAAGTTTTTGCCCTGAGCACAATTCAACTGACAGTGAAAATGAGGAGAACTTTAGAATCGAAATGGACGTTCAAAACATGACAGAAATAAGTTACTAATATCCTGACAGAAACTTGCTCAGGTTTCTTATATTTTAGTAGACTTTCTTGGCGGCAACAGAAATAAAACGCATTACAGTTATGTTTGTGTAATCAGTTCAGTTTTGCAAATTGGTGACTATTTAGTCAATGGGATGAAAAGCATAAATCCTACCAAAACTGATTTTATTATGGTAGAATCTGATAGAGCCACCATAAACCTAACAATGATAAAAGCAGGGTTGCCTGCACCCAAAGTTGAATATAAGGATAGAAAACTCGTTTATGTATTTCCGGGAGCAGTTGCTGTCAGAGAAAAGTGAAAAAAGTTAGGAATTTCGACTTTCTTTCTATTCGAAAAATTCGTTGTTAAAATTGCTATTTGTTTCTTGACATTATTAATGTAGGTACCTACTATAGTAAGTTTTTGAAAATGTTTTTAGGTTACTATTTAAAATACATATTTTTGATACTTAAATGCATTCTGTTTGTCTTTTTTGGGGTAAATGTAAACAGCCTCACATACTTCTTATTAACCCTTAAAATTATAAAATAACTGTCTGTTTACTTTATTCCTACAATTTTAGTCTATATCTGTTATAGAAAAAGATATCTTTGTTTTCAATTACCCCCTTATTTCATGGGCAATTCTAAACAATATGGGGTAATTGTAAACTTGCTATTTTTTCTAAGTAAACCCCATTTTAGTATTTTTTTAGTATCATCAGCGATAGACAACGTCAAAGAACTGAGTTTAGATCTCCATGTTTTTTGAAATTAAATTTGGCCAATACAATGTACCATCAAGTCTAGAACATTCTAAAATCGTTTACAATTACCCCACCTAACCCTATGCAATTTTCGGGGTTATTGAGGTCAGAAAATCTAGTATTACATGGACATTGCAAATTTAAAGATGGGGAGATAAGATGAAGGGGGAGGGTCAGTGGAGTCTACATTCGAACCCATCCACTATTAAAAATATATCCAATTATAAAGCTACAACTAGGTATTTAACTTTTTAACTTTTTTTCTTTTCTTTTTATTTTTTATTTTTAGTATTTTGGCATCTGCGCAGCAAACCAAAATGCGTATCAAGCGTGCTAGATATGCGCATGGAATTTCAGGGATGTACTTTGGAGTCTACATTAGAACCCATCCACTTTTAAGAATATCTCTCGAATTGTAAAGCCACAACTACGTATTTAACTTTTTAACCTTTTCCCAATTTTTTTTTTCGACTTTTTTATCTTTTATTTTTCGTTTTTTGACTTCTGCGCAGTAGACCAAAATGCATACTACGCACAAATCGACCGTGCTAGACATGCTCACGGAATTTCAGGGGATGTACTTTTGAGTCTACATTCGAATCCATGCACTTTTAAGAATATATCTCCAATTGTGTAGCGACAACTACGTATTTCATTATTTAAATTTTTCCCAAGTTTTGTTTTCGACTTTTTTATTTTTCATTTCTCGTTACAATAATTGGAGATACATTCTTAAAAGTGGATGGGTTCGAATGTAAACTATAAAGTTCACCTCTGAAATTCCGTGCGCATGTCTAGCACGCTCGGTTTGCGCATGGTACGGATTTTGGTATTTTGGTCTGCTGCGCAGATGTAAAAAATCGAAAAATAAAAAATAAAAAAGTCGAAAAAAAGTTGGAAAAAGTTAAAAAATTAAATACGTAGTTGTAGTTCTGCAATTGGAGATATATTCTTAAAAGTGGACGAGTTCCATTGTAGACACCAAAGTACATTCCCTGAAATTCCGCGCGCATGTCTAGCACGCTGGGTTTGCGCGTGGTACGCGTTTTGTAAAAACTGCGCAGATGTAAAAAACGAAAAATAAAAAAGTCGAAAAAAAAACTTGGGAAAAAAGTTAGAAAGTTAAATACCTAGCTGTAGCTTTACAATTGAATATGTACTTAAAAGTAGATGGGTTCGAATATAGACTCCCCTTTCATCTTATATCCCCATCTTTAGATTTGTATTGTCCTTTGGATAAATTTCTGGCCGCTTCTCAAGGTACAAATAGTTGGTCTGGCGCTGAAAGAGGGCGTATTGCACCAGGACTTTTTTTTGCAAAATCGTATTTCCAGGATTATGGACAAACTATTTAATTTTTATTTTTACTTTTTTACCAGCATGTCTAAGTTAATACCCACGCGACGGCTCTATTAAGTCTATAATTTAAAGTATCTTTTATTTCAAAAAATAAAACTTTAAAAAATATATATTTGAGTTTTTGACCTTATAACGTGATAGATAAAGTAATTCTCTGCGACATTTATGTATAAACATTTTTTGGTATAATGCATATAACAACAAAAAATTGGAAATACAAAAATTATTGGTGTCGAACACTCCTTAAATACATTTTGTAAAGTTATTCATATGTGTATAGAATTTATCTGGATCGGATGTGGCCTAAATAATTTTAAAGGTGAGCAATATATCTTGGAGCATATTCTATAGGTATAGCAAAGCACAAACTTTTAATGAATCGTTTAAGGAAAATCCTTTCTAACTCAATATTTTCACCCATATTTATCAGATTTTTCTTCCCATTACCGCCTAATAAATGACTCTTCTCTGAACATTATTTCTCGCACTTAGGCAATCTCCATCAATCGTCTTTGACGTATTCTGGGAGTTTCCTTTGAAATGGAACCGTATTAAAATTTAAATAAGACATTTTGTAATCAGCATTCGCCAATAGATTTCCGGACTTCGATAGTATCTACGAGGAGATTGGCAATCACTTATACGTCACATTTTCTATGCAAATAAAATGGGGTTAAGATTTACATCTTAAGCTTAGGACGTTATTTAGTGCTATATGCTGAACCCGAGCGGGAATTACATCCTGCCGTGCCGGGTTTGATCGTTTAAAAACTGCTTATTTGAATACTCCCGTTCTAGATTGCATAAATCAGTGAAGGCGGAGAAAAGTTTTGATTTCGAATCGTTTTTAGATGAAGCCGGATCCGTTTTACATAAAAACTCTGCTCTCGTTGCCCTACGATCTGCAAACAGCTCTGGTGTGGATAAGACAATGTGCTTGTTCAGTCATTTCGCATTTTCAACAAATATGATAATATTATTGCACAATTAGTCAATCGAAACACGCATACAAAATATTACGTCGGTTGAAAAATTAAACAGTTTTTCAAAACCGGTTTACAAATAATTGGTAACGTTGTTTAAATCTTCCCTTGCATCCTTTAAATTCTTTTGCCGGTTGCACATATCTTGGGCGGACTATACAAAATACTGCAATACCTCTAAACTTTTTTCTTTATCGGTTGCCCTTTTCGGCCATCCTGAGCGTTGACGATCTTTGCAAGTTCCCGTTTGATGAAATCTCTGAATTGTCCTGATCACTGTACAGGGTCTTCCAACGAGGACTGAACAGGGGCTCATTTTTGAGCTTCCTTGTATTTAAAGAAAAATCTAAAATAGCCAATCGATGTACTTTTTCCTGCAGAATTCAAAAATGAAACCAAAAATTTATTTGAACCAGAAACAAAAGAGTTACGCTATGGATAATGTGTTTTTTAAATGGAACATAGCTTTTTTTATACGATTTTCGGAACGAGTGATTTTTTTTATGTCCGTTCTGATTAAAATATTTAATATTGTGACAGCTATTTTCATTAAATTTTAATGTTTTATCCGGTATAATTTAACTTCAACCTGTTTGAAACATACACTAGGTAATAAAGGTAAAATCACCTTGAAATCCTTCAAAGTCAAAAAATTTGACAAATTTACTATAATATTGCCGAAATGAAATATTCATTAGATGAGAGATTGCAGATTGTTATCTTGTTCTACAAATGCCAAGAAAATGCAAGAGAAGCAAGGAGAAGATATATTGCAATCTCTCATCTAATGAATATTTCATTTCGGCAATATTATAGTAAATTTGTCAAATTTTTTGACTTTGAAGGATTTCAAGGTGATTTTACCTTTATTACCTAGTGTATGTTTCAAACAGGTTGAAGTTAAATTATACTGGATAAAACATTAAAATTTAATAAAAATAGCTGTCACAATATTAAATATTTTAATCAGAACGGACATAACAAAAATCACTCGTTCCGAAAATCGTATAAAAAAAGCTATGTTTCATTTAAAAAACACCTTATCCATAGCGTAACTCTTTTGTTTCTGGTTCAAATAAATTTTTGGTTTCATTTTTGAATTCTGCAGGAAAAAGTACATCGATTGGCTATTTTAGATTTTTCTTTAAATACAAGGAAGCTCAAAAATGAGCCCCTGTTCAGTCCTCGTTGGAAGACCCTGTACATTTTAAAATAGGAGGGCGGTCTGGAAATGTACCATTACAAAAATTTTACGTTTCAATATAAGATCGTTCGCGATCTCCGAATCATCTAATCAGAAGCAGCGTAATCCTGTCTTTTTCAGTAGGTAAGGGACATAATTTAAATATTAATTCCTACAATAAAATCAAATTTGACAGTCAATAAATGCTGCCAAAAAAATGTAAAGGTAAACGTAAAATAATTAGAAACTAATATTACCTTAAGTTATAATTTGTTGTGTTAATAAAAATGACGTTATATCTTTAAACTGATGGATTTAGGTATAGGATATGTACAAGGATCGCGTAGAATTAGGAAACAAATCAAAAACTAATCCCATTCCATTTACAAAAATGGTATATTCCTCTGTCCCGACTTTGTGAAGCACCCTGTATACTCAAAATGTTGTTTTAATATAGACTAAAAAAGATATATAAACTTTATTCGAAACATTTTTTGATCAGAGGCGACGTTTCCGAGATATTGGTGGGGTCCGGCATTTTTTGAACACAGTGTATAGAGCGACAGCTTGAAGCCGGATTGAGTTCAAGCGGATTTTAAAAGCCGCTTGGAATAAGTAAAATAAATGCACTTGAACTATTTCAGTCAACCTAAAAAATACAGTGAGTTGATTTTACAAAAGCCGACTCAAAACACGAGTGTACGGTTCAAGCTAGTGTTGTAAATATCCGTATTCTTTAGATATCCGGATAATACGGAATCGGAATCAGCTAATATCCGTATCCATTATCCGAATACGAATCCATTTCTTGACCCGCGCGACAGATCATGTATACGTACGCATGCAATACTAAAACATTTTCTATCCGGATACACGGCTAAGTAGGTCGATGCGGTATCGGTATCAGTCGAAGTCGAAGGTTAGGGATAGGAAGGCACCGTCGACGTCGTTCGTTCTCGTTTGAATTCGGTTCGGGTGAGGCGGGCCTAGTTTAACCAATGGGTCTCATCCCATATGATACCCGTTACCCCGATAACTATGCTATCTTGTTTTAGGAAAGGTCATTAGAAAGAGAAAGCATAAGATCAAATATGCCACATCGCAGACCGTGTTGTTCGCTTACACTCGATTCCGATTCCGCTTTATCTTTGCACTTTGCATTAGTATACAGCCGATGCGAATTTATTTTGATTCCGAATCCGTATTCAAGTTCTCGGCCGGTTCCGGATAATCCGGATTCTTTTAATATCCGTATCCAACGGATTTTTGGATACGTATCCTTACATCACTAGTTCAAGCCAGATTTATTACTTGCTAGTTTCAAATTGCTTTGTTTAAATGTCAAAACATAGGCCCAATTCTTGAGACGTGAATGAAATTTTCACTTGAAACGGTTATTACTATATTTTTGAAAATTTCGATGAAAAAATTTTCACCCTATATTAGGTGCATACATTTACCACCAAAAATGCAAGTGAATTTGACGATATGCTGTAAAAATATATATGTTTCAAATTTGTAACCTGTAATTTATGTTATTTATTATTAAAGCTAAACATTATTTTCTTCAAAATATTCCATACCTTTAATTTTTGTTCCAAAATTGCAGGAAGGAAGAAGAAATTTTGGTAAACTTTATAGATGTTGAAAGCCGATGGAGCTGAGAAAAATAGCAGAAATGAAAAGATTTTTCATTCGAAATGATAATATAATTTGACAAAGACAAACCCACTAACGTCAGTTTAAACTATGAAATGTACCCACAATAATTTTTGTCTATTTTTATTATACAAAAAAAAAAACATAATTTCTATTTTAGTTAAAGTAAATTAACAAGTGTGAGAATAATATCAACTAGTTACATTTTGGTAGTGGTACTATGTATTTATTTCTAGGCTATTTTTAAAATCTGCAAGAAAGTAAGTTTAAGTGTGTATTTTGCACAGTGATACAACTACATAAATTCAATGGTCAAAATAATTTGGAACCATTCACGGAAATATTAAAATAACTCAAGTTGTTAACGACGACTTATTTTCAGTGACAGAACAACGGCGTGTCTAGATCTAACTGATTAACTAGCATATCCTAATATAAACCACTACTAAATCTTGAACTTTTTTACGGACTCCTAATGGTATTGCTTGTTCACCATTTACTTGTACCGTTTTTTTTTTCATAATTTACTCGATATTACAACGTTGCCAAATAATAATTTCCATTTCACCAAAAATGAATTCACCTAGAACACAAGAATATAAGAAATTTGAGATTTAGTGAAAATACTCACAGCTAAAAATTTTCACCAATTAATTTTTACGTGTCTACCGAAATTGTCAATTCAGGCAGAGTTATTTAAGGTTAAAACAATCATTGTAAAAGTATTTAGTAACAATTTTAAAGAGAAAGCGCTATGAAAAATTATTAAAAACTGAGGTTAGGTTTGTGATGTTGGCTACAAATCACGCAACGCTCATGTTCATTTTACAGGCCTGAAATATGCTTGAAAGCAGTTTTTAGCCCATGTTTAGGACTCCAAAATATACACTCAAGCTTAAGATTGAATTTAAAGCTGCTTAACTTTCAAGCCGTTGATATAAACGTACTCGTATAGCGTATAAGGTTTGAAGAAATAAATAAATACATAAAGACTTTATTCAGTATAGTCGATTTGTCTATCTAAGAACTGGTTCTTCATCTAGCCTAAAATGAAACCAAAGAGAATACCAGCGGCTTCGAGAACTGACAAGACATGATGTTCTTTTCTTGCTTCAAAACATAGAAGGACCAAAATAATGGACAACCAAAGAACACAAGGGATTGTGGCAATCTCATTAGCCTCAATAAGGGCAAAGTATTATTTTCTACCCGAATCGAGGTAGTAACTGCCTTTTTTAGTCAGTTTTTCGGTAAGTTATCGAAATCTGATGAAGCTCTAAACTCTAAAGGTATATGAGGTGCTGACTGAAAAATGTATTGACTAAAATATTTGATCAAAAATAAAAGTTTTACTATAGAGACGAAAGTCGGTATATATAAAATTGAAAAAGTAACATTTCTTTTTAACATTTAAAGAAAAAAAATTGGGATTTTTTTAAATACATGAAATTTGACAAAAATATAAAGAAAATCACATGATTACTTTTGCAGTATCAGTAAAGTCGAATTTAACGTAAACCATTTAAAAAAATTGCCATCTGATAATGAGAAATTAAAAGTCACCAATCCTTGGGGTCTTGAAGATTGAACTGTTTTGGATTGCAATAGAGGAAACTCTAGGTGGTGTGTTAATCTCTATAATGAGTGAATGAGGCGCATTCACGGTTAATATGAGAGGTTTTCTGCTAATTTTCTTTACATAATCTGCACAGTGGTTTATCTGAATGTAAGCCCATTGTCTGCAGATGTCTCGTTAACAAGCCTTAATTGTTTATTCTTGTTAAGTTTTAGATCTTCTGTAGATAGTACCTTTTCCGGAGACTTGATTGATTTGGCATTGATTTGATTTGTCTTTGCCCCGCAATGTGGTTCCAGTAAGAGTGGTGTTGTTGTTCAATTAATCTAACCCAACTATTGCTAATCAGGGTTTATGATATCCCATAAAGAGTCTTATGGCCTGTAAATACCACTAGAGATCCTCGTCTTGCTATCTTCTTTTGTGTCTTGGTTTGGTACCTGCGCAAATTGAACTCGATTGCGGTTGGCCAAGCTTCAAAGGCACTTAATGCTAAGACCAATTTCGTGTTAGCCTGATGACGTTCTAGAGATTTTATGGCTGCCTAACTATGAGTATTAATAAAACAATAAAACAAACAAAAAAAAAAGAAATAATGACTGGTTAATATCAGATTGATACTACAGCTAACTAGAATACTACACTCAGTGGCATTAAAACTAGCACTCACATTATGTTTCAAATAGAACAAGAATATATGCATCCCTCTACTACTGTCCAGCTGCAAAAACTTAAAATATCCCACTTCTCTTGCTTATTCAAATCTATAGTCTCTAGATTTTGAAACAAATTGCCTGCAGGAGTTTTCCTTTCCCTCCCTTCAGACTCCCACACTACGTTAGTACTTAGTATTAAAGTCTTCGTGTCCTGTACCAGAATTTTTTTTAATTCATTTGAAGTTACCAAGGGAAAATACTTTTATGCTTAGAACACCCTGAGGAGCACTTAGGTTATCGATATACATAAGGTAAAAAAAGGTATTAAAAATATTTTTTCCCATAAGGTTTGCAGTGCCAGTTTATGTCATGGGTTTATTAACAAGATACTTACTTACCCAATCCATATAGTCTATCTACCCTCCGGGGTGTAGGGCGTTGGGTGGAGTTGAGTCTCTTGCTTCTGGGTCTTCCATAAATTTTTCCATTCCTTTCTGTCTTTTACCGTATTCCTCAGCTCTTCTCATTTCTTTCCTCGTCTGTTCAATGCTTGTTTTACTCCTTCTTGCCATCTTTTCCTAGGTCTGCCTCTCGGCCTCCCTCTGGCATTTCTCGCTTCGAATATCTTTCGTGTCAGTCTCGAGCCGTCCATTCGTTTCATATGCCCACACCATCGCAATATTGCCTCTTCTATATTATTTATTAACTCCACTTTTAGGATTTCTCTGTAGGTTTTATTTTATCTAATTTTATTTTGTTTTCTATTTTTCTTAGAATTCTCATTCCGATGGTTTCCAACTTATGTTTTAGTGCTTCTTTTAGCGTCCAAGCATACGCCAAAATGGTTCTTACTACTTTCTTGTGTATTTCAACTTTCACTTCTTTCGGTATTTCTTCTTTTCCAAGGAATGAATTTTTAATGCTATTGAATAATCTTTCACCATTTGTTACTCTTTCTCTAATCTCCTCATCTATTTTCCTTCTTGTGTTACTATTGATCCCAGATACTGGAATTTCTGTACCTGCTTTAAATGTTTTTCTTTCTTTAAATTTATTTTGATTCCGAACTTTTCTATGGCTGTTTTATATTTTTCATTCAGTGTTAATTCATCTTTAGCAAATATCACCATATGATCGGCATAGCAAATTTCTGAGATAGTTATTTTTCCATATTCCAGTATCCTACTTCATATTTTTTGACTTTTTCTTTTGCTTCTTTTATGACTTCATCGAGTACCAGTGAGAAGAGTAGGGGGCTCAGAATGCATCCCTGTCTTACTCCTAGAATTCTACTAGAATATTTATGATTTTTCTTATCCTAAAGTAGTTAATTGTCCTTTGATTTAAGCGTTTAATTCCCTTAATCAGGCTTTTCGAGACATCTCACTTTTCTAAAATTTTCCAAATGTCTTCTCTTCTGACCTGATCAAATGCTTTCTCCAGGTCAACAAAACATACATGCACTCTGTCACCCTCATTTATTGCCTTCTCTGCCACTTTTCGGATAACAAAAATCCCATCGTTTACTCCTCGATCTGGTCTGAAGCCAAACTGACTCTCTTCTAGTGTAATTTCCATCTGGTCTCTCAATCTCTTTCCCAGGACTCTTGCATATATTTTTGCAACTGCATTAGTTAGCGTAATACCCCTGTAAATTTTACATTCTTTACTGTCTCTAGTTTTATATATTGGTGTTAGTATTTCCATCCTCCAATCTTCTGGCGTTTGTCCTTTTTTAAATTCCTCATTAAAAATTTGCAAACGTTTCTGTAGGGCCGAATCTACTTCGGGCTTTATCGTCTCTGGAGATATTTAGTCGTAGTCTGGCGCTTTTCCCGACTTATTGCTTCTTTAATATCGTCCATATTTATATCTTCTTCTATTCCTTGTTGGTCCCTTATTAGATCTTTTGTCTTGGTATTGGATTATTATGATTATAGGTACATTCTTGAATATCCGTTCTGCTTCCTATACTATATATTTTCCCTCTAAGAGATATTTGAAATATTGCCGCCATCTTTCCATAATCTTTTCTTTTTTTATTCTTATATTTTCTTATTTGTCTTTAATATTCTTTATTGTCTTTACTTTATGTTTCCTTATATGCCGTTTTTATTTTATTTCCGAAGTCTTTCCAACTATTTTCTTTTTCTTTTTGAATTATCCTTTTTACTATTGCTGTTTTCTCTCCACATTCTTCGTAATCCTTCCTCTCTTTTGTTTCTAAGTATTTTTACATGCTTTCTTTGTATCTTTAATTACCATCTTCACTATATTATTTCACCATTGTGTCTTTTTCACGTTCGTATTTCCTCTACGTGTCACCATACATATTTATTTTGTTGCTGCTGTTATTGCATTTTTATATATTTTCCATCTTTCTTCTTATTTTGTATCAATATTTCATTTGTTTTTCTTCGAAATCTTTCTGATATTTCCGGTTCTCTAAGTTTATACACTTTAATTTTCTTATTCACAACTTTTCATTACTTTTCCTTCAGTTTTTCTACTTGCGTTTTAAGTAACACTATTTACAGAAAATGGTCGCTTCCAATTTCTGCTCCTCTTTGAACTTCTATGTATTTTACTCTTTTTCATATAGTTTTGCTAACTAGACAATAATCAATGATATACTTCTCATTCCTGCTTAATACTTGTCCTGTTTTTTTGTATATCTCCTTCTTTACAAAATGTGTATTTCCCATCTTTAATTCATTTTCCAAACAGAAGTCTATAATCCTTTCTGCCTTATTGTTTTTCATCTGTTATGCATGTCTCCCTAAACACCATTCAATTCATGTGTTATCATTCCCCACCCTTCCATTTATATCTCCCATTACTATTATTCTAGACTCTCTGTTATCTACTTCTTCTTGTATATCCGTAAATAATTTATCTTATTAAAAAGATAATGGGGCTAAAAGTACTGCTATATTATTGAAAAAAGCTAACGAATTATATTTTTATTATTTGGACATATTAAATGACATTGGTGTATGTATTTACTTATTAATTTCTTTAACTACCTACCTAAAGCATGTGCAGAGGTGCACCCTTCGGCATGTGTGTTAGTCCAACTGTATTTGCTGATGGTTTGATGGATATTTACCTACGCCGAGAATCTGATAATTCCTTCAGCAAACACAATTATTCTCTCCGTTTGGGTGCTAACAACTTGAGGGGCTATTAAAAATTATTAAGCACGAGTCTGACATAGCACTGCTTATGAGATGAAAGGCGAGAAACTACGGAATGTTATCATCATCATTAAATTTTCAAATATACTTTTCTAGAGTATGCTTCTGCTGATGGAGCATGGGCACATCCTGAAATCCCGATCTGAGAGAGACATACATATCCGGACCACACAACACCCATTTAGAAACTTGCCTTCAAGTGGTCACATAATCGGTGTGCCCTTGGGGATATTTACATACTTGATCATGGTACATGTTTGGGAGAAACAGAACATACTTGCCCCCATTTGCACCACAGTATTTAGACATGGTTTAGCTTAATCAATGTTTATAATGTTTCCGGCATACCGTTGTGTTACATAAAAGGAAACATCCTAAACATGGATTAAAATTAACGATGTTCAAACATTACTGGACAAATGGAGATTATGAATAAATGCAAACTTCTTATGCCAAATATTAAGGCCGCTAGCACACGGATGGTATGTCATATTTAACGACATCGATTTGGAGTAGGTTTGGTGCCGCAGCAGTGAAGACGCAGGGAACTAGCGACTCACATTAAGGATGCCAGCTGCCATCAGCTGATTTTTAACGGGGAAGAAGTGCTTACTAGTTAAAAAATTGACAAAGATGGCAAATAACACGATAATGAAGACAAAGACGAAATGAAAACATTCCCCGTTACAGTAGTTAACAAATCGGCTGAAGAGGACGCCACGTTCTTAATTCAAGTCGCCAATATTTAGTTGGGAAGAAGCGTTACCGAAATGAATTATTTATGAAATCACACTTGCGTCAAGCGAGCGGAAACGCGAGTGACAGTCTATGTTTCTCAAAAAGGTGGAAGCTATTGTCCTCCAGAATCAGTTCAATAGTATTTGAAATCTCATATGTTTCAAATTTAACATAAGTGAAACCACGGGTAAGTGATTCTTTTGCGTAATATTTTGACTTTATTTGGTTTGTCGTAAAAAAGACTTGCCAACCCAGTAGTCCTGGAGTAGCCCCCTAAAAATTGAAGCTAGTTATGCCTATGATGACGTAGGGTTTATAATTCTATTGTGCCGTCATTTTTTTTGATATGTTTGGGATATTTCCGATAGTCATATAACAAGTGCAATGAAAGTTATCGATAATTTTTGGGAAGTTTTTTCGAATGCATACGTGCACTCGTGCCTTTTTCAGTTTAAAATACATTAGTGCAAATTTGTCAAAAATTATAGATACATTTATGTTTAGAGACAATTTTAAGACTTCCCTGCTGAAAAACAGTATACAGAGTACATCAATAAAGAAGCTCTCTTTAACTTTACAAGATTTGAGGAATATCATGTGAAAAAAGATGGGTCGTTTTACTAAAACAAGGCTGATAATCATGCACTTGTGAGATTATCGTATAATCACACTAGTACACGATTATCGTGTAATGATATTATCATTGGTTTAAGTTAACAATTAATTAAAACTTGTCATTTTAGTATTAGAATGTCTATTTTGACAGATGAATGAAATTCTCATTCTCATTTCTCAAATGTCGAAAATCTGTCATAGTAACAATATTTTAGACCAGCCAATAAAATTCACTTAATAATTGATATTGAATCATTCAAGGTTGTATCTATATACAAAATCTAGATCTAACGCTGATACATCTTACCCTTAATTAAAAAAAATGATAAGTTACCGTCACAATACATTCAAAATAGCGACATAGACAAAACAAAATGAGGGCATTTTTGTTCACCCCTTAAAAGCACTTAAGCCGTTAACAAGCTAACACCTCCTAAATAAAAAACATTATTAATAACTTGTTCCCTTAAATTAAGTACACACAATGTTAATAATGTGTACTACCGGTCTGGAGTCATCCAAACCCTTGATTAAAGGAACCATTTATTTAAACCTTCGGCGCCTCACATCCTATTTTAAGTAAAACGCAAATATCCATTAGAGATGATTATTCGAATCACTTAAAAAGTGTTAAGAAGCGTCAGAAACCTTAATAGGCGTCAACTAATGCATGATGTGACTTTTCTAAAGTAGTTTACCCATTTGGCAAGTTACTTTTTTATAAATAAGGTTAAAATTTGAACAGAATGTATGTTTAATGTCAGTAAATGGATTTTAAGCTGTTTACCTACAATCGATGGATGATTTCCTTCAAAAATGAGATTCTTTATTTGGCATGCTATACGATTTTCTCTGAAACATCCAAATAGCCCGAAATTGAGTTTGTCCTGAATTTATTATTTTTAACGCATGCGTTAGGGCATTTACTCACTATGAACTTTAAGAAAGTAAAATGTAATTTGAGAAGGGATAAAGAAAGGGGTAACACTTTATCGTCACTTGATTTTACAAGTAATCGATTCACGATACACAGAAAAACTAAACGTATTTTGTTGAATACTTTGACCCCTGATCTAACCTTACAACAATGATAAAAAACCAAAATATCTGATTACTTCTCTTAGAATGTAAAAAAAATATCTTGATTACTCCATCATGAATAATTAATTATTAAATGCAAGACAAATCTTGTTATTATACTTTACACTAACACATATTATTTACAGGATTACAGGTACATAATAAAAAAATTTGACAACAGAAAACCACTTTTTCAAAAATTGATTTTCTTTTGAAAAGGCAATTTGGGTGGGGTTGTAAATACAAAATAAGTTTTCTTTTAATTTTAGCTATTCTAAATTGAATATGATGGAGTTTTCCTATCAATTTGAACCTCGTGGGTGGAGTCGCCGGCCTAGGTTTGCTCAGTTGTATCTGTTAGATTTTGGGGTCTCTGGTGCGCAATATGGTACCACCACGATTTTTATTTACGTATAGCTTATACTCCCTTACATCGCATATGTAAAAAATCGGCGGCGCCATATAAAAAATAGTTAAGTAAGTGTCGAAAATATATTTTTTTATGATTTTCATGAAACGAGTCAACTGAAAATTATAATTAACATAGTCATTGATCTTACTGGCGATGGCGACTCAAATTAAATAAGCTAGTTCCAATCTGCGGATTTTTAGTGGAGAAAAAGGGCTTAGTAGACGACGAAATTAACAAAGACGCCAAATACATAATATTAAATAAGAACGCTATCATTACTAGCAAAATTTAAAAAAAAAACTCCGCCGCTACCTGACCGCCGCACAGTGTGGTAAATCGACCGTCTAGCGCGACATAATTATTTAAACATTGATTTAATGTTTTTTAATTCCCTATGACATTTTTTAGGAGGGCCATGAATGTTTTTTTGCTCTAAAATGTAAATAAGAAGTCAGTCATTAAAATGGCTTCAGTTTTTATTAAAAAATGTAATGTTTTATGGAACTTAATTACACAATTATTGATTTCAAAATACATGCAACATTATTTTAAACTTATTATTAAGTAATAGCTATAAGAAGCATGAAAAAATAATAATGTTACTTTTTAGATTCAGATATTACAATATTAAAGAACAAGATATACACTATACAGGTTATTTGAATGTACGGCTTGGTGTAAGTTTTGTAGAACTGTAAATAATAAATATCATTGTGGGTTTTAAAAACAAATTAAAGAGTTACCAACAATGTTCAATTAATAATATCATATAATTTTATTTACCACCTAAACAATGAGAACACTTTCAGAATAACTGGATTATGTGCCGAATGATGTTTTATAAAAGCATACAACTGCACCCGGACACGTGTATTTCTTAACTTTTTAGTACTGGTATGGAAATAACACGTTTAAATAAAAACTAATGAGTTGGATAAATTATGAAGACATTTAGTGCTTAATCAATTATTGTTTTTCTCATTTACCGTATACAGGGTGTGACGTTGAATTGGATTTTTAACACCCTATATATTTTTATATTTTTAAGAAATTATCTTTACATAAATAGTAGTTTTTAATGAATAAATTAACAATGTGTGAAACGTACTTAAATGTCTACGAGAGTACTATTGATGGACCCAGAATGTTTATTATTTTTGCAAACTTCAAAAAGTCATAATAATTTACCTAACTTATTGGTTTTTATTTGAAAATTTCGTTTCCCATATTAAAAGAATTAAGGTGGTTGCGTTTATAAAATTTTTATTTTTGTTTTTCGAAAAATTGTAAATATTTCTAAGTATTTCATTGTAAGTGCTAAGAATTTCTCTACTGAGTTAAAATAGAGTAAATATTATAATTTAGGCCCGCAAATTTTGGGATTGATTCAGCAATGTCAAATATCACGCCAAGCGCCATAGATACATTGTTATCAAAGCTTACTTAGTTACGAATTCTGTGCTGGGCAATGATGCATATAAAGCGTTTACTTACAACTTCTTTATCAAACTCAAAATGTTGCAAAAATTCTATAAATTTTAGCCACAACAGGACATACGGTAAGTTAAGGCTATGAAACAATGCTGGTATTTTATTTGGTGATTCGATTGTAAATATTTCTGAACCTTAGGCTTGGCAAAATGTTAAAGTTATTTAAATTCGAAAAAATTTTACAAAGTTATGATCATCTACAAATTGTGTGTTTTTTTTGTCAAGTCGATAATAACCAAAGAGCTATTCTTAAAGCCACATAAGTCTCGAATGGGCACCTATGAGCAGAAAATTTTTTACTTTTCTATTAAATGGGATCCTACTCTGTATTTTTTAGAGGGAAACTAAACTAAACTCCGACAAACTTTTTTGTATGCTCTACGAGTTAAAAAAAATACATAAATATAATGATACATCGAAAAACCCCAAAATTTCTAGGAGAAGGGCATTAATATTTAAAATGTTTTTATACTGTAAAACAGTTTGATTATTAACAGTATTTATGTAAAAATTTGGTAAAAAATTTGCTAAGTTCTGTGTCATATTTTTTGTTTTGAAAATGATGTACAGAAATGCGTTGATTTTAATCTTAAAATAAATAACACTAAGTTAAGCCCCCCCTCTCACCGAGAACTATAAATATATATTATATTTTTTGACTGCCTTTTCTTAGTAGGACTGTTTTAAATATAGATTGCTAGACTATGTAAAGAATAATGCAAAATTACATTGGGGGCTTATGTCGTGCTAAATGGTCGATTTAACACACTGTGCGCCGCTAACGTAACCAATCAGAACGAGCCATTAGTAGCTTGTATTTTTTATCACCAGATGACCCACGCGGCTTTCGGCCGGCGACCGGCGACAGAAGCAAACAGAAAACCAGAACAGGTCAGTGACCCTTATCATGAGTACGCTGAATTTTTTTGGATTTCCATAAAGTTTTATCTATGTTTCTTTATTATTTAGTAAAAAAAAGTTTTCAGCTCTTTAACAGTGCCATTAGTCATTAGTATTAAAAAAATATCTTACGCGTTTATAGTGTTGACCATGTATAAGAAAAGAAAACATTTCGTGGTGTTAGGATGTCGTTTTACTCAAACATCTGTTATAGTATATTAACTTTATTATTTTGTGAAAAAAAAATTGTTTCCAGTACTGTTTCATAAAATGTCGCACGCGCTGAGCGCTGAGCATTATAAGAACTATAAGTTAGTAAAACACAGCATTTCTGGGTATTTAGTTTGGTGTTAGTTCTGGTTTAAACAGCTGTTCTCGGGATTGCGTTATAGTATTTTAACTTTTTGAAATTGAGTGCTTTGAAAGAGTTACTAGGATTTCTTTCTTTAAAGGTAACAAAAATATTATTTTTTCAAACTCGTTAAATACGAATATGGTAAAGAGACTTGGCAACGCCACAGCGAGTACTGGCGTCAAAACAAACCTTTCTTTTGGGTGACTGACGTTGCTCGTTGTTTTGTATATGGCCATGTATTTATTCCCAGTGGTGCGCAGTGACTAAAAAAATTTTTTTTGAGGGAAGATATCTACCTTTTTTTTATCGTGAAGCGCCACTTATGAATATTTTTATTCAATCTGAATTCATACCAGGATTTACCGGTTTCAAAATATGCAGTAAATTTCATAACACCCTGTATGTATGTAGTTCACGGGGTTATATATAACTTGGGAATCTTTTGCTTAACAACGTAAATAATGGTATCTGTACTTCGCGTATGTAAGTGAAATCTGATGACAAAATGAATGATTGTTAAAATTGTATGTGATTTGAACCACATCACTTTTACCTTCAAACAATAGTTATTTATACTATAAGGGATGTAAGTAACATTTACCAGTCGAGGACGAATTTTGCGCCCGAGCGATAGCGAGGGCTGGCAAAAAAGTCCGAGACTGGTTAATGTACTTACATCCCATATAGTATATAACATTTGTCCCCCTCCCTGAATTGTATGTTTACCAGAAAATGCTGGATATATTTTTGGATTTTTATTATCATTACATTCGATAGCATTCTCATTAAATTATGAAGGCAGCCGTGATCCGTTGCCAGAGCAATAAAGCAGTTTTTATTTTATCAACAACGTCAAGTTGACAATTCATAGCGAAAAGCTTGGAGAAGTCGAATTATTTGATTCTGTGTGGACAAAATGGATGTTTCAGACATAGAAGAATCAGCAAATATTGCTTGTTTATCTCTACTACCGGAAAAGTCGAAAAAAAGGTATGAAGCAGCATATAAATCCTTTGAGAATTGGTGCCAAAGCAAGACGGCTACTGCAGTCTCAGAAGCCTTGTTTTTGGCGTATTTCCACGAGAAAAGTGCTTTACTGAAGTCCCCATCAAGCTTATGGTGTGAGTATTCGATGTTGAAGTCCACCCTTTTTATAGAGGAAAATATAGATATTTCTAAGTATCCAAAACTTCGAGCATTTTTGAAAAGAAAAAATGATGGTTACAGACCCAAAAAATTGAATGTGTTTAACAGGGAAGATGTGAATAAGTTCATGCTTGAAGCCCCCGATGATATGTACTTATTGATGAAGGTCGTAATGGCAATGGGAGTTGCTGGGGGTTCTAATGAACTCTGTGAAATGAAAATGGACAATGTTAAAATAAGTCAAGAAGTCATAATTGTGACCATTCCTGACTCCAAAAATGGAATGTCACGTACATTTACAGTGACAAAAAGTGACGACACTCAGGTTTGTCATTTCAAAATAATTCAAAAGTACATTGATATAAGATCCCACATGACGACTATTAATCCGCGCTTCTTTATGCGATATCAAAATGGAAAGTGCTTAAACCAGCCTGTTGGGAAAAATACGTTTTCGTCAATTCCAAGTAAAATTGCGAAATTTCTAAAGTTTGAGAACTTCAAAATGTATACTGGACACTCTTTTAGAAGAACGTCGGCAACTTTATTAGCAAATACTGGAGTTGATGTATTAGCTATCAAGCGACATGGTGGATGGAAATCCGCTACTATTGCGGAAAGTTACGTAGCTGAGAGCCTCAACAATAAAAAGGAAGTAGCGAATAAAATTTTATACAATAAGACCCAGCCAGAAGTCTCTTGCAGTGCTTCAACAGTGACAGAAACATTGGTTAGAAATGAAGGATCTGTGGAGTCAGAAAATGTAATACACATCAAGAAGAAACGAGAAAACGTGTTTCCAAATTTTGTTAATAATGTGAATAATTGTAATAATTGTACCATTATATTCATTTCAATTAATATCACCGGATTTTTGTAATATGTTGATGAAATCAAAAATTAAATTTATTCTTATAATAATTTCAGATTATTATTTCCCTAGGGATGTAAGTTGACTTACATCCTGTCGTTAAGGGCAACCAATACCTTGTTGAGTAACTTTCACTTCCGTCTGTCAAAGCAGTGTCAAAATAGGTTGCTTACAATACAGGGAGGGGGAAAAAACTTTATTAAAACCAGACATATCAATAGAGCTACTTAAAAGGGTGGGTAAGCATTTGACCAATTTTACGTTCTTTTAAATCATTATTAATTAATATTTAATGCAAGATAAATCACTTTATAATAGAAATAAGAAAACAATTTAATTTTTTAGTCAAATTATTATCTGAAACTTAGAAAATTAACCATAAAATATTATCATTTAATTCATCAGTAAACTAATTTAAAAATTAGATTATAAAATGAGCAAGTAAAGCAAAATTTTCCATTAGAGTATCTGAAATTGTGAATCTCCCAGAAAAGGATATAATTCAGCAATTCAAATTTAAATATTTCAAATGTGAAATGTAATTTAGTCCAATAATTCTTCTGCGTCGTAAAAATGTCGGCAGATATTTTAATGTGCCTGAATTATAGCGAAAGAAATTAAAGTTCTCGAGGCACGGGCGACAATTTCATATTCTAACCGGCGGTTCTTTATTGCTGTATTCCTTGTTATTACGTCTTTAATATCAAATCTGAATTATGTCTGGAGACGCGGACTTTTGTGCCAGCGAAGGAAATTCATTTTCACGTCGTCACGAACCGCCCGCCCTCGCGCAAACCAATTGCAAAAGTTACACAGCTCACTAGGTAAATTTCAGAATTTATTTTCTTCGTATTTTCTAAATGGCTTATAAAAGACGTCGCGTTAGAATAAAAGGGTTCTATCTGCACTTTTTGCTATTTTTGAGAGTTTGCGCCTATGGTATAATGCTACACTAAAATCTACGAAAGATAGTACTATTATTGCCATCTGACCCCTCTTTCTGGAAATAATTTGTGTAATAGGGTTCTATCTGCTTGACTTGAATGGTAGTGTTGGTAAAGTAGAGTTCTATGATCAACTTTAACAATAATAGAGTTCCATGTCGATGTAGTTAGAACCCTGTTATTCAAAATTTGTAGATAGAACTCTACTTAACATACGCGTTAGATTTATTTTGTGGATTTATAACCGCAAAATATCAGTGTTTTTTAAGGCGAAAATTAAGAAAGATTTCAGCTGTTAAGTTGTTGTAGCTGCCCCTAAAATTAAAATAATATGGAAACCAGAATTGAGAAAATGCTGCGTTTAGGTAAGAATGTAAAAAGCCTTAAATTTTATTATATTCTTATGATTTTTGTAACTTTTGCAGCCAAGGAGTCAAGCGGCTCAGAAGAACGTTTTTCTCAGAAAGAGGAACCTTATATTATATTTGATATTTCCGAAAATGTTAAACCCGGTGTTAATATAAAACAACAAAATGTTTCTACAGCCAAAGACACCCAGTCTGGTGATTGTTTAAGATCATATGATATCATACAAGAAGTGACAGCAGAAATAGAAAAGAGCAAAGCAAATCTTAGTCGCAGAAGTGAAACTGGTAGTATGGAATCTAACGAAGTTCTATTCAACCTCCGAGTTTGAAAAAAATATTTTGCCTTATGTCAAGATGGCGGCCATTGAAATTGTAAGCATTTAAATGCTTATTTGGAAAATAAATAATCTATGGGATTTCAAAAATGAAAGAAAAATTAAATTTATCTTTCCAGCAATCATCGTGATGCTTTAAAATTGTAAAAAATTTACTTTTCCTTGAAGTTTGAAATCAGATACTATTTATATTTCACACATAGCCACTTAAATGCTTAAAATTTACTTGGCCGCCATCTTGACGTAAGTCAAAATTATTTTTTCAAACTCGGAGGTTGAATAGAACTTGAAAAGACCTTTCAAATGATGTATCACGTGACACCTGTTACCATTTAGAAAAAAGAACCAAGATGGCGTCCAGCCGCCATTTTGAAAAATAATTTGAAAATTTTTAGTAATTTCTTTTTTATTTTAGCTCGTATTAAATCTCACTAAATTTCATTTCAATATTCCTGTCGTAGCAAAAATTAGAAGGGGGGGGAGACTTTATGAACGCACTGTATTTTTGTCTGTTTTTTATGTATTATCTCAAGTTTTACTGACGTTCTTTTGTTTTGCATACTATTTCTGTATCTCGTCAGTATAATTCCTAATAAACAATGTTAATAGGTACTTGTCTATTTTTTTATTTCCAATTATTTATCCTAAAACTTACCAGATAGAACTGTATTATCAATTTTTTTTTTATGAAAGACCAAAGAATACTGTGAAATAGGGTTTCATGTGGCAGTTACACCTTTATTAAATTACAGTTATCGGTCACTTCTGTGTATTATGGTTCTATCTGAAAAGATTTAAGAACACAAATCTGCTAATTTTGCTTATATGGCAGTTTTTTTATCCTAAATAAATGGTTTTTATGCTTGTAACTTATTTTAAAGAAAAAAAGAAGGTATTTCAGAAGGTACCAACAAGTTATTTAATCTCAAACTTCAAAGCCTTATTTCTCAAAAATGCGTTATGTGCAAATGCACCCTTATTATTTTAATCAGACGAAGAGTTGATTTATAAAGTTGCATTATATGTATAGTACCCCAATTAAAAGTAAACAGAAAGTTGATCAAAGTTTGATGCTTATTTCTGATCAATTTTCTAATCCCCAAAATCAGGGAAATAATTTTTAAGGTAATGTTATTTATCTGAGATAGCCGACGTAGGCTTCAAGCCTAAGCCTTAACATACCGTGGGCGTCTGAAGAGAAAAGCAATGTAGGTAATTTATTGGCATGGGATTTAAACGATTGTGGGTTGGGAGCGGAAGGGAAAGTATCTGCATCTCCATAATCTGGAGAACCTAGGCACGAGTATGAATGAGCGAGAGGGGCTCCAGGCTTTTTGTAGCTGCACAGTAAAGGAATGCCCACGTAACTCGCCTCTTGTTGTTCTATTAGGAACAGTCAAGGGGGGAATTATAGCGGCTAGTTCTTACAGCAAAATCCGTGGAAGTATCGGTAAAAAAGGGATAAATCTCCAACAGCGTTGTTAGTTGTTACTTTTTGACGGACTTACACTATAAAATTCTTTCTTAATAATTTTTTTTTTGTTTCTTTTTTAACATATTATCAGTTAGACTCTCCTTGTATCCGTTGTTTCCTGCTATCTGCTTGATGACACAGTTATTTTTGAACGTTTTCTCTATTTAGTGGAAAAGTGACAAGTCTGTGTATGAAGCTGTGAAATGGAGACAGTTTTATTTTCCATCACTGTTTTGATGTGTAATGTATTATTGTATCTGTGGTTGTCAGGCGCGGCCCGAGAAATTTTAAAGTTGTATATCTCTGTTGCTCCTTATGGGACCCATGCCAAGTTCAGGTTTTTTAATAGTGAGCCTATTAGGAATGTTTTGGTAAAGGAAAAAAATATTTTGTAATTTGCGAAAAAAGTTGAATTTTTGATTTGGCCCACCTGAAAAAAAATTAACACGCTTAAGTATTTTATTTATTATTTTTTCTAAACAAATTTTACATCATTTTGTCGATAATTCTTAACTTTTAAGAGAAAAAATGTGTTAGTAGAAAGTTATATTCATTGGATTTTTTTTTAAATTATATTTTAGGTTAAAAAAAAATTCAAATGACTATAACTTTCTACTAGCACAGCTTTTCCACTTAAAATTTAAGAATTGTCGACAAAATGATGTAAAATTTGTTTAGAAAAGATAATAAATAAAATACCTAAGCGTGTTCATTTTTTACCAGGTGGGTTAATTTTCGCAAATTACAACATATTTTTTTTTACCAAAACATTCCTAGTAGTTTCAGTATTAAAAAACCAGAACTTGGCATAGGTCCCATAAGTAACAACAGAGATATACCATTTTAAAATTTCACGGGCCGCGCCTGGTGGTTGTTGGTTTTCTATAAATGTCAAATTCTAGGTGGTTATTGATTTTTTTAATATTAATATCTAAGAAGTTTATTTCATAGTGGAGTCATACTCTAATAAACCTGAAACATTAAAAAGCAAAGTGTTTTAATTACAAAATATATAAGATCTTTTAGTTGATCAGTTAGGTTTGGAGAGATTTTGTCATCTCATTGTAAATAAGTCGCCATTAGGTTTGGAGAGATTTTGTTATCTCATTGTAAATAAGTCGCCATTAAAAAGTTATGAGTCCTATGAGTTATTCTAATATTCTAGCGATTTGCTTGGTTTCCAAATGATTTTCATCTTGAAACGTGTTGCTAGAATGAATTTAGTTCTATTATTGTCGAAAGTACGTAATAATGTTGTCATTTTCTTTATAAATTTAGAGTTAAACCCAAAAACAAATTTATGGTACATATACAACTTATGTGGTTGTGTTATTGTTACACTTTTGGTTGTCAAATTAAACCGATCTAGCGTTGGAGAATCTGATCGTTAATCTTTTAAAAATACATTTTAGAATATGGCAGCTCTCTGAAGCAACAGGCAACCAGCAATAGGCAACTAGCAACGCGCAATATGTTTCGCATAACGAAAAAGCACGACACTTAATGTAACCTCTCACACTATGGGAACAGCGATATCGTCTTCGAAAATATTGCCAATTTCGGGCAATATATGTTGCCCTGTAATATCTTAAAGTGAATTGTGTTGCGAGTTGTTTGTGTTGTGTTGAAGTCGTCGAATGACATGATAGCTATAAATTGCTGCGAATACTGTTGCTTCAGTGTGAGACGCGGTCAAAATACTAGTGTTGCTTATTGACAGTTGGTAGTTGCTTATTGCCCGTTGCTTCAGTGTGAGAGGAGAGGTAAGGGCAACTTTGATGTGTTATTTACAACATATTTTAAGGTCATATGTAGTGCTAACTTTTTTCACTACAATCGAATTTTAATAGTTTAGAGAATAATGATAAAAAAAGCAGAAAAAGGCTGAACAAATCTAGACAAACCTGATTAATCCGAAAAAAGGAGAATCTGTGCGGAATTGCTTAAGTTTGTTTGTTCAAGATCTATTTTAATCTTGTTTTTTTATTAGAATTTTCTAAATTACTGAAGTTCAAAAATCAATTTTCGAAAAAGGGTTATTTGTTTTCCATGGCTACTGAGATCCATTGACAAAAGATGCTATAACAAGAACAGAAGATCCCGAAAATCAATCAATTTCAAAAATTATTAGAGATAGAGGGATAGGACATTCTTTACAGAAGGTGAATAGTTTTTGACGAGCTATAAGATGGCAGAAAAATAATCGGGTGTTCCATTTGATAAAAGCGACATATTTTAATTAGAAGTTTTCTGACTTTGGTCCTAGAAATAAAACATCCTGTAAATAAGATGTCCAATATTTCATAAAGGATATATTTTTTGACTTAATTTACTCAGGATACAAATTGTGAATTGCTTGAAGTGAAAATTTAAGTATTGTTTTCACAACAAAGAGATGCTTGCAAACGCTAAATGTTCGTTACACGTAGAATAATCTTGAAAACTATGACTTTTTCGAATATTAAATCACTAGTGAGAGGTTATGAAATTACACGTAGAATTCAATAATCCATTCAAATATAGGGTGGCTCATTTAAAAAAAATTGAACTTTGTGACACCCAACTTTTTGGACCCACTCTGTATAATTCAAAATATTTTTAAAATGTGCAGGAAATCCAGCCATATCTTAACACAAAAGCTTATTATCGACAAATCTTACAGGGTGAACAAATATTATCTTTTGGAAAATATAGTTTCTGTTTTAATCTCTTTAATCTTAAATATCGCCATTTTATTCAAGACGATCGGTCACTCTTCAGGTATTTCTCTGTCCATATCTAAAAGGAATATCAAAGAGCGAAAGTATGCCCATAAATGATTTTAACGACTTTATAGCGTATACGACAACAGTTAACAAAACCCTTTTTGAATTCAGAAATTTAAATGCTAAGCCTAGCGATGGACATCAAAACTGTATAAATCTATAATAATATACTTTTATAGGTTTTATAAGCAAATAGCTTTTAGAAATCACAAAAATAAAATTGATGCATAGTTTCAGTAAAAAATCTAGAATTTTTGTTTTTGTTTTTTGTTTTCTTAAATTAATAATTTCAGCGCCCCTTTTTGGTATTTCAGCAGTGATTTTGCTTAGCTATCTGCCAATGATTGTCCAATTTAGACGCCTCAAAATATTTACAGTATGTCCACGGATGTGGTAGACAAGAGACAAGAAGACAAATGGACCAAAAAGTGAAAGATACGACAAAAGGTCATTCTTTATAAAAGTTTTTATTTGCTTTAAAAATAAGATTCGCGATGCCAAAAATTTGTTTTTTTGTACAGGGCATGCAAAAAATACAAAGACGTAAAATTTGGTTGAGTAAAGTTGCCTTTTTTTAAATTCTAATTGAAACCGTTAAAAACAGTTGTGTTACATTTTAAAATAATTCCTATTCCAGATTTGCAAGTAAACACTTAAAATCTTTAAATTACGCTCTTATAATCAAAATTTTTCTACATTGTCACCTTTTTCCTTTGATAACTGTGATGTATTTGTCAAAATAATAAAGATGTCTTTAGAGCAAAGAATATCTATAATCCAAATTTACAGGGATGGCGGGAATTGCTATCGATACGTTATTGAGAAGTTTCAATAAAAGTTTCCAAATGTACAATTATGCAGAAGTTCAGAACCTACATAAGCTAGTAACCAAATTAAAAAAAAAACTGGATCCTTTAGTGATTTAAAGAAAACCAGGAACAGATACGACGAAAACGATGCTTTTACAGTATTAATGTTGCAATCTGTTGATGAAAATCCTATTATGTCTATAAGAAAACGAGCACGAAGTTTACAGTTTGTGCAAAAAAAGCCTTGTTCAAAATGTTTTTAAGGAAAATAAAATTCGTCCTTTTATACGAATTTTTAACCAAATTTTGAAAGATGAGGGCAGTTACAAACGCTTGGATTTTTGTTTGTGGGTCGGTGATGATGAAATTCTAAGTAACAACGTGAACTTTCTTAAGCTGATAATGTTCTCAGATCAGTCAGTCTTTAGTATAAATCGCACTGTAGCTTCTCAACATGTGAGATACTGGGGTAGGAAAAATCCAGAGTTTAGAATTACGAACTGCCGTCAGTATTTAAAAAAAGTAAATGTTTGGTGCTCCATTTCCAATTATGCTATTATTACATATAACATATTTTTTGATAATACATGTAACATTCTTATTTACGTATGATAAAGTCATTCTTGTCAGACAAGTTAGAAGAATAGCCTCTTCAATATCGCCGAAATATGCATTTCCAGCACGATGGGTGTCCTGCACATTATGCTGCGGAAGTAAGGGATTGGCTCAAACGCAAATTTGGAAATCGATGAATGGACCGAAATGGTCCAATTTTGTGGCCCTCTGGGATTCCCGGTTTGACAATTTGTGATATGTTTCCCTGGGGGCGCAGAACTAACATATGAAAGACCCATTGAAAATGACGAAGAGGTGTTAAAGCAGAAAATTTTAAGAGCGATAGAATCGATTTTACGGGAACAAATAAGAAGCTTTAGCCATTTTCGCCGTCAGAAAAATGCGTAGAATATGAATAATGTTTTAAAAAATAAATATATTAATTTTTTTTAAAGTTTAATAAAATAAGAAACATTTATCGAATATTACAATAATTATATTATCATTTAATATTCTATTAGTTATTTTGGTTAACCTGTATGAGTCTGTTTTTTGGATTATAAATATTCTGTGCTCTAAAGACATTTCTATTATTTTGAAAAATACGTCACAGTCATCAAAGGTGTAATCAAATCAAAATATAAAGTTCATGTTATAAAAGAACGGGATATCTCATACTAGAAAAAAACCGAACGTCCAACAATTACCAACAATTATTCACTACATTTGTTTACAAAATTATACACCTAATCATCAGTCCATAAAAAAACAACAGTAGAAATGTCTTAGCTACTTACAAAAAAGTAATAGATTTATTTTATTAGTAACTGACCATGTTTACCATGAAATGTCACCAATTTTATAAGAAAGGAGATAAAACAAACATACACTTTCGAGTCACATCAGAAAAATTACCGTTGGTCGTATCGCATGGTTTACGTAAGGGATATGTTATCATATTATAATTTAGCTAGATTTTAACAAATAATGCTAAACGGCTGATAATAATAATTACATTTCTCATTTAATGCATTTCCCCTACCTAGAAACTTTAAATATGTACTTATATTTAATTTTCCCGAAGCATAAATGTTATTTTATTTAAGATTTGGTTTTCAATTTTTAAACATGGTCTATTTATTTTAGACAGGCTGCACCCCCAAATAAGGGTTCAAAACAAACCGGTGGCGTTTGTAACATTATATCGGGGTGGTAAGTGGCTTTTGCTCTTATTTAAGGGGTATATTTAAAAGGGAGGAAGCCCTTAATCGTTTTTTCATTTAAAGTTAACCGCCGTGTTTGCTTTCCAATTATGACAGTGTTATTGTATTTAAGAAAATTTTGCCGAAGTTTGGTAGTTTAATATATTTAAACAACTTTTAATGGGAGATGTAGCGATAAAGGGTTGACAGTTTTGAATATTTTGGTTTTGATTTTTCTTTTTACTTTGTGAACGGCAGTGGTAGGATGTAATAAAACGTTAAATTAAGGTTACTTTAATGCTTTACTTGATCTTATACAACAAAGAGAAAAGTAGGTATACTCAATATCAGGTAAGATTTTAGTGGCGGCCGTTGACACATGTCATTTCTAGTAACATTCTGTTTACACAACGAACTTTTGTCTTGAACTTACGGTTTTGCTCAGGTTTCTACCTATGTCTACCGATTATTTTATTATTATGGTTAAATATTTTTTGCACTTTTGTGATACCTAAACTATGGAAATTTTCTTTATTGGGGCATTTCCTTTACTAACTGGGCAACTCAGTGTCTCGCATGATTTTTATTACGAAACTTTTCAAAACCATTGCAATTTTAATCTTAGATATAAATGTATAATGAATTATATGCGTGCATGTTAAAAAATTTAAGAAAATATTTTTCTAATCATTATTTATTCATTTTCTAAATACCGAAAAAACAGTCCCCTGGTTGGTCACCAATTCAAAAAACATGTTTCAGTCAATTATTTTAAATGCATGTAATTGTAAGTAAATTATTCAGTAATATTTTTCCATACAGTTGTAGTTCATTATATAAAAACTTCATTTCTCAATCATAATATTGATTCTGAATTGTACAAAACTGAGCTACAATTTGTCCACAAATTTTGAGCACCGTCCCGTGGTTTAATTATAAAATGCTACCATTATAATCTCTTTACTCCACCGCGCGATGATTTGAGTGAAATGGAAGTTGGCTCCCTTAACGTTTGAGGACGCCATCTCCGTTTTGTTTAGTGTAGCGCGAGCTATTCGAGCGGACACCCACGTAAAAACTAGTTCGAACCACAGTCCTCTGGCGAGTCCCTTTTTATATTTTATTTTTGCTGTTGAATTTATTACTTTTTGATTTTATTTCTTTAATGAACACTGAACTCTAGGAATGCCAATGAAGTCCAATACTTCAGTAATATTTACGAAACCATGTGATTTCATTAGTTTTAACAGGCCCCTGGCAACAGTCCCCTGCTTTAAACAAATACAGGGGACTGTTTGCACTACCAGAGGACTGACTCTTATATTTTATTTTACAGCTTCATAGGCGTTTTAGGTGGGGGCTTGGGGGCTTGGGGGCTTAGCCCCCCCCTCCCCAAATCTCCAATTAGCCCCCCCAAATCCAACTCAAAAGCCTAACCGCCTGTATATAAACCGGGGTTTAAGCCCCCCAAAATATAAACCAGGGGCTTAAGCCCCCCAAAAATAGAGGTCTAGAACCGCCTATGTACAGTTTACAGACACAAGATGGCCCCTCAAAAAAAAACTTACGAGAGTAGAGATACTTGAGAAAAAAAGAGAAGCACAACGTCGCCGTTACGAACGAATAAAAAATGATCCAATAAAATTGCAAAAAATAAAGAATATTACTGCATATTGTTACTAGCCTTATGAACTAACGTATTTGCTTTATTTTTAGCTTCATTTTAAATTACTTCATTGGATAATTCGAGCAATAAAACCATTGAGACATTTTTTCAGCCAAAATGACCCTGTTAGTAGAGAAATGCCCTTAAAGGAGACATTAAATTCAAATATTAAGTAGAAATATAATAGTTCAAAACTACCTTGTTGGTAATAACCCTAGTTCAGTTTTAAGAAAACATTTGTTTATGAGCAAAGAGAAAATATGCCCATTTTATAAGCACTTAGCTTCGTTTTTATTTTGTGTAACGAATACGACTTTTCAAAATAATATGATATATAACACAATCTTTATAAAATGAAATATGAAGAGGAGGATAATACCTACACGCTTAATATAGCAATATAAATAATAACTTTCCATCCAATGGTATTTTAGCCAGAAAATAAACATAAATCAATCCCATCTACTTCAGAGGTGATATTTCAAGCCAGATTTATGTAGGAAAATGAATGAAATTTACATTTTAATACACAACAAACACTGGGGAAAACCTGGAAAATGTTATTTCCTACCTCACGTACTATTTATTGCATTTTCTTATCAGTAACTGCGAATAGTCTGTTTCAATTATTACAGTGGCGGATCAGTGCGAGTACCTGTCCATTTAAATTCAGCAAAGTTATTACGAAATAAGTTGGTATATCCCTATATCAAAGAATTAATTATTCTATTATAATATTATGATGAACACCATACGGTATTTTCATAAAGATTCTAAATGAAAGTGGCCATCAGATTAAATTTGAGTGAAGCAATAGGTAGATACAAAAAAATAAATACTCAGATTAATAATACCTACTATTCTCGTTGATCCGTGAGAATATTATATTAAACTCTAATCAAGAAGTCTCACGGAGCTTTTCGTTTTTTGATACAAATAACCTTAAGCATGGATATCCTTAATTCAAGCATATTATATTCTTGTAGATGTACAAGTATAGTATTCCCATCTTAAGTATTTTAATTTTTTGTATGATGGAAGCAATGTATGATCTATTGTGCTCCACTACTAGGCGTAATTCATTATGTGGGTCTCCACTGCTAAGATCACGTTGTCACTATAGACTCTAAGGAATTTACTGTAATCCATGTTTTAACATTGTTAAACCTAAAATATAATTTTTAAAAAATTCAAATGACTATAACTTTCTACTAACACATTTTTTTCTGTTAAAATTTAAGGATTGTCGACAAAATGATGTTAAATTTGTTTAGAAAAAATAATAAATAAAATACCTAAGTGTGTTAATTTTTTTCCCAGGTGGGTCAATTCAAAATTTCAACTTTTTTTCGCAAATTACAAAATATTTTTTTCTTTGCCAAAGCATTCCTAGTAGCCTCACTATTAAAAAACCTGAACTTGGCATGGGTCCCGTAACTAGGAACAGAGATACACAACTTTTAAATTTCACGAGCCGCGCCTTTTGTGCACTTAAAGCATGACGAAATTAACAAATTTTTGAATAGGCAAAGGAAATACTACCTTCTTTGGAGAACTTCAAAAAAAAAATCGATGGATGATCCAGTTTTTCCAAGAAAATATCCGAAAAAATACGAATTTGCAACGTAGCATAGTACGGATTTTTACATGTAGACAAACGACACACAACACAACACCAAAAATATGTTATAATCATCGCTAAGGACATATATCACATATAGAAAGATTGAGAATTCACCGAAACTTTAAATTTTTTAAATTGTTACTTTTTATCTGTATTCTGTGGTTATGTACGAACCGAATTTTGATACATCGAGTAAACCATAGCTGAAAAATATCACAGCCTAGAGCGCATGGCTGCAGCCTTAAATCGATAGACGGGTCCGATGCTGCGTTGCGAAGTTATTGTCATAGTCGTAATTTGTAGGCTTTAATGTTTTATAGGCACAGTTACAATTATTATTATTAGTAATTACCTAAATATCTTAAAATAAAATTAGGTAAGCTTATATCAAATGTATAATTGTATCGCGAATATTGTTCTAATAATAAATTGATCAGATTTAAATTAGTGAGCCAAAATTTGCGACAGCCGGCGTGGCGGCGATATTATTGCTGGGCCGTCCACAATTTTTTTTTAACTTCCTAAAGCGCGTATGTTTGTTTCTCTCTTAGCTTTAATGCATTTTATATAGTCCCTATACACATATGAGGTCAATTTGAAATACGGCGAGACCGGAGCAAGCTTGGCTTGATTCTTTCTTGGGGAGTTTTCACATGGAACTTGCACTTTTTTGAAATAAAAGATTATCTTTTTGTTTTAAAAAATAAATTATTAGGTAAATCATTGCAAATAAATTTAGGTGGGTTATTGACCAAATGACCTTATGGACGAGCCGCGGCTGGTGACGTAGCGGTATTCGTAATTTTCTAGTTGACTGCACTGATGCCAAAGTGCCAAAATTGACTTTTATACACGGGAATAAACTAAATCCTAAAGTTAATATTTTGTGCTAAGACGCTAGAAGCGGCTTACGCGCGACAAGATTACCTTCATTTATTTTTCCGTCTGTTTCCGCTCATTTATAAATTATAATACATATATACTTATACTATCTATTAATAATAGTATTAAAAGTTATCTTTTCCTTTGTAAAATCCATGTAAGGAAGATGTAAACTCGTATCGTTCGTGCAACTAATTCACTGCAGAATGCTAGTAAAATTCAGTTTGAAGCAAACAACCAAGTAATTTGTTCAGCTAATAAGTCTGATTTGATATTTATTTGCCGACACCCAGCAAAAATTTCCAAGTAGTACCACGTCTCTGCCCAAGAGTGCTTAATAGCACATTGTCTGCTGAAGAACGATCTTTGCTCTGCCCTGTTGGGCGGTAGTGCCGCCTTTTCATTATGGGCTGAGTGACACTGCCACCTCGCACCGTCTTGTTAGTGCAGCGTGCAAGCAGTGCAATCCGAACTACTTTACATTGAATGAAGATATCGGAATAATAAGCTAAATGGACACAGTTCTACCAGATATTTATCACGGTCTTTGCCATATCGGTAACTAGAACATTTCATAAGCCCATTTTAGTTGTATACGAACGGAAAAATGCATTTATGTATAGGGTGACTGAAAAGTAAACGGATTTCTTTAGGGAGGTTTTAGTAGAGCTTATTTGCAATTGATTTAACTATAAAATCTATTATGCAAAACCTAATGGTTTTTATAATATTTTAATTTTCGTGTTTTTTAGAAACGCTTTCACTACTACTAATTTTAAATTAAAGGATATAATCAATTTATTTTTTTGTTTAATATTTCTGTTTCCCTCATTGTGTTACCGGAAATATTAGTGTTTACTTTTAGTACTCAAAGCCCCAAATGACCAGTTTGTAATGTAGTGTTGATGCTTGGGTTTGTAAAAAGTATTTGCGAAATTACTATGTATGTTCATAATTGAATCTTATTCCAAAAGGGAAAAATATTTCGTTTGCAAATAAGCTATGGAAGTAAAATCCCGTCCTAGTCGTTTTGAGGGGCAAAATGCGTAATTTGCACGTTCAGGGTAGCTTCTTTGAGAAAAATTTTGATCCTTCCATGGGTCTTAATGAAACCTTCCTGAAACGTATTAAGTGTACTTATAACTGAAGTCTTCAGCATGTTTATTGGACGTAAAACAACGTTAGGAAGGTTTCTCACGTCCGCTTCTGGTACATTCTTTTTGTAGACAAACTACGTCCCACGAACGTTCGAGGTAGGTTCAAGGTTTTTGAAAACGTTCCTGGTACATCCACTCAGTGGCGCACCCAGGGGAGGGGGGCTGTGGGGCTGCAGCCCCACCCCCAGACCAACATCCTAGACACAAAAAAAAATAAAAAAGTGCACTATGAATTGAAAAAATGCATCGAATTGTGATAACTCACCTCACGCTGCAGATTGTCAGCCCCCCCCCCCCCCCCCCCAAGACAAAATAGCCATCCTCTGGTCTCCATAATACGTTCTCTGAACGTTTTACGTATATTTTTGTGTTATTAGGGTCGCCGATATATATTTTTTAAATGCGTATTGCAGAATTTTCAGTGATGATCACGTTTTTTATTGTTCCTTGTTTTGTGTGTAAATATGTCTTTAAATAAATTTGTCCACTACTTTATAAATTATTATGGTTTAATATTTTTTTCTTTATCTTCTGCCATTTAACTATTTCCTAACTAGAAAAGTTAAAACTAGTTTACAATGATGAGTTAAATTTACTATTTGTACCTATTTCTTCCAACAAAATGAGAAAAGTTTGTTAATCTGCAAATAGCTATTTAAATACTGGGAGGAGATAATGTTCAGCACGTTTTTATAAAGAACAAAATGAATGGTACATTCAGATGTATGTATATAATTTAAGAGGGTTAACATTTGAGAAACAGTTTTACAGAAAAAAATAAGTTAAAATTTCCAAAAATAATTGCATTTTAGCCCGGTATACCCTAAGTTTTGGGACAAATATTTTGAATTCATATTTAAAATGTCTTGTATAGAATTGATATAACAGCAAGTGAAAATTAGTTTTGTTAATTATCAGTGACTATTTTTCTGTAAAAGTCTTTCTAAAATGCCCAATGCGGACCATCTTAAATTTGTTTTAAAACCACGCATTACTGCACCTAGCCGTATGTAATCCACAGTAATTGGCTAATCCACCAGTGGACGGACAGCGGGTCTCCAACTAACGTTCCATGGACCGCCGCGCCGCGGCAAACAGGACAGGCCCGGTCTACAATCCGCGGGGTTTGCCGTGTTTCGGGCCGGAGGCGGCTTTCGGCAATGCGGTTTCTGTCCGCAGCCAACTTGTGATTTCTGGGATAATATGTAAAAAAACTAACTGAACAGGTGCTAGCCTGCGTGAGTACCATCTTAGTTAGTGCTGGTGCTTAGATGATGTACTTGGCATTTCATACCTAATGTCCCGGAGTCAAATCCCACCGAATTAGTTTCTTTTTACTGTCTTAACAACTATTTCAAATTTTTATTTAATAAGTTGTGGCACCTTAATAATCGAATTATTCACCCTTATTATTTAATTGATATTGATATCAAATAAATTTAATTATTAAAATTAATTGTTTAATTAACTTTTTGAAAAATTTACCATTCTAAATTCTGTTTTGTATATTTTAATTTTTTTTTTACTTCTAACAACCGCACCAGACTGGGTGTCAAAATGTCAAGATTTTTATTTTCATTAAAAATTTCAGAAAGGTTTTTTTATATGCATATATTTACATAGGTTGGCGAAATACCAAACAAAACTACAAAAGCACAACGATAGAGTGAAAAATTTATTTTAAATATAATTTACAATACAACGTTATGTCACCGAGTAATGCGCGCGTGTATATACACAGGGGAAGGCCGAGTGCGATGTGGAAGTGAAGTCTCTAATCTTAAGTTTCCGGTCGATTAGCGGTATACACTACCCGCCATATTGGAGTTTGATTTAAGAACACTCATTTAGTTCCAACAAAGACGTTCAACTGTTCTATTATCTTTTTGACACCAGCTTTATCATGTTGGCTACGGTTCCCTGGTAATTTTAGCCAATATCGTATGTCAACTTATTGTACAGTGGAGTGAAAAGAGCCAATAATTTTTCACTTAAGCCGTTATAAACCGGCTTTTGGAAACTAATGGGTTTTGCGAGTTTTTTATTTTATTTTCTAATTTTTTAGGATTTGCTTGGTTTTTAAAATCTGGATTGAAAAATACATATGTATGTTGGATACAAATGTTGGAAGAAACGGGGACGGTTGTAATGGTTTTTATTTGCATAGGGTGCATATTATGTCAAAATATCTTGTATGGTTAATTTATTAACTAACAGGCCCAAGCAATAGAGCAATTTGTCGGGACATTAATCCTATTAGAAAATCGTCTGTGCCATCATCTAAAAGACGATTCCTAGATGGTTTCTGTTATATTTCCAACTCTGAAATTTGTTCCATTAATTTGTTATAAGCATTTTTAAGCAAGAAACGCGATTTTTTTTAGCTTTTTGCTTATAAAATCGAAAGTTATGAAGCAATCTTAATGGTGTAAATGGACAATTTGTAGAGAATAGAAATACGACCAAAATGAGAGGTCGAACGTCTCGATCGGATAAGTACCAACGGAGAAAATCCGAAAAAAAAAATGGAAAATTAAGTTTTTTTTTTAATTCATAAATCGGCCATTTTTAAACGTAGAGGGCTCAAACTTTGGAAAAAAGTAGTAATTTGTAGCTACTTTATGTGTGCAAAACCCCGACTCTGTCCGGTTTAGCCACAATCGTCATTTTAATTTTTTAATGCTTTGCAACAGGTCTGGATCATAGAGAAAATATATAGTAGAGAAATAATGTCAATTACGAATGCGGCAAATTTACCGAGCTGAATCCGTAAACAAAGACGGTCCTCTGCGGGCTTGCGCATTGTCGAACGTTTGCCTTGTGATAGACAGGACCGTACTTCAAAATTTATTTTACATGACGTGAATCTTTTATCGAGTAATAAATGCTAAATATATTACTTGTAATTATTCTTTTTATTAATGATAAAAATGTAACCATTAGTGAGATTTTAACAAAAAGTGTATAGTTTGTTGGCTTAAATCTGAGTTTTCTTGCTATACAAAACTGTCGATAATTCCTCGAAAATAGCTCAGTTTATATATATACAGTGCGTCTCTTTAATGTCCCCCCCCCCCTCTTAATTTTTTAAACGTTACATTTACAAAATTGAAAGTTGAAATAAAATATAAACATAGTATTCTAAACATAGAAATAAAATATGCAACTGTTTTAAGAAGTAAAATAGTAAATCAAAAAAATTACATGTGTATATTTTATTGGATTGGCATCCCATCCTGTATAATTATTGAACAAAGCAAGTTCTAGGGTAAGATGTAAATATTTTTACACCTATTTACAGTGTGTGCACTTGATACTTTGCTGAAAGCGCTACTACTTACGGCCCCATGTCAATCTAATCCACCGATATCTTAGCGATCCTTTGGCGAAAGCGCTTTTTTCTTTCGCCATCCCTTTTAAAATACTCCCCTCTACCCTAATCCACTAGTATTTTTAGTGCCCCTTTGACGAAAGCGCAAATATGCCTTTTGGACACTCACCCTTCTAATCCACTGATATCTTAGCGATCCTTTGGCGAAAGCGCTTTTTTCTTTCGCCATCCGTTTTAAAATACTCCCCTCTACCCTAATCCACTAGTATTTTTAGTGCCCCTTTGACGAAAGCGCAAATATGCCTTTTCGACACTCACCCGTCTAATCCACTGATATCTTAGCGATCCTTTGGCGAAAGCGCTTTTTTCTTTCGCCATCCCTTTTAAAATACTCCCCTCTACCACAATCCACTAGTATTTTTAGTGCCCCTTTGGCGAAAGCGCAAATATGCCTTTTGGACACGCCCTTCTAATCCACTGATATCTTAGCGATCCTTTGGCGAAAGCACTTTTTTCTTTCGCCATCCCTTTTAAAATACTCCCCTCTACCCTAATCCACTAGTATTTTTAGTGCCCCGTTGGCGAAAGCGCAAATAGGCCTTTTGGTCATACTCACCCTTATGCAATATAGGGGAAGGAGGCATTGACACTATATATGACCTTCTTACACCATCTTACCCCTTATACAATGCCCCTAATACACACACACCCCATCAGTGCCTTTCTGACACCTTGACCACACCCAATATACGACACTGACAAATATTTCTACTGCTCCGTGTGTGTATTCACTTCAACACCGGAGTGCATTTAAGATAAATTATATTTTTTACCTCCTATTCTTTCACATATTGATATAATTTAAATTTGGAATTAAACTATTTCTATTTATGCACTACTTGTAAGAAATAGACTACGAAATAATTCCTTATATTTAAAAGTTGGATACATAATTGGCGAAACATATGAAATGTCTGTAACACTTTGTAAAGACTATTTTTGTATCGAAATAACAAGCTTCAGAGGTTCGCTATATTCGCCACCCCAACCAAAAATACCATAACATACAAATGACTGAGATTTTTTCGGCCCGGTTCTGTTCGCCGCGTTGCGTCATTGAGTTCAACAACCACTTTTGCTAGACGTCCCGAGTGCGCATGCCTCGAGAGGACCGTCGTTTAAAAATCTGACTGGCGCCCAATGCGTACAAACGCACTTTTTCGCCCATACATTGGACGGATTCAGCTGGTGTCGCGAATACGTTGTGATGGTCTAAATATATCTTGTCTATGGTCTGGATGCTCTATGGATCGTCCGATTTTAATTAGTGAAACGGATTTGAAAAGTACAAGTTCAGTTGAACAAAATGTATGTTTTAATTTTTCCATAAAATGCTACGAAGCCGGTTGAAAATGCACGTAAATATGCGTGAAAATGGCCGAACGCGCGAACGCGGCTCTCCTTCGCTCCTCTGCTCTACCCACTAGTCGACCGATTTCGCGCGCTCGGCCATTTTCACGCATCTTTACGTGCATTTCCAACCGATTCCCTAGCATTTTACGGAAAAATTAAAATATACATTTTGTTCAATTAAACTTGTACTTTTCAAATTCGTTTCAATAATTAAAATCGGACGATCCATAGAGCATCCAGACCTGTTGCAAAATAGTGTATTGAAAAATTAAAATGACGATTGTGGCAAAACTAATCGTCGGACAGCGTCGAGGTTTTGCACACATAGAGTAGCTATAAATTACTACTTTCTTCCACAGTTTGAGCCCTCTACGTTTAAAAATTGTCGATTTATGAATTTTTAAAAAATCTTAATTTTTCGGTTTTTCTGGATTTTCTCCGTTGCTGCTTATCCGGTCGGGACGTCCTACCCCTCATTTTGTTCGTATTTTTATTCTCTATAATTCGTCCATTTACACCATTAAGATTGCTTCATTACTTTCCATTTTATAAGCAAAAAACTAAAAAAATCGCGTTTTCTTGCTTAAAAATGTTTATAACAAATTAATGGAAAAAAATTCAGAGTTGGAAATATAACAGGAATCATCTACATCGTCTTTTAGATGATGACACAGGCGGTTTTCTAATAGGATTAATGTCAAAAAATCGCAAATATTTTGCTCTGTTGCTTGGCGTATAACCCAAGAGCTTTTAGAGCTACACTACTTGTATAACAGTTTTCCAGCTTTTATGTATATATATTTTCTGTCAAAGGGCTTTTTCTGCGAAAATTTTATACCAGTTGTTTTAAGCCCATCAGATGCCTTGTTTTTGACAGGCTGCTATGGCAACAACCCGAATTTGTCGGAAATTTTTTCGGTCACGTGACCTAGTTGAAAAATTAATAACTGATAATTTCCCTGGCTTGACAGCTGTCACGTGAAGATGTCAGAATAACAACAGATTAAGTTTTACAAAAAAACTTTGTCATAATTCATATTTTGGTAACATCTTGCCGATGTTATAACCTTACGAGTATACAAAAAAGATTGAAATAAAGAATAATTAGAGACCGCCTTTCAGGCCGGTCTCTATACCTAGTTCCATACCTTCACAACCGATTCCAAGTAGTCCTCTGAGTTTTTCCTTTTCATGTTACATCCCCAATCTTCTAAAATTCTAGCGAGCTCTCCTATAGATGTTTGTTCTCCAACTTTGTATTTCCGTTCTTCACAAAAGGCCAAAAATTGTTTCCATATTGTTGACTTTGATCTCTTCGTATTGGAGGGAGTTAAGTTATCTACCTCAGTTCTTATCGCTTCTTGACTGTCTTTTCCGAAACGCGACATTTTATTTTTGTACTCAACTCAAACACAAACAAAATTTTACTAGGCACGCCTTTGAAACGTCAAAGTGTCAAAAAAGTAATTAAATAGCCACCTTATATTAAAACATCAAACCTCAAAGCAAAATAAACGCTTGCCAAATTGTCAAAATTTGTATTTTTTTTTTAAATAATTTTTGGTATAAAATTTTCGTACCGAATCTCCCGCAAGCTTGAATTAAATCTCCGAAAATTTTTTCTCTGTTGCGAATTTTTATAAGAAAATATCCCTCGGCTGTCGCCTTGGGAAATTTTCAAAAAATTCGCACCTCGAAAAAATTTTCAGAAATAATTCAAGCTCTAGGGAGATTATAAGTGAATATAATTGTGAATTAAAATTCAGCTTATAACTAGAGCGGTATAACTGTCCCCACGCGGCACACAGAGGTCATTTTATCTCTTCTAGAAATGAATAATTCGAAAAACCCCTGGGAAAAAATTAACGCGTTTAGGAATTTTATTTATTATTTTTTTCTAAACAAATTTTACATTATTTTGTCGAGAATTTTTCAGTTTTAAGAGAAAAAATGTGTTAGTAGAAAGTTATAGTCATTTGAATATTTTTTTAACTAAAAAATAATTTAAAAAGAACTCCAATGCCTGTAACTTTCTACTAACACATTTTTTTTCTTAAAATTTAAAAATTGTGGACAAAATAATGTAAAATTTCTTTTAAAAAAATAATAAATAAAATACCTAAACGCCTTTATTTTTTTTCCAGGGTGGCTCATCAAAAATTCAACTTTTTTTCGCAAATTACAAAATGTTTTTTTTTGCTTTACCAAAAGATTCTCAGTGGGCTCACTATTAAAACCCCTAAACTTGGTACGGGTTCTGTAAGTAGAATAGGAACAGAGATATACAACTTTTAAATTTCACCAGCCGCAACTGGTTTGATCCCAAACGCCTGAATCCTCTTTATTTTAGGGTTAGCAAAAATTGTTCATCTGTTTTCTTAAAATACTCAGATGACTTTAAGGTGTGACAGTGTTCGCAGAGATAAAATATATATTTTTCGGCTACATTTATCTCGTAGATTTTTATTGTTAGGGTTAGGTGTACAATATCCTACAATCAGTTAATTGTTTTTGTTTTTTAACAAAAGTAAAATTAGGTTAAAAGATAAACTATGTGCTCAGTGTTCTGACTAGTACGACAGCACGGAAGACTGGTATTAGGTTTGATTCTGCAGCAGTTTGAAACTAGTCAGAGCCAATCATCTTCAAGGAAAACAGTTTGCGCATCGAAATCGGGTAATCTCGTTGGCTCTGATTGATTTGGAACTGCCGCAGAAACAAACCCATTATTGTTGTGAAGGTGTCAATTGTTAAATATGAGATAATCTTGATATTACCTCTTGCAAATGTTGCAGTGATTTTTGCAGAAAGTTTTCATTAAATATAAATTGTAAAAATAATAGTTGGAATATTTTAAGTAATGAAAATAATATTCCAGTTTGTGTACTTACAAATAAAAATATTATATAGAGTAATGATACTGTTGGCCTCTGTTTAGTTTTAAAGCCCAAACAACAAAAAGTTGCTGATAATGTTGTCGAGTTATTTAGGGAGTTATCGTCTGATGATGGATCAGGTTGTACTCACGTACTGACAGGTTAGTGGTTGATATTGACTCTGGCGATTCTAAACCATTTAAAAAGAGACAGTATCGTCTGTCCCTCTTTATAATGGGACATCTTAATAAAGAGACTCATGAGATGCTTCCGTTGGGTGTGATCGAGCCTTTAAAGAGTCCATAGAACTCACAAATACTTATGACACCAAAGAAGAACGGTACCTTCAGATGTTGCCTGGATTCGAGAGCACTTAATAGCCTGATAAAGAAGGATAGTTATCCCTTGCCGAGGATCGATGACATTCTCTCTATGTTAAGAAAAGCTATATTCATGTCCAGCATTGACTTAAAACATAGTCGTAATATATCTATTACATTTGCCTCATTTTAGGAACGCGTAAACCCATCTTTGGTCACTTATTATTACCTAAAATGGGACAAATTCATGTATTTTTGTTTTTGCCTTATTATAACCATTGTTACTTTTAAATGCTTTGATTCTACAAGAAACTTATTATAGTGTTTTTATTGCCAAAATTTTGTTTTAATTAAAGTTCAATTTGGTGCGTAAATAAATGTAAATGAAAAACTGTCCTATCTTACGATACTTTCCCCTACAGAAAAAATTGGTTATGCTATGTAGGTACTTTAACTAAAACATAATTATTATTTGACCCATAAATCTTGATAATAGAATGGCCTACATAAAAGTTTTTTTAGCAAACAGCAATAAATAAAATTTTATGTATTCTGTGAGAGCTTCCAAGTTAAACAGTAAATTTCTGTACTTAAACTGAAATCTTCCCTAAAAAGTATCATAACCATCAAAATATAATAATTCCTTTTCCCCTTCGCTTGTCGTCATAGCAACGCGGTGCCGAAGCGAGCGATTGTTATTATTCGCTCCCTCCATGATGTAGAAGCTTTTTATACCTGTAATATTGATTAAGCCCTTTTTATTGGACCTGATTTTACGTTCTCCGATTTAAGCTTAATTCGGCGCATCACAAAAATAATAATATTTAAATTATTGTACCATCACTACAGTATGGCACATGCGTCTGACACCCGCAAAAAATTATCAGATTTTCAAAATAAATTCTCGGTGCGTATTTTAATAACGGTAAACTAATAAAAATAATCATTATTTTAAATTAATTATAGACACCTTACACACAGACCGAGATCGCAGCAGGAAATTGATATACTGTTGTTACCCCACCTTAAATATAGGTATATTTAAAGCCAGTTTTACACTGAGCTACATCCCACAAAATTGAAGGAAATTCAAGGTGGTGTTTATTCCAAAGACTGGACGGCATTTCGATCCGGACGAACAGAGCTGCTATCGCCCCATTAGTCTAACTTCCTTTCTCTTAAAAACAATGGATCAGCATATTAGGAGCGAAATTATCTCAAAAGCTCCTCTGCATCTAAAACAATTTGCTTATTAACCAGCGAAATCCACTATCAATGCTCTGCAATGTCTCGTAAGAGATATTAAAAAGACGTTTACTGCCAAAGCAGTAGCTCTATGTGCATAGATATAGCGGGTTGCTCATATGAATATGTATAAAGAGCTGCAGTACACAGAGGCTCTACAATAGAATGGATCAAGTCCATGGTAAAAAGTCGTAAAATCAGCACATCCATAGGAGATGCGACTGTCATGACCAGGGCGGTTAAGGGATGTCGAAAAGGTGGAGTTTGATTCTGATCTTTAGTCGATGGTCTCCTGATGGAGCTGACAAATAACGTGTTTGCTGCTCAAGGACATGCAGACGACCTAGTAATAACATGAGGGCACGCTATCTGCCAGAATGCAAACGGCCCTAAACCTAGTAAAAACATGGTGTTCACAGGAGGGGGTAAATATCAATCCGAGTAAGACAGTCATAGATCCCTGCACAAGAAGGAGGACGTTAAATTTAGCACCTCCCATCCTGAATGGGACAGTGAATAAAGAAATTAAGTATTTGGGGACAGTCCTTGACTAAAGACTGAATTGGAACTCGCACCTAGAAAGGACAATCCCTAAAGCCTCAATGACAACCTGCTCTTGCATAAAACATGGGACTTAAAACCCAAAATTATGTATTGGTCATTCCTAACTGTTGTAATGCCTATTATTAGATAGAGGATAAAGGCAAAGTTTCATAGTTTAATCGTTGTTTGAGAAAAGGCAACCTATCCTCAAACAACGGTTTAACGTATGCTTTACATTTATATTCTTTGAACAAGTGGTAAGTGGTGCTTATTTAATAAAAATTTGAGTGAAGTGCTTCATACTTTCATTTATTTTCGAAACTTGCTTTAAAGGCTAATGTCGAATAAATCTATTTTACGAGTCTGTAAGTAAATAATAGATATATTTGCATGGATTTATTAAGAATGGACACCGGATGATTTAACATTCTTTGAAGCCAAAACAAACCATTCTAAACGACACTGTAAACACAATTTGTAAACATTGGCCACATCTTATTTTACTTTGTATTTTTGTACACAAAATACGTTAGAAGCATCACAAGATTTATTAAAAAGCCCTAAAATATTTTATTTTTCTGCTAAATAATAATAAATTTAAGTTAAAAAGGTTTATTATTTATAGGTTATGTTATTTCTAAAGGTGTTTATTTAAAGTCGCTCCGAGTCATTTATAAATCTATAAGTCGCACTTTTTCTTTTCTAGTTCATTAGACAAAGACGTACGTGTAACCGAGTGTTCAGACCGAGGTTCAGCCGTTTTCCTAAGCAACCAGCACAGACAGCAACACTTCTGAGCTCCAACACTCCAATGCTATTTTATCTCTTTCTACTACCATTCTTGATTCAATTACGTATGTCCTTAAAGTTTGTAAACTGTTCCCCCAAGAGAATAACAAACAACAAATATAAGGCTTCACGTTCGATACGCTCAGAGTATACGGACATCGAATCATTTCTTAATAATTCCATGTATATTTGATAGGAATATCTTACATTATTTTTTTACCAAAGTCATTTACAAACTAGTCATAAATTTTAATCAAAGCCAATAGCTCTTCGACTTTTCTGGTAGTTTTTAAGCAATTAAGAACACTTTTTTTCATCGTAGGTCTATAACACAAGGTGTTATAAAAATTCACTGCATATATTTGAATGGGTAACTCCTGGGGTAGTCTACAGATATACCCAATACTTTTTCCCCTCAACTCGCACACTTTTTTTATTGTACAAAATACCCCAAACCACCCCGTATCAGACGCTTCTAAAGAGCCTGACGTCATAGGCTCTAACATTATAAAGAAGAAACAAATGATCCGGCGGGGGCATTGCCAAACTTAAATATTATTGTGACATCTCATTTTTGTATCACCCAAAATAATCCAAAGTATTTTTAATTCCACAGACGCATTTTACCAAAAATATGTCTTTTAATGTTATAGCAATTTCTTTACTTAATATGGGAAAATATGGACCACACGTGAAATTAGGTTGACATTATAAGCAGAATGAAACAGGCAATGTTATACAACACAAACAATTAAGATTTACCTGTTACGTTAATAATGAGATGAGCATTATTCCTAATAGCTTAAACTTTCTGCTTTTAAAAAATGGTTAGAAAATAAAACACAAACACTCTCCATCCACAAACACATTTACACGGTAGTCGCAACTATGGTTTTACATAATTTTCTATCACAATACTTCAGCATAACTACACAGTATTAAAAATTATAACTAAATTCTTTGATTACAGAAGGAAATGTGGTAAAAAAAATTATTTTATTTAGATACATAATAATATATGTAGCCGAAGACACGCTGAAGGGTTGTTGACCTCATTCCGCTATCGTAATTCAGGCGCCTACCTGATTGGTTGACTTCGACCTCCCTGATTGCCCTGCCGAACTCGTACATCAGCGTCAGCTGTGTGATCCAAATAAGGAAAATGGATGCATATTGAGGAGTTTAATAATACCGTGTAAATTATTTTTGCTTTTTCCTAATTTGTGAAAGAAAAAGTGAAAGCCTTTAAATATTAACAAAAGTTAAAGCCGTTTAATATTAACAAAATATCGTTCGCTCTTAGTGATGTACATTTTAAATTAGTCCTATGTGTTTAGTTGAAGTCGAGGCATTTATCTGTTTGTTTAAACAGCTTTTCTTTAGAGTGTTTTATTAAATTTCTGTTATAGGTACATATATTATAGGTAATATTTTATCCCAATATGGTTCATGTTACTTGCCTGGCTAAATGAATTAAACGAGTCACTGAATTAGTCAGAATTGAGTACCCTTCAACAGTTTACAAAGTTTATAAAAGTTTTTAAAACCACCTTTAAGAGTACAACTATAAAAAGAAAATTTTCCAGGAGCTAACTTACCCGTAATCACCCCAGGTCCATAGCTAGGGGGAGGGGGAGAGGGGGCAAAGTGAACAATATCCACTCTAAAAGAAAAAGTTGCCCACTCTAGAAAATCACTGAAATCATTGTCTTGGCTACTAGGAAAATATTACATCATAAGTTCCCCCCACCCCTAAAACTTTAGTTGCCACCTCTGAAATCAAAACCTGCGCAGAAAAAACACTATCGTATATTGAACTGGATACCCATTCACTCAATGACACACTCTATTCCGTATTGCACGATACAAGTTCGGTTTATGTCAATTACCTAGTTTACACGAGCGTTTAATGCGTTTTAATCAAAAATGCGATTTAGTGAAAATACGCTTTAAATTATGTTTACACGACGAGATCTCAAAGGGATTTGTATGATGACGATAAACAGCTGTTTGCCGTTGCCAACATAAGAAAGTTAGATCAACTGGCATGATACAAGTAAAACAATCATGATCAACTGGCATGCTGAAAACAGCTGATTAGTGATTTATATTTTTTAACAGTAGGTACATTGTTGGGAACAGAATTAAAAACTAGCACTAGCAAATTATTGAAATTATTAATATTTTCAGTCAGAAACAATGAACAATTTAGCTAGTGTTAACATTTTGTATAATATTATTAATCAACTGTTGTATGAAAGAAGAAAACGGATTCTCTCCAAAATATTGAAAAAAAAAGGGAGCATACTATTGGAAAAGTTAGGTCTTTAATGTTAGTTTCTCACTCATTTTATAATCAACTATTAACGGGAATCCCAAGAATCGTTTTTCAAAATATTCCGCCAAGATTTAGAAGCTGTTGGCTGTTGGATGAAACCAAGAAGCAGTCACTTATGGGAAACAATTATTTTACATAACATCCCAAACCAAAAGGTCGGTTTCGATGGCGAAAGTTTAAAAAGTAAGGTTAAGGTAAACTTTTAAATTTCATAACAAAAACAGGTTGGTAGCCCTGAGAGATAATGCGTATTCGCGTTTACACGAAGGTTAAACCCGGTTTTAAATTGGATAATACACATATTTAATGCGTTTTACATTAATCCGAATTATGTTTCTTAAAATGGTTTAAGGGTGTTTACACATGCGTTTTAATAAAATTCGTATTTCGTTAATGCGCATTATACCGGTCGTGTAAACTAGGTAATTGATTAGTTTATCGTTGTTAACCAATAGGTTATAAGATTGCTTGAAATATAAGGTTTCATTGGTTTTTAATGGATCGTTCAACTGTAACAATTATTTGATGCCAGTAATGGCCTATTCTAAATTCAATACAAACTATCATTGGTTTCACTTGAAGTTTATTTGTAAGAATATGCACCTCATTTTATGCAAAATAGCTACCTACTATTGTTTCAATTACAACCGTAATGAATTTCATGTAACTTCTAACAGAAGGAAAACATATCTGTTTAAGTTCAATCATATATCGTCACTGGAAAGGTAAAAGGTCTAAAGCGACAAAAGATTAATATTGAGAAAAACGTTTTGAACGTATAATTTTGACGAGAAATGTAAATATCATATTCTCTAATAAATTTAAATTAGGTTTGAAAAGAGTATTAGGTTTGTTGATTTTTTTAGAAAATTGTGGTAGACAAGGAATTTTTCAAAACAGAATAGTTCTTTAGATAATTGGCGCTTAAGGCAAAATGCATTTTTAATTTCTGAACCCACTGAAAAGTAAAATGACTAGTAGACACGGAACACTTTTGACAGGATAAAGTAAAGTCGCTTAAATGATCCTGCAATTAAAATATAAGTAATGTAAAATATTTTCTAATATTCCATTTTTTTATAGTTTGCAGTGTAAAATAATTAAAGAAACAAATGAAAAATTAAATAAGCGAAGTTTAACAACTTATATTATTATGTATATTAATTATTATAAAAAAAATAACTAATACCCGGTTTTAAAAAACTTCTCTGGAAAGGGTCTCCTAACAAAAGTAAACTAAATACCTATTTACCATGATAATGTTTTTATTTTTTATAAATCAAGAACTAACCGTCCAAAAATGCGCTGTAAACATTACAACATAATAATTATAAGAACCAAATTAGCATTACTAACAACTATTAATTCAAAATAATAGATTGAAAAAAGGACAAAACTTATTCTGAATCCTATTTCCAAAGACACTGAATGTAAAGGAATACAAATGATAACTTTTTCTAATAAAAACCTCAGCTTATTCAAGTTATACACAAGCTGAATTAAATTTAGTTATAGACTAAAAAAACCTTTTATTATGTTGTCAAACTAGTCCGAAAACAAAGAATATTTTTAACCTATCAATCTAAAATAATAATAAACTGGCACCTAAAGGACAGAAGCAAGTAGGTTCTGTAATATCGTGGGAGAGGGGGAAAAATGTTACCGTGGTTTGTGCTGTCAGTGCTTTAGGGCAGTTTATCTCCCCCATGTTTATATTTCCAAGAGCACGAATGAATACTCAACTAATGAGAGATGGACCAGTTGGGGCCATATACAGATGTTCGAAGACCGGCTGGATAAACAAGGAATTATTCTTTGACTGGATCAAACACCTTCAGCAGCATGTTAAAGCTTGTCTAGATGATCCAGTACTTCTAATATTAGATAATCATGCAAGTCATATTTCTCTGGATATTTATACGTACTGCAGGTCACATGGAATTGTTATGGTATCACTCCCTCCACATACCTCCCATAGATTACAACCACGATCTAACGTTCTTTGGACCTCTGAAGAATGCATTGAATCTAGAGTGCGATTTGTACCTAAGAAAAGAACTAAAGTGTACGAAAAAATTACGCATTATGAGCTTGCTTCCATATTTAATAAAGCGTATGTAAAGGTTGCTACAATGTACAAAGGAATATCCGGATTTAGAGCTGCTGGAATATGGCCCATAGATCCTAATAAATTTTCTGAAGATGACTTCTGCAAAACAGATAACACAAATTCCATAGTTATTCAAATTCCAATAAACCGACTTTAACGATGAACAGAATATTTCAGAACAGTCATATACAGTAGCTGATGTCGGACCAGAAACTTCTACGAGTGAAACCAATAAAGAACCAATCCAAGAAATGGAACCACAACCAGGAACTTCAAGAAAAATTAAAATGAATCCTAGATCGGGTTACAACGTTTTGCCATCGTCAGAAGTCGCTATTGAAACGCTAGCACCAATTCCAAGCCAGCCAAAAAAAGATACTTCTAAATCACGACCTAAGCAACACGCAGAAATTTTTACATCAACACCACTTAAAGCTCAGCTAGAAGTCAAACAAGAAAAAAAGAATCGTAAAAAATATGAAGAAGAATTGAAAAATGAAGAGTCAAGAGAAAGAAAGTCTAAAAAAACACAAAAACCGTCTGTAAAAAAACCTCCTGCAAGTAAGAAGCCTGGAGTAAGAAACATACGGTTTGATGATGAGTCTGATGAGTCTGATGAAAGTTTTGATGAGAGTCAGTTATGTGACGATAATTAACTCGAAGACGTAGATCCAGCTCATGATTTTGATGTATGCTTGGTTTGTGGTGAATTTGACCGCGATAATGAAGTGTGGTACCGCTGTGTAATATGTTCTCATTGGTCCCATGCAGAGTGTCGTGGTTGGGAATCCGCCGAGGGGTACACGTGCGATATGTGTATTAAGACAGATAAGAAGAAACGTAATAAATAATCAAAAACTTACTTACGAACAGCTAATAAATATTAAAGCCATTTATAATAAAATTTACCTTATCAGCACTTTTTCATCAATGCGCGCTATTACCCCATATCCTGCGCGGCTTTACCCAGTAGGCGGGGCAATACCGCGCAATGACAATATCTTGGAATTTGCATTCTTATTTTTATTCCCTTTGACTTGGATTTGGTTTTGGTAGTGGATAAGTTATCTTATATAGCTGATAACCTGCTGTGAAATTTTGAAAGTGTTTGTTTATAAACTAACATTTTCATGAACAACTGTCCTTAGGTGCGTGGTATTCCCCCGCTTTCGCTTTCCCCTATACTGATTTTGCTTAAGTAACATTATCGGCTAAAAATATTTACAATGTTTTGACTAAGAACTAAAGGCATCAATATGTACTGTCCACAAAACTAGGTTAACCGCCAGGAGCCCATAAATCTTGCCAAGCTATTTTGACTAATACGCCATTGGTCTTATATTCTCACAAATGTAAAATAGGTAATAATAATAATAATAGGTAATAATACCTATTATTATAAGACGTCACAAATTGACTAACTGAGCAAAAAAAGTAATCTATAGCATATCAAATAGATTCAACCGACCCAAAAGTAAAAAATAAAGCAAACTTAAGTAGCTTATGGGATTTTTTTTTCTAATCGAGTAGACTTATTTGACCTTATGTTACAAGAGGTAGATTTTAATGACCCTTTAGCAAATAATCAAAAATATAGGTACCAATTTTGTGGTGACTAAAGCGCCAGTAAAGTGCTCAGATTGCTAAAAAACTCAGACAAACCGATGCAGAAAAAAAGGGGCATTTCAGTCATGTAAATAACTCATTTTCGCCCATATTGGCGCTTTAGACCTTTTACCTTTCCAGTGACGATATGGGTTTTGAAGAATATAATGAAGAATTTCTATTACATCAATTATACTTATATTTGAAACAAATGAGACACGCTTTATTATTTTAATATAATTTTTGTTTACTATTAATAAACATACATTGCTTAGACATTCTGTAACCATTTAAATATAAAAAAACACATTTTATTGACACCACACTAACGTAGACACCGTAAACTTTTTATATTTACGTATATTTCACTCCACATATTAGGATCTGCTTTTTTGCAAAACTGTCACTATTGGCTTGTATGGGTACATGATGCAAGGTGGAACAAATTTTACGCATAACACTGCATTCGAATCTCCTAAATTTCCAACTAGATTTGGTGGAAACCATGGCTAAAAAATACAAATTCAACAATAAACTTGCGATCATATTTAATGTTAATAGTTTTTTAACAATACGTATCGCCTGAGTTAACAGACTAGCCAAGAGAGATTTACAAATAAAAAAACAAGCTTATTCTTGCGAGCCATTTAGATTTGTTGTACTTGCCATTAAACAATGAAATGAGTTGCCCAGTTCCAAAGATCTATTATTTTTGGCGTATAACGCAATAAACAAACAGGCTTCAAGCTTAAACGACGATTGAGCGAACAAATACCAACAGCACAATTTTAACCACTCCCTCCGCGAGTAATAGAACTAATATTTCATCCAAAAATAGTACCCATTGAATTAATATTTTTTATTATTTCTCTAATACGTTATATATTTTATAACAGTGTTTATTTTAATTGAAATGATATATTATATGGATTGCGAAGCAACTAATGTTTATAAAGGTTAATTTTAGTTTTATACCAGACATTATAGATTCATCAATAAATAGAAATTTAAGTTTAAGAGCCTCCATTGATTTGATTAAAACATTTATTGATAAATGTAAAAATGTCCCCAGTGATGACTAATATAGGTGTTAAAATAAGACAAAAATTACATGTAGTTACTCGAGAAAAAATGAGGGATTTAAATATTTAATGGAAGTGGTAAATATTTTTGATGGTGAATTAGGTCCCCGAAGAAGTTGTACCTTGGCCATATGCGCTAATACCAAAATTACAGCATTGTCCAATTATACTAGTGGATGTTGAAAGAAGTTTTTCGGTGGAAAGAAGTTTTTCGGTGGCTAAATATATTTCTACGGGCAGAAGGCAAAAGGTTTTAGTACAAAATTTTGAAAAGCATTTAATTATCAACTCTTTTCATAATATATCAGCTATAACCATGGATTTATTAAGAAAAGATTCGATGTCCGTATACTCTGAGCGTATCGAACGTGAAGCCTTATATTTGTTGTTTGTTATTCTCTTGGGGGAACAGGTTACAAACTTGAAGGAAATACGTAATTGAATCAAGAATGGTAGTAGAAAGAGATAAAATAGCATTGGAGTGTTGGAGCTCAGAAGTGTTGCTGTCTGTGCTGGTTGCTTAGGAAAACGGCTGAACCGCGGTCTGAACACTCGGTTACACGTACGTCTTTGTCTAATGAACTAGAAAAGAAAAAGTGCGACTTATAGTTTATAAATGACTCGGAGCGACTTTAAATAAACACCTTTAGAAATAACATAACCTATAAATAATAAAACCTTTGTAACTTAAATTTATTATTATTTAGCAGAAAAATAAAACATTGTAGGGCTTTTATTACTTTTAGTAAATCTTGTGATGCTTCTAACGTATTTTTTGTACAAAAATACAAGGTAAAATAAGATGTGGCCAATGTTTACAAATTGTGTTTGCAGCGTCGTTTAGAATGGTTTGTTTTGGCTTCAAAGAATGTTAAATCATCCCGTATCCATTCTTAATAAATCCATGGCTATAACTGTATTAATGTATTTTTTAAATTTAATAAATGATGCTTATTATCAAAATCAATTATTTTGTTAAAAAAGATTTATTGTTATTATATTTTTGGTTTCTCTTTAAAAATCAATTGTGAATTTTAAAAAAATTTTTAATTTCTATGCTTGCATATTTACGGTAAATTTTTGCATATTTTTGTTAAAAAGGATGCATATTTATGTGCATATTTTGATTGAATTTAGATGCATATAGGTATTTTGCTCTTTACTGGTAACGGTTAAATTTGTTTTTAAGTATTCACCAACTTTTCGTAATACCCACGTTTTGATAAAGTCGTTAATAAAAAAAATCATTTGTTACAAACTTTTTGGACTTCACTGTATCGTATAAAATCTTATTAAGTTCATCAGTCAACTCCCTCCATACAATGAATAAACTGAAATTCGCGCTCTTTGAATAAAAAACTAGTTATATACATTCGAGAATGTGCTTCCAAATACATTTTCGCCGTACTACTAAGCAATTTTCACGGCCTTTTTCCAAATGAGAACCCGCTAAATCTTTTTGATACGCCCCTTATAAGACTTCCGTTTCTCTCTTACGTGTTTGTCGAGAGCCAGAAATGAAATTGCTTGAATATTGAATTGCTCAAATTTAAATATAAAGTGGAACTCGTAATAAAATGGCGGAGCCGAGAAATTCAAATGGAAGTATTTGGGATGCATTTTCGTTGGGTTATGGAAGCCCTGCTATCATCAAATAAACTTTATGGCTCGCTGTATTAACTTCCGAGATTTTCCACTTTTATTTTCTGATTAAGGCTCTAGAGGAATATTATTATGTGTTCTTTCTATGTTCCCGTTTTTCTTTTATTACGCAGGCCCTTGATTTACATAAACGCCTATAGCATTAGAATTTTTTATTTACTTTTTATGCATGATTGTAATTTCTGTATACTGTGTATATAAAAAGCTCTGCGAATTAATTATTTAGGAAACTTCATATACATGATTTTTTAAACTTCCTTAGGAACGAAGAAGGTATGTATTGTAATCGTCTAAAAATTCCACCCTAAACTTTCTACAGATTGTAATTTTGATTCTATGAGGATATCAATCCCGGAATCAAAAGCGAAGAATATTTACGTAGAAGCAAACCAAATGATATTAATAGGTATTAAATTATAGTATATTTCATTACCAGTCCGGAAAAAAGGATTTTTCTGTGCGCGCTTGACAAATTCTCGTGTGAGGCGCAGCCGAACACGGGAAGTCAAGCAAGCACGGAAAATCCATTTCTGGACGTGTAATGAACGATATTTTTTATTATACTTCTTTGAAAACGATAACATAAAACAAACTATAACATAAAAAAATACATACATACAAAATAAACTTGGAATATTTTTATTTTCACAACTGTTATCGGAATTTAAAAAAAAAACTACTAGAGTAATTAAAAATTAACTATTAATAATGAAAGATGCCACTTTTTCAGGTTGAATTGTTATTATTAATGGTTATGTTTATTGTGCAATTAGTATTGTTGCAGAGGTTTAGTCCTTTTGGAGTTTTAATTTGTGAAACTGCAGCTGTTGAAGCAGACTCTTCGCAAATATTTTGATTTTCTCGCATGAATGAAATAGTTGTTGTATTTTGCGAGGAAGAAGGGTTAAACAGTTTTTGTGATACCTCAATTTTTCTTTGTATGGATTCTTCTATATATCCTTCTGCTACATTGGAAGAACGCCATCCTCCGTGTCTTTTTAGAGTGAGTAAATCACCGCCGCTTTCCACCAACATGGTTGCCGAAGAACGCCTTAGGCCATGCCCCGTATAGTCTCTGGGATTTTCTAGTTTTAGGTATTCTGCAACAATTTTCGGAACACCACTGATGGTATGGCATCCAACATGCTGAGCGTAACACCTGCCGTTTCGATATGCAACAAATAACCTTCTGCTGTTCATATTTTTAGGTCGAAGAGTTGCATATTTACGATAAAGTGTGCATGGCTCAAACTTACATCCTTCATTGGTAATGGTGAAACTTCTTGATGTATGAGTTTTTCCATCTCGTAAAAACACGACAAGAAAGTGATCATTATCAACCACATCGTCTAAATTTAGACGTATTAAATCATCTCTTCGACATGCACCAAAGATCCCAAACACTAAAATTGTTTTAGCTAGTAGATATTTTTCATCTGAACCTTCACATAAAAATTTGCTTACTTGTTCTGCTGTTAAAATTTTGGACTTTTTCGGAAAATATCCCACAGCTTGACGCTTCAAGAAAGCAATAGTTTTTGGATATTTGGTGATTTCAGCATTTTCTTTTATGGCCAAACAACTCTTTAGCATTGAGAATCGACTCCATAACGTGGAAGATTTCATAGACTTAGCTTTTTCGACAAAGTAAACTAGAAGAATATCGTCACTTACAGTTTTGATTTTGTTTAGATTTCGCCATTCAGTAAAATGTTGATACTCGTGTTCATATCTTGACCTGGATTTTTCAGGTAACAAATTCGCGGTCGCTTGTGCCGCTTGCTCCCGAATGTTATCGGGAATTTCTTCTGAGAACATTTTATTAGAATGAATTTAATTGACAGAAAATTAACAACGCTGACAATATGGTCTTTGGCAGGTATGATGCGTTTTCATGGTAACTTTCAAATCATTTAAAAGGTGATTTAAATTTGTCTATGTCAGATAAGATTGACAAAACGTCAAAGAAATATTTCAGAAATTCATCTAAATATTCAAATATTTACGAAATAAAATACAAAATAGGTACATATTAAATATCAGATAGCATATAGACTTTCTTGAGTTTAGTTTATTTTCCTATACCTATATTTCTATTTTAAAGCCAAAAAATAGTCGGTATCTTCATTCAGCACACTGAAAGAACTGGAGACCAGGAAAATTTTTTCCGTGCGCTCTTTCCGTGCGCTAGCCCGAAAAAGCCCATCTTACATTATTACTAAAACAGATGAAAATAAGGTGTTTTCAAAGAAGTATAATAAAAAATTTATTTCACTTTAAGCTAGGGCTTTTCATACTTATAGAAACATGGGCATCGTTTTTAGAACGTCCTGGAAAAACTACGTAAAACTGGGCCAAGTTTAGGTTTGTTTTTGGTTTAATAAATCACATAAAAATTAAATCAGGTTAATATGGTTTCATAAAACAACATTTTAATACCTATATGACCCCTGGTTTAAAAGTCGGCATAATTTGGTACGTTTTACTTGCGTTGGATGAGCCTAATATAAATATAATTTATATAATTTCCTTTATATTATTTGCTGTATATAGTTAGTAAAGGCAAGTGTTTACATTAAGAGAAACCCAATATTTTTTATGAAGTTCCGTAATAAGAAAAACCAAGTGTAAACTCTGTCTAAAATAACACTAGTGTATTAATTGGCCACGGAATTATCGGCTATCCTGAAAAAATGAAATTACCAGCATCAGCTGATATTTTGTCGCCCAGGGTTGGACATTTGGGATTTTTGGCATTTGTAAGTCGTTTTTCTTGTGTTTTTAAGTGTTTTTATGTGTTTTAATTGGTTTTTGTATTACTAGACTTGATATTGTTATATTTTTTGTCTGTGGACTATTTGTTTCTGATATTTTTCATACACAATTCGTCCTGTTTTGGGTAAGTTGTCAGTTGTTTAAAAATTATTAAAATTTCATAAAAAATAAAAATCCATTTTAGAATATGGATCACAGTAATTATTAGGTATGTCTCCAGTCCAGAAGAGACTCGAGATCGATCCCAAAGTTGTCAAGGAGCTATTTTTTTATCTTCCCGCTTTATTTGCAATCTGTTAAATCATCAACAATAAGCACATGGCAGGCTTACAAAATTTGTCATGTAGGAAATCTGCCCAGTGGCAGTTCCCTCTAAATTACTAGTAAAACTAAATTTTAAATTAGGAAGTGCACATTAACAGCATTAAAATCTAGTATTTAAGTCACACGCCATATAACGCCTTTACTTATTACTGTTGGTGGAGACATGCGGGCCAGTCATTTTGGGTGATTTTATAAACGTACTAGCTTTTTATTTCCGCTTTCACTGAATTGATTTGGAGATCCCATGCAATGACTGAGTTTGGAACAAACCATGGAGCATTGGTCATCATTCGCAGTACTGTGGACTGGAAGCGTTCTAATATTTCTATGTTAGATAGAGATGTCGTTGCCCACAATTGGATCCCATAACTCCATATGGGTAGTAATATGATTTTGCAAACCTGTAGTTTGTTTTTAAGTTTAGTTAAGATTTTCGTCCAGTAAAGCTGCCTGAGTGTATAACCTTCGCTTTGGGAATATGTGCTTTCTTGGTGTTAGTAGTCTGGCAAGATACATTCCTAGGTATTGTGTTTCACTTTGATGTGGCAGTTGATTATTGTTTAATGTAACGGGTTGGCAGTTTTCTTTACGTTTCGTAAAGGCTACTTGGACGGATTTAATTGCATTAGCTTTGATGCGCCATTTCTTCAGCCAACGTTCTACTCTATGCACGTGCTCTTGTAATTTTTGTGAGGCAGTGCTTTTATCCTCATGAGATGCTAAGATAACAGTATCATCGGTGAACGTTGCTGAACGACTTGTCTCGCTAGTAGGTAAGTCGGCAGTGTACAATAGATATAACAGTGGTCCCAGTGCACTGCCTTGGGGAACTCCAGATTCGATTTTATAGAGAGGTGTGTATTCTTCATGATGTTTTACAAGGAAATAGCGGTTTGTAAGGTAGAAGTTGAGGATGGTAAAATAGCTAAGGGGGCCAGGATGCCAAACCCTATCAAAAGCTTGCGCTATGTCTAGAAACACCGCAGCGCAGTATTTTTTTCGTTCTAAATCTTCGCTGATCTCCTGATCTGTGTATGTATTTGCTCTATTGTTGTGTGTTTTTGTCGGAATCCAAACTGATGATTTGGTTGGGTTTCAACAAGTAGTTTCTCGAAGAGCTTTTCACGAAATAGGAAGTAAACTTATATGTATGTAGGACTTGATCTCTGTTGGTGGTATTCCTGGTTTCGGTATTAATATTATTTCGGATACTTTCCATTGTAACGGAAAGTAACCTCTTCTAGTTCAAGATACGACCCGAATAAGTAAACATGCTTCACTTGAACTGATCGATAGTAAAGAGAAAGACCGCGTCCATATTTTCTTTTTCGTCCATGGTTGAGACGACAAGATTTATTATGAAAACCGTGTAAATGAATTTGTCGTCGAGAACGAAAAAAGCCAACGTTTCGGCTTGAAGGATATTCGTCTATTCGACGTCTAGTGTAGAAATGTTGTTATGGTGTATTCCGAAAAAAATAATCTTAGGACACCAAATAATTTCAACATGGCTGAATTTCGCTACCTAATCGTCTAACAAATCCACCTAAAGGATTTCCATAATAAAGCACCTGGAAAGACTAAAAGTTAGCGATCTTAACCATAATTTATCCAAATCATATTCATGGTTAAGTTAGCAACACTATAAAGGCATGCCCTACTAACTCTTGCTTTTTTAAAACCCTATCATATAGATTTTTCTATCTATAAGTGAATAACCTTTACTCTGTGTATGATTTCGTTAAAATAAATCTTAATTCTCTTTCTTAACAGTTCAAATGTCAGTTTCAATTAATCAATCCTACAAGAATTTTAACAAATGAAAATATATCAATTATAATGATTACAGTCAGATCGATTATCAAGGATTAGAAACATATCGGCCCGTCGTGAATCGCCTTGTAAATGCAAATGATTTATTGATAGCTCTTAAAAGCATACTCCTAAACTAAATCAATTATGAAGAATACCGAGGAAATACAGGGTGTTTCAACTAGAGGCCAGAAGAAGTGAAACTTGCAATGATGCATAAAGGGGAATCATGGCCAACATAGAAATTTCATGAAAGGACATTAGATGTGACAGAAATAAGAATACTAAAATACAATACATATGTATGTAGGAAAACAAGGAACACCGACCCATAATACACAATAAAGTAGGAAGTGCGTTTTTAAAGAAAGCTAAGTTTAGGCAAAATTATATGGTGCATAGTTTTGATACGAGACATAAATCGTATTTTTGTATACCATATCGTAATCTTAATGTAACCAGATACTTTTCAAACGTTCTAGGTCTTAAATTATATAACAACCTACCGCTAGACTTAAAAAAGTCTAGTTGTATACTCAGTTCTAGAAAAGATTTGAAACAGTTTCTAACCAATAAGACTATCTATTGTTTGGATTAATATTTTTGTTCCTGATTTTTTTAGCCAATTTTAACATTTTTAACACACAGTAAAAAAATGCAGTTAATTATTCATGTGAATGACGAAATCTGTACATTGCAATAATGTCTATAGAACAATAAACATTTATTTATTTTTTTTATTTACAAAATTAAAGAAAAAGGATATGATTTACAAAACAGTTATTTATTAGTAAAATATGAATCTGTTCCTAGTGTATCATGAATGGCAATACAAATTTTTTCTGATTTCGGCCGATTGCAGAAAAATAATCGTCTTGTATACTTTATGTATTTTACTAAAAATGCAGAATAAATATACAATGATCACCAAATTACACATAAACAAGGGGATTTAATTCGCAAGTACATGACCGAGATAACCAAATTTCGTACTATAAATTATTTTCTCGGGTTGTCCAATTTTTAGAAGCAAACAGTATATAAGACGTTTTTCTGCGATGAAAGCTTTTCAAGACAGTTTCAAAACAGTTTTAACGCTGAAGCCGTCGCTCAGTTGAAGCACAAATTGACCCATTTTAAAATGGCTACGTCATTCATTTAAAGACATAACCTTATTTCTATTTTTTGACATAACCTGTACCAACTTCAACTGTCAAGTTACAATTGAGTAAGGAGATGCCATTGTTTACAAAAACAATAAAGAAACACAGCACCAAAAAATACAAAACAGTAGAACACAGCACAGAGTACAGCAGAAATAAACAAATGCAGGTGAGTTTTGACAAATGACAATCCAGTTTTCTCCCCTCCAGGTTTGAAACATCTATCCGAGCACTTTCAGAACGGAATTAAATAGTTTGGTATATTCATTTCACACTATTTGGTCACGATTTCAACACTAAAGTGCCACAGTTGACTGCGTTTTGAAACAGTTTCGAAACGTTCGGGAGCAGAAAAAATAGGTACAAGTATAAAATATAAAAACATTGACCTTAGTGGCCACTAAAATAACTTTTTTGCAAATAATTCTTTCCCTTCATGGCAATATTCTTGGTAAGTTTTTTTCAGGGGCGTCCCATATGGAAGGGCCCCAGCTTTAAATCTTTCGGATATGCATCAGGCCTTTTATTAACTTACTTGAATATGTAGTGGGTCACGTCAGGGGCATAACTGGAAGTTTGTTTCTCTCATACTGCTCGTGTTAGAAGTAATAAAGTTTGTTTTAAAAATAAAGAGATTGCAATAAAAATAAAATAATATATAAATTTTATACAGGGTGTTATGAAATTCACTGCATGTATTGAAACCGGTAAATGCTGGTATGAATTCAGACTAAATAAAAATATTCATAAATGGCGCTAAAGATAGATAGTAGGTAGATGTCGTCCCTCAAAAAAAAATTGTCAGTAACTGCACACCGCTGGTAAGAAATACATGGCCATATAAAAAACAGCGAGAAACGTCAGTTACAGACAAAAACTTTTGTTTTGACGTCAATACTTGCTGTGGCGTTGCCGCGTCTCTCTACAATATTCCTACGCAAAAGGTTTGAAACAGTAATATTTTTGTTATCTTTAAAGTAAGAAATTATATTAACTCTCTTAAAATATTCAATTTCAAAAAGTTAAAATACTTCAACACAAAAAAAAATCCAGAGAACAGCTGTTCAAACCAAGAGTAGAATTTTGTTTAACTAGGCCGGCCTGGACGTTTTGGAGGAGAAAGGGTACCTATAGAAAAATTTTAGTTCAAAATTAGCTTTAAACAAAAAAAATCCTAACACTTAAGTTTGCATTTTTTTTATTTGCCTATTTGTAATCATATTTATCCCTCACAACTTAAATTAATTATAAACTTTACCTTCATAACCTCTTCCAGTGTTGAAACAGTCATTCAACTTTTTTCATCTGTCCAATAATTTTTAATTTCGCTAGAGTCTTTCACAGTCTATGTTAGTACCAGGTAACGTATGACAAAGTTTTTTACCTTTGTTACCTGTGTAGTGAAATCTGTTTAAAATACACTTCTTTTAAAAATATTTTAGGTTAAAATATTTAGCAGTAACAACACAGTACAGCCATTAAGAAAAAGAGAGCACTCAACTAATAATTAAAATTAACAAAAGTTAAACACAAATATTCCACGCTTTTTTATCACTATCCGCCCTATTACTAATGAAAAAGGAATGTTTTTGTTACTTTTAGAGTAAAATCTAAACAAACAAACCCTAACAAAACAGTAGGTAAGTATAGCCAATGTAAGAAACATTCCACTATGTAACTAATTAAAACACAATGCTTAAAAGAATCCAAGGTATTTTTTTACTATCAACACTAAGAAAACAAAAAAGTTATTTATTTATTAAACAACATTATAGGTATGTCATTGACCCTTGCCTAAATTAGTTATTTGACCCTTTACGTAACAAAAGAGAGGCAACCCAAAAAACTGGACATAGAAATTTGTTGAATAAGAATAGTTTTCTGGCGCATCCGCCAATTTATAAAATGTCTGGTTTTTGTTTATTTCAAAGTATTCTACTACATAGGCAACAATACAAACACGCGATATATTTTAAATTTTTGCGCGAAATCAGCGCCAGCTGATACTAAGACAGATTAAAGACCTATTAATTAATTAATTAGATTAAAGACTAAAGAATAAAGAAGATTAAAAGACCTACTTTAGTACCTTGACATATAATATACTATTTCGAAGGTAGGGGATTGTTTTTAATTATTATTAATACAGTTAACCCATAATATGAGAAATGCTCAAAAAAGTGAGATGTCATCGTCATTGCTCTTTGGCAGCTTGCATATATTTCTTAAAATATGAATCTGGATATTTTTTCAGTCCTTATATTTTTTTTCTACAAACGTGTTAAAAATGCATTTTATAACACCCCGCAGAGGCCTTAAAAATGTTACTTTATGGCACTAGTGTTAAAAGTACTTTATAGCACTAGTGTTAAATAGTATATTATTCAATGAGCATATAATGGTGGCTGTTATTCACGCGGATGAAGTTTATGACACGAGCCGCAGGCGAGTGTCATAAATCATCCAAGTGAATAACAGCCATTATATGCGAGTAGAATACTATACTTTATCCAGGACTATCAAAAAAATTTAGATAATATTAATATATGTTTTTATTTTTAAATGTTGACGTTTTGAATTAAACTCGGAATTAAAGTAACCACAACAGCGCGACAACGCAACGTGACGAAGCTAATGTTTTCATAGCCACCTTTGTTTTTTATTTTGTGCGTACAATCGCATTCCAAGCCGGTTTGGATCGAGCACTGCTCTTGTTTGGAGTTTGGATCGAGATATCCGTGGAAGCGGTGAATAATGAAACCATTATTCACTAGTGAATAATGAATATTATTATTATTTCATAAACTCATGTATAATAATCAAATTATAGACGAGTCGTGGATAAAGTACTTTATGGCACTAGTGTTAAAAGAGAAATGTAATATTTTAAAAGGAAACATCAAATTATAAGTATTTGTATTTTATTTATTAACGTTAATATTAATGGTACAATTCAAACAACTTGAAAAGCAAATTCCTTCCACAGGTCTACCCCCCTCTGTGGTTGCGGAGGATTGAATGCAAAAACTACACCAGTGCTTTTTAATCATAGACAAAATATATTTAGACCATCACAACGTATTCGCGACACCAGCTGAATCCGTCCAATGTATGGGCGAAAAAGTGCGTTTGTACGCATTGGGCGCCAGTCAGATTTTTAAACGACGGTCCTCTCGAGGCATGCGCACTCGGGACGTCTAGCAAAAGTGGTTGTTCAACTCAATGACGCAACTCGGCGATCAGAGCCGGACCCAGTTGTAATCACTGAAGGAAACACATGGAATACAGCTGTTGTAAATGCTGAAGTTGCTATTTCCATGTGCAAAAATACTTTTAAGTTTTGAGTTATTAAGATTAACTCTAACCAAATAAATTTTCTAACTTTTATCTTAAATGCACTCCGGTGTTGAAGTGAACACACACACGGAGAAGTAGAAACATTTATCAGTAATGTATATTGAGTGTGGTCAAGGTGTCAGAAAGGCACTGATGGGGTGTGTGTGTATTAGGGGCATTGTATAAGGGGTAAGATGGAGTACGAAGGTCATATATAGTGTCAATGCCTCCTTCCCCTATATTGCATAAGGGTGAGTGAGTGTCCAAAAGGCATATTTGCGCTTTCGCCAAAGGGGCACTAAGAATACTAGTGGATTAGGGTAGAGGGGAGTATTTTAAAACGGATGGCGAACGAAAAAAGCGCTTTCGCCAAAGGATCGCTAAGATATCAGTGGATTAGATTGACATAAGTAAGTAAGTAAGTAAGTAAGTAGCGCTTTCACCAAAGTATCAAGTGCACACACTGTAAATATGTAGGTGTAAAAATATTTACATCTTACCATAGAACTTGGTTTGTTCAATAATTATACTGGATGGGATGCCAATCCAATAAAATATACACATAGTTTTGGTAATTTTTTTATTTACTATTTTACTTCTTAAAACAGTTGTATATTTTATTTCTATTGTTTAGAATACTATGTTTATATTTTATTTCAACTTTCAATTTTGTAAATGTAACGTTTAAAAAATTAAGAGTAGGGACATTAAAGAGACGCACTGTATATGTATAAACTGAGCTATTTTCGAGGAATTATCGACAGTTTTGTATAGCAAGAAAACTCAGATTTAAGCCAACAAACTATACAATTTTTGTTAAAATCTCACTAATGGTTACATTTTTATCATTAATAAAAAGAATAATTACAAGTAATATTTAGCATTTATTACCCGATAAAAGATTCACGTCATGTGAAATAAATTTTGAAGTACGGTCCTGTCTATCACGAGGCAAACGTTCGACAAGGCGCAAGCCCGCAGAAGACCGTCTGTGTTTACGGATTCAGGTTGGTAAATTTGCCACATTCGCAAATGACATTATTTCTCTATTATATATTTTCTCTATGGTTTTAATTAACTGACAGGACGTTTCAACTTTTCCGTAAACAACTACGACGCCAACAATGGTTGTTAGGTTTTTTGACAAATGTCAACTTAATAATTTTAATTTATATCTACGATGCTACTTAAAACTATGTGTTTCAATATGTTAAACTTTTTAAAAATTGTAATTGTGTTGTTGTTTTTTACTGACGTTTGTAGAAAAGATTTTGTATGGTATTTGTGTTAAAAGTACTTTTAAGGCACTCATTTGAATTGCAGAATTCGCTTCGCTAATTCTGCAAACTTTCAAATTCGTGCCGTAAAATTGTACTTTTAACACTTATATCATCATAAATAACTATTATTGCAAAAGTAAGTATATTTAAAAATAACAGAGACATTTCTTGTCAATCAAGAAATACATTAGGATACACGTATGTTTTTGTATTCGTGAAAATTAATAGAAATGCGTAGTTTTAAAGTAAAATTTAATTTTACGAAATTTATATTAACATTTCGAACTCCGAAATTGTATCTATAACACCCGGTATCGCGTTTATGGTAGGTCAGTATGATAGACAATTTGCTTTGTATTATTATTCGTAGTCATATAAGATTTACAGCTGAATATAAATCTTCTTGTCCATTATATTAATAGTTGTAATGAATATATTTTAAATAAGTAAATACCGCAGATAATACTTGCCTTTTTGGTCGGCAGATATTTGTCAAATATTCTATAAGTATGTTATTTCCAGGTTGGGTGTATGGGGTTTTGATGTAGAAACGGTTGTAATAATTCTTATAGCGTTTGAAAAATCAGTTCCAGCGTTCAATTTTCAGTGATCGATTGTTTCAGGTTGACGTCAAAATAAGATGCAAAGGATAAATTTTTGTTTGTAAATTTGTAATTTTGCTATTGTTGCTGAACATAATATATATTTTAGGACAGACGAAAAACTAGGTACCTAATATAGGTTATGGCAAGTGACATTTCAGTGTCGAAGTCTAATAGTATTAAGCTAATCTAATATCATACTAACCCTAATTCAGTGCTAATTACTACTGTTTTGTTTTTCTTTAACATTGTCATTGCTCTATATAAGAAGAAACTGGCTGGCCTATCAACGCACAGCTCACACCGCTGGGTTTAGAAACCTAAAATTTTGCACAGAGGTTTTTTATATATATTATATAACGTAGGCATCCACTAAGAAAGGTAGAGTGTAGTCGTGGTGTCTGCCTGTCACAGTCCTCTTTTTCCAAGACCGTTAAACGTTAAGAGCTGAAATTTAGCGTAGATATAGGTCGAAGAATAAAGGCAGATTTAAAACACAAAAAAATAAATTCAAAATTTTAGAGGTTGTTTTTCGGAGCTAAACGAGTGACAACTTTGTTTTACTTTGAAATTCAATATCTGGGGTATCCAATAAAAGCCCACAAAATGGAAAAGACAAATAAATATATATACAGGGTGTTTCAATAAAAACTCCCAGGTCAATTATTTCGAAAACTATAAGCGACATCTAAATTCTGTAAACGCCAGTTTTTAGCCTCTATGATTGGCTTCACAACTGTGTAAAAAATGTGTTTGAATAATACAAGATGTAGGTGGCGCCACGGTGCAAAGAATTTTTTTGATGACAGGAACTTTTAAATGCTGTGATTCTTAAAGATAATTAATTTTTGATCAAATTATGTCCCATAAAAATTTTTCATAAATCCTACCAAAACGGAGATATTTGGGGTTAAGTTTTTTTTTTAAAATACTTTTAACGAGTATTTTAATTATATCTAAATATTTTTAATATCCTTTAGCAGATTTTAATTTAATTTTGGTAATGATAATTTTAGTGATAAAACGTAAATTATTACGTCCAGTGACGTCTCAGAGGGCGCCTTAACAAATAATATTGGCAAAAAATAAGACGCCACTGAGTTTTTGGTAATTTTTATACACTGACACTGAGTGTTAATAATGTTAATTATTTAGTGATTTTTGTTTTCCAGAGATATGCAATAAAATTGTTTTTAGTTTTATTTCTCGAAAAAAAAAAAGCAAGATATGAAAACAATTTAACAGACAAGAAAAGGATATTTTTAGTTGCTTAATCCGAAAAAAATATAAAAATTACCAAAAACTTAGTGCCGTCCTATTTTTTGCCAATGTTATTTGTTGAGACGTCACTGAACATAATAATTTAGCGCTACACGAGCGTTTTATGACTAAAATTATCATTACCAAAATTAAATTAAAATCTGCTAAAGGATATTAAAAATATTTATAATTAAAATACTCGTTAAAAGTATTTTTTTAAAAAAACTTAACCCCAAATATCTCCGTTTTGGTTGGATTTATGAAAAATTTTTATGGGACATAATTTGATCAAAAATTAATTATCTTTAAGAATCACAACATTTAAAAGTTCCTGTCATCGAAAAAATTCTTTGCACCGTGGCGCCACCTACATCTTGTATTATTCAAACACATTTTTTACCCAGTTGTGAAGCCAATCATAGAGGCTAAAAACTGGCGTTTACATAATTTAGATGTCACTTTTAGTTTTCGAAATAATTGGCCTGGGAGTTTTTATTGAAGCACCCTGTATATATATATATATATATATATATATATATATATATATATATATATATATATATATATATATATATATATATATATATATATAGAAAAATGGAAGATTTCTTGGCCTATAGGTAATATAATAAATGTAAACACGAAGAATTACTTCCTCGCTAGTGCAGCGAAAAGGCCGTGAATGAAAAATAAAAATAATGACGACTATCTTTGATTCTGGTCTGGGTGACCTCCTGCTATCGATTTCTGGGCCCTTACCCATCAGCGGGCAGGCTTACACCCAGGGTGGCTGAAGAACAGACCACGATTTGACCAGAATCAAAGAGAGTCCTTATATCCAAAATGTTCGGAAAGGATGGGTAAGATGTAGTGGCTCGCGCCAACTAGTTCACCCAGTGTTGTTGGCGCGAGCCACTACATCTTACCCATCCTTTCCGAACATTTTGGATATAAGGACTCTCTTTGATTCTGGTCAAATCGTGGTCTGTTCTTCAGCCACCCTGGGTGTAAGCCTGCCCGCTGATGGGTAAGGGCCCAGAAATCGATAGCAGGAGGTCACCCAGACCAGAATCAAAGATAGTCCTCATTATTTTTATTTTTCATTCACGGCCTTTTCGCTGCACTAGCGAGGAAGTAATTCTTCGTGTTTACATTTATTATATTACCTATAGGCCAAGAAATCTTCCATTTTTCTACTATTGTTGTACAATGGTGCATTTGTACCGTCGACGTCGAGAAAATCGACATTCGACATACTTTCGAGTATTATTGTGTTAGCAGCCAAACATTTTTGGAGCAACACTGGGTGAACTAGTTGGCGCGAGCCACTACATCTTACCCATCCTTTCCGAACATTTTGGATATAAGGACTCTCTTTGATTCTGGTCAAATCGTGGTCTGTTCTTCAGCCACCCTGGGTGTAAGCCTGCCCGCTGATGGGTAAGGGCCCAGAAATCGATAGCAGGAGGTCACCCAGACCAGAATCAAAGATAGTCCTCATTATTTTTATTTTTCATTCACGGCCTTTTCGCTGCACTAGCGAGGAAGTAATTCTTCGTGTTTACATTTATTATATATATATATATATATATATATATATATATATATATATATATATATATATATATATATATAATTTGCTTATTTAATATAACCCTTGTTAAGTAAAATTTGAAACAAAGTTATAAAAACTGTTGTCTCTTGCCAACACTTTGTAAAATCAGAGTAGAATAAATCTGACCAAACTCCAGGGTTTATATTTATAATGATGCACAAAGTAGAAAAAGATTATGATAATAAAAAGTTATATTATGAAACACTTATCACGCTAGCTAGACTCACACTTCACCATTTTTTGTATGATTTGTTTACAATAACCATTTTTTAAGTACAAAAATGCATTTTTAGTGATTTATTTTCGAAAAATTTGAATTGTAATAATTATAACCGCGCTCTGGATAGTCGGAACCACTGTGCGCGCTCTCAAAAATTCCATATATCTGTCGTTTAAATTTGAATTGTTGAATTTGTATACCAAAGAGCATTAAAAATGTAACTCCTTTCTATAACACCCAGCATTTTCAAACATGCATTGATTAGAAATGTATTTATTATTTTTGAGGCAAAAAATCACTCTTAAAAGCTAGCCGCTCGTACACAACAAGACCCCGTATTTTATTTGCACACATAAAATTGTTTGTAGATTCGTTTATTATAAAACTAATTTAATCCAGAATATCGTCGACATACTATGCTAATTTGAAAGGAAAAATATCTTTTAAAAGTATGTATCTAATTTTTTAAATCAATTGGTAGCTTGCTCCCTCATTTGGTGTTAAATACCAAACAAATAAATACTCATCAAAAATTACGAAAACCTTGTTAAGTTGTTAAGTGTCCTAATATTTACCAGTATCACCATAAAACTCACGCGCATTGGTTAATTTCTTATTTATTATTACCTTTAATTTGTTTGGTTACCGTTGTTGTCATATTTTTTTTTCCTTCTTTTCGTATTCTGTTTTCATAATCCTAATTATTTAGTCTATTATCTCTTAATCTGTTTCACACAATCCAATGTACCTAAATTACTTTTAGGTTAAGTTGCGTATTACGTTTTATGACTTACCAAAGACCTATATAAGAACACAACCAATAGTAAGTTATGTAATAACTAGCATTTAAATATACCTAAACTTTATTTTGTTTGATGTTATTTGGAATATTATTATCCTGCTTTAGTATAGAAGACTTATTCATAGTTTGAACAGTATTTAGCATAGACAATAAAGAGAAATATTCGAAAATTGGTTTGTCAGACATGGATCAAGGTCGGCCTTTATTATTAGTCAAAAGTTATACTTAGAAAAAGCAATAGACAAAGTAAAGGAAAACCCAGAACCTAGAGCTGGAGTTAAAATACAAGATATTGTAAAGTTAGTAGAAAAAAAATTTATAAAATACTGAATCAGATAAAGAAAGTAATGTTGGAGTAAAATGACTCCAAGCAGCCAACAAAGGGGAAAATATAAGACTACAAGGAATCAAATTAGAAGTCCCCTCTTCTGTTATTTAGGTAGTAGAATAAAAAAAATACAATTAAAGCAAGCAAGAAAAGTAAGCCCAAGTCAAGAAATCATTTGTAAAGAAACACAGTTACTAATGAGCAAATAGACACAGAAATAGAAAAATCCGTTCTAAAATCATAATATTTTGTGTAAAATATTGCCTTGTGATGATTTGAAACTTGGACTGGAGGTAAAGAAAATAAATGCAAACCAAAGCCAATGAAAACACAAATTGAATTGAATCAAATTGACCGAATGAAAATTGTAAAGGACTATTCAACGTTGTATTTATATTTTCATGTTTGCTAGATGTTCTCGCTGAGGGGTAACTTGTGTTTCTTTTCTTTTTTTTCTGGTTTGTAACTATTGCAGAAGCAAACTTGACTTTCTTCAACCAATGACAGTTGTTTAAAGTTTTGAAAATTAAGAAAATAATATAACTGAATAGTTTTGCTAGTCTCAGTAGAATAAATTTTCTTAAATCCCTTTTAAATACAGGATTTATCACTTAAATATCAGGAACAACTTGAACATGGCAACACTGTTGTGACTTTCATAAGGTATTCTAACAATTTAATGTTAATTATTAGAAGTGGAGTGTGTGCAAACGCGTGGTTTTATTTGCTCTTAGCACGAGAACATTATAGTTAGTTATTTACATTTTCTGCTATGTTAGGATAAATTATAAAGATTAATTAGGAACATTCATGTTCCTGAGCTGGCTGGAGTTGTTATTGTAATAGATTTCGACGACTGGCTTCGTTTGTTTGCTTAAGTAATGTATAAGGTGTTTTTATTTAAATACTATTATTCCCTTCGAAAATAAAAAAGTACCGCATTAGCATACGACAATTGTTGTAAAAGGAATGACGTACGTAATACTAATTATATTTATTTGTTTTTTAAATTGTTTAAGATCCAAGAAATATTATAGATTTAAAAATATTCATGTTTCTAAATTAGGTGATTGTTTCGTAGGTACTGTTGCAATTTTTGGTTTTATTCTTGATATTAGATTTCTGTTTCAAATACTAATTTTTTTATTGTATTAACTCAATACGATTTGTCCCTTTTCCAAATAAATTCTTGTACTGAAATGTGTTGTAGTTTATGAATTCAGTTCTGTTACAGGGAACAGTATGAATGTTACCGGTAAAGTCCGTGTCGTTGTCATTCTTAAGTTTGCCTAGGTACGCCGCACATTTCCAGAACGATTTAGGCAAAGTCCGAAAATGTTCTTTATTTCGGAGTTTGCCTAGAATGTAACCCGGCACCATCGGTTTTCTATTAGTTCGACAAGTACCTAAGCGAGATTGTAAGACTATACAGGGGTTAAAATATTTCGGTGGCTACAATTTATTGAAAAATAAAAAATGCAAAATTTGTCAAATTTTTTGACTTTGAAGGATTTCAAGGTGATACCTTTATTACCTAGTGTATGTTTCAAACAGGTTGAAGTTAAATTATACTGGATAAAACATTAAAATTTAATAAAAATAGCTGTCACAATATTAAATATTTTAATCAGAACGGACATAAAAAAAATCACTCGTTCCGAAAATCGTATAAAAAAAGCTATGTTCCATTTAAAAAACACCTTATCGATAGCGTAACTCTTTTGTTTCTGGTTCAAATAAACTTTTGGTTTCATTTTTGAATTCTGCAGGAAAAAGTACATCGATTGGCTATTTTAGATTTTTCTTTAAATACAAGGAAGCTCAAAAATGAGCCCCTGTTCAGTCCTCGTTGGAAGACCCTGTACAATATTAAAAACTAAGATGTTTTTCAGTATATATCTAAGTCTACTTTTTTCTGTGTATCGGTAATTTCGAGGTTACAAAATTTAGTAAATATCTCACACGAAACTTCAAAATATCGACTTCAAAAGATCTTGCTTTTTGTTAATTGGTTATTACTTAAAAACTTAATTATAACTGTTTATTAAACTCTCTGCCTCCAGGCCTAGTACTCGAAGGTATTTTTTCCATATATCCATTTTATATAAACAATTAACAAACATTAACTCTTAAATGGTATTTCGTTTTGGTGGCAAAGACCAATAAAAAGGATAACTGCCCAATTATCGCCGACAATATAAATAACAAAACGACAAACAATAATTAATTACTGCAACATTTTAATTTACCGTCTATCGATCCGGTAAATCATTTAAATAGGTAAACCTTATAAGGAATATAAAGCTGTATAAGAGATTTGTAACCTCTTTTTAAAACAAGCTATTATGCATACATTAAGGATAGAAAATTTTCGAAACAAGCTGGTACAAAGAATCTGGGCTACAATACATTTATCTTGAGCTCGTGTTTCGCTGGCCGGCCCACCGTGAGTTTATAAAGTAATGAGCACAATTTATAAAACCGATGAATGAATGAGTTGTAACGTGGTTTAATTTTTCATCAGATCGTTTATTACCAGCACAAAATGCCGATTAACTTGTTCACGTCATTGGATATTTTAAAAAACCATAACTCATTTTGAACGAAAATATCTTTTATACAGGGCGCTAAGATCTTATAACACTTGAAATAGTAGGAGCGCTTGTGAAGGTTTTATTCAGAATTTTTTAGGCCTACTAAAATGTTATATGAATAAGTTCCTCTCATTTCTGAAATTAGTGTCGACAGCTGACTTAATACAAATTTGGATGGTTTTTTCTTTTCGGTAGGTTTTCCTCTCCTAAGTACCCTGTACCGTGGGTGTATATATATACATATATATATATATATATATATATATATATATATATATATATATATATATAGAGCTTCTGTAATTTTTAATAATATTCCTTCTAGTCTAAGGGGCTTGAGCTATATAAGTTTTAAAAATAATATAAAAAATTATTTAGTAGGGGTAGGATTGGAAGAATGATTTCTTATAAATCAAAATCCTACCTCTTTATGCCAACTAGTATACTACTGTCATTTTTTGGTTTTCTTTTTTAATTTTATCAATTTTATATTTTAAATTGTTTTTATTGGCATAAATAAACATCTTTATTATTATTATTATTATTAATTGCGCACCACTGGTAATGAACACATGACCATATAAAAAAGAGAGCAATGTCAGTTACAGAAAAAAAACTTTTGTTTTGACGTCAGCCAAGTCAGTCAGTCGCTGTGGCATTGCCTAGTCTCTATATAATATTCCTATGTAACAGATTTGAAAAAGTAATATTTTTGTTATCTTTAAAGTAAGAAATCCAACTAACTATTTCAAAAAAATAAATTTCAAAAAGTTAAAATACTACAACACAAAGAATTAAGAGAACAGCTGTTCAAACCAAGAGTAAAATTTTGTTCAAATAGGACAACAAAACATTTTTGGAGGAAACAGAGTACCTATACAAAAATTTTAGCTCAACCTTAGCTTTAAACAAAAAAATCCTAACACTTAAGCATGATTTTTTTTTATTTGCCCATTTTTAATCAAATTTAACAGAAGATTTGGCTTTTATTAACAGGTTTATTTATATCGTCCTTAATTTTTAAGCGAACTTATTCACAACTTAAATTAATAATAAACTTTACCTTCATAAACTCTTCTAGTGTTGAAACAGTCATATTTAGCAGTAACAACACAGTACACTCCATAATGAAAAGAAAAGAAATGTGCCAAAGAAATAGGTGGTCCAAGAAAACATAATCAGCACAAGAAGCTGTCCGACGAATGTAGGATACTGCCAAGAAAACGAAGAGAAATGAAAGCCACGAACAACATGCAAAGAATAGAATACACCGAGCTGTGCAAGACAATAAGAAAGAAGGTTGCCGAAGACATCAAAAATTACAACGAAAAACTAGTAGAAAATGCAATCGAAAACAAAAAAAAGCTACAAGAATGCTAAAAAATCCTTCATCATCGGAACAAGTAGTGGCATCAAGAAACAAATAGTGGCACTAACAAATGACAACACTAGAATCACAAACAGAATAGAAATAATAAACCAAGTAACCAAATTCTGTAGTGGCACCAAGAAACAAGTAGTGGAACTAACAAATGACAACACTAGAATCACAAACATAAAAGAAATAATAAACCAAGTAACCAAATTCTGTACTGAAGGCCCCGGAGACGATACAAAAACACGAATACATGACGACACCCCAGAAGTTCTCGTGGAAAAAGTAGAGAAGGCGTTTAACAGCATGAGAAATGGTAAAGCAGCAGGCAATGACGGTGTGATGGCCGAACTAATTAAATATGCAGGTAAACGAACATGGCAAATCCTAGCAAAAATCTACACTAACTGCCTAAGATCAAGACATATACCACAAAGTGGGAATAGGACCAATATAATTCTAATCCACGAGAAAGGCAGTAAAGAAGACATAAGAAACTATCGACCAATCAGTCTACTACCAATAATATACAAGGTATTCACAAAGCTCATAAATATCAGAATACAGAACGCACTAGGTGCTGCATAACCACGGGAACAGGCTGGCTTCAGAAGTGGCTTCAGCACAATCGACCACATCCATACATTAAGGGAGGTCATCAGTCGAACAAAGAAATATGAAATACCACTGACACTAGCCATCACAGACTTCGAGAAGGCGTTCGACTCAATATATCCCAAAGCTATAATACAAGCCCTAACTAGTCAAGGTGTCGACCAACCGTATATAGAAACCCTGTCAATCATATACAAAGAAGCCAAATCCAGAGTCATGATTTAAGAAGGACTACGGAATTCCCCACCAATAAAGGAGTACGTCAAGGAGACGCAATATCTCCAAAGCTCTTCATGGCAACACTTGAAGAAATCTTCCGCAAGCTAGACTGGGACAACACCTAAGATTTTCTGATGATATCATACTAATCGCCAAGAGCTCTGATGAACTTCAACAGCAAATTAACGAATTAAATACAGCATGTAATGAAGTAGGCCTGAAGATTAACGTAGCCAAAACCAAGATAATATACCACGAACTTGTAGACAAACAATGACCACACTGGAAGTACTAGAAGAATACATATACCTGGGCCAACTAATACAAATCTCGGGATTTCTACTACCAGAAATCAACAGAAGAATAAAACTAGCATGGAGAGCGTTCGGTGGAAACTCAAGCATATTCAAATCTAGAATCACAGTCCACCTAAAGAAGCGAACATTTGATCAATGTATACTACCGGTTATGACATACGGATGCGAAACCTGGCTACTAAAAACAAACATAACAAGAAAATTCCAGGTAGCACAAAGTGCTATGGAACGATGCGTGCTAGGAATAACTAGGAGGGACCGCAAGAGAATAGAGTGGATAAGACAGAAAACCTAGGTAATAGACGTCGCGTCGTCCGCAGATCGAATTTTTGCTCGGGTATGCGAGCTTCCTAAAATTGATGGTGTTGAGGTGAAAATCAGTTAATATTTTTTTAGCATCAACCCCAATGAAACAATGTCCTCTAAAAGGGGAATTTAATAATTTATTTTAAAAGAAAATGAATCCACCTAAAAATAAATACTGAAAATCTTAAATAATATGTTTTTATCTATTTATTGCTGAGCTTACTAGTAAACTTAATTGTCGGCGGGACTTCTAATTAATAATTATGTACATTTTCATGACAAATTCTTATTATTTGCTCTTTTAAATAAGCGTCGCCTTCGAAGTTAAAAACAAATAGATCTAAGTTCATTCTAGCAATACGTTCCAAGATGAAAATCATTTAGAAACCACGCAAATCACTGAAATATTAGAATAACTTATAAATTTTTAATGACGACTTATTGACAATGACAGGGCAAAAGCCTGTCAAAACCTAGCTGATCAACTGCAAGATCTTAATTTAAACCAGTACTAAATCTTAAATATACAGATTCACTAAGAAGGTTTAAGATTTAGTACTGGTTTAAATTAAAATCTTCTAGTTGATCAGTTACTTATGTTTTGACAGGTTTTTGTCCTGTCGTTTTTAATAAGACGTCATTAAAAACTTATGAATTATTCGAATATTTCAGCGCTTTGCTTGGTTTCCAAATGATTTTCATCTTGGAATGGGTTGCTAGAATGAATTTAGTTCTATTATTGTAGAAAGTGCGTACTAAAATTGCCCTTTTCTTTATAAATTTTGCGAAAAAGCTCCGAAATAAATTCACAGTATAAAATTTAGTTGTCCTATTGTTACAGTTGTCAGTTTACAACTTTTGGTTGTCAAATTAGACCGGACTATCGTTGGAGAATCTGGCTGAAAATGTTTTAGTGAATCTAGACAGTACGTTCAATACTCGGTTAACTACTGTTCCTTGCATTACTATACCGTATCCATTTACTTTTGAGAATGATGACAGAAACCCCTTTTACAATGAAGAGATCAATTATATCTCTCTCTCATGTTCTTTCGCTCTCATTTTTTTCTCTCTCGTCTTCTTTCTCTCTTATACTCGTAAAATTTTTACAGCTGGTAGAAAGTTAGGTTAAGTGAAGGATTAATAATGACATATTATTTGAAGCCTGTCCCATGATATAAGTTATTTTAGCAGTGCAAAAATATATTTAAAAAGTTTATATAAAGTATTAGCAGCTTAAATTCCTGTGTTCTATGAATCTGGGACTGACTAACAACTATTGAAATATTACGCAAGGTACATATTTGTTCTCCTTTACATTACTTGGACCGGCCGTTATGGAAATGAGTAATAGGAACACCGACCCGATATAAAGTTGAGAATAGTGAGCATTACAGAAGATTTCTTTAGTTATTGAGAAAGTAGTGAAAAGTGCGCACTAGAAGCGTTTGGTTTCAGTTTAAAGCAGAAGTCACAGTGCCAATACAAAGTGTATCTATCCTTCTGGAACTAAGACTCAATATTTACAGTTAAAAATTGTGAAACTACTTGGTATATTCGATTAAACAATTTTTATCGCATCTTTAACTTACACAAACATCACTGTTCGCAGGTAGGCTATATTATAGATCCATTTTCATTATATATATCGGAGAATAGGGAATATTTTTTAACCTCATTATAAATTGTTTATCCTAATAAAAATATTTACTCATTTTTGAAATTTTTCCTTTAATTATTTGAATACTTTTCCTCCGATCCTTTTAGTGCAAATTGTTGGTGAGAGGTAGTATTGATATTTGGGTAGGAAACAATTTTAAATGCTATAAAATAATAAGGTTAATGTGGCTATGCTGGCACTGTTTTTGTTTAATAAAAACGAGATTTTTGCAAATGCTGTTTGTGCTCAGTAAAAACAAAGGTCTTTTGCTATAAAATCATAAAACTTACGTAAGTATTTTGTCAGGTTAGAAATTTATTTTTTATGACAACTCCGATTAAACTTTCACTATATAGGCAACCAGAAATACTTGCGCACAAACAAAGCCGCCTGTGATGGAATGTTGTTTGATTATTCTTTTTTATTGGCAACAACATCGTTTTTATTTGTCTTTTACTAATGCCCCTTTTGCTAACAAGGATAGAGAGAAACCGGATTCCTCTGGGATTTTATCAGGAAAAAAAGAAGTTTGCGATGACTAACCTTTCGAAGTATATAACCAGCAATACTTCCACAAGCAAAGAATGTACGATAAAAATTTGAACAAAACCTTTTTTTATTTGTCTTTGTCTAATGCACTTTCGCCAACACGGATAGAAAGAAATCTGATTCCTCCGTGATTATCAGGAAAGAAAAGATGAATATTGTGTTATTGTGATCACTAAAATATGTTCTGGTGTAAACGGTCCATGGAACTGACCAATAGGGTTAATTCTTGTTCAACTGTTTTTTCTGTCATCATTCTCAAAACCAAATGGATACCGTATAATTTATATAATACGAAAAATAATTAACAGTATACATGATGGTAAATAGTATTTGCTCATGCACTACATCTATTCGGCCAGTTATTACAAAAAAAGCTAAATATGTTTATATTATACGGTCATATATTTTGATGGGTTTTGCAATATACCATACACCTTATATACTATCAAGTATATTAGAAAACAATAAGTGGTTTCACTATTGATCGGTAATAAATCCAACACCACGCTGGGTATTCATCTAAAATTTATACTCGTGCCCTCAGTTTTATTACGTTCATAAAGATATTAACTCATTTTCCAATAAATGCAAATTAGCAATAACCCATAAAGACCCTTGGCATAATTTTATAGATTTATTTGCATAAAATTTATATATGGGCTGTAATCTTTATTATTTTCATAAGGAATAATGATCAATCATCATGACGAAGAAGTCACGTGTAATGTAAATGCAACCAGCTACGCCCACTGTAACTTAATTTACTGTTGGACACCCCGGTTATTGTTCATATCCCAGCCCTTTTCATACAGTTATTGTGAAGTTAGGACAGGATTGTATTATTAAACATACATGTCTCCTAATAGATGTAGTAACGCATGTAAGGGCATACGTTACTTCTAGCAGTTAGTAATGGAATAATGTAATACCCGAACAACTTTATTAATTTAAGATATAATTTAAACAAAAGCTAATTTTATGCAAGTTAATGTACAGGGTGGTCCACATAAGACGACCCACTATCTGATCTCAGAATCTGTAAGAGCTACAAAAAAAAGTTAAAGACAAAAGTTTCTTGCCTTGACTTTAAGTTTTTAGTTATTTAGTTTTTACGTATACAGGGTGTTTAGTTTTTTCTGGCCAAGTATCAACTTTATTCTTTTAAATGGAACACCCTAAATATTTTTATATTTTCGGATTTTACGGTTGACTCTAAGTAAATTTTAATATAACATGTTTATTGAAATTTTCAGTAGTTTTCGAGATATTTTAATTTTTAAAATTTTTACAGCCAAATCAGTCATTTGAAACATATCATGTATTTATGTTTAATATTGCTCAATTTCCAAAATAATTTAAGATTAGCTTCCCTATTAGATACTCAGTTATTTTTTTCTAAACTAAACCAAAAGCAGCATACAGGGTGTTAAATATATTAGTCCAAATTTGTCAATTTTTAAACATCAATATCTCAACTTTTTTAAATGGAACACCCTATATATAAATGTTTTATATAAAGCAGCATTTAATTCCCTATAATTTGACTATAATATTTCCTATACCTAAAATCAACTGTTTTGCAGATATTGGTATATTTCTTAGCTTATTTCATTAAAATTATCAAGTGTTGGCGACAAGTCCGGATACTTTTGAAAAAGAAAAACTTCAAATGGACATCAGGAAATTTTTATTTCTCAGAAAGGAACCTGACTTATAAAAACTCATATTATTAGTTTTTAATTTTTATTTTTACCTTCTTTTTTCTATTTTCTGCCTTCCGCGGCCCGGATGCGGACCGCGGTCCGCCAGTTGCCGACCAATGCTTTATATCTTCGTGGTTAAAATTTAAATTTTATAAATTGTTCGTTTATTTTAATAATAACAGTGACATCCATTGAAAGTGTTTGGAAAGCTTCTTTATATCTATAAATATATTTTTTATTAACAACGTGAGATCTTACATAAGCTCTGATCAAAGAGGGAGGGGGGACTTGACCGAAATTTTACTGATATTTACTATTGTGGGGACGGGTTCGAAATTTATTCTAAAAACGGCTGAACGGCACCTTTGGCAGGTACCGACATTGTAAAAATGAAGTTGAAGCCTAACAAAGCCCCTTGATTAACAACCATAGAAAGTTCCATTTCACTTGTCGTGTTTCGGCAGTGTATTTATTTCATAACTGAACTTACACTGATGTGTTTAAGTAATATATGGAAAAAAATTAATTTGACTTGTTTTTGCCGCAACCCGAAAATATTAACACATGCATATATGGTCGTAGTAGGTAATGTAAATGTACAATATACATACCTAATAAATAATAATACATTTTTGATTATGAACATCAATAGGCGATAAACAGTGTAACCTTATTGATTAACCCCGAAAAGCTTGTAGAAGAGATTTGTCGAGAAATTTATATCAAACGTAATTTAAGCAATATCCTTAAGAAGCCCAATCTATCATTATTTGTATGCGCCAACAAGCCTCAGCTGGTAGACTAAAAACCGGTTTACATTTTGAAATGGATATCGTTCCCCCTTTTTTTTTAATTTTTAATATTTTGGCCAATAAGCTTTTAAGAATACACAGGTAGGAATGTCACAAAAATAAGCTATCTCGCATTGACACAGTTTCTTCGAACGAACAATGGGTTTACTCAAGTATTTTTGTTATTATTTCCTTGATAGCATCAGATGTTCTCTGTCTTTGTCACTCGTGCCTAAACAAACCTAAGCTATGTTAGGTTAGGGCGGCAGATTTTTAGCTAACTTGTCAACTAAACTCTTATAGCTCTGAAAGGTACCGCATTTTGTCTTGGAACCCACTTGCATCAGAATTTGTTTTAATAACTGCACCTATAAGGTGTTGCAGAAGGATTGTGTAAGTCTAACGAGAACCAGCCTCTGCTGTTGATGATATTAACCAAACATTTAAGTAATGTAGTGCCTACCTTCTTCACTGAACAACATTTTACCTATGGCAGTAAAGATTTTCCTTGCAGGTTACTCAAGGCCAAAGCATTCACACAGAAAGTCAATGCTCTCGTTATTTTCCTCATCTCTACAGCTTCTGCAGAAATTGTTTGCTAGCATTTTTATATGTTTTGCTTGACTACCGAACAATCTCCGGTAACTACAATGATCAGGTGACCTAAGTTCTCCCGACGGTGTTAGCAACACCGCAGTTTTGTTATATTTTTGCTGTATTCAGCCTATTGGCAGCCTCATTACCTGAAATAAATACTATTATATATATATATATATATATATATATATATATATATATATAATATATATATAAGAAAAGGAAAATGTTTATGGTATAGCGAACGACAAAGATAAAACAGTGTGTTCTGCTCTTGCATTAAAGTACAGAGCATGCACGACCTCATGAAAAACCCTTCACCTGGTAGACCATAAGCTTCCAGCCTTGTTAGGGATCACCAAAGGGGGGGGGGGTGAAATCTTACTCTCTATTCAGTCCGGGGTTTTCCATTAGTTCTTGGATGCCCCATACTTTAATACAAGAGCAGGTGAGCAGGATACACTGTCTTTTTTGTGCCGTATATGCCACAAACATTTTCCTTTTCTAATTTTTATTAGGGACCCTAAACTCTTCCCTCTGTTTGACCTGAAATCATTTTCTCAGGGGGGCAAAATAAAAAAATAATGTTTTTTTTAAGATTTAATTTGTAGTGATTTATACTTTCTCTCTAAACCAGTGGTTCAGCAGGTATAAGAAAATAAACAGTTAAATTGTTTATAGCAATTGATCGCGCTAGAATTTTTCATTCCGGATAATTTTCGCTCAATCTACACATAATTCTCAATGTTCATGACTTTTTTCTGATTTTTCTAAGCGATTCTTTTGGTGACGAGGGTGGGGGACAGCAATTTTATAAAAATACATAAAAAAGTCACATATATTGTTGAATTCGCGCTTCAATAAGCTTTTATTGGACATTTTAAGCGATGCCCTTGAATTTTTTTTCCATTTCCCAATTTATCCCCTCTAATTTAACCTCCAGAATAATATTCATGTTCAATACAAAAGCGCGGCTGGGAATTTCTCCAAAAATGTTGAATATATCATTTCTGGGGTTATTGAGGTCCGAAAATCTAATTTTGTCTATCAGATCGTAAAAAATTAACGGGGAGGGGGGATAAAAAGAGAGTGATTGACAATTTCTTTCAAAAATGTGTACCAAAATTTTCGGGGTAAGTAAGGTCAGACAATCTAATTTTGTAGAATACATGTTAAGAAAAGTAATGTGTGGGGGGAGGGTTAACAAACGACTGGCAAATTCGTCAAAAACGTTAACTAATGTGTCGTTTTCGGGGTTATTGAGATTATAAAATCAAATTTTGTCAAGCAGATGTAGGGGAGGGGTGATAAACGGGATCGGCTAAAAATTTCTCTAAAAATGATAAAGAATATGTCAGTTTCGGGGTTATTGAGATCAGAAAATCTAATTTAGTCTAACATTTATGTTAAAAAAATTAACGGTGAGGGTCGGGGGATAAAAGAAGCAGCTGGAAATTTTTCCAAAAATGATAAATGTGTCATTTTCGGGGCTACTGAGGTCAGAAGATCTAATAGGTATAACATGGCCATTACAAATTTAAAAAGGGGAGATAAGATGAAGGGAGGGAGGAAGAATAGGGGCACTAAAAAGAAAAAACATTTTCATAAAAATGAACAAAATTAAGTTGACCAATAATCGCATTAGGTACGTAAAATATTATTTCATCCTTTTCAGTGCTTTTCCTTTTGTGAATTTGGTTCCCTGAAATATTTTTTAGAAGCAATAATTCATAAATACAACCTGACAAAATCTAATATTAATTTAATTTCAATTACCTACATTTTCTATTAGTTACCTGAGTCCGACCCCGGTTGTTTCGTCATGTAATATTGAAATCCGGTCTCTAGATATAACTAACCTAACCTAACATAACTCATGTTTCATGTATTCGTAATCATGACATCAAAACTACACTATTATCACCTATACCATGCGGACGAAGTCGCGGGAGAAAGCTAGTTATACAATACCACAAAGTCAAAATTACTTTTTAGAAATTTTCTGTTTGGTTCTATATTTTAATTAAGTATAGGTTTAAATTAAATATTTATTTAGTTGGATGCAATGCTTTTATCAACAAACAGCAATAGTTTCTGTTATAGTTAGTACGGGCATATAAAACGATATGTGTTCGTATCGATGCCGACGGCTATTTTATTAATAAGCTTCATCCCTTTGTGAAAATCAAACAGCGTGATTCCTTCACAAACATTTTAATAATGGGCACGCGCAAAATAAATCAAACCGTTTAATATATTTTACACATTCAATATGCCAGCGTCAAAAAGCCAGGGTGTGTTATATTTATATAAAGGCCACAGTCGCTTAAAGATGCTACAAGTTGTTAATTCTGACCATCCATCTACTTTCAGCAAGATGAGTGGGACAATTTTATTTCTAATTATTTCCAGTTTTCTAGCCACAGTATCCTAAGCTAAGGCGACTTCCATCTTTGCACCTTCTTTATTCAGCGTAAGTATTGGTGGCCTAATCATCTGAAATAAAAAATTTAATTGTGGCTTATCGGACAAAAAAAACAGCGTGTCCTGCTCTTGTAATGAAGTATGGGGTATCCAAGAACAACTAAGTGTGTGTGTGAAAGGACTCTCCACCCAGCCGGGGGTTTTGCATTAGTTCTTGGATGCCCCGTACGTTAATGCAAGAGCAGAACATACTGCCTTTTTAGTACGATATGCCACAAACCTGTTCCTTTGTTATCTTTATTAAGGACACGCTAAACTCTTCTCTTTATATTACTTGGAAACATACAGCGACCCGAAACCCAACCAAAGAAGGCTTAATGTGTTTTTACTTTTCTTAAAAAACTGTTAAGGGGAACGCGGAAAATTTGGTTTTTTCTATACCAGCGGTTCCCAACCTTTTTTAATGGCGTACCACCAAAACCATGGATTTATTAAGAAAGGATTCGATGTATACTGTGAGCGTATCGAACGTGAAGCCTTATATTTGTTGTTTGTTATGAAAACATTTCTCCTCTGAGAAGAGCTTACGAACTACGAATTACTACGTAATTGAATCAAGAATGGCAGTAGAAAGAGATAAAATAGCATTAGAGTGTTGGAGCTCAGAAGTGTTGCTGTCTGCTGGTTGGTTAGGAAAAACGTCTGCGAACGCTCGGTTACACGTACGGCTTTGTCTAATGAACTAGAAAAGAAAAAGTGCGACTTATAGATTTATAAATGACTCCGAGCGACTTTGAATAAACACCTTTAGAAATAATATAACCTATAAATAATAAAACCTTTTTAACTGAATTTTATTATTATTTAGCAGAAAAATAAAATATTTTAGGGCTTTTATTACTTTTAGTAAATCTTGTGATGCTTCTAACGTATTTTTTGTACAAAAATACAAGGTAAAATAAGATGTGACCAATGTTTACAAATTGTGTTTACAGTGTCGTTTAGAATGGTTTGTTGTGGCTTCAAAGAATGTTAAATCATCCCGTACCCATTCTTAATAAATCCATGACCAAATCCGTTTCGTAATTTTAGGTACCATCTAATTAGAATACCTATCTAGAGGTCCTTCTTGGTATTTCTGAATAATTATAATTTAAGTACAATTTAAATGTTTACCAAAGGATAAAATGAAATTTTAACAATAAGTATTAAAAATATTTTTTATTATACCTAGTTTTCACAATCAGTGTTGCTAATGTTGCCATATTTCTTTTTTCTTCAATATATTTGTAAGATTGTCGCGTTTTTTATGATTGTAGTTTGTCTGTTTTTGGTTAGTATTTATTTTATGACTTGTTTAGCGTACCACCGAAAATAATTGCATGCACCACCGGTAGTACCACAAGTTGGGCTGCTCTATACAATACCACAAAGGCAAAAAATTCTTTTTAAAAATTTTCTATTTGATTCGATAGTTTAATGAAGTATAGTTTTAAATTAAACATTAATGTAGTTGTAATGCTTTTAATAACAAACAGCGAAATATCCTGTTATAGTCAGTAAATGCATATAAAAAGATATTAGTTTCTACCGATGCCGATGGCTATTTTACTAATAAGTTTCATCTCTGTGTGAAAATCAAACACCGTGATTCCTTCACAAACATTTTAGTGATGGGCACCCGCTAAGTAAATCAAACCGTTTAATATTGTTTTGTACATTTAATATGCCAGCTCTAAAAAGCCGGGGTTTGTTATATTTGTATAAAGGCTACAGTCGCTTAAAGATACTACAGGTTGTTAATTCTTCCATCTACTTTAAGCAAGCTGAGTGTTACAATTTCATTTCTAATTATTTTCAGTTTTCTTGCCACAGTACCCTCTGCTAAGGCAACTTCCATCTCTACGCCTTCTAGATTCAGCTTATTGGCGGCCTCATTACCTGAAATAAAAAATATAATTGTGACATACCGGACAAACAACTAGCGAGTTTTGCTCTTGCATTAAAGTACGGGTCATCCAAGAACTAATGGAAAACCCGTGGCCAGGTAGACAGTAAGCTTTCATCCTTGTTGGTGATCATCTGTGGGTGGGGAGGGGGAGGGGGGGGGGGGGTGAAAGCGTACTCTCCACCCAACCTGGGGTTTTGCATTAATTCTTGGATGCCCAAGAGTAGAATATATTTTTTGTCCGCTATGCCACAAACATGTTCCTTTTCTTATTTATTAGGGACGCTGAACTCTTCTTTTTATATTGCCTGGAACCATGTGACCCGAAACCCAACCAAGGAAGACTTGTTTTGTTGTTACTTTTGTCAAAAAGAATGTGGAAAATTCTATTTTTCTTGATTTTTATATTACCACAAAGTTAAAATTACTTTTTAAAAATTTTCTGCTTGATCGATATTTTAAATAACTATAGTTTTAAACTAAATATTTATGTAATTAAAATACTTTTAACAACAAACAGCAAAAGGTCCTGTTATAGTTAATAAAGGCACATAAAGAGATATTAGTTTCTACCGATGCCGAAGGCTATTTTATTAATAAGTCTCATCTCTGTGTGAAAATCAAACAAAGTGATTCCTTTACAAACATTTTAATGATGGGCACGCGCTAAATAAATCAAACCGTTTAATATCTTTTTACACATTCAATATGCCAGCGTTAAAAAGCCAGGGTTAATCCGTGTAAACCGCATATAATCCAATAGACGTTCCCATGCTCGGGGGTGCATATTATATTACAGATTTATTTATTGTATTGTTCTGGGGGTGTAACTCAATATCCGAGGAAAATATGCTACATGGATATGATTTTATTGCCTCCTTCTATTTTTATGCGCGCAACGAATGTAGTAGTAGTAGTGTGTTTGTTTTCCTTTTTTGGTCACACAGTGTTTTGTTCCCATTTCGTATTTTACTGCCAGTATGGTTTTCGGAATTTTCTCATATTATATTATTGGTCAAACATTGTAAATGCTTGTATACATTTCTATTACGATTTATTTTTACTTCTCTCGCTAGAGGAGTGTCGTATTTGTAAAGAAATCACATCTCGAGATATTTGCAGATCTTTATATTGTGGAGTCTCTAAATCGCGAAAACATAGTTTGATATTTCTGTCTGTCGGTGAGTCTGTCTGTGAGTCTGTCTCTCGGCGCAAAAACCTAAAACTTACCTGGTTACAAAATATTTTATCTTGCATATCAGGCTTGCCCAGGCTACACCAGGGGAATATATACAGGATGAACACTATAAAAATTAATTTCTATTTTGGTCGCTTTGACCCAAATACGATATATTTTGCCAAAATAATATTTTGTCTCCAGCTAAAGTAGGTATTTACTTTTGATAGGAATAAAAGCAACTTAAAATATTAGATATAGATAAATAACATACAGGGTGCGCACTGGGCAACTCAAGATTTTAATGTTATTGGTTTTATAGAAGCACTATTTATCTGAGACAAATATTCTTTAGGTACATATGTACATAAGTAGGTTGTTGTAATTAATAAAATTTCGAGTGATTTGATACAGGGTGTGCAATTTTAAATGATTTTTTTATTTTTGCTTTAAATCGGAAATGCGTAAGTTTGAAAAAAGTTTTTGGATGTACTAAAAGTTTTTATAATTTGGCCATTTCATATGGTACAGGGTGAAAAGAAATACAACTTTAGAACATTAGCTGAAGAGAAATAATATTATTTTATACTGAACCGAGGATTTTATGATATTTTATACTAGGTGGAAAATTTTTAAAAAATCTGTTTTTAACAGACTCCAAAAAGGAGGAGGTTCTCAATTCGGCTATTTATTTTATTTAATATATGTTTACACATAACTTCGGCACAGGTGCACCGATTTCAATGATTTTTTTTTATTTGCAAGAGTATACTCCCATGAGTATGGTCCCATGTAAATTTTATCAGGATCTGATGATGGTCTCCGAAGGTAAGCCATGGAACTCCTCAACGGCTAACAGTGTACATTCCGTAATTAACGCATAACTTCGGTAGGGGTGTACCGAGTTTGATGATTCGGTTTTTATTTGAAAAAGTTTATTTAACCAGTGGTCCCATATAAATTTTATTTTCAGGATCTGATGATGAGAAAATTAAAGGCAGGGGTGAACATAATTTTTATTCAATAATGTTTTATAGTACTATTAAATCGTTTTAGGGTGATTCTTTAAAAATATTGAGTAATATGTCGTTTTAGGGTTTCTGGAGCCAAAAAACTACGGTAATACAATACGATATCAAAGATATTACTTGATATGATATACTTTAAAAAATTAATAACGAGCAAATGGGAAAGGACGGGGAAAGGGAAATCATCATGTAATATTTTCGAATTTTTTGAGTATTAGGAACACTAGAAAGAACGCCATATTTGTTTTCAATGAAAACAAATTAACCGAGCTCTCAAAAGAATAAAATAGGATTTTTAAATAATAACGAGCTTAACAGTGTCTAAATCTAAGGATCATGTCATGATAATGCATAAATAAGTAATAGGGAGTTGCGCGGACTTTAAAGTTTAGAACTTTGGCGTACCTACAAATTACTTAACTTATTGTTAAGCTCAGTAGGAAATAAATAAGTCAAATCTATTTTTTTCGTCCTTTTCAGTGCTTTCTTGGGGCCGATTTATTATTCTTTTTTAATTACTCTGAATTTGTTTAATTATTGTAATAGTGCCCAAATATACTACAATTTGAGTTATTAAAACTGACTAGTTAATGCGAGTTGTTGGAGCTAAGAACTTACGTTTTACTATTGACGAAAGAGGATAAAATATGCATATTGAAATAATTTGATTCTATCGTACTTCGCCAGGGAATTTCTGCGCAGAAACTTTTGCAGGTGTATCAACATTTTCTAAACTACACACATCGCCGAAATTCTTGGACCCCCTTATGTTTGTCAAAATGAGACACTATTAGTATGAGTCAAGAAGTGTATTACAAAGTACATTTAATTTAGTTATGTAACCAATGCAAATTGGCTGAATTAAATTTTAACTGAACAAGAAAAAAATACAAACGAAAAATAGTGCATAATAAAATGATTACCAGAATCTGCAATCTAGAAAAAACCACTTTAGAGCGAAATCAAAAATGCATTAATATTCGGTGTGTCCTCCCCTGTTCTGTAGTAAGATGTTAACTCGCCTGTGCATGGAAACAATTAGAGCGTTAATGGTATCCATTGGGATGTTGTTCCATTCTTCTTGGGCCGCGAGTGTGAGTTCCTGGAGGGTGCTAGGAGGATTAATTCTGTTTGAGATTGCTCGTCCAACGAAATCCCACATGTGCTCAATGGGATTCATGTCTGGCGAATTTGCTGGCCACGGTAATCTTTGAATATTCTCAATCTCTGGTGCAGTTTGTACTCTTCTCGTGCAATGGGGCCCAACATTGTCATCCATAAAAATGAAATTGGCTCCAATTTCATTTTGGAGAGGATAAAAAATGGGTTCAATAATGTTTAGAACATATTTATCCCCTATCATAGTATCTGGAATGGGAATAAGCTGCGTACGATGACCATGCATTATGTATCCCCAAAACATTACTGATCCTCCTTGGTATGGAACGACTTCTCTGGAAAAAGATAGTCTTTCTTGTCGCCCTGGCCCTCTCCAAACTCTGTGTCGCCGACTATCACAAACTAAACCACATCTGGTTTCGTCCGAAAAAATGACATTTCGCCACTGAGCTAGAAGCCAGTCTCTGTGTTCCTGTGCCCACCGTAGACGAGCGGCTATGTGTCTCGGAAGTAACCTGGGTACTCTTAATGGTCTCCTGGTCTCCTGGATCGTAGATTGGCTCTAGCAAGTCTCCGCCGTATTGTGGTACTGGAAATTAATCGACCAAACGTTCTTCTTAAATTAGTTCGGACAGCTGAGACTGTTATGGTTCGATTCCGACATACATAGCCTGTTAGATACCGATCTTCTCTTGCATTAGTTACTCCAGGACGCCCAGTTCCACGTCTCCAGTCAACGCTGTTAGTTTCCTGGTACAAATGCACTATTCGGATAACTGAAGCGCGGGGAATCCTTAGTCTATCCGTGATTTGATGATTCGGCAGACCCTCATCATGCAAAGCCACTATTCTTGCTCTTTTGAACGCTGAAATTCTATTGCCAGGCATAATTGAAAAGAAGAACTCAACAATCACTTAAACACGCTAAATCGATATGAACCACTTATTAAACATTGGTATCTAAAATTAGAGGAAATTGTTTTTGTAAACATTTTTAGATGCCTAGCACCGGTGAAATAAATAAAGATTAAATGTACAAAAATCAGCCATGATAAATATTTCGTTTCAAAATTTACGAGGGGGGTACAAGAATTTTGGCGATGTGTGTATTAAAATGTGATATATCTACTGAAAAAATTGTTAGCATACCACAGCCAACATATTAAACTTGGCCAATAGACCACAACCACGTTATTCCATGATGGATTTTCAAAAAACTATATTTTCGGAAGAACGTCTTTCAAAAAGATGCATGTTCAAAAAAAACTGCTATTTACCTAACGTGTGGAAAGTGATACTTTTCCGCACGCGACTGCAGTTGACCGAACGACGCGAAGCGGAGTTTGCTCACCCAGTCGAGTGCGGAAAAGACACTTTCCCCACGTGTTGAGTACAATGTTTTTTCTACGAACGTGAGGACAGCTGTCTGGTCCTGGTATATTTTAAAAATATTTAATTTCAGTATAGACGTCAAAGTGAAAATACAATGCAGAACTCATACATATATTATTTTTATTTCTTATTGACAATATTATTGGTAAAAGAGCAATCACTTGCATTTTGTTAAATTTATGACCTAAGCTAATTGGTTTTTAAGTGGTATACAGAGGCGCAACTAGGGGTGATCTCGGGGGGCTTAGCCCCTCCAAACTCGATATTAGCCCCCCTAGACAGATTGTTGATCCATAAAAACAAAAAATTCAAATTAACTTTCTCTTAAGGGTTAGGGCTTAAGCCCCCCCAAAAGACACTGTCTAGTTTCGCCACTGCTGGTATAGAAAGATTTCTTGCCATTCCAGAATTATTTACGTTCAACATGAGGCGGCTGGAGGTCAATTGCTCTGATTCCCGCGATGTGGAAGTGGTAGCCTGGTTTTGGAGGATCCGATGTGCATTTTATTTTCTAAAGACTCGTCCGTATATCCTTCAGCAACTTTTGTGGACTTCCATCCACCATGACGCTTAAGATTCGTGATATATACTCCACAATCTACTTGCAGATTGGCTCAAGACCGCCTAAAATAATGCCCAGTGTAGAGCTCTGGATTTGGCAGTTTCAGGTATCCAGTCTCGTCCGTGGGCATCTTGCCGATTTTGTTAATTCCAACACATTGGGCAGAACATTTTCCGTTTTGATAATTTAAGTAAAATCTTCTATGGGGCGTACTTTGTGGTCGCAGTAATGCATATTTTTTTATTAAGTTTAAATTTCGTTCTCCGCCTTTTACAAAGCTTCTGCGTTGATGGGTTTATTATTAAGAATCGTAATATGCATCAAGGATTCTTTGTCTTTAATGTTATCTATGCTCAAATAAGTTAATTCTGGAGACGACTGAGCCAAAAGGTGTACATCATCTGCAGCCTCGTTCAAAAATTGCTCTATATTGTTTCTTGAGAAAGGCGATCACTCTATAATATTTGCTTAGATCGAAATTATGATTTAATTTTACCATAGATTTTAACATTGAGTAGGTACCTGGATCATAACGTGGATGGTTTGCAAGTTTTTGAAATATCGGAAAAGTATACTAGAATTACCTCTTCTTTCTTGAGATTGTTGATTTTCTATTGTACACCATTTACTAAATGTTTCCCATCCTTTGGCATAACGGTATTTTGATTTTTCTGGTAACAATTCGACGTTCACATTCTTGGCTTCTTTTAGAATATCATCCGGTACTCCATCAATCATATTCTCTTCAGTTTCTTCCTCGATCTCCATTATCTACTTAAAAGTTGGATAAAAGTCGAATAACTTTTGTATTTTTACTTTTACGTCTATACTGACAATCAACAAATAAAGAAATAACACAAACTTAATTGTATAGCAACGATATAAATAGAAAGGCCCTGTAATTAGGAGAGGTATGTGATTGTTGGTGTATTGTTTCCCGCGTCAATGGTGAAAAAACTTGCAGTACTATTATATAGTGCTGAAGATATTTTTAGCAATTTTGTGGAAAAATGCAATATTCAGTTTTTAGAGAAAGTGCTTTTTAATAAAATGTACTTGTAAAAAAGATGTTTTTTGATAACTTGTTTTCTTTTTCAAAAAATTGAGTTATTTACCCCATTTTTAAAAGTACCCTGTATGTTGCAGTGCTTTTATATTCCCCAGAATATTACCAAAAAGATCTTAATTAAGTCAATACATTCTTTTAATATTACCGGGACAAGAAAGAATGCAATGATATATTAATAAATCTGAGCCCGTCGCCATCATAGACTGGTATAATAAAGTAAATGAGACGTTGCCAAGGCACTTGCATGTTTAGTCATTTGTCAGTGACATTCAGTATTTATTAAAGACAACACAGAGTTAAAGATCTTCGTGCTTAGCTTAGAATGAGAGGAATCTGCGGAGCTGTCCGTCTATTCTTTTTCTCTCACAGCATAATGCCTGAAATGCGTGGCATGCATATAGATCAATCGATAAGTATTTTTTTACAAACAATGTTTATAAACTGTATAACTTTGGTTTAAGTTAAACCCCATTAAATTTGAAATTGAAAATTTAATTAATTCGTTAGCAGTCAGATAAAAAAAAAAGATTCATTTACTGAATACAGTGTGTGCGCGGATGGAGTCTAGAAGCGGACAAATGGACCAAAGTTTGCAAGATACGTAAAAATTCACTTATAATAAAAAAGAATTCTTGTAAAATAAATAAGATTCGCGTTACGAAAAATTTCATTTTTTATACAGGGAGCATAAAAAATACGAAAACGTTGTTTTGCGTAAGAGTAAACATACCTTGTTTATTATTTTCTACCAAAAGAACAAATATGAAATATGTCTTAAATTAAACTTTGGTAATTATTGATATTACTGTAAACAGCGAATTTTTTCATGAAATTTTGCACAGACCCTAATTTTGGGTCGTAGAACACGAATCCGAAGTCAGTTTTTGGCGGTCTCGAATGGTTTTTCCGCAAAAATTTTTTTTAACTTTTAGGTTACCTTTTTTTATAGATTCCTTTAAGTTTCGACACTTTCACTTAAACATATCTGTAAACTTATAATTTTTATTTTATTTCGTCACACAAAACACCACATTTAGCCAAAAATAGTTAAGAAAATTGCTTTTTCCTATATAAAATTCCATTGTATTTGGTTGTAGACGCCATTACGTTCCCAGCTGTCAAATGTCCGGCGTTGCCAGGTTTACTTATTTTTCAAGACAAAGTTGTAAATTAGGAATAATAAAAAGTTGGCGGGAAAATGCGAAAATGAACCAAATTTAACCAAAAGGGCAAAAAGATGACCCCAACCAACACCCTGGGGCACCGATCCCTCTTCGCCTGCGAGGAAAGAGACTGGTCAGGGCCCCTAACCAGGTGCTAACCCTGTTCCGACCTTAGGGTGCCCTCCGATCCACCGTTCGTATCAAAAACTTTTCTAAGTCGGTGAATTAGGTGACAGATCTAATATTTTCGATATAACGGTGGTATAACGGTGGATCGGAGGGCACCCTAAGGTCGGAGCAGGGTTAGCACCTGGTTAGGGGCCCTGACCAGTCTCTTTCCTCGCAGGCGAAGAGGGATCGGTGCCCCAGGGTGTTGGTTGGGGTCATCTTTTTGCCCTTTTAGGGAAAATAAAATGCTATCTGTCTTATTTTACTCTCATATTGCCATCTCTTTTTTTGGATTTATTTATGGCCGGAAATTGTTAAAATTTGCGAGAAAAATGTTTTGTAAACGTGGCAACGCCGGAAAATTGACAGCTGGCAAAATTATGACGTCTACAGCCATAAAATGGAATTTTCTATAGAAAACAGCAATTTTCTTAGCTATTTTTGCCTAAATGTGGTGTTTTGTGTGACGAAAACTAATAAAAATTATAAGTTTACAGATATGTTGAAGTGAAAGTGTCGAAACTTAAAGGAATCTATAACAAAAAGGTAACCTAAAAGTTAACCTAAAAGTTTTCCAAAAACAATTTTTTTTTGGAAAAACCATACGAGACCGCCAAAAGCTGACTTCGGATTCGTGTTCTACGACCCAAAATTAGGGTCTGTGCAAAATTTCATGAAAAAATTCGCTGTTTACAGTAATATCAATAATTACCTAAACTTTACGCCGAAGTACAATATTTCATTAAAAAATTTAAATATTAAAAGTAACGAGTTTTATCACATTATTTTTTTTTAGTCCCATTTATTCTCTCTCACACCTTTAACCAGCGTACTAGTTTCTACATAATAAACAATAATGACACCGATGGACATGTTTGTCAATGTATTTATTAAATGAAGCAATCATTTAATTTAAAATACTTCTCATCAAAATGCTATCTACTGAACAAAGAATATTATAGTCCAGTGTTATGGGGATGGCCAAGTATCATACCTCCACATCATGAGTAAGAAATTTGTAGGAATTCCAATAACTGAAACGACAATCTACAACACAATAAATAAGTTCCAAAGAACTCGTTCGGTCTTGAATCTCAAGAAGAAGAAGTAGTAGAAGAAGAAGAAGAAGAAGAAGAAGAAGAAGAAGAAATATGATCAAAACGATGCTGCCAGAGTTTTAGTTCTTCAGTCTGTTAGAGAAACTCCTGTAATGTCCCGCAGAAATCGTGCTAAACATTTTCTAGAAGTTGTGAAAAAAACTCATATTCAGATGATCTTAAAAGAAAATAAATTATTACCATTCAAATCCCACTTTAACCAAATATCGGAAGAGGGAGATGAAACGAACAGACCAGATTTTTGTTTATGGACGGGAGACCAAATTTTAAGTGGAAATGAACATTTTTATTAAGTTTTCTGATGAATATAAATTTTCTACTAATGGAACTGTAGCATCCCAGCATGCCAACTGGTCTCGAGAAAACCCCGAATTTAGAGTAATGAGGCGAAGACAATATTTTACAAAAGTGAACGTGTGGTGCGCGATATCTGTCCATGGCATTATTTATAGGCCCATATTGTTTTAATAACACCTGCAATGGAATATCTTACTTAGAAATGCTGGATACATTTTTTACCGATGAGCTCGAAAATTTGCCATTTAATTTTCGCCAAAAATTGTATTTTCAACAGTATGGTTGTCCAGCACATTGCGCTCGCGAGGTAATAGAATGGCTTCACCACAGATTTGGTCCAAGGTGGATTGGTAGAAATTGCCCAATTTTTATAGCCCCCGAGTAGGGTTGCCAACCCTCCCGGAATTCGTTGATTCTCCTGGATTTCTAAAATAAAACCTGTTTACCCATTACACCACAGGGTAATATTATAAGTCTCAAAGAATTGTATGCGCCCAAGCTGGGGTCTGTAGACTTGCCCAAAAAGTCGGATTTTTTTTTAAATATTACTCCTCTGGAGCCTAAACCGAATAAGCAAATATAATAACTTTTGAACTAAAAATGCGATTGGGTTGAAATGAACACGGCACATTAAGCATATAAAAAGTCATCTTCTGGTGTACTTTGAGAAGCACAAAACTCATTTTTTGCAAAAGTTATTTATTGATAAAAAAATGGCGATTTCTAATGGTTTTTTGCCATTATCTCGTTAACTATTGAACGATTTTGACGATCAAAGCCTCAAATGAGAGGGGTTTTTCAATACCTACAACTTTCCTCTTAACTGCTTTTACATACATTGCAAAAGAAAAGAGCTACGGACGAAAAACTAGTTTTACCATATTCAAAAAATAATTAAAAATTAAAGCAGCAATTTCAGCTGTTACTGGAATAGCAGATATCCTCAGACAACCTAGAATAGTCAAAATGCTTCTATAAAATTTTTCACATTTTTAGGCAGCGGCATGACATACGGCATGCTGCAGATCTTATCCGGATTTGTAATATTCACTGGGTGAGTGTTTTACACTATAAGGAATTTTTTGAGACATGTCTTTTATTACTGCTTATAATCGGTGCGGTTAGTGCCCCACTCCTGAAAATTTCCCTCTCTCCAAGTGGTTATACCAAAATACAAGTCGTTGCTAAAACGTCAGAGGTTAACTATGAGTAACCTACGTTTCGACTAGGGTTATAAAAGCGCTATCGTTTTTATAAAACAATGTCGTCATTGCTGACGTTATAACACCTTCCCCTACATTTTCCGCTGATCTGCAACAATGAACCGGTTATAGAAATTTTGATACCGTAAACAGTTCCTGTATCATGATTAAATAATAATGCATTCTAACACAGTTGACTATAAATTCCACGCCTATGTATGGCATGTAACCGAGCTGGCGCGCTTTTTATGAAACAACAAAAGGGAGTTTAGGTTTTATTGTGTTCTAGGGTGGAGCGACGGTATATGACAAAAATTTTATTTTTTGAAAATGATGTTGCATGGCCTTAAGAAAGTTGTGGTTGGGAAATAGAAATTTTTTGGAATTTTAATTTTTTTTACGAGTGTCCCCTCCACCGCTACAAGATAAAGAAAAATTTAAAAAATATGTTTTTTCTTTTTTTGAAAATGAAGTTGCCCGACTTTGGAAAAGTTTAAGTTATTCGAAGTTTTCTAGCGTTTTAAGACTTTTTTACGAGCACACACTGCCACAAAATTTAAAAAGTGTGAAAATCGAAAAACAAACAATTTTGTTTATGGTCGTGTTACTATTCACTACTATTCCACTCATTAGTAAATTAAAATACCAGGCTTCAGTAAAGTAAACATTTATTTTAAAAAATACAACTAAACTAGAAATTTAATACTTTGAAAGAAAATCTTGCTTTCGAATTTTGATAATATGGACCTAGAATCTAATTTGTTTCTAACTGTTTAGCCCATTCGCCTTTAATAACCACAAACTGGAATCAGGGGCGGACTCATGGATGCTCGAGTTGGCAGTACGAGTTGGCTATTAGATACCTCGTACAAAAAAAACGTCGACAGATGGGTTTTGGGAAAATTTGCAAAAAGGTCGACAGTTTAATTCCAGCAAACGTAAATAAGTTTGACCAATTATAAAAAAAAGTCGACGGTATTTCTAGGAGGGAATTTGCAAAAAAAGGTCGACAATTTTGAACTTGTATGGTTTCGTAGTTGGATATTTTCTTCCTCAATCAGCATCTAGTACGAAACTTCTCATAACAAAAGCTCACTAAGTTACATGCGATTACTTAATATTGCATTTCACAGCAAAAATTTGTTGGCATTTTTTAAAAGAAAAATCAAGTCCTGGCCGTAGAATATATTTATTACAAGCATAAAAACACTTTTTATAATAAAAAAAATCCATCAGACTTGTTTTTCCACCGCCACATGGGCGCTATAACGACAATATAGTCAAAGTGGTGGGGGTGGCAGCACTTGACACAAAAAAAAATTTTGTGAAAAATATTGCACAACCTACACAATTTTCTGTATCTCAGGCGTGCCAAATTTTAGAAAAAAATATTTCGCTCCAACCTTGGTTCATTAAATGCATTATTTATTATTATTTTAGCATTTTTTATACAGGGCAAAAAAATTCCGTCAAAATTACTTTCGTGGCAATGCACTTGTAACAATGCATTGCGCATTGTATTATTTCAGTTTTAGTTTATAGCCTGACTCTCCAATGAGGAGAGGGTATGCAAATTCTGCTTTACATTAGTTTTAACCTTATTGTTAAAAAACGGAAAGATTACACTGCAGTTCAAAACTGCCCCAGTACAGCTTTTAAATATAAAAAAACAAATCCATTATGTTTCTCGAAAATTTCTTTTTAAAAAATATTATTAGTAAACAACAGCCACCTAGGCCTCCTTGAAAAAGGCGCCTTCTAACTATACAGGGTGTTAAAAAAAGTTGTTAAGAAATTTTAAGCGCAGATTCTACATCTAAAAATATGAAAATAAGTTTATATAAATATGGATCCTCAAACGCTTCTTTTTCGAGATACAGGGTGTTTAATATTTTCTTTTTTAAATGTTTCTTTTTAATTTCTCGAAAATGCGTTAAGATGTTGACATGAATTTTGGTAGACGCCAGTATGGGCAGTATGTAATTAAAGGGTACCTTTACGTGCAAAAATTTCTTTTCTAAAATACTTGCATCAGTAGCGTGCGTAAGTTTACTTTTAGCGAAAAAAATGACACGCTACTGATTTTTTGCAAAATTGATATCACGTACACGTAGTATCATCACATCATGTAGAATCTGTCCTTCAAATTTCTTAACATCTTTTTGTAACACCCTGTATAGGCATTCCTTAAAACCATTAACCTTTTCGTGGCTAGTCGCCCACTGTTACATCTCAACTAGTTTGTGAGATGTTAATTATTTTATATCTTTGCGCGCTCCACGACACCCATTTCAATTAATTAAGAAAAATGTTGATTGTGTAAACAAGTGGGATTATTCAGTTTGTGGGTGATATCTTACGCTGTGTTGACAGTTTATTATTATTATCATTATTATTACCGAAGCTATGAACCTGCTGGTGTATTATTTATAGCTTGCTATCAACCAGCAGGTATAGGTATGATTGGACATGTTCTCCATCATTTAATTTTTTTGCATGTAGTAAATGCCTGTAGCCAAGGGCGGTCCTACATTGGGGTGTAATGAGGATAATTATACTTCTAGAACCTAACTTCGTTGGATAAGAAAATTGCGGAAAGGTTGGCATATATTTAACAAAAGCATTTGCAAAAGAATCGACATTTTTTAAGAAAGCGCCTGCAGAGACTACCTAATCGTTCCCCGGCCATGCACCATTAAATAAATGTAACGGCATCTATTCAATGCTTCTTTCATTTTTAACTAGCTTGCGCCCGCGACTTCGTCCGCGGTATAACAATTTTACTTCATTGCAAACCTTGAGCCCCCATTTCACCCCCTTAGGGGTTGTTTCTTGTTTCACCCTTGGAATTTGAGTTTTAAAAAATCCCTTATGTCAGCGGTTTGAGCTTAAAAAATTATTTAATTTTTAGGGATTGATTTTACCCTCGTGGAGGGTTTGTTTGACTGTTGAAATATCCTTTCTCATTGGACGTCTGGGGACTAAATTAAAGCTGTATGCAAAATTCCAACTTTCAATTTTTGATAGTTGGGGCTGTGCCTTGCTAAATCAGTGATAGGGGTGTGTTTTTACTCCTAGGGGTAAAATTCTAACACGAAAAAAAGTAGTCTTATGTAAAAAAATAAACTAAAATTGACATGTTTTGGCGTTTTCCATAAAACTTAGTACAACAATGAATAGTTACAATATCAAGGTTTTATACAGGACCTATTATTGCAAGCCGTATACGCGTGCATGCAATGTTTATCTAAAACATTTATAAATATCAATATTTAAACTTTTTTTGTAAAAAATATGTTTCTTTTGTGTTTGTTTGACTAATTAAGAAAAAAAACTTAAAATAATCAATTTTATTGCGAGAAACATGTAGATTCATTCTATAATTGAAAATTGTTTGTTTAAATAATTAAATAATTATTAGCAAGTTCTTACGATTAGAAACTCAATGAAACAAGTCCCATGAAAATCCATTAACTATAGACTGGTTTCGAGATTTTAGATTTTTCACGACTAAATGCACTGGACTATTAGCCTTTACCATAAGAACTATTATTTGATGGCAACAACTATATTTATAACGTTTTCTAGCTAACATAACAAAACTATTTAATGTTGAGTGAGTGTAGTCGTACGCCTCTTCCCTAGCGAAGAAAGAAAAAATTCTATTGTTTGTAGTCAAATCCAAATACGTAATTATTTTAAATGGAATGGGTTTCAAAAAAATTATTATAAATAACAAAGTTGACTATTTCTTCTTTGAATTTTGCGACAAGAATTACAGTAAGTTTGCTTTATCCATATGGGTACGTAAAACTATCGTTACCATAAAACGATTAAGCATGTCGTTAAATGATATTATGCAAAAGCATTTGGCTAAATCCCCTTTGGGTTATATCGTTTTGAATGATTTGGGGGAAGAATTAATGATGTAGGGGAATAGATCTCTTGGGAAGGACCTATGAACACACAGAAATTTATGATATGATTATATTAACACATAAATAAATATACGCGTTTTCATTATTTTTACCACAGACTAACTGTATTTGTCAGTGATTCCACATAGATTTCCATAAAATCTAAAGTATAAATGCCGATATACTACCGTGCCAAGAAAAAACGTCGTCTCAAATTATTCAGAAATAAGATTTTTGGGGATTTTAATCTATGGATCACCATCAGATGATTAAAACACCCTCACCCTGTCATTTTCTGGTGATGTTAACATGCTCAGCGATTTCACTTTAAAAGAGGGTCAAAAATTTCATAATGCTGAGCAGAGCTACCCAGACTATTATAGAACCTCCGCCATGCTTAACAGTAGCGTGCAAGTTCTTTTTCTTTAAGGATTCGTTGGGTCTTCTCCACACGCGATGCTGTCCAATGTCCATCCATCTAGAAAATGTTGAATTTGCTTTCATCACTGAAATTTTTCGACTCGGATGGACAGCATCGCGTGTGGAGAAGACCCAACGAACTCTTAAAGGAAAATAACTTGCGCGCTACTGTTAAACATGGCGGAGGTCCTATACAGTGGTCTGGGGGTGTATGTCGGCTAAAGAACCTGTGAACCTGCTTTTTATAGATGACATTATTGGTCAGAATATGTATCTGGATAAACTCAAGCAAAATCTAACACAAAGCGCTGAAAAATTTGGATTTAAGAATACGTTTAAATTTTATTAAGATAACGATCCGAAGCACAAAGCTGAGAATGTTAAGAACTGGATACTCTATACTCTATAATGTCCCAAATAATGGACTGTCAAAAAAGTATTGACAGTTCCATATGATTAACATTAGCATGGGTGTACGAGTTTCATTTTAAAATAGAAATTTTGTTTTTGTTAATTTGGTACCACTTTGTAAGATTTAATTTTTCTTTAATTTTTTTGGTTATTGGTTAGCACAGAGTTACATTTAAGTTTATTTTTGTACGTTTCCTTTTTATATTTTACTCATTTAGTTAGAAATAAATGAATTTTATGGGGGTGTATAAGTTTCATTTTTACTGACGGTATATTTACTATTGTTTTGCCATGCGTTTTCAGTTTTTTGTATATGATTATCTTAAAAATTTAATAAAATCGACTCAAAAGAATTTTGTAATATCAGAAAATAAATACTTCGATCAGGTGCAAGCAGAAAAGTTGTGTGGGCTCAAAACCTTTAAAATTACGGATACGTTGTTCTTTATTAGGAGGGCAGTGTACTCTTTTATCAAAATTGTACTATAGGTATGTTTTAGGATTGGGATGTATTTGTGAATTTATTTATGCTGAATTATATCACAGTAGGAAAATATTTCTACTTTTTAGCTCTTCGCATATACAGGCTGTTTCAAGGGTGGACAAAATTTACAGGTGATTTTTTGGCCAAAAATAAAAAACGTTCCAATTAACAGCTTCGTTTTAGAGATATGTACGAGATGAAAATTTTTTTTTATGGTTTTTCTTATTTTACAGATTTTTAAAGATAGTTCAATCAGAGTTAGTACATAAAAGAAATAGTAATGTTGCTTTTTTACAGATCAGTGTGTCAGTGCTGTCGCAAAAAATAATCGTGGGCCTCAAGAAAATGCTACCCTGTAGACTATATACAAAAAGTATTGCATGTGCGAAAATTGAATGAATTATTATAAAATTACAAATCTATCACGCCGTATCTCGGAAGTGAAGGTGTCCCAGGTCTACGTTAATAGCGACTCTTTTCTTATTTTTGGAAAAAGAATCACCTGTACAATTTTGTCGGTGAAGTATTGAAACACTCTGTATACAGCGTGACATAAGGTCAACGTGTATGAATAGGATTAAACAAAAGAACGTTAATTCGCTTTGCCTCACATACTACACAAGCCAGAGGGGGCTCGCCGGGTGAAGCAAACTTTAACCTAAAATATTGTAGTAAAAATACTAAACAGCAAACTCAATCAGTTCATTAAATGTTGTCCTATAGTGTTACGATTTATGATTATTAATAATTGCATCTTATTTACATTCATATTTCACAATTTATTATAACAAGATACCTTGAAAATTCCGCTCTCCAACCCTGTCGTTTTTAGTCGCGCCGCCGCACACAGGCGAAAAATCGATAAAAGTCGGACAGAACCCTATTTTCAAAAAGTTCCTAGAATACAAAAATTAGGCCTTGGACCTCTACCTTAATGACCAATCTATGGTACCTGTGCGCGCGAGCACTGCGAGACCCCCCGTTACTTCGCTACGTTAGTGCGAAGAACGGTTTCTTGGAGAGCGTATGAGTTACGGAAGATAAAGTGCTATTTTGTTTATTATGCATGTTGGTGTTTTTCGTGGATTCTTTTATTAAAACTTTTGGGATAATTTGTACGTTTACAATGAATTTCGTTTTTTGTTTATAAAATTAATAGGAGGATAACGGTTATGGTAACTGGCCAAGTAGCACAGTTGTTCGTATTTTTATCTTATTATTTACCTTTACATGGGGATAAAGTTAACAATACGGTCAGATTACAGTTTAAAACTTTGATTAGACGTAAGCCTGAAGTCTTGTTTTGCAAATACAACAATGATTTTATGCGACCAAGTGCGACCCTTAACAAAAATGGCGCATTTATACAGTTACGTTTGCTCTAATCTGTACTATTAATAAAGTTGTTCAAAATGAAAAATCTGTACATAAAGCAGAATTGTAAAAAAGGGGTTTCTATCGTCTATTTAAGGTGTTCTGAACCAAAAGCAACAGTTTTTAGAATGTTTGTCTGTCTGTTTGTGCCTTTGTTCGGCATCACTGAAAACTACTAAAAATAGATTTTAATTGGACTTTTACCAAAAGATAGGTCTTATAGCCAGTTAAATATTGGGGTATATTTAACTGGCTTATATATATTATAGGTCAAGTTGACGAATAAAATGTTTAAACCAGTATTGCCTTTTTATTACAATACTTATTTTTTTTACTACAATTAATTTTAATTTAAAAATGATTTAATAGACTAATGGTCGTTTGTACCACCAAACTTAAGGCAAGTATAGTTATAAATACGTTTATTTTGAATCAGTAATAAATTACGTAATAGCATTTAAAACTATACTTAGCTTAAGTAAGCCTTAAATTTGGTTGTGCAAATGACCACACGTCTAATTACTCGCGCAAAGGGGTAGAATGAATAATAATCAGGAACTGGCTACTTAATAAAATACTTACCTATAGTCTGTACACCGAACGTACGGAGTAACAAAACTACCTGATATTCAGTAACAAAACTACCTGATATTAGGTTTAAATTGTTTTGGGTCATAATGGGAAACTAACATTATTATTGTTTTTTCCGAAAATTCTATCCTTAATAAAAGTAGAAAAATCATTTTAACGTAGCACTAGATTGTGATATACACATGGAGACGCAAAAATAAAAAAAAATAGCTACTAAAAACCAATAATATTTAAAATCGAACAAGAAAATACAAAGAAGTAATCTAATTCTGCTTTCTAAAAAAATACTTATTTTATTGATTTTTAGAGCTACAGTTTTTAATCTTTTGGCTTCCTTGTATATTTTACATAAAATTTACCTATCAAAATTTATTTTTTCTTATACACTAACTTTTATCAAGAATCGCACTTTCTGAGAAATCAATATTAGAAAAGTTTTTTCGTTGGCGCCGACTTTTTTGCACTGTTCTTGGTACATAATCCTAATAATGTCATTACCATGAGATATGGTTCAATTTAATTAGGCTTAAAATATTTTTTTTTAGTCAAATAGGGTTTAAAGGATTAAAAATATTTTGTTCAACAATTAATAACGTGTAGGTTTTGTCCGACTTTCATCGATTTTTCGCCTATGTGCGCCGCCACACTATGTGAGTGAAGCAGAATTCAACGCTACAGTGAATTTGCTTGCTCGGTACGCCCTATCGAGTCCTTCTCCGTCCCAAGCGTCGGCGTTCGAGTTGTGTGGGAGAGGTCATTTTTCCCGTCATGAAGCACAAATTTAAGTTGGTTTAATACTGCGACTCGCATTGTTCAGTTTAATTCTGTGTTTTCAGAGCACCGTCGGATTTTCGCGATTATATTTTTGGATTGACAAGTGCAGAATGTTCACGCAGCATGATCCCGTTTGTGTCATTAAAAACTTTCCTAGATGGACTAAGGAAGATCAAAAAAAATTTTAGTTATAAAAGAGCGCGACCTGCATTAAGTGTAAATAAAAACACAACAAGTAAAGGGAAAAGTATATGTTAGAAATTGTAAAGAATTGTGGTACTTTCGATATGGGTGGTTGTGCGGCCATGTTTCTTATATAGTGTTGAAGCTAGGCAGTTTTTATTTAATACTTTTTACAAATAAATTATTACCAAATGGTGAATGCACCGTAAAAAAAAATTCAGCTGCGCTTTTTACCTCATGATATTGCTTCACCGTTACAAATGACCACGAGCCGCCACTGAGACAAGCACATGCGTACGAACAGTCGTGGAAAAAAAGTTTAATTTTTAATGCCTTTTCCACGGCTTTTTCTCATGGAAAATGAAAGTTTATTTTATCCAGTACATTTTTTGGAGCGTTCAATGAAAGTTCAAAAATAGTCTTTATGTGAAAATTAGATACAGGAAAATTTATATTATTTCGTTAACGGTAATAATATACATATTTTAGCTGTATATTTTTTTGAAAATATGTCTAAAGTAAAATATTTCCTTCGCCATGATGTCGGGAATATTTAGTTTTGCTTCGAACTTCGAGATAAATCTGGGATACAATACATGTATTTTTTTGGATTTAGTTTAAATCAGATACATAAAGTTGTGTAATTTAAGACAGCAGAATTATTTTTTTCATGGAAATTCAAGGTAAAATCTTCATTAAATTGATTTTACATTACATTTTAATTAAATGTGAATATAAGAAAGCATACGAGTAGTCTACAATATCGTTTTTCAACCTTTTTAGTGTCGCGACCCCCCAAAAAGCCAACAAATAAGGTAAGAAACCTTGCGACCCTCTCCCTATATATTTAAAAGTTTATCACAGTTTTACATTACTAACGTGACAAAGAATGTGTTTATACTCGCCACGAATATCGATGAGCGACAAGTTCAAACTACAAGGCATGTATATTATTGTATATTGTATAACCCTTTGTTCTCATATTACTTATACCAGAAACTTCATAGAAGTACTCTAAAAAATAAAAGTTTAAACACGTATTTTACAGTTTTTATTTTAATAAATCAGCCAGTAAGGGGCGAAATGAGGGTTTAAAGTTAGTAATGAAATAAAATTGTTATACCGAGGACGAAGTCGCAGGTGCAAACTAGACCATATATACAAGAAGAAACTGACTGACTGACTGATTGACTGACGTATCAGCGCACAGGCCACACCGCTGAGTCTAGAAACTTGAAAATTTTCAAAGATGTTTCTTATAACGTAGGCATGTACTAAGGAAGGGTTTGTCAAAATTCAACCCCTAAGGGGGTGAAACAGAGGTTCAAACTTAGTATGGAGAAAAAATATTAGATGGTCCTATTAACTCGAAACCTCATAGAAGTACTCTAAAAAATAAAAGTTTAAACACATGTTTTACAGTTTTTAATAAATCAATCCCTAAGGGGTTAGAAATGAGGGTTCAAAGTTAGTAATGGAGTAAAATTCTTATACCGCGGACATATTTAATTTGAATGAATTGTATTCAAAAAGTAAATACGTAAAATTGAGAATAATTTCTCTAAACCACCTGAAAATTCCTTATACTATAAGGCTTTGAACAAATCATGGTAAAACAGCTATTCTCCGGGCTATATGCCCCTCCGAGCGCTGGATTACATACCAAAATTTGCCGTACCCCTGACAAGTAGACTTCTTTCATTGCTTTAATAATTTTACCTCACGGTAAATTCTACTGCGACTGCTTGAAATTGCTAATGGATGGCGCTGCCTGTGTTATACTGCTTATGCAGTTCGACAGAGTTAGCTTTAAGGATATGCTGTTTCGGAAGGTAGGTATGTTCGTTTATCCTGTACTGGTGAGAACTAAGAGTTCGAAACCGGTATGCAGATAACGACATCCTAACTAAAGAAAAAGCTTCCTTCTTCCTGGTAGTTTCTTGCAGTCAAATCAAGTATTTTGTTGTCTAACAGTGTTAGTCAAAATACGGCAAATTTTGGTAAGTAATCCAGCGCTCGGAGGGGCATATAGCCCGGAGAATAGCTGTTTTACCATGATTTGTTCAAACCCTTATAGTATAAGGAATTTTCAGGTGGTTTAGAGAAATTATTCTCAATTTTACGTATTTATTTATATGTACCCCTGACAAGTAGACTTCTTTCATTGCTTTATTCAAAAAGTGTTGAATAAATAAGAAAAACCAAAATTAAATTACCGGATACGAAGCCTTTTCGGACCTGTGTGTTATTAGAAACTTACTTTCTTGTTTTTGTCCAAAGAAGCTGCGGTAAAATTTTATTCGTACAGTTTTTAAACACCCTACTGTACAGTTATATCTAACATATTCAAATAATAAAGGAAAAACCCATTCTGTACAGTAATTAAAATAAAAAGAATTATTGAAATAAGAACCCTTATATGTCTGGCTAACAATTTATTTCCCGTGGTTTCATTGACAACATAAAAATCTTATACATTATGTAAATCTTGGCGTTATCTTCTTCAGTATCAAAAATGTGTGGTTTTGGTAGCGGCTTACAAAAGATGATAATTTACTTATAGAGCGGCTACCTCGTATTATTTTCTTTTCTTCGGTCCTTGTAGACGTCATTCTTAAACAAATGGCCTGCCAACGGTTTTAGATCCTTTATCTTTTTTATGTTGTTGAAATAGAAAACAAGGCTAGGCTTTCGATAATATAATAAAGACCTGTGTTTAGTGTCAAGAGAGAAAAATTAATTTATCAAGTCTTAGCAATAAATTGATGTGACAGATTTTTCTTCATTTAAAAAAAAATACCCAGTGTGTGTGTATGGCAAAGCCATTTTTGCAACTGAGATTCTGAATGTCTATTTGTATTAATTTAATAAATTTCATATTTTAGCAAACTCTTTTTAACTTTTATATTTTTTCTACGAGCGTGCGGAAAGTAACTACTTTCCGCCCTTATATGCGTGCTGAAAGTTACACTTTTCCGCACTAGTGCTGAAAATATTTTCAGCACAGGGTGGTGGAATAAGTTTGTAAGAAATGTAAAACTTTTTTATTGCTAAAAGTTGGTACCTATATATATATATATGTATATATATATATATATATATATATATATATATATATATATATATATATATATATATATATATATATATATATATATATTGCCTAAAACTTACAAGAAATAAATTAGAAGAAATGATTTATCCTTAATAGAGCGGAAAAGTAAAAAAACTGATAAAGGCTCAGAAGTACACTACCCCTGTTTTTCCAAAAATTCCAAAATTTTATTTCGAATGGTTCCTAAGAATATAAAACTTAACTCAAATTTCTAATCTAGGGGCAAAATCTTAAAACACTTATTTTTGTATTTTTTCTATTTTCTTACTCTTTGTAGTACACCACGGACTATCTTTTACTTTTACATGTTAGGACTCTTCGTCCTTCAACAATTAGAACTCTGTAATTACTTGCATTTACACATGTTACGTTAAATCAGCGTTCTCATTTTTTGAAAAATTATGACCACTTCATTTAAAAAGCTTTCCCCAAAAAAAATATAGGTCGTAACTAAATAGTGCTTTTAAAGTGAACTGTTACCTAATTGTTTAACGTTTGATCAAAAGAATTTTCTCATACAAGCTCATTAAAACAAGCAATGTCATAATTGAGGCAAATTGTTAATGAACACCCACAAACCCCAATTCGGCATTTAAGCCAGCAAATAAACGTATCCTACGGAACCCGCAATACAATCATGTAATTTGACCTACATATGCACGCTTATCGTATAAGCTCAGTCCAAGACTTGATACCAAACGACAAGCCACAGCGAATGCAATTTTCAGAGTGGTTTATGGGTAATTTGCATAATAATGAAAACTTATTTGAAAAAACCTTTTTCCTGACGAGGCATGGTTTTATCTCTCTGGGTGTGTAAATTCTCACCAAATGAGAATGTGGAGCTCTAAAAATCCACATTTCTTAATAGAGAAGCCTCTGCATTCACAGAAAGTTGGCGTGTGGGCGGCCATATTGAAAAGAAGGTTAATTGGACCGATTATTTTTAAGAAACTCACAATCTGCGAGATACCTACCGTAATGAAATTTTAGAAAATTTTGTAAACGCATTAGACGATGAAGAGATGCGACAAGGCTACTTCTAGCAGTACGGCGCACCAATTCACGTATCTTTTGATAATTTAAATTTTTCGCAACAATTTTTGGAAGACCGGTTCATTAGTCGTAACATGCCCATTATAAATTCGGCTTTCAAAACCCCTTGTGAAAATTTAGAAGACCTACTGGCTAGAATTACAAATAAATGTCAGGAGATTAACAACTCCCCCCAAATGCTCACCAATGTTTTTGATGCTGTAAAAAGGAGACTGAAAATATGTTTGGAAGTAGAAGATGGACACGTCTCTCCTTTAGTTTAAATCTATAATTTTTAGGTTATTTGTTGTACATATACATAAATGTTTTTTTAATTCTGTATTATGGGATGACAGTGATGTAATTTTCTTAAAAATAAAAAACAGCCAGATTCTCCAACGCTAGTCCGGTCTAATTTGACAACCAAAAGTTTTGAACTGACAGCTGTAAGAATAAGACAACTAAATTTTATACTATGAATTTATTTCGGAGCTTTTTCGCAAATTTATAAAGAAAAGAGCAGTTTTAGTACGCACTTTTGACAATAGAACTAAATTCACTCTAGCAACCCGTTCCAAGATGAAAATCGTTTGAAAACCAAGCAAATCGCTGAAATATCCGAATAATTCATAAATTTTCAATGGCGTCTTATTAACAACGACAGGACAAAAACTTGTCAAAACATAGCTGATCAACTAGAAGATCTTAATTTAAACCTGTACTAAATCTTAATCTTTCTTAGTGAATCTGGACGAAAACCTTCAGAACTTGACAGTTTTATTTTTCATTCACCTATACCTTTTACCTAGGTATGCCTTTCAAGACTAATTCAAGACATGATTGATTCCACGGCATACTTTGAGGACGTTTTTTTTTTGATCTTACGTTATATAGAACCTATTTCAGTCTAGTCTAGTGGCCTACATCCCTCACCGTGACGTAAGCTACATTCATGCAAAATATCATCGCGATCAGCTGCTCCGTTGAGAAGTGACTGATTAATGAACAAACAGATTTTAACACTGTATATAGAATGACAGAATACAAACTAATTGATCAAGTACAAGATCTAAACTTAGTAGTAAGTCTTAAAATTTTAAATAAATCGCTCAGGGTAAATATTCACAATGCACAATGTATGCTCGACATAATTTTCGGCAGCAGCAACAGCTAATCAAGAAATTTTCCAGGCAACTGGTTAAATTGAGATTGATTAGCTGATGAACCGCCTATTGCTTAATCACATAATCTAATACATCATATCAGGGATATTATGCAGTTACGACCAATAACTCAACGCGTGCTCAATTATTTCCCAGGGATGCTCGACAATATGTACTTAATCATTGTTGTCTTGTCTTGCGATATACAAATTACCCAGTTACATACTTTAGTTAAGCAATGACTAAAGTCCGAGCTGAATTTTGTTATATGTTTTGCCTAGTAATAATAGTATAATATTACACTAAGAGGTGGAAAGTGTTTTATTACTGTTGAGAGATAGGATAGGACAACTAAATTTCGAGAGAGTAATGAACCTTTTCACCAAAGTTTGTATACCATTTTACTTTCGACCATTATTTTTAAATTTTATCTTTGATTTTTTTTTATTTTTCTGCTGAAAAAAATTGAGTCAACCATGACATTTATTTGCGAGTGACTGATGTCACAGAGATGTTTCGTCAAGAATATCAATTAGACATATCGTTCAAGTAAACAAAAATTGTTAGACATAAAAACGCCACCGAACTGTCGCAGATTTTTCGTTTTTACAACGAAAAAATAAAAAATAAAAAATGCCGAGCGATAGCGAAAACGACCTAAACTGCACTCCTCCTGAACTTAAGGAAAATAGGGAGCGTTACGAAAAACCTTTAAAATGTACAAAAACTGATGCACGGAGAAAAACGCAAGAAATATTGCCTCAGAGGCTGTTCTACTGGCTTATTTTGGCGTTATGGGCAAAGATAAAAAACCGTCTACAGTTTAGTTAATGTACAGCATGATAAAAACCATGTTAGCTCTCAGGAAGAAAGTTGATATTTGGAAATTTGGAAAGATCCTCGCCTTCCTAAAGAAACAAAATGTGGGCTACAAGCCAACGAAGTGTAACATTTTTCAAGAACTTATTTAGAAAATTTTCTAGAAAACGCGCCAATGGAATTTCGTTCTTTCATGGTAACAAATTTTACAATTTATTTAAAAAAAGGCATATTTTAAAAAATACTTTTTTGCTTAAATTATCGTTTTTAATTATTCCTTTTTCTATTGTTTGAGGTGGCGCTTGTAGTCGGCGTATCAGGGGTATGCCGAAGTGATGAACTGATAAAAGTAAGAATGTCAGACATCAACTTTTTAGAAGAAAAAGTGTTTATTGGGATTCCAAAGACAAAGACTTACAGGAGTAAATCTTTTCTAATTACTGATGTAAGTTAGGTCAAGATACTAAAGGAATATCTGTATCTAAACCTGTTTATTTACTTTCTTTCAGGAAACACAGATGATGACTTATACAGGGTGTTCCGGTGATCATGTTACAAACTTCTAGGGTAGATAAAACACACGAAAATAAGAAAAAAAGTTCATGTGAGCATGGGTCCGGAAACGCTTCTTCAGGGAGCTAGGGCCCTTCGAAGATGACCTTCAAAAACTACTCTTCGTTTTATAGCTTCGGTACTACTGCAGCTATCGCCACCAATTTTGGGACATGAAATCTACTTGGTAGGTTCATCAATTTGAGCCTTCCGGATTTTGTCACCTTTAACCAGGGGCGTACAAACCAGGGGGGTATTTGGGTAAATTTGACCCTACTCCTCTTAGGCTTTAATTTCTTACCATTTTTATATCTGATTATGATTTTCCAATGCCTTTTACATAAAAAAGGTACTCTTAGTAAAAGTCGCTATCTGTCACCGTTTCCTCGGAAAATGGTTAAATCCAATCAATAATAAATTATTGGTCTTAAACCAATTATTACCTTGAAATATGAAAATGAGGTTCAGTACAGATAGTTGTCAAAAATCTGTCAATAAAATATTGTGTCGCCAGTGAATCATGGATTATACTTTCGCCGAATATGCCGATGTGTTATTAATTTATGGCGAAGTTCATTGCAATGGAAGAGCCGCTTCAAGATTGTATCAGGAGCGGTTTCCTGAGAGGCGTGTACCTGCTCACACGCTGTTCGAGAGGGTAAATCAGCTCATAAGGGAAACTGGCTCCGTAAAAATAACGAGGCCAGATAATGGCGCTCAAAGAACTGTACGAACTCCAGAATTTGAGGAAGAGGTACTCCGACAATTCGAGGAAAATCCTGGTGTTAGTACCCGAGCTGTTGCAGAATCCATGAATGTAAGTCATGTACGTGTATGGGAGATTGTTAACGAACAACTCCTTCATCCTTACCATCGCCAAAAAGTACAGGAATTGAGACCAAATGATTATGCACCCCGCGTAGAGTTTTGCGAGTGGTTTCTTCAACAGTGTACGCAAGAACCCCAATTTCCGAAATTTGTGCTTTTCTCTGATGAGGCTGTTTTTACGAGAGAAGGTATTTTTAATTCACGGAATAGCCATGTGTGGGCGGAGGAAAACCCTCATGCTCTTCAAATAAGAGGGTACCAACATCGATTCTCGGTGAACATGTGGGCTGGAATTGTTGGAGAACGTCTAATTGGACCAATCATGTTGCCTCCTCGACTAACTGGGACGGTGTACCTCAATTTTTTAAGATACACCTTACCTGAGTTATTGGATGAGCTGCCCCTCGACATACGTCGGAATCTGTGGTTCCAGCATGATGGAGCACCCGCTCATTTTTCATATGTCGTACGTGAGCACCTCGATGATCGTTTTAGAATACGTTGGATTGGACGTGGAAGCGATGTCAACTGGCCAGCCCGGTCCCCAGATTTAACTCCTATGGATTTCTTTCTTTGGGGACATATGAAAAGCCTTGTATATGAAACTCCAGTTCAGTCGGAGGAAGATTTGGTGGCTAGGATTTCTGTTGCGGCTGAAATGATCCAAACCATGCCTGATGTTTTCACTGACGTCAATTTAAATATGCTACGTAGGTGCAATAAATGTATTGAACGTGGTGGCAGGCATTTTCAGCAATTGTTATTTTGAATTTATTTTGGTACGTACAGGGTCAGTCAACGACAGCGTTAGTAAATTCATCTTCAAGACAAAAATTTACTCTGCCTTCTCCTTGACTCACTCGTTAAACCTGTTTGTGTTACTTGTTTATTTTGTATTTTTGAAATTTCTAAACTTTAAGTTTTTCATTGGTGCTCGTGAATGATTTATTGCAAATTTATTATTAGTTTTGCTTGTGTAGGTTAAATTTTTTTTTTTTGGAATATTTTGTATACCCTTTTACTTTTTATACCCTCAATTTCGAAAAGGCAATAAATCTCTCTAATCTAATTTATTTTCATTAAAAAAGAAGATTTGACTAACTTTTAATGCTCACTATCTGTACTGAAGCTCATTTTCATATTTCAAGGTAATAATTGGTTTAAGACCAATAATTTATTATTGATTGCATTTAACCATTTTCCGAGGAAACGGTGACATATAGCGACTTTTACTAAGAGTACCTTTTTTATGTAAAAGGCATTGGAAAATCATAATCAGATATAAAAATGGTAAGAAATTAAAGCCTAAGAGGAGTAGGGTCAAATTTACCCAAATACCCCCCTGGTTTGTACGCCCCTGGTTAAAGGTGACAAAATCCGGAAGGCTCAAAATGATGAACCTACCAAGTAGATTTCATGTCCCAGAATTGGTGGCGATAGCTGCAGTAGTACCGAAGCTATAAAACGAAGAGTAGTTTTTGAAGGTCATCTTCGAAGGGCCCTAGCTCCCTGAAGAAGCGTTTCCGGACCCATGTTCACATGAACTTTTTTTCTTATTTTCGTGTGTTTTATCTACCCTAGAAGTTTGTAACATGATCACCGGAACACCCTGTATAAGGACAAAAGCGCCCTGCTAATAAATTAAAAATTTTTGCACTTAATACAAAACTTTCTTTCATTGATACTTAAAAAATGCACACAGCCTTCACACATTCCTAATTAAGTTTTATAGTATGGGTTTGTTTTTGAGTTTCTTCGCAAATTTCTAAAGTGAGGTCAATGTTAGTACGTCCTTTCTACAATAATAGAACTAAATTCATTGTAGCAACACGTTCCAAAAAGAAAATTATTCGGAAATCCAGCAAATCGCTGAAATATTAAAATACCTCATAGGTATTTGAAGACGACCTATTTACAATGACAGGACAAAAACCTGTCAAAACCTAACAGATCAACTAGAAGATCGTTATTTAAACTAGTACTAAATCTTAAACCTTTTTGGTGAACTTGACCGTTAATGTTCAGATTCGTTCATGATTTAGTACTGGTTTAAATTAAGATCTAGTTGATCAGTTAGGTTTTGACAGATTCTTGTCCTGTCACTATTAATAGCTCATCATTAAAAACTTATAAGTTATTCTAATATTTCAGCGATTTGCTTGGTTTCCAAATGATTTCCATCTTGGAACGTCGTGTTACTAGAGTGAAAACTTTTGGTTGTAAAATTAGACCGGTCTATCGTTAGAGAATCTGGCCTGTAAGATTTTATTATTATAGTTTTATTTGAATAATTCGCAGTCAAAACAGTAAATAAATGCCAATAGAAATACTTACTTTAGTTTCTTTAATCTCGTGTAAAATATTTTATATACAAATAAATTGAAATTAAGAGTTTTAAATATTTTTGTACCTTTAATAATCTTAGTTTAAAGATAAGAATCTTCTAAACAGTTATATTTTATATTAAAATAAAATAAATAAAGTCTTCGTCGTTTGAGGTGTCTACTAAAAGTGGTAAAGTCGGAAAGTTCTCTTTTTGTTATCGTGTGATTCACATCATGCGAATTAAGCTTTATTCACCAGTATTCTGTTAAACTGACCAGGACAATATTTTAGGATACAACTTTCGAAAATTAAAATATTTGAGAACGAAATTTTCGAAACCATTTTGTTAAACGATATTTTTCAAAAATATGTTTTTTAAAAAAGAATTTTTTGAAAAACGAATCTTTTGAGACTATTTTTGAAAGGAAAAATTTGCATAAAGCTTCTGAGGTTTTGAAAACAGTATTTTCGAAGACGTAATTTTCAAAAAGCAATACCTATATCCAAAAACGAAATTTTGGACAATGATTAATTTAGAAACCAAAATTTTCGAAAATTCTGTTTTGAAGTTTTTGAAACATTTTCAATTTTTTTTAACAAATTTTCGGAAAAATCGGTAGCCTGGTGCAAGAAGGGCAAATGTATTTTTTTATTTTTATGTTTTTTTTATCATATTTGACATTGGCCCTTTTAACACCAAGACACCGAAACTTGATTGTTTTCGAAAACCAGCATTTTTTGAGAAAAAAGGTAAATTTTCGATATTTTTTTTTAAATTATCTTCGAAAATTTGTTATTCCAAAATTTTGCTTTCAAAAATTCGAATAAAAAGGAAATATCCTGAACAAACCTAAACAAGCCAGAGCAAATATCACAGATCCTCGCTTTTTGCATTTGATCAGGTTTGTTTAGGTTTGCTTAGGATCTTTTTCTGTTTTTTCTTGTTAAAAATAACTTTTGACAATAGTTTTCGAAATTTTACTTTTAGTACATTTTTAGTTAAATATACTCAATGTCCATGTAAAAATGTCTAGTTTAATCTTTCGAAGATTTAAAAGCTTCAAAATAATTTAGGAAAAGTACTGAATTTAACTTCGTAAATTAAAACTGTGAGTCGACAAAGCAAATCGACATTAAGGTTGTTTGCGGATTTCTCATCGATTTCGAATCAATGATAGATTATTTTTATTTTAGAGCAATCAAGGATTCCCAAGTTATTTATAACCCACCAAACGATAGGTTGGTGGGTTATAAATAACCACCCCAACTAATTTTTGAGAACGGCTGTTGTTAAGATTTCAGGTATGTTTAATATATGCAGATTGATAGACTAATATAACGCATTTACTGTGGGTTAATACTTATCTACAATCATAATACCACAGGCTAAAACACATGACTAAAGATTAATAAAATACACCACTATTTTTCGTCATAATAAATTTTTAGTAATTTATTTTTATTGCATGGTACCGAGATTTAAAGTAAAAGTGGCAAGGTCGCTTCACGGGACGTCGTCTGGGGAATCTAAAAGGTGTAATTAGTTTGAGTTAGCTTCCGAACTCGTGGTTTTGTCTTCAGACTGCCAGTATTATGACTTCCTTGTTTACAGCCTTTTAAATGCCATGTGAGATTTCCGGTTTTCTCTGTAGTTTTTTTTTATCTAAGACATCCCATGTAGACTTCAAGCCTAAGTACTAACGTACCGTGGGTGCCTGGAGAGAAGGGAAATGTAGTCTATTGACACGGGATTTGAAGGATTGGAGGTTGGGGCGGGAAGGGAAGCACTGTCTCAAAATTAACAACATATTAACTGGCACCTTAAAATTTGCTTCCATATTTAATTGGGCAATAAACTGTGAAATAATCATTAAAATGTCAATATGTAAAAATAACGCATTTCCATGAAAACGAATAATAATTCTGAAATACCGGAACTTGATTTATTGCTAAAATTTCTTTATTTTTTACATTCAATCAAAATGTAGTTAACTATAATTCTGTAACCGAAGGAGCAAATAAAAAAAAATTAGACACGAAAGTAGTTTTTTACGTAGATTAGAATTTTATAAACAAAAATACACCATCCCGTTTAAAATTCTCTATCTAACAGCTTCTATAGACTCGTGGTTTTGTTTCTTCTCTAAATTTTCCTTTTTGTATTTTCTCCAAACTGAGAAACGTTTTGCTAAAAGTGACCTAAATTCAGATCCACTAATTTTTAAGGCGTCCCTATATAAAAACTGTTTTCACTAAATCTATAAAATTAATAACCCTTCAAGTAATCGAGAAAATCCTTTTATTGAACAGCTCATGATATTGGGTAGGAAATTCGTGCTGCTAAAAATCTAATAAATATCGCATTTCCAATATCCGGTTAGCCAGAATTTTTCCGGATGTCTGGGCTATGGGAACGGTCTCGGAAAATGTAGTTAACTATAATTCTGTAACCGAAGGAGCAAATAAAAAAAAATTAGACACGAAAGTAGTTTTTTACGTAGATTAGAATTTTATAAACAAAAATACACCATCCCGTTTAAAATTCTCTATCTAACAGCTTCTATAGACTCGTGGTTTTGTTTCTTCTCTAAATTTTCCTTTTTGTATTTTCTCCAAACTGAGAAACGTTTTGCTAAAAGTGACCTAAATTCAGATCCACTAATTTTTAAGGCGTCCCTATATAAAAACTGTTTTCACTAAATCTATAAAATTAATAACCCTTCAAGTAATCGAGAAAATCCTTTTATTGAGCAGCTCATGATATTGGGTAGGAAATTCGTGCTGCTAAAAATCTAATAAATATCGCATTTCCAATATCCGGTTAGCCAGAATTTTTCCGGATGTCTGCGCTATGGGAACGGTCTCGGAAAATGGCCGCAGTGTGTCCGCACCAATTTGGGGCAAACTTTAATTTTTATCTAAATAAAATTTTGATAAAATGCAACTTTTTATCTTTGGTCTGATATCTTAGCAATATGGTGTGCCGCCGCGCGTAAATAATAAATAACTATTTGTTTTTCAACAAAAAGTAGCTTCATCTATACGGTATCCATTTGGTTTTGAGAATGATGACAGAAAAAACAATTGAACAAGAATTAACCCTATTGGTCAGTTCCATGGACCGTTTACACCAGAACATATTTTAGTGATCACAATATTCATCTTTCCTTTCCTGATAATCACGGAGGAATCAGATTTCTTTCTATTCGTGTTGGCGAAAGTGCATTAGACAAAGACAAATAAAAAAAGAATTTGTTCAAATTTTTATCGTACATTCTTTGCTTGTGGAAGTATTGCTGGTTATATACTTCGAAAGATTAGCCATCGGAAAATTCTTTCTTTTCCTGATAAAATCCCAGCGGAATCCGGTTTCTTTCTATCCTTGTTAGCAAAAGGGGCATTAGTAAAAGACAAATAAAAACGATATTGTTGCCAATAAAAAAGAATAATCAAACAACATTTCATCACAGGCGGCTTTGTTTGTGGCGCAAGTATTTCTGGTTGCCTATAATAGTGCAAGTTTAATCGGAGTTGTCATAAAAAATAAATTTCTAACGAGACAAAATAATTACGTAAGTTTTATGATTTTATAGCAAAAGACCTTTGTTTTTACTGAACACAAACAGCATTTAAAAAATCTCGTTTTTATTAAACGAAAACAGTGTCAGCATAGCCACATTAACCTTATTATTTTATAGCATTTAAAATTGTTTCCTACCCAAATATCAATACTACCTCTAACCAAAAATTTGCACTAAAAGGATCGGAGGAAAAGTATTTAAATAAATAAAGGAAAAATTTCAAAAATGAGTAAATATTTTTATTAGGTTAAACAATTTATAATAAGGTTAAAAATATTCCCTATTCTCCGATATATTATAATGAAAATGGATCTATTATAATGTAGCCTACCTGCGAACAGTGATGTTTGTGTAAGTTAAAGACGCGATAAAAATTGTTTAATCGAATATACCAAGTAGTTTCACAATTTTTAACTGTAAATGTTGAGTCTTAGTTTTAGAAGGATAGATACACTTTGTAATGGCACTGTGACTTCTGCTTTAAACTGAAACCAAACGCTTCTAGGGCGCAATTTTCACTACTTTCTCAATAACTAAAGAAATCTTCTGTAATGCCCACTATTCTCAACTTTATATCGGGTCGGTGTTCCTGTTACTCATTGCCATAACGCCCGGTCCAAGTAATGTAAAGGAGAACAAATATGTACCTTGCGTAATATTTCAATAGTAGTTGTTAGTCAGTCCCAGATTCATAGAACACAGGAATTTAAGCTGCTAATACTTTATATGAACATTTTAAGTACATTTTTGCACTGCAAAAACAACTTATATCATGGGACAGGCTTCAAATAATATGTCATATTAATCTTTCACATAACCTAATTTTCTACCAGCTGTAAAAATTTTACGAGTATGACAGAGAAAGAAGAAGAGAGAGAAAAAAATGAGAGAGAAAGAACATGAGAGAGAGACATAATTGATCTCTTGGTTGTAAAATGGGTTTCTGTCATCATTCTCAAAAGTAAATGGATACGGTATAGACGGCGACAATAGTGGCGTGCCGCGCCTTTAGGGGCGGAGGGGCACAATGATTTGGAGAGTCGGGGTTGGTGGTCGTAGTAGGCAGTGAATCTCCAGGGGGCGCGGGGGCGTCATGAATTACTTTCCTTTTATTGGAGAGTATGTGGTCACAGTAGGCAGTAAATCTCGTTACGACATGAGGGGGGGCTTGCGCCCCTAGCCCCCCCCCCCCCCGACAGCACGCCACCGGGCGGCAACGCAATTTTATTTATTTTCAGAAAACAATGTTTTTTCCATTAAGCTGTTAGGATTCTAGATGCTCGTCAAGGTGTTAAAATTTAATTTTCACTTTCTCGCTAGATAAATTTTAATATGTCGTGGTTAGGGATGCGAGAAAATTTAATTCTTTACCCCTTCCCTTCCACCATATTATGTAAGATCCCTCTTATTATCAGGTGATAAAAAAACTATATTTTAAGCACCATTTTTCTTTTTGATTCGTTCCGATACTATTTTTAGTTCTTGAGATATAGGCAAAAATGTGTTTTTGCAATATTTCAAGGTCAATTTCCCTCCCTTAGTGTAGATCGATATTTGCAGCTGCAAAAATAAATTGTGCTCATTCTTCAATAATTTATCTGTATAACCAAATTTCGTCAAAATTAGTGTTGGCCTCTTCTGAAAAATGAAATGCATAGATTGCATACCATTTAAAATAACATTGTATAAAAACGTTATTTTGTTTTAGTGTCAATAAATTCGCGAACTGGCATCAAGGCGATATTCTATTAACGGATGATAGTAAGAGACTGTAAAAAATTTCCTCTCTTTATTATGTCGCAGCAGGGAAAATTAAAAAACTCAATTTTTTTTTGTCTCTCGTTTGGTTTGTGGACCACTAAACCAAAGTTGAATTTTTGGTCAATGTTTCCTAGGTCTGCCCCTCCCCCACCGCGTTGAAGGAGTTGCGGAGGTTTACGTTACGACACTAACTAGGACATTGGCCATCATATTTTGTTTATTTAGTAAGGTAAAACAAAACTTGTCACCACTAGCAGAACAAATAAATCAAATCCTCTTCTAACGCTGTAAAGGTACTGGCAACCTTGCGAACTACGGTATAAAGGAAAACAGGATAAACCCTCTAATGGTTACCCGACACTATGTGATAAAAGAACTTATCCTTTTTATCTCCCAATAAAAACCTCATCAGTTTCGATTTATTTCAATATCCATTATCAGATTCTTCTTTTATTAAGATAATTTCTAGGGGAATAAATAAGATAATTACTATAAATCTTAAATCTTAATGAAAACAGAAATAAATACAACCTCAGTTAAGAAAGTCGTCGACTGTGAAGCTTAAATTTTTGACTATCGTAGTACATGTCGTGGATAACATTGTTACTTTTGAATAAAGCTATTATCGTTTAGCACAGCATTTTCGTTTTCGTTCTTACTTTTAAATTATTTATCTGTCTTTTAATTAATGCTTCAATATCTTAGGTTTCTACTGTATAGTTTGGGGCAGCGAAAGGATATTAGAAGGTATTTTAAAATTTTTCTAATTATTACTCAATTATATGTATATATTATTATATCAGCTCGGTCAAGTGTCAGTTCGACTTTTACCTATACGAATAGTGAACAAGCATTTTTCTGGAAACTACTTATATCTGTGGTCGTCAATACGTAATATGACATTTATTTCAAAATGTGTGAATGTGCTGTTTCGAAGATAGGGTTGAGGAGATGTAAAAATGTTAAAACCGTGTTTAGGAAAATTTAAATTTTCAATTTTTTTATGAGAATAGAACAAGAAATCAAGGTTAGAAAGGGAGAAAGGAAAGGAAAAACGAAAAAGAAAAAATATAGGGAAAAATAGACATATTATTATTAGGTTAAAATTTGGATGTAAGGCACATTAATTCGTATAGAACTTCTTTTCTTTTTCTCCTCGAGAGGGAAGAGGGAGAAAAGAAAGGGACAAATAGAGATCTGGCCACTTGGATTCAACCAGAGCCGTTAATCCAAAAAAACACACACACACAATTTTTTTACAGTGGACTACCTCATATATTTTTTGGGAAGAGCTAATAATAGCAACTTAGTTTTATAATGTACTAGTACTTACACAATTTGAGAAATACCGTTAGAGCCATTTTTAGGGAAATAGATTTTTTAAAATTTTTTCTCAATAGTAACCTATTCCGGGAGGGAAGGACACCCTAGATGTCTTTGACATATGTATATGGAATCCTAATTTACAAGGTGCTCAAGGTGTCCACCGTTTACCTCCTGAGAGTAATGAATTCGCTGAACAAAATTTTCTAGTTAATCTAAAAGGGTATTGGGAGGAATACAGGAACCATGCCTTATTCTTTCTGGCAACTCTTCGATATTTGGTGGCCTATATTTATAGAATAATAATAAATTTTTATATGACCCCATAGAAAAAACTCAAGCGGGGTCATATCAGGAGATTTAGCTGGCCATTCAATTGCACCCCTGCTTCCAACCCATTTACCAGCCAAAGTTTCCTCTAGATATTCTTGCACCACACTTCTAAAATGTGGAGGAGTCCCATCTTGTTGAAACAATATTTGTTCTGCCGGTAAATTAGATTAGGTATTATTGTTCGGGAAAAATTGTCTAAGCTCTGGAACAATATTCGCCTGCAAAAGTAATAAATATCGTTCAGAGGTCAAATTTCCGTTTATAAAATGGGGTCCTATGACGTGTCTACCATAAATGCCACACCAAACATTGACATTTTGTGGTCGTTGGGTGTGAATTTGCACCATCAAATATGGATTTTGGTCTGACCAATACCTACAGTTGTGTTCCTTTACGTGTCCGTTGAAACAAACTACACTCGTAGATTCGTCAGAAGATAAAATGATGTTGACAAAATTGGCATTTTGGTTCAATTCATATCCATAATAAATCAAAATCGTCTTCACTCAATTTTTGCAACAAGTGAATTTTATATGAATGGAATTTTTTCCCGTTTGGTAATTTTTTAAATGAAATATCGACTGGTAAGGTCCTGATAAACCCAAAGGCTATATATTGCTCCATAATTTTGAAGAATTTCCCTTACCTCGTCCTTAGTAATGTAATATCAATTTAATATTGATTTGCTTGACACAATATCACTAAAAAGGAAACACATTACACAGAATTAAAAAAAATTGTTCCCCGACACGTATCCCACTCATCTCCCCATTTTTTAAATTTTTACGATACTTATGTATGTATAACTCAATTTCTTTGGCTTTAATAGCCTTAAAAAGCGATTATTCCCGCATCATCCCCCTATTTTTGTTTATAAGACTGGGTGTGCCACGGCTATAATATGCTGCATAATAGATACTAAAACTATTGAACCGACTTGAATTTTTTTACAAAAGACTAAATTTTCATGATAGGATATGGGCTAGTACACAAAATGTCAGTGCTCAATAATATATAAAGAAAATAAATTATAGGCGAGCCAAGTCACGGGTACAAGCTAGTACAAACTATTATTGTTACGATACAAAAGTAATAATTGTCAAATTAAATCGACATGTTTAAAACTATTGCATTGCATTGGAACTAGATGTATTTAATTGTAGTCCAAATCCCAGAACTTTAACACTCGCTGTCCTTGGTAAGCTAATTTTTAGATCTCTTCACTGATTTCGCAGGATAAGTTTAAAATGACAAATTTTTCGAAAATGCTGATCCTAACTTTTAAGCTTTAAATAAATATACCTTGTTAATAATTAGCATTACTAGTGATTCTTTTAAAAGAACTTCAGCGAAGTTAACGACTAGATATTTTGGTTTGCTCATTCATCGGCTTAAATTTCATCACAGGCCCGGTGTTTCTTTTTTAAATTCATTCACTAATGTGCTAAGTCATTCAGAACCTCTTTCCTGTTACCAATCTATGTTTACATAAGTTTTCTTTTTTTCTAAAATGTAATTAGGCTGTAGTTTAAAATTGAAAATAGAGCAGATGGTGCAGAACTGCAGTAAAAGATAACGCTTTTAACTTACAATTAGCAAGGAATTTGTCTTGGTTACTTTGTATACGACAATAGGAATATTTTTAGAAATCGTAACGATGTAGTAATTTAATGGCTATTTATACGAAATCTTCACAAAGTTTGTAATCGGCTGTAAGTATTTCAAAATTTATTTAAGTTCGAGCAGCACAACCGAATATCCTTTTCTGGAAACAACCCTGTGTATTTTTGACACCCTCTCCCCCATACCTTTGCATCGAAGGAATATTACTAAGATTTACTTTCTGGGTAAAGTTTTGCAATCTTTAATAAACCTGTTAATTTCATGATCTTATCCCATTCAACATTCATTATTTTTTTTTTCAAGTTAATCAAATCCAGTCCAAATATTGGGTATATTGTGACACTTACTCACTGATTAATGATGTATTGTTAAAATGGGCTCTTTCACGAAATCTGAATTTCAAGTTTTTCATGTTTTTAATGTTAATTAGGGTATACAGTGTGTCCATGGATGAGGTTGGAAAGAAAACAAAAATATCGATTTTACGAAAAAAGTCATTCTTTATAAAAAGTTCTGCTTGTCCAAAATATGAGTTTACCATATAAAAATTTTACATCAAATATTCAGGGTGTTATAATAAATTAGTAAAACATGAAAGTGCTTCCAGAGAGAAGTACGATTATTTATTATTTTAATATTTTATATAAAATTTTTATAAAAGAAAGTTTGTTCATAACCTAAAATAAAGACTAAATACAAAATTTCAAATAACAATTCTAAGATTTAAATTTATTCTACATAGCTTCTTTGGTGAACATTTTAAAAAATACCGTCAAGAAATCAGAATACTGACAGACTAAATAAGATGGTGACGTAACATTGACATTAAGTAATCGACTATTTTGATTGTTTTGTCAAATGCAATGTAATTACATAAAACCGCTATTATTATTCCTAATTTAAATCTAAAAATTTGCATTTCAAATTTCGTATTTAGTCTTTGTTTTAGGTTATAAACAAATTTATTTTATAAAAAAATTTGTCTGAAATAATAAAATTAAATAATGGTACTTCTCTTTTGAAGCATTTTCATGTTTTCTTAATTTATTAACACCCTGTATATTTAATCTAAAAGTTTAATAAACTCATTTTTTTTTGACAAGCTGAACTTTTTATAAAGAATGCCTTTTTTCGTAAAATCAATACTAAAGTTTTTTCCTCTGTCCAACTCCATCCATGGACACACTGTATGTGCTTTACACTAATAAAAAGAATCCTGACGTCTACAATAATTCTTTAATCCTGAAATAAAAGCCTGTTACAATTCAAATCATTTAAAAAGGTCTAGAAAATGACGTAGATAATTTCTTGCCAATAACTGACGGTTTGCCTCTGCTGTTTCGCGAGGAGCAGTCGATCGGCTAGCTCTTTCGTGTGCAATCGGATCCGAATTATGGGAATCATGGCTGCATATATATATATATATATATATATATATATATATATATATATATATATATATATATATATATATATATATATATATATATATATATATATATATATATATATATATATATATATATATATATATATATATATATATATATATATATATATATATATATATATATATATATAATATAGGGTGTTATGAAATTCACTGCATATATCAGAATGGGTGATTCCTGGTGCAGTCTGCAGACATACCCAATACTTTTTTTTCTTAAATCCAACATTTTAAAATTTGTTGTAATAGTTTAGTATAAATTTTGAATATTACGTTTTTTTTATAATTTCTTTTGAAAACATAACCTTGATGACAAACCCGCAAAATTTTTGCAGCGGTGCCAATGCTTAATTTATTTCCTAAATTTTGGTCGCCCATTGTGTGACTACATCGCCAGGGGCCATTTCCCCGTTTTGTAATGAGCGATGTTTAATCGCTATTTTGAGGGTGAATTTGATCAGAAAAAATTCTATTTTTTTAGAGATAAGCTTTTCGAATGGAGTACTTTTTGTATTAAGAAATAAAAAAAATGCTGGATAAGCCCATTATAGTAAAATAAATACCTATAACAAAAATGTACACCTATAAACGACGCGTGCTTCAAACTAAACCTTCAAGACCCAATTACCCCCGTACAATTGTTAGTAAAAATGAAGACAGTTAAACGTTGACTATTGTTTAAAATGGAGAGGGTGAGGTTCCAGGCAGAAACATGACATGGCTCTAACTATTACTAGTGTCGCTAATAAATATAGTAACAATATATGAATTTTTGTGAATGTTGAATCAAAATACCGAAGTGTAGTGCTTTCAGTTTCTATAGTGATAGTAGGAAACTGTGAAGATGTCATAGGCAAAAAACAACCGCTTAAATTAAAATATAACTTTTGTGGCAGCTAAAACTGCCCATCCATGGGAGATTTTTCTTACCCACGTTTAGATTCAACAATCGGTTGTCTGAAATAGACAAGTTGGTCAATGAGTTTATCATCTCTAGGGTTTACATCGTATAACTATTGTTTACGAGCCTCGATTAAAAGATATCTCCTCGTTGCAGGTAACAAGTATTGCCGTTAGTTTTAGGCATCATAATCCTTCATCTGTTCGTGCATTTCAGCGACCATAGACTCACACATCGCGGGCCAAATTGAGATGTATTAAATAGAGAAGCGGACAATATGGCGGCGTCCGTAGAGATAAATAAAAGCGCGACTCTGTGTCTACGACACGGACAAGACATAACTCCTTTCAGGCCGTTGGAGACAGAAGAATGGATCTAAGACACGAACTCGGTATAACAACTCGAAGCAACAATGATGGAGTGTATATTGTTTAACAGATCTGAGAAATAATTGAGCACGCGTTGAGTTATTGGTTAAGGATGCATAATATCGCGGACATGATGTATATTTGGGTCAAATTTATACAAAGTTCCAGTCTATATTAGTGATAAATAAATTTTACACGTAGTTTTAGGGCTTGGCTCTCTATGTCGATGATCTATAGAGCTAGTAAATAAAATGTTTATTTTAAAGGTAATAACTGTTGTGGAACTGTTAGTAATTTGTTATTAAAAGTATAACAGTTAATTACTCGTATTTTAGAAAATTTCATCCATGATAGTTATCAAAATCAGAATACCAGTTTAATCACTGAAGTGTTGCACCAAATCAGTATAAGGTGAGTAGGGGTAAATGTACTTTAAAATTTTAATATTTTCTGAAAAACGGCTTGCATCCAAAACATTTTTGAGGAAAAATTCCCCCAAAAAAATTGATGGTACTGGATATATAATTCCTAACAGTATGGGATAGATGAACTTTCTAGCTATTCAACAAGAACAAATATGTAGTAATTTTTTTAAAACGCTGTCATTATGTTACATTTGCCCCGTATTTCGATGTTAATGTAATAGTGATACCTAAGTTGTATGTTAGAACACTTGATAATATTGGCCAGGGTATAGGTAAAACTTTTTTATATTGCCTGTTTTTTGCCACATCAGGCCATGATATTAGATCATAAATAAAAAAGCTACAAACTTTATAACTTTTATATAACTTAAATCTTCACATACAGTAAGTACTTACTTATAAAAAGTAGGTTTTAATCTGCAACTTATAATAAGGACAAATTAAAAAATAAAAAAAATGTAAAAATAAACATGTAACTTCATTTAATTACTTAAAGCCTTCAAATTTTATGGTCAACTTAAGGTGGCCCCGTCTGGTTGCAATCGGTTTTGGCAAGACTTTTACAGTTTGTTAAAATATACAGGAAGGAAGGCTACTGTGGTATGGACATCTGAGCAGAATAAAAAAGTCGCAAGAAGGGTAATAAAAATGGAAGTGTATGGTAGGGAAAGTAGAGCAACACCAAAGCCGAGATGATGATTGGATTCAAGAAAGATTTAAGGGTAAAAGTATACCAAGAGAATAAGCTCAGAAAGGGGCGTTAGCCAGGAACGTCGACCCTATTTAAAATTGGGAAAAGACGGAGTTACACAAGAAGTCGCAGGAGAAAAAAAATAGAAGAAAGAAGAGAAATAATAAGAAAGAAGAAGAACCTGATATGATCACAGCGCGATCATCTGAATTCCCCAAACCTCGGAATATTGAGTGAAACACAAATCATAAATAGATTCTGCGATGCAGCCAATATGTCTTTATTTGTTTCCTTATTCGGAAAACAAAAACTTCTTAACAAAGTTTAGAAAGGCATATTATAAAATTCATAAAAATATTCGAAAAAATCAAAAATTACAAAATCACCTTTCCCTGCCCTAACGTTACACTTTTTTTGGCTGCTTAAATATATTTTTGTTTTAGATCTAATTTTGTTCTGTTCCTGAAACAATGATGCTGCAACAATAACTTACGCCTGCCGTTTTCCAATGATTGATGACATAAATGCAAACTCAAAAGACGACAAAGCAATTTAATTTTAGTCGGTAGTTAGGCAAGTGACGATTAGTCAATGGATTTGTTAATTTCCAACGTCCTTTGAGGAGAGACTGGGTAATTTGTGACATTTATAATTATAGCTAAACCGCAACAACCGACTAAAAACAACAGGATAGATTTGAGATTTTGATGAATGAAATATAGAAAAAAGCAGCTAGTCATTAATACCAATCAATCTGCAAATTAAAATACATATGTTATATTTGTGATATTTCTATCACAGCTAATATTTTTTTTGCAAATACACTACTGATCATAAAAATTTTAACACTTAGAAATAATGGATCAATCTTAACCAAAATTGGTATACATATATCTGATTCTAATAATGGCAAGAGTGATGGAAATTTAAATGCAGTCGGATAAGAAAAGTACATTTTTTCTTAAATTTATTTTTAACTCTTCCGCTGGTTTGGTTTGTTATCAGTCTCATTTTAACGCAATACCGTAGACTAGAAAGCAGTTTGCGTCAGTGTTGTGTTGTCTTTTTTTACGTTACTATGCCACCAATAAGAAGGCGAGACGAATTCATACAGTTAAGGCAATTTGGACGAAGTCAAATTGTGTGGGAATAACAAACCATTCATTCCAGCAAGACAGAGTACAAAGGGTTCATGGCTTTGGACGACGGATAAATACTAATGCATGATAAGACTGATAGTTAGCCTGTAAGCGTTTAGGAACTGATTCAATAGTTCTTGTGCTATAATAAATAAGTGATTCAGATTATGTTAGAAGAATTCGATCATTTGGACCGTCTTAATTAGAGGCGATTGAGCGTGTACCGATTGTAATAGGTCTGTCCACCAGTGAACTCTGAAAAACCACAGAAAAATGAAGGAGTAACGAGTATAACATAAGGGTCGCTAGAGATCTAGTCTAAGTGCCAGACCGGATAGTGAGCTGAGCTGGCCATTCTGTCACATGGACGACGCCCAATAATAACTGGAAAAGGAATATTTAAGGTTACCAACGATTGCATTTTGTTTATATTTTTTAAAAGAATCTTTAGTGTTCTGTAAAAAAAACTTTTATGGCTTATTGGCGACTCAAATTAAGAACGTGGCGTCCTCTTCAGCCGATTTGCTAACTGCTATAACGGGGAATGTTTTCATTTCGTCTTTGGCTTCCTTGTCGTATTATTTGGCATCTTTATCAATTTTGTCGTCTAGTATGCTCTTGTCCCCTGATAAAAATCAGATATTTGCAGCTGGCTTCCTTAATGTGAGTCGCCAATAGTTATAGGGGACCGTGACCAAAACAAAGAAGTGATTCATATAAAAATTGTTTCAATTACAATTTTTTTACTTTTGTAATATAGTAATTTGCCTTTTGATTTTGTTAAAATGACAAAAATAATCCAAAAAATAACTACCTCTATGACTCTATAATTTTTAAATGAAAAGAGGCAAGGTCAAATTACTTGCCAATTCCAACCACAACGGAAGTGTTGAAGAAAAGTAACCAAAAGGAAATTTAGAAGAATATCTGTATTTTTATAGAAGACTAGTAGGAAAATTGTTTTAATTATAATGTTATAAGGAGTAATTTTGGTATCTATGTTATTGAAGATATATATATATATATATATATATATATATATATATATATATATATATATATATATATATATATATATATATATATACTAAAAATAATAATACTTCAAAAAACAAAGTTAAAAACTGAAGTCGAAACGTCTTTGCGTAACTTGAGCTGGTTTGCTCTTGTTAGTTATCATTGCACCTAAGCAAACCTGAGGAATTATTTATTTTATCATAGTCATAATTTAAAACTAATATTTCCTAACATCGGTCAGGCCATACTGGTTTATCCTGAAAAGTATCAGGCAATACTAGTACGTCCGTCCTACAAAAAACGCAAACGTCCGAACAATGGTAGGAAGTTTTAATATATCCTAGGCCAAATTAGTATATCCTGAAATCGGATGTTTCCTGTAACATATATAAAGACTAAGAAATTAGGATAATAGTCATCAGATAGCACCAAAAGACTTTATATCAAGATAATGTACCTACAGGAATTAGAAATCTTGGATGTTTGATACAGTCAGATCAAACTAAAGATAGGGAGAAACTGATCTTTAATTTACTAATTTACACTATACGCGTAAATGTGTAAATGAAGCTTTTTTGATAAAAATTATCAACTCATATGTGATCATTCAATTTAATGTTTTGATACCGACAAAAAATATGCCCAAACAAATTTTTCGTTCATTCTGTTGGCCAAATAATTTTTCAATTAATGCCGACCCATTTTAAAAAACCAGCAGCATTTTGCAATATAGATACGAGCGTTATCATCAACAGGCACATAAACTGAAATACGTACAGTCATAATTCAATTAAATGGAAGCGTTTGGAATAAAAGCTGAAAAATGTAAATACATTATTCCTGCATAGAAATGAAATCAACTGACTGCCAGACATCCTATTTAAAATCGCGTCAAATAACAACAAAAAAGTGGTGAATAAAAAAAGCCAAACACGTGTTAACATGACAGGCTTGCCGTCATATCTTCAATAAAAAAAAACCCTAAAAATAACCAGTTCGCCGGCGAACTGAAAGCCATCTCTGTTCGGAAATTACACTCGCGTTTGAAACCAAACATCGTTCTCCGCTTATCTCTTAACCTAACAAAAGATACTCCATTTAGCGACCAATCTGAATCACTTGGTATAAATTACAAAATGCACCCCCGGTTATTTGTGTACCGTTATCTAAATACAATCACGAGGCGCGCACGTGCGGATTAGACTCAGATTAGGAACAATGAGCCAGTTTTTGTTCAGATGGTATGATTGATGGATGTCTTGGTGAAATGACGCCAGAAAGGGGTCTAATTTTTGTTATTATACCTGATTTATTCTGTATATTACCAAAAGAAATTAATTGTACAAAAACAGTGATTCATTATTACAAGTAAAACTAGTAAAATGAAAATAGGTACTTACGGTGTGCTTGAAGCAGTGATATATATATATATATATATATATATATATATATATATATATATATATATATATATATATATATATATATATATATACAGTGTGTCCACGGATGGACCTAACTATACTTGTAAACTTTCTTATTTTGCATTTTAGAAGAAAATGTCATTCTTCAAAACAAATTTTGCTTATGCTAAAAAGTCCACCGCCATATTCAAAATTTTGAATTAACATACAGGGTCGATAAAAAACGAGAAAAACTGAAAATAAGTCAAGAATAAAGTACCTGTCATTTGAAAGAATGGCGAAAATGTTACAGAGAAAAAATGTTTGTAATGTTAATAAAAGTTCAGATATCAAATTGGAACCTTGTATCTCAAAGTTAATTTTTTTGTGTTTATTAGGATTTAATAAATAATTATACAAATTTAGTCAAAGTGATTATTGCAGGTATCCACAGCAACAATAAACTCAGTTGACATTTAACCCAAATTAGGTATTTAAAGTCAAAAAACCTTCCAGTGAGTGTCAAAAATTTGGAATAATGTTGACTCAGCTAAGAATTTATTTAGTGAGACGCTACGGTATAGGTGAAATATCATATCGCTTTGCAATTGAACTGTTTAATAGAAAGTATCCGGGGGTATACGTTTCTATAAACTGTGTTCGGGAGTTAGTAAGAAAGTTTGATAAAACAGGTGTTGTAACAGATCTGAAGAAGCAAAGACGCGTTCATGACGAAAATGATGCCGCTACATTGCTTGCTATTGATTCGGTAACAAATTTCCCCAAGAAATCAGTAAGGAAAAGGACACTGGATCTACCCTTCGGTAAAAGCCATTTACAGAAAATTCTGTCAGAAAACAACATCTATCCTTACAAGCCGGTGAGAATTCATAAACTTGAAGGAGGCGATGATGCGCTTCGTTTAGAATTTTGTTTGTTGATAGGCGAACGAATTATGATGGAAAGATATTTTTACAGAAACATTGTTTTCTCTGACGAAGCAACATTTACCACGAATGGAGTCGTTAGCAGTCAAAATTCTAGATATTGGTCGAAAGAAAATCCAAATTTCCGAATTATAACAAATAGTCAGCGATATAAAAAAGTTAATGTTTGGTGTGCAATAATGTATAATAAAATTATTGGTCCCTATTTTTTTGACGGAACCGTAAACCAGAACACATACATAGAGATGTTGGAAAACTTCTTACTCCCTGCTCTGGATGAAGTAAACTTGCAGATGAGACAGACACTTCATTTTCAACAGGACGGTTGTCCTGCACATAAAGCAATTCGAGTTAGGGAGTGGCTAGATAGGCATTTTGCTAACAAATGGATTGGACAGTTCGGTCCTATTAGATGGCCTCCACGTTCCCCAGACATCACCCCACTGGATTTTTTTTTATGGGGACATCTTAAACAAAAAGTTTATGTGAATGGTCTTCACGATGATGAAAATCTTTTAAAACAGAACATTATAGAAGCAATAGCCGAAATAAATGAGCATACCATTCATCTAGTGTACGAAAAATTTAGGACACTAATTGAAAAATGTGTAGCAGTAGGAGGACAACATGTAGAGTAATGTTTTTTTGTATTTATGTTTTCGTTCTTCAATAAATTATTAACTTTGGCTAAATTTGTGTAACTATTATTACTTTAATCATTAAAGTCAAATAAATCAGTTTTGAGATACAACGTTTAAATTGGATATCTAAGCTTTTATTGACATTACAAACATCTTTTCTCTGTAACATTTTCACCTTTCTTTCAAATAACAGGTACTTTATTCTTGACTTATTTTCACTTCTTCTCGTTTTTTATCGACCCTGTATGTTAATTCGAAATTTTGAATAAGGCGGTGGACTTCTTAGCATAAGCAAAATTTGTTTTGAAGAATAAATTTTTCTTCTAAAATGCAAAATAAGAAAGTTTACAAGTATAGTTAGGTCCATCCGTGGACACACTGTATATATATATATATATATATATATATATATATATATATATATATATATATATATATAGACGAAATTATACCAAAAACGGATTACTAGGCTTAATGTATCAGTTCAAAATCCGTTTTAATTGAAATCCTACTCGTTTAAATAGTCGAAATATCGCAAAATCAAATTTTTAGACAGAAAAACTTGATAAAACCATGTGTGGTTTCTTTTTAATTTGTAGGAAAATGTTTTTCATTCCAAAAAGTTATAATAATTTATTATTATAATTCAAAGAAGAAAAACCATTCGAATCTAACTTGAATTCTGCAAAGGAAGTGTGTTATGGTTGCCAACGCGTTAATCAAGGTAGTGTTTCGTATCTGGTTTTAATTGAATCCTAGATCTTCCAGTTTAACATAGAAAACAGTTGCACGTATCTCCACTCCATTAGCTCTTGCTCTAACAGGTAAAACTGTATCTGCGGCAAGGAAGTTTTCTTCTCCTGAGGATACACGCACAAGTGTTCGTTCTTTTTAACTGTGTCACAATTTGTACACCACGTTTTTATTATTACAAATTAATGTTCAATGAAGGTTCGATAAGTAATGTCATAGTTTATTGTTATATACGCGCATAATTAGCAAGTTCATAATATAAGAGCAAGTTCATATAATAATATATTCAGAATACATCAATAATTCACGATCGACGAACAAGCAAGATTTCGTGAGTAGGTACTCACGAAATTTAGAATGAAAGAAAACGCTGCTTGTTCGTGAATTGATTTATTCGTAAGACGTTTATATTATGAACTTATGTAATTATGCGCGTATGTAGTAATAAACTATGAAATTACTAATCGAACTTTGATTAAATATCAATTTGTAACAACAAAAACGTAGTGTACAGTTAAAATGAACGACCACTTGCTCGTGTATCCTAAGGAGAAGAAAACTGCCTACTAAAATTTAAACAATTAATTAACGCCGTGTTTTGTTTTATTTGGCGCATACATACTAGTTTATCTGCTGAAACAAGAGCTGATGAACTGGAGATACGTGCAACTGTTTTCTATGTTAAACTGGAAGATCTAGGATTCAGTTGAAACCAAATGCGAAACACTACCATGATTAATGCGTTGCCAACCATAACATGCTTCCTTCACGAAATTCGAATTAGATTTGAATGTTTTTACAATCTTTTATTTAACTTCACCTGTTAGTTTATTTGTATGTATGTATGTATGTTTAGGTAATATGGCGAACGCCACAAGATGGCGGAGTGCCTTTTTATTCACAATCCCCTTGATATGGGTATTAAATGAAAGGGTTTGACGGGTAGAATACGATAAGCTATGTGACGTCATTTTAAACCCAATATGGCGGACGCCACAAGGTGGTGGATTAAGTTTTTCTTTACAATCCTCTTGATATTGGTATTATTATTCCCTTCTTGTCACATTTCAAACTAAACTCGTCCAATCCACTATCGAGTTTTATCTGTAAAAACTTCTAATTTGACAGAAGAGGATTTCTACTTATTAATAAAACTAAAATAATATTTTCAATATGTCCCAGCACAAAAATTAATTTAAAAAACAATCTGCAAAAATAAAAAACCTCGGTTTGTGCTTCTTCGTTGTTTTCATTTTCCTAGTATCATTTTTCTTACTGGAAACATCATGATGAAAACATTCTAAATATTCACCATATACCGTACCGCAGTTTCTGCAAAGTATACTGCCGTGCTAAGGAAAAAACAACGTAACTTAAAAAAAATCAAAAATGGGTTTTTGTCGATTTCAGAATATACATTTAAAGTTTTCTCACGTGGCAAATTTTTTTCTGAACATTTCGAATTTTTAATGTGCAAAAAATAGGTTTGAAAATACACCCTATTGTAAATCCATGCGTGATTAAAGTAGAAAGCATAATATAAACAACGTATCTCACTAATCCATAGCAAAAACAACGTATCTTTCTTTCATCATTTTATGTTACATAGCATAAACATCGCATCTTTTAGGATACGTTGTTTATGTTAAGTAAATTCTCATTAAAAGCTGGCCATATTACAATAAAACTATTCTACGCGACGCACTGCGTTGTTTATATCATGTAATATGAATCGAAGACCTCCCTCTAATGCACTGACTGACCGTAAATGAATCAAGCTTTTTTTGTCTTCTGACAGCCCACGAAGACCGAAGTCTTAAGTATTATGTACCGTGGGTGTACTGGGGAATCGACTAACACATCCAGGGCTGGAAACATCCGTAAGGATTTCACCAGTCCTTTAAGAGGATGTGTGGGGTGGTAGCACCTCAGTTGAGGAAGAATTCCCCTACCACCTTCCAATTCCTCTACCGCCTTCCGTTCCCGCGAATAAAGAATCTAAGGGTCATTCTACAGCCAATGACGTGTGGCCGTTATAGATTGTATTCTGTTTCAAGTGTTTTGTTTTGTGGTAAATTTGTTAATTATTTAGGTAAGTTCAACAAATTCTGAGTTGACACCATCCTGAAAATCTCTACTGATCGACTTTTTAAGTCCTTTTAATTATGTACGTTGCTGAGGTTGTTGGTTTGCATTACATAACATAAATAACTTAGTGCTGGATACGTTGTTTATGCCTTGTATGTTGATAACCTACAGATAATATTTTACAATATGTATTTAGTTTTTTTGCTCTAGGTTTTTGAAAAACAAAAATTTTAACTTTTTTTGTGTAGAATTGTGCAGAATAGTATATTCTGTAACAAGGTTAGAATGAAAAACTTGATACGAGTGGAAAATTCCGAACGCGAGCGCTAGCGAGCGTGAGGAACCACGAGTATTGAGTTTTTTCATTCTAACTGAGTAACAGACTATATTTTCTCCACGACCAGAAAGTATGAATCAAATTAATGAATGTCAAATTCTATATCTGATTCATTCGATTTTTCACTCATTATTTCATTTAAATTGAAGCTTTTCTGATAAAAAGTATGACGCCGCCACTATTTGCATCTGTCACTGACAATTTTGAAATCCACGGCAATCTATGTCGTTTGGTTCGATTACAGAATATTCATACCGTACCTTGTTATGGAATGAAAATACATGCGAAACACATAAGAAGTAAGTGTTTCAGAATAAATATTCTAACTCAAGAGTAAGAATGTATATGTTCTATTATTAAAAATGATTTCGGAATTTCTACATTCTTTAATAGTTGTGGAGAAAGACATTTTCTTTGCTTTTGGCAAAGTCATGGTACGCTTTATTGCTATATGTAATAAATACAAACACTCTAAAGTTACCAAAACTTTAAATTCGATTTTCTCAAAACTTGTAAATTGATAGTTACGTTGTTTTTAATCAGGACGGCAGTATAATTGTGAATATTTTAATACATAGCTATATGTATATAAACATAACCGTTAACTATTACATTGTTCAACTTAAGTTCAATAATTGTTTACACGAACAAATTTAACCCTTGATATACAGCATATGTCAAACTAATTTGATTAGGTTCACGTTTTTGGATTAAACTGAACTATTCTAGTTCGATAGCGTTTATCGTAGGTAAACTAAATGATTAAATCCAATTTGGTTCTAATTTGATGTTTGGTTCATGAACTAAATGTGTCGTATAAACTAAACCACTGAAATCACAGCTTCTATAGTCTGCCAGCTGTCAGTTCAGTCAGTCGGCTATTTTAATGTTGTTATTATTTCCTTGTCACATTCCAAACTAAACCCGTCCAATCCACTCTCGACTTTTGTCTCCAAAACCTAATTTGATAGAAGATATATTGTACCCATTAATAATACTAAAATAATATTTCCTATATGTTCCAGCACAAAAATTAATTTCAAAAAAATCTGCAAAAACAAAAAAATTCGGTTCAACAATAAACATTATCTTCTTCAATTCTGACAATGCTGGTTAACGAATTGTGAGTCGCGGCGGCGCCAAACTCTTGTTTTGATGCATTGTTAAAAACTGTGAACATTTAAGTTCAATATAATAACCACGCTCTGCTTCAACTGGAGCTTTGAATTACTTATATTTTTTAAGATGTCAGTAGGTTTCGAAATTGGAATACGCTGTATATTTAACCTCATTACTGCTTAACGTCAGGGTCTTGTAGTAAAAGCATCAAATTCCTATATAACCCTATTATTTCTGTTAGACATCTCGGAAGTCCTGGCTTTTCTAAAATGGGAACTCCACGCATGCCTCTGCAGTATCCTTATTTCTTCTCCCTGCTGGTTTCATAACGACCGCAAAACTAATATACCAATTACGGCCCTAGTGGGATAACCGACCCTCGCAGTTAGCCGTCGGCCGATAACTGCCTTTCTCCGTTGCTTTGAGTCGATTTAGCCAACAATGTCATTGTCGACACCCCATATTAAATTGCCTTGAGATTACTCGCTGAGATTTTAACGTAATAACAAAAAACTTAATTAAAATAGTTTCATTCAGGGTAGTCCTGATAAAAAAACTTTTCATTGATTACTGCTGTAGGATTTTGTATATGTCGTAGGCAGAATGCCAATTTAGGCTATTTATAAACTTCCTAGGCATTATAGAAAAAGCCGGCAAAACGCGAGCATAAAATGCATTTTTCGTTATGACTGAAACAAATTCAGGCAAATTGATAAATGTCGGCAAAACAAGAACAGAAGAATATATATCACGTTGTGACTGAGTATTTTTAGGCATTTTACAATTTGCCAAAAACGGTGCCGTCAAGACGTGAATATTAATTAAACTAGTCGACTTTTGCACGCGAAGACGTGCACATCAACACAGTCGAAGAGGACCTCAACCAACACCCTGGCGCACCGATCCCTCTTCGCTTGCGAGGAAAGAGACTGGTCAGGGCCCCTAACCAGGTGCTAACCCTGTTCCGACCTTAGGGTGCCCTCCGCTCCACCGTTCGCATAAAAAGTCCGTATAATTAGGGCATTGCAGATTAGTGACAAAACTGAACTTAGGTGGCAGAAAATATTATTCTCAATACTTAATAGTATTTTCCATTTTATTCTCACGTTTTGACGGGACCGTTTTTGGCAAATTGTAAAATGCCTAAAAATAATAAGTCACAACATGATATATATTCTTCTGTTCTTGTTTTGCCGACATTTATCAATTTGCCTGAATTTGTTTCAGTCATAACGAAAAATGCATTGTATGCTCGCGTTTTGCCGGCTTTTTCTATAATGCCTAGGAAGTTTATAAATAGCCTAAATTTGCATTCTGCCTACGACATATACATTATAGCCTATATTTAAGATTTCCATTAAATACTTTGGTATTTACAATCTTTCTGTCACCAGAATTTACTTGTCTCTAAACCGCCTTGGTTTAAAAATTGTTCTTTTTTCTATAAATAAAAATTGTTATTTTTTGGTATTAGTGTTATTATAATTTTGCAGTTGATTCAGTTAAATTATTTTTATTAACCTCGGCAACAATGCAACTCACATTTTCAATATATCACAAACTAGCTTGCGCCCGCGACTTCGTCCGCGATATAACAATTTTGTTCCATTACAAGCTTTGAACCCCTATTTTACCCCCTTAGGGGTTGATTTATTAAAAACGGTAAAACGTGTTTAATCATTTATTCTTCGGAGTACTTCTATGAAGTTTCAAGTTAATAGGATCAACTAATATTTTCCCCATACAAAGGTTCAACTCCCTTATGGTTACCTTTAGGGATTGAATTTTGAAAAATCCCTTCTTAGTGAGTCGCAAATTCACGACGTCGTGACAAGCTCGTGCAGCCGTCCGTTAACTCCTCCGGCGCACTTTGATCGGCCGGCTTTTAAAATTCTGTCATTCTTCTAGTGAAAAAAAAAAGTTTTAAGTTTATTAATGGTGCTATGGTATGAGTTTATAGTGTTGACCATTTATAAGAAACCAGTAGTGTTTGTTGGACTTTCATGTTTTAATCAAATGGCTGGGTTGTATTGTGTAGTAATAGTAATAAACTTTATTATTGTTTGAACAGCGTGCGGGTCCGATAGAGAAAGTTCGTTTCATTTTGGTTTTTATTTCCAGTAAAGAGCCTCATAATGCGTGGTTTGGAAGCGCGTTCGTTTTTATCGTCATTTTGTCGAGTTTTTGAATTTTTGGTCGTAAATAAGTGCGCTAGGCGAGTGTAAATACTTTTCCTTGTATAAAAAAATCTTGACTTGACTTAACACTGGAAGATGGTATGAACGTAAAGTTTATTATTAATTTAGTTGTGAGGAATTTCGCTTAAAAATCAAGGACGATATAAATAATCCTGTTAATAAAAGCCAAATCTTCTGATAAATATGATTTAAAATAGGCAAATAAAAAAAGTACATGCTTAAGTGTTAGGAGTTTTTTATTTAAAGCTAATTTGGAACCAAAATTTTTGTATAGGTACTCTTTTTCTTCCAAAAATTTCTGGTCGGCCTAGTTGAACAAAATTTTACTGTTGGTTTGAACAGCTGTTCTCTGGATTTTTTGTGTTGTAGTATTTTAACTTTTTGAAATGGAATGTTTTAAAAGATTTAGTATGATTTCTTACTTTGAAGATAACAAAAATATTATTTTTTCAAACCTACCACATAGGAATATTCTAGAGATAATTGGCAACGTCACAGTGACTACTGACGTCAAAACAAAAGTTTTTTCTATAACTGACGTTTCTCGCTGTTTTTTATATGGCCATGTATTTATTGCCAGTGGTGCACAGTTACTAAAAAATTTTTTTTTTGAGGGACGATATCTACCATTTTTTTATCATGAAGCGCCATTTATGAATATTTGTATTCAGTCTGAATTCATACCAGCATTTACGGGTTTCAATATATGCAGTGAATTTCATAACACCCTGTATATAGATTAGGACGAAGCAACTTTCTGATGTGACAAAGAGTTGTCATTTTTTTTAACCTTGCATTTCTTGTCCAATATTTGGTTATTTGGTATATATGTTGCCAACATAATTCATTTACAAAGGGAAGGTAATGTTTCCAAGTTAATTTGCCATTCTAATATTTTGACTTTTTTGCAGAAAAATAACTGTATCTTGCGCTAAATTCGTGACTATTCATACCAACATCTCCCCCTATTTATTTGATATGTATGTCGTAAACAACCTCTAGTTTTAGGGAGTTCGTCCGGTCTATATGTGATACATTGGAAAAAGTGTAAAGATTAATAATAACTCAAGCAACTCAAGAAAAAGAAATTGATTCTGGTTCAGGTATACTCCTGCTATCGGGATTTCTGGGTCCTTACCCTTCATCAGGCATGCATACACTCAGGGTGGTTGAATAACAAACACAGTTTTAACAAAAATCAAAATCAGACATTATACGTACATCGACGAGTTTTGAATGGATAAGAGGTAGTGCCTCGCGCCAACTAAATTTCACCCAGTGTTGCTCCGACGAGAATTGAAAATAATCCTGTTTCTCACCGTCTTGTTTTACACTAGCAAGTAAAATAATTTTGGCGTTTTTTAATATACTTGTATAGTCGAAAAAATTCGACGGATTGATAGCTGAATGGAATTTCGCAGCAACCAACAATTGGTGAAGTATTAGCGCTAGCCATTGCATTTTACCCATCCATGGAAGACTCACACTCTCACAGATGGATATATAAAAAAACTAAGGTCTAATTTTGATTCTAGTTAAAAGGTGCTATGTTCTTCAGCCATACTGGATGTAAGTTTACCTGATGACAAGTAGCGGCCCAGAAATCGCTATAAGTGGAGGGTACCTAGATCAGAATCAAAAATAAACCTTTTTCTCGAGGTATTAGACGGTCCCGTGTTGCACTAGAAAAGAAATTAATCTCTGCATTTTCAGTATACTTCTTCGACGATCCAAAATCCAAAATCCTGTCATTCTGCCTTTTCTTTTCTTGATGGTGTTCCATGTAATCATTTTTTTCTTAAATACGATGTCTAAACAAATCTGGGCAAGCCTTTTATTCGTCTTTTCTGTATACACCATATTCATCATTCTTCTATATATAACACCACGTAGGCAATGCCTGTATTTGCCGTCTTTCATTCTTACCCACACTCCAGGTTTTCTATCCGTTCATTTTATACACATGGCTAATAGCTGCATTCTCTGCAAATATTTCTCTGCTCTTATTAACGTCCAAGTTGCTCCAATTGCCATTTATCATCCTAATAGCTAAAATAAGCTTGTACTTATTCTTCTTCTGTTGTCTATTTTCACTATCTTAGTTTTCCTTTTATTTATTTTAATATATATTTCAATTTTAGTGTTCCGTGAAACGGAACACTTATGGGATCACTTCGGTGTCCGTCCGTCGTCTGTCACAGGCGATTTTCTCTGAAACGACAAGACGTAAAAATTTGAAATTTGGGACAGAGATAGAGTGTGGTGGCCAAATTATAATTATAGACGTGAAGTATAAAAAGGTAAATTTTGATTCTGGAGGTTAATTTCGGGGAGGTAAATTGGGAAATAAAATATTGTTTAAGGACATCGTGTAGGGTATCAAATGAAAGCTTATTGAAGCACGGATTCAACGATACTTATATATGATGAATTAAAAATTGCTGTCACCAGAAGGATCACTCAGAAAAATCTGAAAAAATCACGAACATTAAGAATTAGGTGTAGATTGAACGAAAATTTTCAGGATTGAAAAATGATGGCGCAATCAATTGTTATAAGCAATTTAATTGTTTATTTCCCTATAACTGCTGAACTATTGGTTTTAGACAAAAAGTTTTTTGCCAAAAAATTTTCTCACGATGTAAGGAACAACTTTTGTCCTTGCACATTTTTCAAAATTTTTAATTTGGCCCACTCAGCTCCGCGCATACACGATGCGATACGGCGTTGATGCCGTCGGCGGCAGGTAGCGCGGCAGATGGACGGAAATCGGGCGGCCGAGCTTTGCTCTGGTTAAGTGGGGGACTGATGGCACGGAACACTAGTTGTGCAAGTATAGCTTCCATTTGACCGATTTTTTTACTTTAACATCGCGTTTTCTGTGTAATTTGCGGCATTTATTCTTTCTATTTTCTGTAAGGATCGCTACATCGTCTGCAAATCTTATTATAAACATATTCTTACCTTTGGCACCACCAGCATTAAACTTACCTTTTGTCTGAGTTATTGCTTCTTCTACACATATAGAAAGTAAAGAATTTAATACTATTATTACACTGTCTTACTTATTCCTATTATCAACTCCTATTCATTATCTATCCTGATTGCTGCCATCAGTGCCATCTATTCTTTATATAATTTATACATTACTTTCCTATTCTTAATTGTTGGACATGTCATTCTTAAAACTTTTTTTTATCTTTTTAATACACAATAGGTAAGTTCATATTTTATAATGATTACTGTCAGTAATTTATCTCAGAACTTTTTATACTCGTCAGTTTAAAACAAAATTGATTTTTGCTTGTTAAAAATTCAAAAGCCGATTATCTCCATTCGCTTAATTTTGACTTTTGTAAACAAGGAGTTGAAAAATAATTCCCCATTATTGAGCTAACAAAGGGGCATAATTCTTATCTATGTGTCAGTCAAGAGTATAAAAGCGTGGATTATAATGCATCAATTGTTAAGATACAACAAACAAAATTGATCTAAATGTACGATCTAAACATGATCGTCCCCTAAGTGAGGGTAGCTAACGTTCAATTATTGGCCTTATCGCCCTTTTTTGACGCCCGTATCTCAGACCCGCCTTTTCATTTAGGCTTGTATACTGTATAATACTTGCTACGTGTCGGTGACTGTTTGGTTTATACTTTTAGGGTAGCTCAATAAAAGAGATTTTTTTACTAAATCTTTAAATTTACACGATTTCAATATCTTATGTGCGTGTTGCTCTGGTTCATTGGATTTATCCAGTTAAGGTAATAATGTGGTGGACGAGCTCAATGTTCTACCCATTCACTGGTCTTTTCAACAGGGAACTGATAAAATTATTAGCTTTATCTCATAGTAGTTTTTCACCTCAGGAGGCGGATTTAGAATTTCGTCGGTGGGGGGGGGGGGTTGCAAGATCACCTCGAGCCATTTTTTTTGTTGTTCAGGGTTCTCAGAAATGTACACTATTTCATAATATTCACGAAATATCTAAACCTGTTCTTGCGAAAACAGAACAGTTTGTCATCTTAACTTATTATAATTCCAGCATTTTTCCCTCAGAGTAACATAGGAGACACAAGGAAACGGAAACGCGACCGAACACAAAAACGGTTCGTTTAGGTTGGTTCGGGATCTTTTTGTCATTTATTCATTGACATTTTCTAAGCCAGTCGAGTTTATTATTGTAATTTAGAAAAACTATGTTTTCTAAAAAATAAATTTTCGGAAAATGTATTTTTGAAAAATGCTTTAAAAAATTTTCCGGGAAAATTTTGTAGATCCAAATTTATTTAATTTAACATCAAAAAAGATGTTTGTTGAAAAAACAGAGCAAGGTAATCTTAGCTTATACGCGACAGGACAAATTGATTGATTAATATGAAAGTGTAAATATTTTAGCATTTTTTTATTTATGCCTTCTGCTTATTTTGGGGGGATATACGAGTACTACTCTACAAAAGTAGAGTTTTTCTAAAATTAATTTTTCAATTTTTTTAAAGCACTTTTCAAAAATATATTTTTTCTTCTTTAAATCGAAATTACAACATTTTTTCGTATATTAATTTTTCCAAGCCAACGTCTTTTCGAAAAAATAATTTACGAGACAGTAACATACCAAACCTAAGGAAACTTGATCAAACCCATAAAAGGTGCGTTTAGGTTTGGTCAGGATCTTTTTCTGTCTTTTTTTTATTAATATTTTCCAACCTACTAGAAGTCATAATTTAGTGTCCTAAATACTGTTTTCGAAAAAATGTACTTTCGGAAAATGTACTTATTTTTAAAAATTATATTTTTGAAAAAATGCCCTTTCGAAATACGTGTTTTCGAGAAAATAAATTTGTTTTCAAAAAAGCAACTTTGGAAAAGCTGTCAGGACATTTTTGAAAAAATGTACTTCGAATTATGTGTATTCGAGAAAATATTTTGGAAAAGTGTCGTTAATCAGTTTTCAAAAAAGCTATTTTTCGAAAAAATTTACTTTCAAAAGAATATTTTCTGGAAACAAAAACTATTTGGTTATTTGTTTCCTTTAGAAGTCAAAACGATCCGGCGCAAATTTTGATAAAAATCGCAGTAATATGTGTAAGGAATGATTTCAGAAACAATCAGAAAGCATGTAAATTAAAAATGTCAAAATAGGCTTGCCTTTTTTACATAACATACTAGTATTGATCTACATATAGTCATGTTTTTCTGATATAATTCATTTCAAGGACCTTACTTAGACGGCAAATGCTTGTTTTTGTTTATAATATTTTGTAGAATATGTAGGAATGGTTAATGTTTATTTTTATAAAATTTGCTATTGAAATCCTTGTTGTGCAAGGCCTTGAGGGGGGGGGGCTTGCTTATAGTAATTACAGTTTAAAGCACAAAGCTTCTATATAATTAAATATTGAGTAAATTGGTTAATCTTAAACCTGTAATATCTCACAAATTCGATGGCTAAAGGATTTAGGTAAATTAATTAAGGCTATAGAAAGCTATAGCCCTACGTCGAAGGACATTACTTCCTACAGATGAGGCTTGTGACCGTTGATACAAGATAAGGTTTCATAGACTTTTTTCGACAACTGCAAATCAATCAATCAAATTAATTGCAAAAACGGTTTCTTATTGTCTTTACTTAATGATCTTTCCTAATATTATAATTATTACGTCAAAATTTAGGGTTCTGCAGAGAAACAATGTTACGAAAATTTTAGTGACGAGTGGGAAAATAATATGTAGTGATGAAACATGTAATTAATAGCTTTCTGTAAAAAAGCATGTACTTTAACTTAAGGTGTTATGGTTTTGGATGCTAGTGCGTCAATCAGCTCTACTTTTCGTTAAAAATAATGTGATGCATCAGCAGGTTAGCTCAATCGTGGGTGGCATATTTTAGGCCTTCTATTACGACCAATTAAGTTTATTAGTGTATCATGCCAAGTTCTTTTAACAAATTTAGCGCTTTACTAAATCTCATTAATGGGTTGGTGACGGGTGACGGTCAAACGAAACTCGTTTAAGAATGCATTGGTAGCAGTATTTATAGTACCTACTTACCCTAGATTCAATCTAATTTCTATATTTATCGCTTTATATGTACATTTGGGTGCCTACGCTCGCAGCCTCCTGATCTGGTTCATGTTTGCTTAGATTTAGATTCTGCTTTTGATAAAGTGACTTAGCTGCTTTTTAAACCAGCAAGCTGGTGGAGGAATGTGAAGCCTCGTCTGATCCATTAATTTCGTATGCTGCCCAGTTCTATCTTCTAACAAGATAATGCTTGTTCGCGTATTGCTAGGGATACTTTAGGCCACTTCCAGAAAGCTGATAGTCCCGATCTTTCAGCGACCGAATATTCATTATTTGAGGATCATATCTGTTTACTTCATATTCCACTAAATGTAGGGGCTCTTTATTATAATATGCAGTAAATATAAGAGATGCTGTTATCAGATAAATGTAATTAATTACATTAAATGATCGGTCTCATCTGCATAGCCACAATGAATTTGTAGAATATGAAGTAGTTATCATTAATTAAAACTAGTTACTAATCAGCAGCTTTATTGCAAATTTTAACCATTGGTGTTGTTTCGCTCATCATCTACGTATATAGAGAAAATTGTTAAAATTAAATTATTTCTACCGACTGTTATTTTTTCTATGATTAGTTTTATTATCCTTAAGTTAAATCAATAGGTGGGCCCTTCACATTATTTAACGTACGCACGCTTTAATACTTTGACAACGAATAAAAAAATTATTATTCCAAATTCGATTTTAAATTTTAACTCAATTTGCCCGTGATAAAGGCTCCATTCGCGTCACTGATCCGTTATTACAGAGCAGCGTCAGGAGAATGGTAATTGTGAACGAGCCCCGGTCTGTGTAACAGTTTAATTTGCACATTAGCTCCCGACAGAGAAAGGAGAATTAATTAACGCTATTATCGCCTATCATCTGTTTTAATTGCCTCGCGAGGGCGCCATGTTGTTTTTACTAGAAATTAAAATGGCCGCCCCTAACAATGGTGTAGTCATTATATAGAGGCATAATCAGAATACAGAAATGGTAAATTGCTCGAGAGATAACAAGGTCGACTTACACGAGACGAATTTGCCGTTTTGCTACATTTATTTTATATTATTCGTTAATGTACGGGGAAGTTGCTTCGTTTACGTTAGGTGCGCCTACTTGTTTTTGCTTGGTGAATGAGCACGGTAATGAAGATTCATTTTGAAGTAATGTTACAAATTAGATTGTATTTTACGCATTATTTACTTTTGTCTCTACTGTTTCTAGCCTGATGGAATATAAATTTAGAGTTGCCTCTTTTGATGTTACATTATTTAATTGTAGATGTTTATTGGATATAAAGGGTTTAATTTTATCTTTTAACTTTTTTTAAGGGATGATAATAAATTAACCTATTTCTATTGTAAAATGTTTTTGAAAATATTCTCAAAAAAGATTTTGTAGTCAAGATTCCAACACTCTACTTAAGTATATCTCCTACTTACATATCCGCAAGATATTGCAAAATCATAAAAATTAAATTCACTTGTAATACAAGAATACGCATTTTTTAGGATAAGAATGTAATTTCTTGATAAAAGCATATTTTCTAAAAACATAAAATATTTTTCTCCAACCCCTCATATTTTTCTTCAGCGCTCGGCATATTTTCTTAGTCTAATTGCTTAGTCAGTATTCATTATTTCACCTGATGTTAACAGCAAACCTAAGCACTTAACTGGTATCTGATACTTAATGCAATACTCTACTTACCTCTCTTATCAGCGATTATTTTCTTGTAATGATAGAAGTTGAATCTAATATTTGAAGTTATTTGGCGTTGGAAAATGGTGATGACATAAAGCTTAGCGTAGGACAAAACGCAAATTTTACGTAGTAGTTTTACATAAAAGAAGCTCATTTTTTAAAAATTATTTAAAATATGTAAATATCTTAAAATTAGCGCAAAGCCCCACTGTCCAAGAATTTGTTATCTTCGAGAAGTAGGGAGGACGTATTTCACTGGAGTAATTATAAAAATTATTTATGATTAGTCAACTGGTATTCTTGGGTTAGGATAACCCAAGCATCTTTAGTACATATTTATAACTACTTGGCTCAAGAATAAAAATTATTATAGTAAGCTTAATTTAAGGTAAAATTTCTCGGGTGAAATTATATTCTTGAAAGATGTCGATAATTAAAAAAAAAATAGGTTCAGTACAAGTTTAGTACGAATAGTACGTCTAGAAAGTATCCGAAAGAAGTATTTTTTTAGCTTTTAAAATTAACATAGATTTAATAAATTACTTGGTTTCAAACCTGTAACCCTCTCAAATTTCTAAACCTCCTGGTGAGTTTTCGAGATCCTAATCGAGGATTTTGAAGTGCCATCAAAGCCCTTAAGTGGTTTCCGCATATATTTTTCGGCCTTCCGGAAACAGGCCTATGTTCCATTCCCTCGCCATTCCTAATCCGCGTAATGCATCTATACTGAACTCCTTCCTAGGCCTACTAACCGCACAAGTTCTTTCGCTTCATGAACTCCATTTCGGTACAAACTTTCTACTAAACGTCTTTTTGCAAGATGCGACATTGTTACACAGATTCTAAACTTCTCGGAAATAAACAATATTTGACATATAGGATTATCCTTTGTTTTATCCATGACCTACTACCCTGACAACATGCACACAACATTTTAGAGGCCCAGGACTTTATAAAAGAAAGTTTCATGAAATTTCTTAAAACTATAAAATTCCAGATACTTTCTAGACTACCTACTATACGTTATTACAATAATAAACATCTAAAGTTTTATTCTAAAAGCATAAAAAACTGTTAGTGATAACACAATCTATACCTAGACTAAAGTCTAACACCACTGGAATCATCACACTGTCCCATTTTGACGAAACACAAATAACCGACTCAACTTTCAACAACAACGTTTTGGAAATATCATGCGTAAAGATTAAACACTAATACCTAGGGTAAACCTGCCATATAGCACAGACACTCACTGCGGACCTATAGATCCAATTAATTCACTGTTAATTCTAAAATTGACTTAATTTACATTATAATGCACGATAACAAATTCAAGTCAAACCTGCTATTTCAATTTGTCCATAAAAATGAGACAATCTGTGCAGCTTCTAAAAAATTATCATATTTTATCAATACCTGGAGTGCGGGGATCATCTCGCCCGTGTCTCCTCTACGACCTCCTTGGACAACTTGCAAGAGTCTTTAAATTAGAAACGTACGCTATTCTACAGTGTAATTAACTTAACTCGTCTTTCCAGATTTTCTATGACAAGGGTATTATCCTAGATAGCTGGAAGACTGCTCGTGTGCAGCCTGTCCTGAAGAAAGGTTCGCTAGCTTTTCCCTTAATCGTCGCATATCTGTCGTGGTGGATGGCCACTCATCTAAGTTTCATCCTATTAGTGCTGGCGTACCCCACATGCTCTCTTTAACTATACCAACCTCAACGATAGTTACGCTGACGATAGTACTCTTCATTCCAACATTTATTTTTCCAGGTCTCGAATCAAGAGCTGGATAATAGACGCAGATCTATGCCCCTATCCCTTTCCCAAGATCTTCAATTAATCTAAGACTGGAGTACCAATAACCTTGTTCAGTTCAACGCCTCCAAAACCTAGTCTTGCTCCCTGTTACGCAAAAAATCCGGCATCACTTACTCCATCCACATGGATAGCCAAACCCTACAGAACAATGAAGCGTTCGATCTTGTTGGTATCGCTTTCGAAGATAATCTCAGCTGGGACAAACACGTTACTTCAATAGCCACATTTTCGAGCCAGGAAATACTTCTCCCCTTTCACACACTCTCTATGTTTTCCAAATAAGACGCAACCTTGAGTGCTGTTCCAACATCTGGGAAACGGCATCACCTTCACGTCTTTGATTCTATCCAAAAGACTCATCATTGACCCAGTCCTCACAAGAAAACTTTCTCTCGCTCATCGCCGCGGTATTGGGGATGTATCCCTTTTCTACCGATACTTCCACCGATTTTGCTCTGAAGAACTAGTCGGTATAGTTCTCCCCTTGACAGTTCCTAATAGAACTATAGAGCAGTGGCATGCTGCCGAGGGGCCTAAAAGGGGGGGGGGGGGCACGAGCCCCTCCCGCCCTCATCGCAACGGCGCCCTCGCGCCCCCAGAGATTCACTGATGCCTACTAGGACCACATACCCCTAATAAAAGGACAGTAATTTACAGCGCCCCCTGAAGATTCACTGCCTACTATGACCACATACTCTCCAATAAAAGGAAAATAATTAGGCGCCCCCCACTCATTGTGCCCCCTCCGCTCTAATGTCACGGCACGCCACTGCTATAGAGGCGCGTTACGTATGCATCCCTTTACTTTCCAGCTACAAAAGCCTAGAACGTCCTACTTCTCTCGCTCTTTCATATCTAAGGTCTCCAGATTATGGAACAAATTGCCTACAGATGTTTTCCCTTCCCCTTTCAACCGCTAATCGTTTAAAACCCGTGTCATTAGATTACATTAATCTTCTCTTCAGACGCCAACGGACGTCAAATCTTAGTCTACGTGAGCTGTCTGAGATAAAAAAAAACTTCTTTTGGCTAAGTCCAAGTCAAGCAAATTAGAATAGGCTTGGTCAGCAGGGTGGCAATACTGACAATGAAGTCGGATATTGTCAAATTATAAATAAAAAGATGTCTGTAAAAACCACACGCAGGGTTCTAAGGAATTTAGGAAGTAGAAGTTGGTAGCCTGGCCTAGACAGGGTCAACAATATAAGTAGTCCAAAGATGAGAAACGATTTATTTATTCATAAGCTTGGTACTGCTGCCGGAGGCAGATAACACTGCAGTAGGAGATGGGGCAGGTTGGCGTGGGAAAATTTGAAAGGACCCCCCACGATGCCGCCTTTGATAAATGCCGCCTTTGATAGATGCCGCCATTGATTAAAATGCCAGCCTTTGATAGATGCCGCCTTTGATAAAAAAAAAGCCGCCTTTGATAGATGCCGCCTTTGATAAATGCCGCCTGGACCCCCCCCCCCCCAAGATGCCGCCTTTGACAAATGCCGCCTCGACCCCCAGGTGTTTATTACCGACGCGTGCCGTCAGGTATGATTAATTGATTACTTCCGGGTAATTGTGATTAGTCGCGGGTGGTCCCTCCACGGGGACGAATATTTTTTATTAAGATGTTAATTGCTGTCTCCGACAAAAAGGGCACGTGCCCGATAAACCATTTTTAATGGGTAGGTTTGCGGTTTGGTATGACAAAAGGGATTGTGTAAAGATTTATGACCAGGCATACATAAACAGCCACCTGAACTATCGATGGTCGGGGGTAGTTAAACAGGTGTTAAAAAGGTCTTGAGTGGTTCAATTGTAAATTTGTGAGTCGGTTGTTACTTTAGACATAAATAGTTTTTTATTATATAGAACGGGCGTTTTTAATTAATTAAGAGAAAAACAGGTGCCTGTCCCCAAATAATCTTTAAAAATATTGATGTACCCATTCAGACCTTCTTTTAGTGTATAAAAGTAGATACGCTGAGCTAGAAAGATCTTCAGGTGAATTGATTTTACAACGTTGGGCTGCTCACGCGTAGCAGTTTCGTTCCCGTTGCGTTGCTCACGCGTTGTAGTTCCGTCCCGTTCAGATTGAATTACGTATCATTTTTCACCCTATCTTGATAAAAAAAAGTACGGGGCATTTTATAGTAATACAGTATGCATCAGTCTGACATAGAGCTGTGTATATATTTTAATATTGTTTCTATATATATATATATATATATATATATATATATATATATATATATATATATATATATATATATATATATATATAGTGCCATACGTCTAATAAACTAATTTATCTACTTTTTCTTATTATTGCAGCAATATTGAACAAAAGATTGCAAACCTGCAGATTGGTCGAAACACACAAAAAAATACAAATACTATGGTTATCTATTCAAATAATAGTACTTCTAGGTAGGTGTGAAAATTTCTTAAAATTTCTTCGGGAAATACCAAGTAGATGTTATTTGACCGAAATATTTTAAATTTTTAATACTTAGTACAGTACTATGGTAGGTATTTTAGTTGAATATTACCTATCAAACTATATTAGTATTTACGATAAACTTAAGATAAATTTACGATTTTTATATTTTTGCTGATATTTATAAGATATTTTTGTTTTATGTGAAATTTTATATCAACTTACGTTTCTTATGCAGAATTTATGTAAACTTTATGAAGACTTAGGAAACCCTTAGGATGACTTTATGTTAACTTTACGTAAAATCTTATGGACTTCAGATAATTTAGAACTTTTCTAGTCATTTTTATTTAAATGTCGCATACTTTAAACAAAATAAAAAATAGACGAAGTTTTAATATTATTTTATTAAAAAATATATATTTGAGTGTGCAATTTTAAATCTTAACTCATACATAAATTAATACTAAATTAAACTGAAAAACAGCGTGGGATTAAGGTAGAGCTTAATAGCAAAACATTTGAAGCCTATCACATTAGCAAAAAGGTAAAAAAAAGAGCGTTACTTACATATTTGTTCTAAATCCACGTTTTAACCGGTTATTTATTACTACTAATAATAAAGGTAAAAATTGAGAGCTTCCGGTCGGTTATGTTTAATAAATGTTAAACACAAAAGAAGTTTTGCGTAAAACAATTAATAGACATAATCTTAACGAGGCTGCCAGAATCGTGAACTGAGCTCTTAAGCGCACCCCATTTTCGGTTTTTTATGGGTAAAAACGAAATTTTAAAGCAAAAACCAGTAAAACAAAATATTCAGTAAATTCTTTTTTATTACACCAAATAAATATATATTTTTGTGACTGGAGAATACATATTTTATTCAATTCTTGTTGCTTTTTTGTATCCGTAAGGTACAGAGCTTCCATCTGGTAAAAATTTTCTTTTTGTAGAATTTGGTCTATACAGTTTAACCTCGGTTCGTGTGGTTACTTCATATTCCTTTGTTCTTCGAATATTCTTCGATATAATTGGTATTGGCGCTGACTCTTTAAGAACCATATCTTTAATGGTGTTGAAATTAACAAGCTGCGATGCTGCATAGTTTAGGGAAATACCCTTAACTTTACAAATGACTTCCTCTTTTTGCTTTTTAGTGGAATATACACTAAAAGAGTAGTTTTTTGGACCGCCAGAGACAAAGGATGTGATGTAGGAATTAGATCCGTAACATTCTAATTCATCAGTCATATCTCCAATAAACTTGCCTGTTGGTAAATCAAGTTCGTCGCCTCTTGAGAGATATATTACAGAGTCTGTATCGTAATACAAAACTCTATTACCAAGAAGTTCAAGATATGAATATAACGTAAGACGGGCCTGTGCTGTGACGTAAGCGGCAATCGCTACATTAACAGCAGGAAGAGGATCAAAAGTTTCTTCTGTGTATTCATAATTTACTACCAATGTCTTGTCGTTAATAGCAAGGACAGCGTTTAAATAAATAGCTGGATTACTAAACATAGCAAAGAATTCCGAAGGTTGGTTTACAATTTTAGTCTTTGGTTGATTTTCTCGTTGACCAAATTTTCCCCAGAAGCTGTTTAAAACTAATTTAGCCTGAGATCTTAAACCGGGATTTCCGACGATATTATTATATTCTAATTTAACATCCTCCCTTTCAAAAAATTCTTTAACATATTTTGCCTTTTGTTCTTCTGTTTGACATTCAGCAGGCCACCCACTTGCTTCTTGTTTAATTTTAATAAATTTATTCATCATGGCTGTGAATAAACCCTCCTGTCCAGAATGTTTGTTAAAACTTTGAACTTGATATTTCCAGACTTCATAAACTTCCAAAATTTTGTAACCCTTTTCTACCGACTTCACCACTTCATCAATAACCCATGTACCATTAAGAGCACGGTCTTCATCATCACTGTGGTTACATTCATTGTTATTATCCATACTTTCACCACACTTGCGACAAAGTACAAACATTAATTTATTGTTCAGTTTTTGGGGAAGCACAGGATGAAAAAGATCCTTCGGCGGTAGTATTTTACACTTTATCAAACCATCGGTTTTTAATAAATCCAAAGTCTTACACTCTTCTCCAATAATTATTTCAGGATGACCAATAGGAAACTTTCCATATTTGCATACAAAAGGATAGAGGGAGCAAACGTCAGCGTACTTTATTTGTTCTCCGTCTTTAGCTTCATAATATTTCCAAGTGTTACCCGTTCTTCCACCATAAAAACCATCTCGAGGATTTAGAGGAGTGGTAGTTAGCAAAGGATGACTGCTGGTGTAATATTGGATTTTGGGATTTTCTTGCATTTCAGTTTTAAAGTCGCATTCCCATTTCTCAATTACTTCATAATCGAAACTTCTAAGTTTTTCAATTTTTGCTTGAGTGGCTTCATAACGTAAATTTAAAGTACTTGAAGGATCATCATGAAGAGGGTCGTTTCTTCCAAACTTGTAACACCTAGGACACCCATGAAAATAACAACCATTGAATTCAAAAATTTCTTTTGTGGCTTCGCAAAATCCGTCAACTTTAATCCCATATAAAACCATTTCTGGCCCTTTACCAGCATGCAAAATATTTATTTGTTTTTGTTTTTCAGTCCAAAGTAGCCATTTAATACCAATCTTGCTTTGATTGTCCCTCCACCTGTAGCCATTTTTAGGTATGATCCCGATAGTGCTTGGTTTTAGGAAATTCCTTCTAAATACTTTATTACAGGCTGATGCGATAGTGGAGGCCTCCATGAATGGACAGACATTCGTAGTGGACATGAGCTGCTCCCTAAATTTTAAACAAGCCTGAGTAAGAATTTCAACATCTGAAACACAGTAGTCAACCAGATCCCTCTGCATTTCAAATTGGTCGTTTTTATGTTCTTGGTACCACTGAATAAACGTTTTTCGGTCATTCTCTTTCATTGTATCAGGACTGTAATATCCTATTGGAGGTAAAGTTCCAACGTAATTTTCATGGGCCTTGATATTAAAGAGATGCGGGAAATAGCCTTTTTTAAATTTATCTCCTAAACCAAAAGCTTCAGGTAATTTGCTAAGTGCCATAGGGAAGTAGTTTAGGCTGTCAATAAACCTGACATTTCCCACCTGCATCAGGATTATTTTTGATCCTCTCATTATTAGTTCAGGAGTTAAATCAGTTTCTGTCAATATATGATTCAATATAAATTGGTGATCAAAAGCTTGACCGTTATGGGCAATGACCACTAATTCTCTGAATTTCTTTCTGATTGTCAAAAGCTGATTAACAAATGTTTTAATTACGTCTTCCTTTATTATTTTTGTTCGAAAACCACATTTTTGGCAAAAATATAAATTTATCTCGTTAATACACATATCACAACATTGTTTAAAAACACAAAGGTTAGGCTGGTGGAGAAGAGAACCATTTTCTAAAACTTCTTCTTGTCGGGTTTCCAAATAATAAAAAACAAATAACATATCCTTTGTTTTAGGTTTTCCAGTATCTTTCTGTATGTAACACAAATGATTTTCAGGGACATGGGTATTGCAATTTTTACAAAAGATCTCCCCACACATATGTTTCCTCTTACCCTTTACTGTCTTGAAGCAGCTTGCACAAGTTTTAACTTCTTTACAAACCGTGCTTTTTTCCCATGATCCATCTTTCAAGTGATTCTCGTAGCATATTTGTCCTCGGAAATATCGAAGACAAGAATCACACTTTATCTTAATTTGACCATATGCACACTTTGGAGATTGTTGACATCCAGGACATGTTCTTCCACATCTATGATCGTTTTTGTTATTAAATGGAACATGACATTCCTGGCAATAATAACTACATGCAAAGGCAGCAGTCAACGAGGTAATTACATTAAAATGTCCTTCGTAAAGTAATAAATTAAGCCGTTTGTTGCTCTCGCTGGATCCTTCAAAAATTACATCTCTTCCTTTTGATCCATAACTGTAGACTACAACTTTATATTCTTTTAAAAATCCCTGGAATTTTTGCAATTCAGGAATGCCTGCTCCCTCTTGACCTATATCAACGTTGGCATCACTCATCAGCTGAAGAGCCTGTGTTTTCTGTACCTTTCCAATATCTGCTCTTATTTTACTAAATTGCAGATCTTTGTTAATATTAGCCATGGCAATAACCAAGGCACGAGGCAAACATAAATTGTCTTTATTATTAACAGTTATAATTCCTTTTCTCATTCTACATTCCTCTTCAAAGGTGTTATATTTGCTTCCCCTCCCTTGGCCAGTTGGCAAACGAACACTTGTTACACTAAGACAGAATGATTCGGTGTTTAGACCAGTTGAGTTAGATTGATAAATGTTGCTGATGACATCCCACACGTCTTCGTAATTTATTTCGTCTGCAGGTCTAAAGCGGATCCAGCCTTCACCACGAGCAAAGTCTTTACTACAGAAACTAAAACCCACATGATCTGATGGTTCCAGATTCTCTGTTGCTTTCGTAATGACTTGATTGATGGCTTCTTTTATCCATCCGACAGGTTCAGCTCCTTCAGGCACAGGCTTCAGCTTAAATTCAAGATTACGCCCCGTAATGCCGTATTTGCGTACCTTCTTAAGAGCTTCTTTAATAATGATAAACTTTTCCATTTTTTTTTTTGCTTAGCACGTCTTAACTCTTTGACAAACCAGATAGAAATGATCGGGCGTGTGTTCTGTACTTCTATTAGTAGCCGCGATGAACAAAGCACAGCCGATTGAAATTAAGAATAGAAGTATGATCAGGAAATTCTAATAAGTATTTTAATAAGAATTGGGCTTGTTCAACCAATCAGATTTGAGTTGTTACTTACCAACTTATTTCGACAAAATTCTGAAAATAAAAACGTTACATTTATGTCAATGTCTTAAATAGGCCTTAAAGATATTTTACTAATTTATATTAACTAGATGACAGCAAGAACAAAAATCAAAATTAAAATATTTTCGCTATTATTTTCATTATCTTTTTTTAAATGTAATTTTTACTCATCACACGGCAGTAATATCAAATTCTGAAACCAAAAATCTTTATGTCAACACTTTAATAGTATTTTTTATTAATTTATGCTCATCGTATGATGGTAATAAAACGATATGAAAACTTTTAACACTACAATCAGAGGGGTGCTCGCAAGCAGAATTTTAACCAAAAAGTAATCATATCTTAGTTAAAAATACATGCACTAATTTGTGGGTATTGTGTCTTATGATATGTGGTGTATCCCTTTTTTTTTTTGTTTAATCTATCCTATTTTATTTCTGATATTCCATGTTCTAATTCATTATCAGAATTTGTGTACATTATAAAGATAGGGTTTTTTTCATAAGTAGAACCGCATACATATGAAGACCACAGGGGAAAAAACAATCTAAGTCCAAAATTTTTTAAAAATTTCTATTTTTCACCATTTTGATACCTTTACCCTGGTACTTTAATATGCCATATAATCCTGATCGGAATACCATTCTTAATCCACTAAAATCAGCGATAAAAATTTGATATACTCTGGAATAACTATCTAAGTCCGCTCGCATTCAATAAAGAACGATCCACTTGCCAAACTAAAATGTTTGGAATTCGTTTAGCATTTTAGTGAGCAATTAGTCATCCTAAGGGAATCATTGTTCGGTGTTTGTTTTATTTTTATTTATTTTTAAAACCTATGTATAAAAAAAACGTTTCCATTTCCAACAAGGCCCATACAAGAGCTAATAATAAGTCATAAACCTCCACGACCTTTAAAAACGCGAGAGTTACAATGGAGCTTTGTCAACATTTGGTTTTCGAGCTAAAAAAAAGTCCTGTCATAGGAAAGCTGAACACCAGTCAAATAAACAAAGTTTGTGAATTTACTTATTTGCCTTGTGCTTCTAACAATGCCCATGTGGATAATATAGATATGATAAGCGATAGCCGTCAAACTAGATCCTTCTTAGTAACGATAAAGCGATTTCTTTTTTTTTAGCATGAGTAAATACCGTTAACAATGTCCATAATGCCCATGTATTTAATGCAAATATGGTAAGCGATAACGATAAAAAAATCAAGCCTTTTAGTAATGTCGAATTTTTATTATAACCGCGTTAATAACCTACCTACTGCGGATTGGTCGTTTTTCGGTTCATCGAAGCGAAGATTTTTTACATATGTTTTTTAACAGTGCTTATTTTTTAAATCTAATATTGGATAAATATTGCCTATGCTTATGACTTCCAATAAAAAATATCATATTTTTCTTGCCTCCTGTGTAAGTCTTGAAACTTTCTAATTCGTATAGTTTTCAAATTCGTATAGTATACGAAACGTGACTTAGATCACTCTTCCCCTGTAGTCTTCATATTATATTAGCTGTAAAGCAGTAAATAAAATAAACTTTCAAGATACTACATACAGTAAGCCCATGGATGGAGTTGGAAAGAAAAAAAATGTATTAATGATTCACGAAAAAGTCGTTCTTTTGAGATTATCGACAAAAGAAGGATTACCCATTTAATGTGACCTTTATTTAGAAACTTCTTTACAGAAAGTCGGTGATAAAATATTTGTAGTGGTTTTTTCTATCTATTTAATTTAAGCTCAAACTGATATCACAAATACTGTGTCCACTAAATTTATGTGATATGTTTTTTCGTTGTAACACTAAAGTAGTTGTAAAATTCTAAACCGAAGTTTTCACTCAAACCACGTCCTCAATACTTATTAATCCAAATAAAGCAACAATTAATAATTGGATACTTTCAACAGATTATCCCGGAAATTTGTATTTATGCATATCTGAGAGATAGGTATACCTGTACTAGAGGACACCTGAAAATATTACTTTCGCGCACATTTTCCTTTTTATTAACAAATATCAAAGTCTGGATTTTTTTAAATATTACGAGAAATGCAAAATAATCAAAATGTGTTTTATGACATGTAAAAGATATCAATATTTATAAAAATACCTGCTTTTACAACCCATAACCCTACGAATATGACAAAATTATTTTGGTGAACGTAACTGTCATTGTAAATTATTTAATAATGCATTTATGAAAATCGAGATGCGTTAATTCGAGAAACATAAAAATTTAATATTTACTAGCAATACTTGATTCAACATTTTTACATATTGATTTATATAGAAGAAAAAATATATATTTACAATGGGATTCACTAAGAAGTTTTAACGCAAAACTGGTATAATTTGTCAATTAGGGTTTTATATTGACAGGGTCAGACTAAGACAAGTGAGTTTTGTGCCATAAATATTTTTTTTTGTCTTTTTTTTCTTAAATTTAAAAATAAACAAGAATTTACTACAAAAGTATATCTAACAAAGGAGCAAATGGCGAAAATATTAAAATAAAACATTCTTTTTACATGTCACATTATAATAATGACATGACTTAAATTTGTCAAAATTTAACAGGGAAAAATTAAATACCGTACGAAATCTTAAACACCTTTAGTGAATTAGGCAGTTAAAGTCTACCTAGATCTAAGAAGTTGAAATAAATGGAAATAACACTTTAATTTTATATGGAATGAACAAAAAGCAATGTTTTATAAAGCGAAAAAGAGATCCTAATACGGGGGTACGACAACAACTGTTTTAGTTAAAATGAAAATAATTCAAATAAAAATTGTTGCAATCACGAATTATATTGTAGGATAATTCAGGGATATGTGGTATAGATTTATGAAAAGCTCCAGAGAATACATGTGAGCTTTGCCCCAAATAAGTTATGGTGTACTGATCACCGGAGTTATTCATCATTTCAATAGTATCCTCTGTCAGAATTTCAGCTACGCGTGATGGTAAAAACGTTTCAAATGTTGCTTTATGTGTTGGATCAAACAATGTGACGACAATAGCTTTTCCAAAACGTGCAGTCAAAGAATACATTTTTTATCATATAAATTTTGCCCACCGTTAATGTAGAGGATATTCTACGTTCCAGAAATTGAATATCTTGGTTTATCATATTGTTAATTTCGGCTAACGTCTGCTTTGAAATGCTCATGATTTAAAATGCAATAAAAACAATTACTGTCAAGTACCTTGAATAAACACTTGTAGAACACACCACAAACACAATACTCTATATGTCAAAGCAACTGCTTTGAAATGCTCATGATTTAAAATGCAATAAAAACAATTACTGTCAAGTACCTTCAATATGTAGAACACACCACAAACACAATACTCTATATGTCAAAGCAACAGTTAACGCATACGATGTATGTGTGACTATGAAAGCTATTTTCGAAATAAGCCATATTTATTAGGAAGTATTCCAAGGTCAAATATTTATTTAGGGTGGGAGGAATACATCCGGCGACCTCGAAAATACACCACAAATGTAACCTTGAAATAAGCGTCGTCCACCTGGTCATCACCAAACAAAGAAACATCTGCTCGCGTTCAAGGCCAAATAACAATAGCACAGCTGGACGTTGACCTTGGAATAACACCTGCACAGTACGGTCGACCTTGAACGCCCAGCTGTGCTATTGTTATTTGGCCTTGAACGCGAGCAGATGTTTCTTTGTTTGGTGATGACCAGGTGGACGACGCTTATTTCAAGGTTACATTTGTGGTGTATTTTCGAGGTCGCCGGATGTATTCCTCCCACCCTAAATAAATATTTGACCTTGGAATAAGCGTCGTCCACCTGGTCATCACCAAACAAAGAAACATCTGCTCGCGTTCAAGGCCAAATAACAATAGCACAGCTGGGCGTTCAAGGTCGACCGTACTGTGCAGGTGTTATTCCAAGGTCAACGTCCAGCTGTGCTATTGTTATTTGGCCTTGAACGCGAGCAGATGTTTCTTTGTTTGGTGATGACCAGGTGGACGACGCTTATTTCAAGGTTACATTTGTGGTGTATTTTCGAGGTCGCCGGATGTATTCCTCCCACCCTAAATAAATATTTGACCTTGGAATACTTCCTAATAAATATGGCTTATTTCGAAAATAGCTTTCATAGTCACACATACATCGTATGCGTTAACTGTTGCTTTGACATATAGAGTATTGTGTTTGTGGTGTGTTCTACATATTCAAGGTACTTGACAGTAATTGTTTTTATTGCATTTTAAATCATGAGCATTTCAAAGCAGTTGCTTTGACATATAGAGCATTGTGTTTGTGGTGTGTTCTACAAGTGTTTATTCAAGGTACTTGACAGTAATTGTTTTTATTGCATTTTAAATCATGAGCATTTCAAAGCAGACGTTAGCCGAAATTAACAATATGATAAACCAAGATATTCAATTTCTGGAACGTAGAATATCCTCTACATTAACGGTGGGCAAAATTTATATGATAAAAAATGTATTCTTTGACTGCACGTTTTGGAAAAGCTATTGTCGTCACATTGTTTGATTCAACACATAAAGCAACATTTGAAACGTTTTTACCATCACGCGTAGCTGAAATTCTGACAGAGGATACTATTGAAATGATGAATAACTCCGGTGATCAGTACACCATAACTTATTTGGGGCAAAGCTCACATGTATTCTCTGGAGCTTTTCATAAATCTATACCACATATCCCTGAATTATCCTACAATATAATTCGTGATTGCAACAATTTTTATTTGAATTATTTTCATTTTAACTAAAACAGTTGTTGTCGTACCCCCGTATTAGGATCTCTTTTTCGCTTTATAAAACATTGCTTTTTGTTCATTCCATATAAAATTAAAGTGTTATTTCCATTTATTTCAACTTCTTAGATCTAGGTAGACTTTAACTGCCTAATTCACTAAAGGTGTTTAAGATTTCGTACGGTATTTAATTTTTCCCTGTTAAATTTTGACAAATTTAAGTCATGTCATTATTATAACGTGACATGTAAAAAGAATGTTTTATTTTAATATTTTCGCCATTTGCTCCTTTGTTAGATATACTTTTGTAGTAAATTCTTGTTTATTTTTAAATTTAAGAAAAAAAAGACAAAAAAAAATATTTATGGCACAAAACTCACTTGTCTTAGTCTGACCCTGTCAATATAAAACCCTAATTGACAAATTATACCAGTTTTGCGTTAAAACTTCTTAGTGAATCCCATTGTAAATATATATTTTTTCTTCTATATAAATCAATATGTAAAAATGTTGAATCAAGTATTGCTAGTAAATATTAAATTTTTATGTTTCTCGAATTAACGCATCTCGATTTTCATAAATGCATTATTAAATAATTTACAATGACAGTTACGTTCACCAAAATAATTTTGTCATATTCGTAGGGTTATGGGTTGTAAAAGCAGGTATTTTTATAAATATTGATATCTTTTACATGTCATAAAACACATTTTGATTATTTTGCATTTCTCGTAATATTTAAAAAAATCCAGACTTTGATATTTGTTAATAAAAAGGAAAATGTGCGCGAAAGTAATATTTTCAGGTGTCCTCTAGTACAGGTATACCTATCTCTCAGATATGCATAAATACAAATTTCCGGGATAATCTGTTGAAAGTATCCAATTATTAATTGTTGCTTTATTTGGATTAATAAGTATTGAGGACGTGGTTTGAGTGAAAACTTCTGTTTAGAATTTTACAACTACTTTAGTGTTACAACGAAAAAACATATCACATAAATTTAGTGGACACAGTATTTGTGATATCAGTTTGAGCTTAAATTAAATAGATAGAAAAAACCACTACAAATATTTTATCACCGACTTTCTGTAAAGAAGTTTCTAAATAAAGGTCACATTAAATGGGTAATCCTTCTTTTGTCGATAATCTCAAAAGAACGACTTTTTCGTGAATCATTAATACATTTTTTTTCTTTCCAACTCCATCCATGGGCTTACTGTATGTAGTATCTTGAAAGTTTATTTTATTTACTGCTTTACAGCTAATATAATATGAAGACTACAGGGGAAGAGTGATCTAAGTCACGTTTCGTATACTATACGAATTTGAAAACTATACGAATTAGAAAGTTTCAAGACTTACACAGGATGCAAGAAAAATATGATATTTTTTATTGGAAGTCATAAGCATAGGCAATATTTATCCAATATTAGATTTAAAAAATAAGCACTGTTAAAAAACATATGTAAAAAATCTTCGCTTCGATGAACCGAAAAACGACCAATCCGCAGTAGGTAGGTTATTAACGCGGTTATAATAAAAATTCGACATTACTAAAAGGCTTGATTTTTTTATCGTTATCGCTTACCATATTTGCATTAAATACATGGGCATTATGGACATTGTTAACGGTATTTACTCATGCTAAAAAAAAAGAAATCGCTTTATCGTTACTAAGAAGGATCTAGTTTGACGGCTATCGCTTATCATATCTATATTATCCACATGGGCATTGTTAGAAGCACAAGGCAAATAAGTAAATTCACAAACTTTGTTTATTTGACTGGTGTTCAGCTTTCCTATGACAGGACTTTTTTTTAGCTCGAAAACCAAATGTTGACAAAGCTCCATTGTAACTCTCGCGTTTTTAAAGGTCGTGGAGGTTTATGACTTATTATTAGCTCTTGTATGGGCCTTGTTGGAAATGGAAACGTTTTTTTTATACATAGGTTTTAAAAATAAATAAAAATAAAACAAACACCGAACAATGATTCCCTTAGGATGACTAATTGCTCACTAAAATGCTAAACGAATTCCAAACATTTTAGTTTGGCAAGTGGATCGTTCTTTATTGAATGCGAGCGGACTTAGATAGTTATTCCAGAGTATATCAAATTTTTATCGCTGATTTTAGTGGATTAAGAATGGTATTCCGATCAGGATTATATGGCATATTAAAGTACCAGGGTAAAGGTATCAAAATGGTGAAAAATAGAAATTTTTAAAAAATTTTGGGCTTAGATTGTTTTTTCCCCTGTGGTCTTCATATGTATGCGGTTCTACTTATGAAAAAAACCCTATCTTTATAATGTACACAAATTCTGATAATGAATTAGAACATGGAATATCAGAAATAAAATAGGATAGATTAAACAAAAAAAAAAAGGGATACACCACATATCATAAGACACAATACCCACAAATTAGTGCATGTATTTTTAACTAAGATATGATTACTTTTTGGTTAAAATTCTGCTTGCGAGCACCCCTCTGATTGTAGTGTTAAAAGTTTTCATATCGTTTTATTACCATCATACGATGAGCATAAATTAATAAAAAATACTATTAAAGTGTTGACATAAAGATTTTTGGTTTCAGAATTTGATATTACTGCCGTGTGATGAGTAAAAATTACATTTAAAAAAGATAATGAAAATAATAGCGAAAATATTTTAATTTTGATTTTTGTTCTTGCTGTCATCTAGTTAATATAAATTAGTAAAATATCTTTAAGGCCTATTTAAGACATTGACATAAATGTAACGTTTTTATTTTCAGAATTTTGTCGAAATAAGTTGGTAAGTAACAACTCAAATCTGATTGGTTGAACAAGCCCAATTCTTATTAAAATACTTATTAGAATTTCCTGATCATACTTCTATTCTTAATTTCAATCGGCTGTGCTTTGTTCATCGCGGCTACTAATAGAAGTACAGAACACACGCCCGATCATTTCTATCTGGTTTGTCAAAGAGTTAAGACGTGCTAAGCAAAAAAAAAATGGAAAAGTTTATCATTATTAAAGAAGCTCTTAAGAAGGTACGCAAATACGGCATTACGGGGCGTAATCTTGAATTTAAGCTGAAGCCTGTGCCTGAAGGAGCTGAACCTGTCGGATGGATAAAAGAAGCCATCAATCAAGTCATTACGAAAGCAACAGAGAATCTGGAACCATCAGATCATGTGGGTTTTAGTTTCTGTAGTAAAGACTTTGCTCGTGGTGAAGGCTGGATCCGCTTTGGACCTGCAGACGAAATAAATTACGAAGATGTGTGGGATGTCATCAGCAACATTTATCAATCTAACTCAACTGGTCTAAACACCGAATCATTCTGTCTTAGTGTAACAAGTGTTCGTTTGCCAACTGGCCAAGGGAGGGGAAGCAAATATAACACCTTTGAAGAGGAATGTAGAATGAGAAAAGGAATTATAACTGTTAATAATAAAGACAATTTATGTTTGCCTCGTGCCTTGGTTATTGCCATGGCTAATATTAACAAAGATCTGCAATTTAGTAAAATAAGAGCAGATATTGGAAAGGTACAGAAAACACAGGCTCTTCAGCTGATGAGTGATGCCAACGTTGATATAGGTCAAGAGGGAGCAGGCATTCCTGAATTGCAAAAATTCCAGGGATTTTTAAAAGAATATAAAGTTGTAGTCTACAGTTATGGATCAAAAGGAAGAGATGTAATTTTTGAAGGATCCAGCGAGAGCAACAAACGGCTTAATTTATTACTTTACGAAGGACATTTTAATGTAATTACCTCGTTGACTGCTGCCTTTGCATGTAGTTATTATTGCCAGGAATGTCATGTTCCATTTAATAACAAAAACGATCATAGATGTGGAAGAACATGTCCTGGATGTCAACAATCTCCAAAGTGTGCATATGGTCAAATTAAGATAAAGTGTGATTCTTGTCTTCGATATTTCCGAGGACAAATATGCTACGAGAATCACTTGAAAGATGGATCATGGGAAAAAAGCACGGTTTGTAAAGAAGTTAAAACTTGTGCAAGCTGCTTCAAGACAGTAAAGGGTAAGAGGAAACATATGTGTGGGGAGATCTTTTGTAAAAATTGCAATACCCATGTCCCTGAAAATCATTTGTGTTACATACAGAAAGATACTGGAAAACCTAAAACAAAGGATATGTTATTTGTTTTTTATTATTTGGAAACCCGACAAGAAGAAGTTTTAGAAAATGGTTCTCTTCTCCACCAGCCTAACCTTTGTGTTTTTAAACAATGTTGTGATATGTGTATTAACGAGATAAATTTATATTTTTGCCAAAAATGTGGTTTTCGAACAAAAATAATAAAGGAAGACGTAATTAAAACATTTGTTAATCAGCTTTTGACAATCAGAAAGAAATTCAGAGAATTAGTGGTCATTGCCCATAACGGTCAAGCTTTTGATCACCAATTTATATTGAATCATATATTGACAGAAACTGATTTAACTCCTGAACTAATAATGAGAGGATCAAAAATAATCCTGATGCAGGTGGGAAATGTCAGGTTTATTGACAGCCTAAACTACTTCCCTATGGCACTTAGCAAATTACCTGAAGCTTTTGGTTTAGGAGATAAATTTAAAAAAGGCTATTTCCCGCATCTCTTTAATATCAAGGCCCATGAAAATTACGTTGGAACTTTACCTCCAATAGGATATTACAGTCCTGATACAATGAAAGAGAATGACCGAAAAACGTTTATTCAGTGGTACCAAGAACATAAAAACGACCAATTTGAAATGCAGAGGGATCTGGTTGACTACTGTGTTTCAGATGTTGAAATTCTTACTCAGGCTTGTTTAAAATTTAGGGAGCAGCTCATGTCCACTACGAATGTCTGTCCATTCATGGAGGCCTCCACTATCGCATCAGCCTGTAATAAAGTATTTAGAAGGAATTTCCTAAAACCAAGCACTATCGGGATCATACCTAAAAATGGCTACAGGTGGAGGGACAATCAAAGCAAGATTGGTATTAAATGGCTACTTTGGACTGAAAAACAAAAACAAATAAATATTTTGCATGCTGGTAAAGGGCCAGAAATGGTTTTATATGGGATTAAAGTTGACGGATTTTGCGAAGCCACAAAAGAAATTTTTGAATTCAATGGTTGTTATTTTCATGGGTGTCCTAGGTGTTACAAGTTTGGAAGAAACGACCCTCTTCATGATGATCCTTCAAGTACTTTAAATTTACGTTATGAAGCCACTCAAGCAAAAATTGAAAAACTTAGAAGTTTCGATTATGAAGTAATTGAGAAATGGGAATGCGACTTTAAAACTGAAATGCAAGAAAATCCCAAAATCCAATATTACACCAGCAGTCATCCTTTGCTAACTACCACTCCTCTAAATCCTCGAGATGGTTTTTATGGTGGAAGAACGGGTAACACTTGGAAATATTATGAAGCTAAAGACGGAGAACAAATAAAGTACGCTGACGTTTGCTCCCTCTATCCTTTTGTATGCAAATATGGAAAGTTTCCTATTGGTCATCCTGAAATAATTATTGGAGAAGAGTGTAAGACTTTGGATTTATTAAAAACCGATGGTTTGATAAAGTGTAAAATACTACCGCCGAAGGATCTTTTTCATCCTGTGCTTCCCCAAAAACTGAACAATAAATTAATGTTTGTACTTTGTCGCAAGTGTGGTGAAAGTATGGATAATAACAATGAATGTAACCACAGTGATGATGAAGACCGTGCTCTTAATGGTACATGGGTTATTGATGAAGTGGTGAAGTCGGTAGAAAAGGGTTACAAAATTTTGGAAGTTTATGAAGTCTGGAAATATCAAGTTCAAAGTTTTAACAAACATTCTGGACAGGAGGGTTTATTCACAGCCATGATGAATAAATTTATTAAAATTAAACAAGAAGCAAGTGGGTGGCCTGCTGAATGTCAAACAGAAGAACAAAAGGCAAAATATGTTAAAGAATTTTTTGAAAGGGAGGATGTTAAATTAGAATATAATAATATCGTCGGAAATCCCGGTTTAAGATCTCAGGCTAAATTAGTTTTAAACAGCTTCTGGGGAAAATTTGGTCAACGAGAAAATCAACCAAAGACTAAAATTGTAAACCAACCTTCGGAATTCTTTGCTATGTTTAGTAATCCAGCTATTTATTTAAACGCTGTCCTTGCTATTAACGACAAGACATTGGTAGTAAATTATGAATACACAGAAGAAACTTTTGATCCTCTTCCTGCTGTTAATGTAGCGATTGCCGCTTACGTCACAGCACAGGCCCGTCTTACGTTATATTCATATCTTGAACTTCTTGGTAATAGAGTTTTGTATTACGATACAGACTCTGTAATATATCTCTCAAGAGGCGACGAACTTGATTTACCAACAGGCAAGTTTATTGGAGATATGACTGATGAATTAGAATGTTACGGATCTAATTCCTACATCACATCCTTTGTCTCTGGCGGTCCAAAAAACTACTCTTTTAGTGTATATTCCACTAAAAAGCAAAAAGAGGAAGTCATTTGTAAAGTTAAGGGTATTTCCCTAAACTATGCAGCATCGCAGCTTGTTAATTTCAACACCATTAAAGATATGGTTCTTAAAGAGTCAGCGCCAATACCAATTATATCGAAGAATATTCGAAGAACAAAGGAATATGAAGTAACCACACGAACCGAGGTTAAACTGTATAGACCAAATTCTACAAAAAGAAAATTTTTACCAGATGGAAGCTCTGTACCTTACGGATACAAAAAAGCAACAAGAATTGAATAAAATATGTATTCTCCAGTCACAAAAATATATATTTATTTGGTGTAATAAAAAAGAATTTACTGAATATTTTGTTTTACTGGTTTTTGCTTTAAAATTTCGTTTTTACCCATAAAAAACCGAAAATGGGGTGCGCTTAAGAGCTCAGTTCACGATTCTGGCAGCCTCGTTAAGATTATGTCTACTAATTGTTTTACGCAAAACTTCTTTTGTGTTTAACATTTATTAAACATAACCGACCGGAAGCTCTCAATTTTTACCTTTATTATTAGTAGTAATAAATAACCGGTTAAAACGTGGATTTAGAACAAATATGTAAGTAACGCTCTTTTTTTTACCTTTTTGCTAATGTGATAGGCTTCAAATGTTTTGCTATTAAGCTCTACCTTAATCCCACGCTGTTTTTCAGTTTAATTTAGTATTAATTTATGTATGAGTTAAGATTTAAAATTGCACACTCAAATATATATTTTTTAATAAAATAATATTAAAACTTCGTCTATTTTTTATTTTGTTTAAAGTATGCGACATTTAAATAAAAATGACTAGAAAAGTTCTAAATTATCTGAAGTCCATAAGATTTTACGTAAAGTTAACATAAAGTCATCCTAAGGGTTTCCTAAGTCTTCATAAAGTTTACATAAATTCTGCATAAGAAACGTAAGTTGATATAAAATTTCACATAAAACAAAAATATCTTATAAATATCAGCAAAAATATAAAAATCGTAAATTTATCTTAAGTTTATCGTAAATACTAATATAGTTTGATAGGTAATATTCAACTAAAATACCTACCATAGTACTGTACTAAGTATTAAAAATTTAAAATATTTCGGTCAAATAACATCTACTTGGTATTTCCCGAAGAAATTTTAAGAAATTTTCACACCTACCTAGAAGTACTATTATTTGAATAGATAACCATAGTATTTGTATTTTTTTGTGTGTTTCGACCAATCTGCAGGTTTGCAATCTTTTGTTCAATATTGCTGCAATAATAAGAAAAAGTAGATAAATTAGTTTATTAGACGCCTGGCACTATATATATATATATATATATATATATATATATATATATATATATATATATATATATATATATATATATATATATATATAGAAACAATATTAAAATATATACACAGCTCTATGTCAGACTGATGCATACTGTATTACTATAAAATGCCCCGTACTTTTTTTTATCAAGATAGGGTGAAAAATGATACGTAATTCAATCTGAACGGGACGGAACTACAACGCGTGAGCAACGCAACGGGAACGAAACTGCTACGCGTGAGCAGCCCAACGTTGTAAAATCAATTCACCTGAAGATCTTTCTAGCTCAGCGTATCTACTTTTATACACTAAAAGAAGGTCTGAATGGGTACATCAATATTTTTAAAGATTATTTGGGGACAGGCACCTGTTTTTCTCTTAATTAATTAAAAACGCCCGTTCTATATAATAAAAAACTATTTATGTCTAAAGTAACAACCGACTCACAAATTTACAATTGAACCACTCAAGACCTTTTTAACACCTGTTTAACTACCCCCGACCATCGATAGTTCAGGTGGCTGTTTATGTATGCCTGGTCATAAATCTTTACACAATCCCTTTTGTCATACCAAACCGCAAACCTACCCATTAAAAATGGTTTATCGGGCACGTGCCCTTTTTGTCGGAGACAGCAATTAACATCTTAATAAAAAATATTCGTCCCCGTGGAGGGACCACCCGCGACTAATCACAATTACCCGGAAGTAATCAATTAATCATACCTGACGGCACGCGTCGGTAATAAACACCTGGGGGTCGAGGCGGCATTTGTCAAAGGCGGCATCTTGGGGGGGGGGGGGGTCCAGGCGGCATTTATCAAAGGCGGCATCTATCAAAGGCGGCTTTTTTTTTATCAAAGGCGGCATCTATCAAAGGCTGGCATTTTAATCAATGGCGGCATCTATCAAAGGCGGCATTTATCAAAGGCGGCATCGTGGGGGGTCCTTTCAAATTTTCCCACGCCAACCTGCCCCATCTCCTACTCACTGCTTTCATTTTTCATTTGTAGCTCTTGATTTTAAAAGTGAAGGAGTTCTTTATTTTCAGTTACCTACCTATTAGACGTTTGAAGCTCTTTTAGTGCTTTGTTGGACTATCTTTTGATCTATAGGTGGAAGATTTACGACCAATTTTTGAAAACACATTTTTCGAAAACCGTTTTTTTCGAAAGTAAATTTCTTTTTAAAATTTTTTTTCTAAAAGCACTCTTTTTTGAGTAGGTTTCCAATTTTTAGAAAAAAAAAATGTTTTCGACAATTTATTATACAGTACCGAATGTAGAAAACCTGAAAAAACCTATGCAAACCAAAAATGATCCTGTTAGGTTCGCTCCTGCCTTTTTTTTTTGATTAACAATATTTTTAACTGGTATAGTTTATAAATCAATTTTGTAAAATCTGTTTTATTCAAAAAAACGAAAAAAGTTAAAAAAAATATTTTCGAGAAATAAGAATACAAATAGAAGAAGACAGACACCGGTGGAGCAATAAGATAAAAATAAAAAGTAAAAAGAAAAATGACTTATGGAGAGGATACCTTGAAAATAATAAAAATAACGATGACTACCATACTACCAACAATATAAGACACAAAGAGATAAAGTGAAGAATATAGTAAGAGAAGACAAAGTCAATAAATGGAGAATGGAGAAGATTTTGGAGTGAAAATGAAACAGGATCCAAGAAGGAACGCAAAGATGCTATATAGGACACTTAGAGGAATAAACCCACTGAAAAATATTGAAAATGAAGAAGGCGAAATAATAACGGAGGAATCAAAAATATTGAACAAGGTGGAGCGAATACCACAAAGATCTACTAAAAGAAGAAAGATACTCACAAAGTGAAAACAAAAAAACACAGGAAGAAACCAGAAGGGAAGAAAAGAACGAAAAGCAGAAGAAGGCGAAATTGAGAGGAAAAGCGGCGAGGATAGATAATATGTATTAAATCAGAGCTTATACAATACATGAGAGAAAAAGGAATACATTTTCTACACAGGATACTAAACCTAGCTAGGGTGAAGAACAAAATCCCTACAGAGCGATTATGCCCATACACAAGAAGGGAGACCACGCGGAATGTAAAAACTACAAAGCCACTTCTATGCACAGCGTACAAGATATACGAACAAATAATTGAAGAACACCTCAAAGACATAATTGAAACTAAGTAAGGTGACACACAACCGGCATTTAGAGCAGACAAGTCGACAAATGGATATTTGTAATCAGGAGATCACAGAAAAAATAACCGCAACAAACAAGAAAGTGTACGCATGCGCATTAGATCTAGAAGAAACATTCGATTTTATAAACTGGAATGAAATCTTTAAAGTGCTCGACAGAACAGTTCGGATCCAGGAAAAAGAAATTATGACTGTAGCACACGAAGCCAGAGGATAGAGATACAGGTAGATGAGAAGAGTATAACGGAAGTGAACAAAATGAAATACCTTGGGACAAAAGCAGATGTACGGGGAAACATTAAAGACGAAGTACTAAACAGAATAAGCAATGTCAATATAGAACACTACACAAGGTTTTCTTTAACAAATAGGAAATACTAAAGAAACACACAAGACGGTATATGAGTCAGTTCTGGTGCCAACATTAACTTATGGGTGTAAACCGTGGGCATTAACAGAACAATTAAAAAACAAAATAATAGCATGTGAGATGAACATATTCCGAAAAATAGAGGGACTAACTAGACTTGTCAAGGTTAGAAGTGTAACGATCAGAAAAAACTTGAAAATAAAAAGTTTGATCGATCAAATAGAAACACAACAACTAAGGTGGTTCAGGCACCTAGTGCGCATGGGTGAGAATAAGACACTTAGGGTCGTATGGGAGACGGAGACGGGAACCAGACGAAGAAAGGGAAGACCAAGAAAGAAGTGGAATTCAGTAATAGCCGAAGAAAAAAGCAATGGACTGGACTCAAGCAAGGAAAGAGGCCATAAACAGAAAGGCATGGAGAATATTGGAGAACGATCATCACCTCTACTCCAAATAGGGTAGAAGAGGATCGGGATAAGTAAAAGTAAGTATGTTTCAAAAATTGACCTTAAACAACATGTTTAAAAAAATTATAAAAATGGGTTTTCGAAAAAGATTTTTGGAAAAATTCGAAAAATACATGTAGGGGCCTAGAGTTATATGGTAAATATGTACTTCATGTTCTCATCAATAGTAGTATGAAATAACCAAATAATTAAAAAAAAACTTTTGTTTATAAAATTCATTGTTTACAATATGCAAAGACAATATGGATTCTGTGGAATCTGGTTACTGTTGCACTCAGTACCATATATTTGCGATCACTACTAGGCGGTCGTTAACCTTAAAATACACAGTTTGCGCAACTCTTTTATCCATTTTTATCTTTACATGCACATTTTTAACTTCCTTTTAGAAATAAAAAATGAGCAAAACCACTCGGTGAAAATAAAAAGACGAAATAATTTGTGCAGTGTACGACGGGCTTTATTTAGCAGGGAATTGAGATAGCCACGAAAATGAAGTAATTAAAACTATAAAGGCCAGGTTAATTGTTTTCCCTACCATCACGTAAATTAAAACAAACCAATTATGGTCGACCTTTGTCGCAGTTTCATCGCTCTCTTTCCCGTGATATAAACCCTCTCGCTATTCCCTGCCTTGGAACATTTTGCCAATTTTCAGTTAACTAGCTTGTTATGAAGGGCTAACTTTGTCGACGCTTGTAATAAAACTGGCTTAAGCACACTGCTTTTATAGTAGCCGACTTAAAATTATTGTTTAAGTTAAATTAACCAAAAAAGGTAACATACGAATGGGACTATTTTACAATTTTTTTCATTTGCTTACTAAACATTGCTGCCCAAGTTACACACATAAAGAGGAAAGAATAGTTCTATAATCAAGAATTAAACAATCTACTTAAATTAATATACAGTGGACCCCCGGTAATACGACAAACGTTTTGCAGGGTGGTGTCGGACTATCGAATTGGTCGGATTATAGAGTACTGCCTAAGACCCCCTATAGTCCGGAATTTTTTGAAAAAGAGTACCTTGTAATCTGACAAATTACAAATCAACGATTCTACATATTTGAACTACAAATCATACTACATTGTTCTCGTATAAATGTAATATATGTGGATTTAGTAAATTAAACATCACAATAGAAAGCTTACATTTTATTATAAAAATATCATCATCAATGCTATAGAACTTACAAAAAATAATAACTAAACTTATTTACGTTAGAAAATAATTATGTTCAAACAAATGTACATATGTACTGAAAATGTAAGTGTTTCACAGGATACTACGAATAATCAAAAACTATAAATACAAAGGATAATATGAACCAATCAATTTATAAAGCATGAAAATATTCATCAATTTTTTGTGTGAATGTACAATTTAAAAAAAAAAAATTTTAGTGCTAAGAGAGCCCCAAAAGTCAATTTAAAGTTCAAGTTGTCTAGGCAAATATTGTTTTTTGGGCAAGTGGCATTTCGCCGGTTTTATTAGCTTCTATCGCGAGGCAACTAAACGGTGTACCTAGTCGGCGACTTTTTTTACATGCCCTTTAAAAGCAGTTGTAACAATATAAAAGCGGTTGTAACTACCAGTTAAGTTTAAATTTCAAAATAATAAAATAATAGCATTTTTTACCCGTCCTGGGTTGGGTCGATAAACAACCGCTGTATTTAAATAATATATGGCGTTGTAAAATTACGTGCATCTCCGTCCAACCCCTGTAACTTTTTTGAGGCTCGCGAGACGGAACTTGTATCGTATTTAGTATTAGAGTAGACAGAATAATGTGTGATTGGTATCATTTATATACGATAGACCAGCTTGTTAAAGGATAAAATGGTTAAAAGGTTCCAGGTAACAACAGTATGTAATAGTTAATTATGTAAACGCATTAGCAGCGCTATTTATAAAATTGTTTTATTGAAGTGAAACTTATGATTTAATATATAAATTATTAGATATAAATTCCCGGTAATTCTCAGCGGCATTAGAAACCAGCACCCATCTGAAATTTTTATTTAATTTAAGTACATTTCATATTTGGTATCTTGTTTTGTTATAATATCAATCTTAATGGCTTTTACGCTGAAGCGTATTTTTGAAAAATAATAATAACTGAGGAAATAAAATGTTGTATTACTTTTTTTTAAACGCATCGTCTTGTGCGGTCTTATCAGGCTACTGAGTCATGATAATGATCCCGAATTATTCAGCATCAAGTTACACTTAAGTACTTCACTGAAAAACTGCCCACCGTGAGTGACGCTCCAGTAGCATTACATCGCGGGGAACTCGGCTGTAGCATCACTTGTTGATTCTATTTTTCTATCGCAACACTGTGAATTTGGTAGTTCGTAATATGCCGAAAATGTGCAGTAACACGCGACTATTTGCGAACAGTGGTAGAAGGTTTATATGGGAATTTATTGATTTAAAATATAATGGATCGCAAATAATATGTGTGTTTTGTCAGCGAAGCTTATTAGCCTTTAAGAAATCTTTAGGTATAAGGCACGTGAAAAGTGCAACACATCAATTAAAAAAGGGACCAACACCCTTACACACAATTTATTTTGGATTTACTTATTATGCTGTGTCCGTGTAATGATATTTTTCTTAAATAAAGGGCCATTTCGTCAGTTTTGGAAGAAATGTAATCTCAAATGGAAATTGCCCGGCGCAAATACATTGCAAAGAGATTTACCGGCTGTGCGCGAATGACTTGACAGTAATATTACTTCCCAACTACACAATACAAAACTGTGGTTAGCCGTAGACAAGACAACACATTCTAAAAATCATAGTACGTGCACTGGATCCGCTTGAACCGTCACCTGCGTATTTACTAGCCAGTAAAATATTTCAAAAAATGTACTAGCGAAGCAATTCAGCATCTGATATTAACTATATTACACAAATTTCAACTGCCAACGAGTCAAGTGTTACTACTTTTTAGCGATGGCGCCGGAGTTATGCTTTCTACAAGCCTTTCCATTAAATCTGGGTGTCCTCATTTACTACATATTACGTGTAAATTACTGCATGCCTTACATCTTACAGCAGAAATGATTCGCAAGTGTTATCCGAATGAGCAAATGTAGATAAATAAATCGCTAACACCAAAGCAGTTTCTCGTAAATCCCCCAAATGCACTGTAGAAATTTCAGAACCAGTGTCCTGTTATTCCAGAACCTTTCCAGATTCTTTTACGATGGGGTACATGGTTAGAGGCAGCGTTTTATTATTTGCAACATTTTCAAAAAATAAAATCCTTAATTTTACAGTTCGATTGTAGGGAATCAGCAGTCATTTGTAGAAAGTCAGACAAATTTCAAAATGCACAAGTATCAACAGATTTAATAACTATCCATAGTAATTACGCGGAATTAACCGATGCCATAAGCAATATACTTCATTATCCTTTGGTGAATTCTTGCGAGTAATAAATGACGTGCAAAAAGTACTACAGACTTTAAATGACGAAACAGGTACTTGTGTCAGAGAAAAATTTTACTCAGTTGGCAGCTTATAAAACACTTTCTTTTTGTTTCATTACAGTAGATTCATTGTGATAGAATATACAAATTATTAAACTCAGCAATACATTCGTTGGATTCTCGTATGTGACGACACATGTCAATAGGTCTGTAAGGATCTAGGAACAGCACCACAGTCTTGATGAAGTTGTCTACAATTTACCAAACGAATCATAAAAATTGAAAAAAAGAAAATGATTCAGTCCGGATAAAAGCACCACAGTCTTGATGAATTTGTCTACAATTTACCAAACGAATCATAAAAATTGAAAAAAAGAAAATGATTCAGTCCGGATAAGTAAAGATAATTTCGAATTTAAAGTGAATCTTTTGTCATTATATTTTGTTCTCTTATTTTGATTACCCACTCTCCCATTAATATTAACGCATCACTATTATTTTACTGCCTGTATTAAATTGTAACCTTTTTTATGCCTTTTATGTGTATTCGGCCAATACGTTAATATACATATACATACCTTAAGGTCTTCTTTTATTGCTTCTTAAAAGTATACCGAAAATATTAATTTTTATTATTTTTCCTTTCCTATTTTCTCCTTTTTTTATTTCCACTTAAAGTCCTTTCTGTCCGTGTGTTCTTTTACCTTAGATTTTTCTTCTTTAATCGGAACTAGTCGTAGGTTAATTATCCAACTCATTTACTACCGTTCTTTATTTCTTTTAGTAGCATTCTGTATAGCGTAGCATAGCAGCATGTATACTGTATACCTTCTGTTAGTTCCTCCAACGTTCCTAAGCATTTATTGTTCATTAACGCATTTTTATGTTTATTTTTTCCCGTACTCTTGACTTTTGCTTTCATCTTTGGCCGGACTCTTTTTATTTGTTTTTCTTTACTATAATTGATACCCTTTTTTATAGTACGATTGAGGAGACATCAACAAATAAATAATATTTTCTCTATACGAAAATACATGGAACTGGCCTAGCAGATCATAATTTCGCAATAATAATCCTGCCGTAAGTTAAAATGTATACTTTATGTGTGGCTACATTACTTTTAAATTAATGATAATATTTTTTAACAACAAATAGCTTATTTTAATGTTCCGCATAAGTACATATTCTAACTGTAAAAATCTTCTTCGCAAATCAAATTTAAATTACTTTACTGCAAGCTATAATTAAAAAATAACTAAAAGTTAAGTAGGTAATTGTATACTTGCATATTTAAAAATGTCGGCATGCTTGTATTGCCTCAACCAGAAAATTTACAATAAATTACGCAGTATAACTAAAATATGTACTTAAAAGATAAGTTCGTTAGGTAAACTATTTAATACATACTAGTAAATAAGAAGATAAATTCAAAATTAATATATGAAAAATAATATTTAGGTAACACAATATGTAACACTTCTCTACTTCTAAACTTGGATGACAAAGTAGGAGCTCAAATATTAATTTTTGATAAAAATTGTCATCTGAGTGCAAATCATCCCCATCTTGTCGGTAAATCCAAGAGATCAATTTGCCTCGCCAAGCTGTCCAGACCTCACAGTCTTGTGTCCTTTGATTAAAGGTGTTACGTCCTGTATTCTGTATTATGAGGATGGTCTCAGATATCTTGGCACCTTATACACCATGACGAAAAGGGTAACAATGTAAATGTCTGAAAATGATTTTTCACGCTTTACTAACGACTTTCAGAACTTTAAAAGGGATGAGAGTTGGCATGATAGTTGGATTGTTGAACTTTCATCTAAATTCAGCCCTATTTTGCCATAGAACTTTGTACAAAAAGATTCACTCAATAATACTTGATAAAACATAAACATATGTATCTTCAGATAGATAGATTAAGCTTAGAATTCTAACCATTTTTATTCCAAGCTAGTTAATGTCTGTATATACCTAGCTAAATCATCCGCTTCAAGTGAAAATCCATGATATTTTACAGTACGCGTATCAACGACAGAGGGGTTTATTCCAACCACTGGATCACAATTATTATACGTAGACAGTCAGGCAGGAAGGGTACTCTTATGTGACAGAAAGTAGCGTTAAGACTAATTTGAGAATTAGCTACCTGGGCAAAGCAATGCAGTCAATGTGATGGCACCACTTAAACTAAAAACCCAACAAACTTGCCTCAGTAGAAACCAGTTCTTGGAGTGCCGGAACAAGCGTTCAAGATCCAAAGCGAGGGACCAGGGCAGAACATAAAATCTACTGAGGCAGCACAACGTAATGTTAATAATAATGTTCTAAATCCCAAAAATGGCGTTAACCCGATTTCATCCACTACCACCTGAAGGCAATGGAGAGTATGCATGCCTCCACGGGACCAACTCTGAAAAATCTGACTGGCACCAAATGCGTACAAACGTACTTTTACCCATAAATTGGACATTTAGGATGGGGCAGACAATAAACTGTATCTATAGATATGCGTGTGTCAATACTGCTGAAAGTGCATCCAGTTTAGGACTCTCAGGAAAATAGATTAACTTAATTTGGGTGCTGGGTATTCTGCTGAGTAGGAGATAATAAAAGAAATAGCATAAAACTAAATCTACCGGATAAAATACTAGTGCCTACTCTTGGGATGTGTTTTTCATGAACTGAATGAAGTTAAAATTAGCCAGATATGCTAAAACAATAAACAACTGGCATGGCTAAAGCGAAAACCGTAATTAATAACCCGGGATATGCAATTGCGATATTATTAATTATAATAAATCACAGAAGTCACGAACAATGAACAGAAAATACAGCATAAGTCTACTTTTATTTACAAGAACAAATGAGCCAAAATTGTTTGCCATTAATTTTCCCCCGTGGAATACCCAAACAATGGTTAATCTTTTCCTGACGCCATCTAGCAATTACAGAGACAATTACTAAAAAAGGAGAAGATTAAGCCGTTTCACTGCTGCTGTTTTTATTTGAGCAGTTTCATTCTTTTCGCAATTAATTATTTGGAGAAAGTAATTAAAAGGCTTCTGATAAAATTTGTGTTTGTTTATTTTTTATTTTTTTTTCCTTAAGTTTTTATATAAAATGATGAACGGATTAGAGGCCAATAAATTAGGGTAATTGATTTTTCTACTCATTAATTATAGCGAATATCTGAGCCAATACTATAAGTAAATGGTATTGGATACCGGCACCAGTGGTACGGTAGCCAATCAATCAGCAAAAGCAAACTACTGTAAAGAAGTGCATTAATACTGAAAAATTGGGTTTAAAGCCATTTAAAAGAACAGGGGAACTGGTTCAGTGAAACGGGATATATCAAGTCTTAATACATATCATCTTTAGTTTATTAAACGACAGTCTTCCCGAAAACCTTTGATTCAGCTGTTTGTCCATCAAAAAAATTAGACAAAATTGCTATGGCCTCTATTCGACAACACACTGATGATCTGCTCTCTTCAACTACTAATCCCATTCACAGTTATGCCGACGATAGTACTTTTCGCTCCAATATTGATTATTTTAAACAAGTCTCAAAACAAGAGCTTTATAATATACGATCTATGTACCTATACCTTTCGCCAGATCTCCAATTAATCTCTAACTGGGGTGCCAAAAACTTTGTTCAGTTCAACGCCTCCAAAACTCACACCTATCAACACCTATTCCATCCACATGAATGGCACAACCCTACAGAACAAAGAAAGGTTCGATCTTGTTGGTACCGCTTTCAAACAAGATCTCAGCTGGCACAAACACATTACTTCAATAGCCACATCAGCTGCTAAAAGGCTTGGTATTCTCCTCCGAGCTAGAAAATACTTTTCCCCTTCCAACTTATACACCATCAATGTTACCCAAATATGGCCTAACCTGGAATACTATTCCCATATCTGGTGGACCCTCAAAATCCTTGATTCTATCCAAAAGGCGACTCATCATAAATCGACTCATCAATGGCTTAACCTTCTCGCTAATCGCCGCGCTGTTGGGGATATGTCTCTTTCCTACAGCTATTTCCACGGATGTGGTGCAGAAGAACTAACCGCTATAAACAGATTAACAGAATTATAACAGAACAACGAGAAGAGCGTCACATAGATAGATAGATAATTTTTGTGATGGCATTTAAGTCCTTATTTACTCCGATCTTTGCAGGTCTATTGTGATTCCCCTTATTTTAAATGGCTTGCTTCAGTTTTGCCTTTTTGACTAGCCCCAAAAGCCCTGTCAGTGGCCTCTTCGTATAGGTTTCTGCACTTGGGTATTCAAGGCCCATTTGTGAGTATTTTATCCTTGCCAGGCCTTCACATTGGCATGAGAGGTGGATCGAGGTTTCTTCTTCTGTCCCACAGATTCTGCATAGCGCTTCGTCTGTCAGACGTATGGTGCTCATGTGTTTTTTAAGTCTGCAATGCCCTGTTAACAGCCCTACTATTGCTTTAACTGACTTATTTGACTGCTGTTTTTGCAATACCGCTGGACCTAAGAATGCCATCGACTAGCTTTGTCTGGTCAGTTCGTCAGCTTTTTCATTCCCTTGGTGCCTCTTTTGTCCTGGAACCCATGCCAGTGTTACTTTCTTGTGTATACCAAGCTCGTTTAGGGCCGATGCACAGTCCCACACTAGTCTAGAGTTTACCTGTGTGGAGTCCAGCGATTTCAATGCTGCGTGACTATCTGAGAAAATAACAATGGACCGACTGTTTCTGCTTTTTCCAAGAATTTCTCCAACGCAGTGGTGTATTGCTGCCACTTCGGCTTGGAAATCTGTAGAGTCTTCAGTTAGACCAACCGAGATTGTTACCCTAAGTCTTTGTCCGTAAATGCCGCTCCTACTCCCTCTTCCGTCTTCGAGCCCTGTGTATACCATACTGAATCTGCATTGCAGTGTAAAACCTTCTCCCAGTCTTTCCGCTGTGGTATACTTATGTTTTATTTTCTTTGTTAAAGTTGCACTTGCTGGGTATGAGGTCACTTGGCATTCTTGTTATTGAGTCTGCTCTGCGCTCCTTCTCCAACTTCTTGAAGTCACCCCCATACGCTCGGCTTATGGGCGGGTCTCCTTGCGTAAGCCTGTGAGTTGATCTCGCCTCTGCCTGTATAAATATGTGTAATGATGGTAAGATTAGTAGGACTTCCATTGCAGCTGTTGGCCCCGGTGACACTGAGACATGCTAGTATTTGTATGCCACTCAATAGCCTTATCGCACCTTGCTGCTGGGTCCTTGGCCACCAAACTACCGACCTATAGGTTATCATGGGTCTTATGACCCTTGTGTATAACCATAGGACCATTTTGGGATTGAGTCCCCTGATTCTTCCACACATCCTTCTGCATCTGCCTAGGGCAATTAACCCATTTTTACGCTTTTTACAATGTGGGTGTTCCATGTAACTTTTTGATCGAGAATTGCACCTAGGTATTTTATTTCTTTGGCCAAAGTTATTTCCTTGCCCACAAGCACTGGTGGTTTTATACCTTGCAGTGTCCATTTTTTTGAGAAAACGACAACCTGAGTGTTTTGGGCATTGACTGACAGTCTGACAGCTCCTGTTTGCACCAGTTGTCTACCACGTTCTGAGACTACTCCAGCGAATCGGCCTTTGATGACTAGAACTAGGTCATCCGCATATCTTAAGTACTTAAAACCTTTTTCTGCCATTTTTCTAGAAGGACATCTACCAACATTGCCAATAATAAGGGTGACAAGACCCCTTCCTGAGGACATCATCCGCCTGCCCCCGCCTCGATTGTGTTCCCTCCTAAAGAGGGAATCCTTTTCTCTAGACGGGATTTCTTCCACATGCAGATGCTTGGCGGGACTTCCCTTCTTATGTGTGTTCCTATTAGGGATTCTATTGTGGCATTGTTGAATGATCCTTCTATGTCTAGGAACGTGGCCATAGCCATTGTCCTCTAGGGACTTTGATATTAAACTATTTAGATTATCCGGAGCCGAGTCAACTGACTTTCTCGATTGGTATGCATACTGACGGCATCTAAGAGGCTGTCTTTCCAATATTTTGTCTCTTCAGCGGTTTATGATGAAGAGCTGATGGGTCTGTATGATTTTGGTGTCAGATCCGCTACTTTGCGTGGGCAGTTAGATGGCTTTTACCTTTGCCATGCGCACGGTATGTATCCCCATACCAAGCAGGCTTTAAAAATGTGGTAGCAGGTCCCCATACCCAATCTGCAGTAAGACGGGATAGATGCCATCTGCTCTAGTAGATTTGAAGGGCGACTTGAATTGGACTGGAAAGAGCGTCACATATGCATCCTTTTACTATCGAGCTAGAAAAACCTATAACATTCCACTTCTCACGTTTATTCATACCTAGGGCTCCATATTATGGTAAAAATGCCTGCAGATGTTTTCCCTTACCCTCCCAACCTCCAATTCTTTAAATCCCGTATTAATAGATTACATTATCCTCTCCTTCAGACGCCCATGGTACGTTAGCACTTAGGCTTGAAGACTACGTGGGCTGTCCAAGAAAAAAAAACGAAATGCTCATATAAGCAACTTACTGAGTTCATAAAAAAACTACCTGAACCTAAAAGTTTTGGTAAATAAATCTTAGGATGCAGATACTTTACAACTAAGAATCTACTACTATGTTATTAAATCTAAAATCGACTATGGATGTATTAGTTATAACATAGCTTAGTAAGCAAATCAATTCTGAAACGGTTAGGTTCCATCCATAACGGTGAAGTGAGAATCGCTTGAGGCGCATATGGGACTAATCCAGTAACAATTTTGTGTTGTCTCCTCCTTTATTATACGTAAAAAACTATTACCTCATGTTGTGCCATTGCACTAGCCAGTTACTCAAACCATCCACTTATTGCTCTTTCATTTGATCGAGAAGCAACAACATAGAATATTCTCTTTATTCATCCTTTTGATAGGAGTAACCATTCCCTAAAAATTATCTTCTTGTTCGTCTTCTCTCAAGATAAAAAGGAATTATTATTTTTTACCATGTCCTCATTTTCTACCCTCTTGCTGAAATTCTTCACCTATGGACTGGCCCAAAGTGCGATACGAACCGTTTTATAGTTTTTGACTTAAATAAAGAAAAATATATTTTAATACCGGTGACGACCTGAGTCACACGAGTCAATGGAGCACTCCATAAATAACATATCACTTGAATCTGAGCTAATTTATTAAAAAAAACTTCTAAAAATTATTCCACGTTAAAATATAAATTGTCTAATTGGCCAATGGTAAAATTCTTGTAAAAATAACAAGTTATAAATATGTCTCTGGCACGGCAACTAAAAACGTAAAATAATGTTTTGTGTCATGGCACTGATCGGTCCCTTGATAACATTTAATTAACGCCTAAGATTTTTGACTAATTCAGATTAAGATAAGCTCAAACAGCTACCAGTGTTGTGTCCGCGGCTGAATTATTTTTAGCCTTGTTGAAAGCAGTAATTTCTACAAAGTGGGTCAAAAATATTACGTTAATATAAATAAATACCGCTACAAATTTTCCCAAGATAAAATAATTCGACTAAAAACATAAATTTGAAAAAATAGTTCATAAAGTTAGTAAAGGAATCGAAATCCAAAGGCCGTTCGTTCTTTTTGAACCTTCTTAATCGCCGATTAAGACTGCCAGCTTTAACGATTAAAACAGTAATGGTACCCACATTACTTTAGTTTTTTCATGAAACGGGTAAACTTGTTTTTCTATTAGAAGTAGCAATGATAAAGAACGACGATTAACAACGAACTTTACACACACCGTCGATTAACAGCGAATACCGATGAATCGGCGATGAAATTTCAAGATCCTACAGAAATTTTCCCTGACGGTGTTGTTATCGGTTTTCGACCACATAGTGTCAGTGTTAATAACCACGATTAACACTGCCAAACGAACAAAGTGTGCAGAGCCCTTAAAACAAAGACAAATTACGTGTTCCAAAACCAAATCCAGTGGTAGCAGAGTTGGTACATAAATTCTAAAATAAATCTAGTGCATTGCTACATTATCATCTTTTTAGGTTTTAGTTTGCTAAATGTCAGTTTATTATCTAATATTTATAAATCGGAAAATTAAAGAAGTTATCCAGGTGCAGCCAGAGTAACAAATTTAGTAAAGTAAACTTGGTTCGTACGGTCTCCCGCTATGCCCCTTTCCTTCAATTGACGCACACCTGTCCTAGTATACAATCACTCACTAAATTTCTTTTCCAGTTAATACATAATATTCCAAAACTCAGTACTAGCAGGAACCTCTATTAACAACATTCACCTTTGTACCATAAATTCAATCTATAGTTCTGCTGACTATCGTACGCTTCACTCCAATACCCAGCATTATTCCGAATCAGTACCAATTGTTTCAGTTAGATAACAAGCTCAGGTCCCTCCCTAAATGAATTAGCCTTAAAAAATAAAGAACCATTTGATTTTGCTGTCATATGGTTGAACATGTCTTAGCTAGCATAAGCGCATTACTTTAATAGCCAGTTGAGCTGCTAAAACATATGGATTTAGTTTTAAGGTTTGAAAATATTACCCTCGTCCTTTATGCATCCCAAAGATGACCTAAACTGGCATTGTTTCCATACCTGGGATATGGCACCATTTTAGACTTTACCATTTTTGAAGGATGAAAGACCGGCTTCACATGAGCAAACTTTGGGAGTAACCCGATAAAATTTAGTTGGCGCCAACTCTATTTTGTCGGTACATACGTTGGACGAACACCGTGGGCCCGAAGTTGGAGCCAATGTGTGGAGCCGGCCAAAAAGATGCTGAATATTAATTTTTATTTTATTTAGCCATCCGATTAATCCATGTCCAGTTCTTACAAGAAAATTCTCTTCTGTTGTCCACCTATCATCTTGATCTGTCTCTGTCTGTGATCTATTTTATGCTATAGGTATTTTCACCATTACTGTTGAGAAGATTTAAACTCTATTATTTTTCTATTTACTAATCCAAAGCCAATTTCATCTCCTAAATCTTCAGCGGTACAAAAACAGAATATCCTTTTTCCGTTTATTCTGCCTTAAGTGTCTAAATAATGAAGTTTTTCACAGGCAGTACTTCTCCCTTGCTCTTCTAGTCTCTACTCCTCGTGCCACGAACCGTATTGTCAAAGGTGTTGTTCAGCATATTCGCAAGTAAGTTAGTTTTATTATGTCATTAATTTCCAGTACTCACGACAGTCAAAAATTATTTTCACTAGGTACATTAAGGGCATTAGCGTAGTTTCGTTGTTTGATGGAATCAATGCAACCCTTTGTGCAACACCTAAGCTATTTTTCTTTGCTCCAACGTTTTAAAAATCTTTTCAACACACTTTAATTTCAGATATTGTAGATGAATAAATTTGCTGAGAGACGAGAAAAAAATTATAGTTTATGACAAGTAGTGGTAGACCTCCATTTTTGAAACTTCCTCTAGAAGCAGTTTAAAAACGGAAAAAACTGTTTCTTCATTAATCCTAAAACCAAAATCTAACGTTAAAGTCATTTAACACACAGACGAATAACCGGACGCACTGTTGGCAGTAAGAGTCACATAATCTATAAAAGCAGTTTCAAAATATTTACTTTTAACGTCTAAGATTCATACGTCATAATGAAAAAATTGCTGTAAAAGTGAGTTGTAGGGCATCACAAAAGTATTAAGTAATTTACTTTATTTATTAATAGTATTGTCACAAATATTGTTTAAGCAAAGTGAATTGCATTTATTCAATGTGTTACTTTTTACTAAGTTAAGCTACGAAATATATTTGAGTCACTGCGTATTACGTGGCCAATATTTTAACAGGATTGTGGTACCGATTTTATCGAGAAACATTTTGCGAGAAACACTTGATTATCTGTGTTTTTTTAATGAAGCTGAACATTTTGCATCCCGTGTAACAGATCGCGTATGCCAGCCAATTAATTTAGGGCATCATCTGAAACTCAACCGCAAAATTACGTATTACGAGAAAAGTAACATAATACATTGAAAGGAGATTGAATGTTTGATGTGACTTTTTAATGATATTGAAAAAAATTGCAGAAGTGTTTGCACGAAGCGTCCTTTGCGAAATTAAGTTATAATAATTAGGACAGGAAAAGTTTGAAGGCTTTTGCACAGAGTTTCCCAGCGTACTAACGTACCGTGGGCTTCTGAAGAGAAGGGTAGTGCAAACTATTGGATGGGATTTAAAGGATTGAAGGTTGGGAGGGGAAGGAAAAACATCTGAAGGCAACTTGTTCCTTAATCTGGAGACTCTAGGTTTGAATGAGTGAAAGAAATTGGATGTTCTAGGCTTTTGCAGCTGGACAGTACACAGGGGCGCAAATATAAAGCGCTTTGTGTTGTTTTGTTAGGAACAGTCAATCGGGGAATGATCGTAGTTACTTCGTTTGCGCATAATCCGTGTAAATACCTGCACAAAAGAGACATATCCCCAAGAGTGCGGCGCGCGGCGGTGAGAGAAAGGAGTTTTTCTGTGAGGACTAATAACAACCTACTTATGCAAAATACAACTACTGAATAAGTAATTTTTGTCTCAGATAAATTAGTAGGTACTTTAATTAGAGCAAAAATTGAAAAATTTTTATTTTTTAATTCTTGTAGCATCCAAGGTGCCTTTATTTATAACAACAACAGTAAAAGCCTTAAGGCAGAGTAAACGCAATTTTTATAAAATAAATCGTACTGGAGTTAATCCAAACAAATAGAAATTATTTTTAAGGCTGCTCAGGTTGTAGCTAACAATTAATTGTTTAAGTACGTATTTCTCTCTCAATTTACCAACGTTGTAAACAGGTTGGTTAAAATGCGCCATCTATTCTTATAAAGTAAGGTGAAGGTACTTTTGCATTTCGCCAAAATTCTTTATTAAATGTAATGTAGTTTTTACAGCCATTCCGAAAAAATGCAATAAACAAGGAATCGCTAGAAGAGGTAAATAAACAATAGAGCTAAAAAACGTAAGAAAATCCTAACAGGTTTTTCTTAAAATATTTCCGTTTAGCTTCAGATTGTATGTTCTTTTTGTTAAAATAACACAACCCCACGAAAAAAAAAGTCATGTCCGCTGGACTAGATCCCCATGTCTATATGTTTTCGAGGTCGCTGAATCCGAATCCGACATCTGTTTCATCCCATCAGGTCATTGGACACCGTAAACCACCCCTTAATTTCTAAGGTTTCTCAGCATGTGACTCGGGTGTCCTCTGCTCTTCTTCTTTGTTTATTCCAAAGTGAGAGGTGGGGAGGGTAGAGGGTTAACATCCGATCCGGAACGCACCCCCTGAGGGGGTGAAACCTCCCTTTGAGGGGGTGCCACCAGTTTTTTTCTGTTTTCGAAGGATTTTTGTCAGAATCACGACGGAGGAGGGAGTTGTATATACATATACATGTACAAATATGAATTTATATATACATTATATATACACATATATACAGAGTGTTGGAAAAAGGCCTGTACTCCCAAAAATTTCCCAGGGGGATGTTTATTTAAGGACGTCTCACTCGTATAGCATTGGAAATTTTCCGGGGAATCGAATAACGTTGTCAGATTTCGTCCCGATAAGGGCCTGGGCCCTGTGAGGCCTAAGTTTGAGTTTTCATATGGGGTCCACCGTTTTTTGCACATTCGGATTCAGCCGAAAATTTTGCATTCAGATACGTGGATCTCAAATTATTATGGGCCATATCGGGCCCAATCCTAGCCTTCGCCTTTAGAGATCAATTTTGGTAGGCCTGAGACGTCATCATGGGACCGTCAGATGGAAGGAAGTTGATAATGGAGGTGAGCAGTGCGTGGCAATTTAAACACGCGATCAGGCTTATCTATAGCGATTGGCTGTTTGTGGCTACAATCGGCAATAAGTATGGTTACAGCTCCCTAAAATCCTTCGCTTCGATTGGACCCAGGGGCCTTATCGGGCCCAAAATATGACAACGCCATTCGGTTCCCTGGAAATTTTTCTTGTGCGATACGCGTGAGACATCCTTAAATAAACATCTCCACTAGGAAATTTTCCAACACCCTGTATATATGTATATATACAGGTGTTGGAAAAAGACCGGTACTCCTAAAAATTTCCTAGAGGAGATGTTTATTTAAGGATGTCTCACTCGTATCGCACAAGAAATTTTCCAGGGACTCGAATGGCGTTGTCATATTTTGGGCCCGATAAGGGCCCTGGGTCCAATTGAAGCGAAAGGTTTTAGGGTGCTGTAACCATACTTATTGCTGATTGTAGCCACAAACAGCCAATCGCTATAGATAAGCATGATCGTGTGTTTAAATTGCCACTAAAGGCGAAGGCTAGTATTGGGCCCGATATGGCCCATACAAATTTGAGATCCACGTATCTGAACCCAAAATTTTCGGCTGAATCCGAATCTGCAAAAAACGGGGGTCCCCATATGAACACTCAAACTTAGGCCTCATAGGGCCCAGGCCCTTATCGGGACCAAATCTGACAACGTTATTCGATTCCCCGGAAATTTTCCTATGCTATACCAGTGAGACGTCCTTAAATAAACATCCCTCCTGGGAAATTTTTGGGAGTACAGGCGTTTTTCCAACACCCTGTATATATGTGTATGTGTATATATAATATATATATAAATTCATATTTGTACATGTATATACAAACCCCTCCTCCGTCGCGATTCTGACAAAAATCCTTCGAAAACAGAAAAAAAACTGGTTTCACCCCTTCAAAGGGTGGTTTCACACCCTCAGGGGGTGCGTTCCGGATCGGATGTTAACCGTCTACCCTCCCCACCTCTCACTTTGGAACAAACAAAGAAGAAGAGCACAGGGCACCCGAGTCAGATGCTGAGCAACCCTAGAAATTAAGGGGGTGGTTTACGGTGTCAAATGACCTGATGGGGTGAAACGGATGTCGGATTCGGATTCAGCGACCTCGAAAACATATAGACATGGGAATCTAGTGATCTAGTCCAGTGGACATGACTTTTTTTTTTCGTGGGGTAGTGAATTAATCAAAATTAGTCAGGTGATTATTAATGTTAATAAAATACGAGAATAATAGGAATACCTATTATTTAAGGATTTTAGAATAAAAGCTGTGTAGTTCCAAATTTTTGTACTGCGAAATTTACGTATTTACTGATTATTGCCTCTGTGTTATTTCTTTGAAAAAATTAAAATTTGCTTTGTGGTTGTTAATATCACGAGGAATGTCGCTTATTTAAATATTTTAGAATGAAAACTGTTTGGTTCCAAATCTTTCTAGCGCGTAATTTACGTATTTACTGATTATTATTGTTGCTGTTGGTATAGTTCACACCGTTTTTCTCGGAAATGGTTCACCCACATATTTATAAATTAAAATTTGGAAACTTACCAGTCCGGACCTGATCCAATCGGCATATTAAAAGCTCATATTGTTAAGCAGCTGACTCTAGAGGTCTGCGTCCCCAAGACTAGAATGGACCAATAATTGGACCCCTACGGATTACCCGGGGTCCTCACAAACCAACATTGACAGTCTCCACTTAAACACAGGATAAATAAAGGCGGTGTTTTTAATATTGTTTCGCAGAAAATCAGATGCCGAGATTTTATGTGCTTTTTTAATTAGTATTTTGTCAGAAACTAATTGTGTGTTTATTTCTTATTAAAAAATTATAGTTTTTTTATATTTTGGCGCCATGTTACGAATATAATAGCTTCTTAAAAAAATTTAAATAGACAGATTTTAAAATCGTAACTTTTAAATAAATTTTTAAATTGTATGTATACAGCGTGTTCAGAAACCATTTTAACAAATGGGAAGCTTTTTTATTTTTGGTTTTACGAAAAAAGTTATTTGTCTTTCATTTTAATGCATAGTACAATAACGTAAGAAAGTGTCGTCGAGAACTGAAAAACGATCGAATATGAAATTTGACAAAATAAATTTATGGTCATTCATATGTACTTATCTATGAATTTTTTTAAAAAGTGTTTTCATATATATGTTTTTTTTTAATAACATACTTATTATCAGAATAAACAATAACATTTTATGAAATATTACACTCCGCTTCAACATGACCACCGTTTCTTTCCATACAAACTACTGGACGTCGTAAAAATTCCGCCACTGAATTTCTAACCATCTGAGGGCAACTTTCTTGGACACATTCTCTGATAATTCTCTCTAAATGATCTATGTTTTTGAAAGGTCTCTGGGCATAGACTTTTTCGTTTAAGAATCCACGTAAGAACAAATCTAGGGGAGCTATATCTGGCGACCTAGGTGGCCAAGCAAATCCTGACCTTCGTCCAATCCACCTTTGTGGAAATGTCCGGTTTAAAAATTCTGTCACTCTTGCAGAGCTGTGACATGGAGCACCCTCATGTTTAAACCAAAGTGTATTTCTTATATCCAGTGGTAGTCGATGAAAAATTTCAAATAATTTAGTGTTCAAAAAGTTCAAGTCAATTTCACCGGTAATATTTCCTCGAAAAATGTACGTTTTTTTTCAAATCAAGTTTTTGTTTTAAATTCAAAGGTACATAATGACCATAACGATATTTTGTAAAATTTCATATTCGATCACTTTTCCGTTCTGGACGACACTTTCTTACATTTTTATACTTACACTGTATACAAGAACAGAATTTAAAAAAAGCTACTTCTATTTTTTCACAGAGGCCTACTTAATTAATATCTATAAATGATAATAAAACCAGCTCAAAGTCACGGTCTTAGTATTGATGTCGTATGTGTTTACCTCTTTGACAGGGCACCATAACACCTAAAGGGGGTTAATATTAAAAGGAGTAGGTAGTCAGCTCCCGTTACAACACAACTATTTTGTTGTTTTTTCACATCGTTGTTGCTCAGTTATTGACTGGCTCAGCAATGACATTCCGCGATAGATAAGTACACAAAAAAGTCATAAATTTTATTAAATAAATTTAAAATTTTATAATATACTTTTCTCTTAGAATCGCGCCCCGATACGTCAGCTATTCTGTAGATTGACGTCACACAGACAAGACAATACATAACTGGAAAAAATCTAGTTATAGTGCGGATCAGTTTACGTGTCACTTAAATAGTTTGGTCCTTGTAAACAGGATGGCGCTTTATTGGTGCAAATGGTGAAAATGATCAAAATTAACAATAAAATTTTACTAACTTTGTAATGCTTTATCAGCGCTTGTTATTAGAGGATAAAGTCTCAGAAAAAACGTGATAGATTCGCCTCTATAAGGGTAGTAGATATTTCTTTTCTGTACTGACAGTTTTAATATGAAAGCATTCCCTAAGTGACAATAATGCAAGTATTAAGTATTAGTAAGCATAAGCAAAGATGAAGGCTTTTTGTTATTTTTGAATAAAATCTAAAAATTATAGTTTCTTTTGATTTAAATTTTTGTTGTTTCTAACGGTTAAAATACAAAGAAGAAAGGAATACCTATCTATAATTTGGTACCACCATTTAGGCCATGTGTTAAAAATATCTTAACAATTAATAGTTTTTCGAGATTATCTCGCTATATGTTATTCTCAATAAATCATCCTTTACAATCAAAAAAAGTTTATAGTAAATGCAACTGTTTTGTTTTGTGTTCAGTAGGTACTAGGTACTCAGATTAGGCCGAGCATGTAAAAATAAATGTAAATAAAACGCCGCTGGCTTAGTACGTATTTACAGATAGTACTTTTTTTTATCAAATCGTATTTTTCTTAATGGTCTGTTGCGCTAAATCGAATTTAAATATTATTTTTTATAAGTAAAATAATAGTGGGTAAGGTGCAGTTTATGAAAATGAAATCAGATTTTTCTTAAAACACGTCTACGGCCATATATTGAACATAAAACATTTGAAAGGAATGAAGAAAACCGGTCATATTTCACACCAATAAAATAAGATATCGATTTGCGCTGTTGTCCATGTTATATAATGTCTGACATATAATACAAAGGCGATATCAGTGATAGCAGGTACAAAGGATTCGATATAAAACTGTTTCATACCTCTCAATAATCAACATAAAATTCCGAGGTAATCAAACATATTTTGTGTCCGACTCCTTGAATATTACTCATTAGAAAAGGATAGCTTAACACCGTTATCGGCTTTGAATCGAGAAGTCCGCAATGAATGTATTCATGGAACAAACCATTTGTGTCAGGTAAGGTGACAGTTTTAAAACAATATAACCAAACAAACCTGTTGAACTATGTGTTTGTTTTAGGTTTTCGTTGGTTTTGAAAAAAAATGTATTCGTTGGTATAAGTGTTTTCACCGTTAGTGATAGCTTATTCAGTGAAAAATGGATTAAGACTTTAAAAAAGCTGATTCGGGCAAATTCAGTCAAACCCGAGGTTACTATGCACATGATATTATGAATATTTACTTTCAAATGCAGAATATTTTAGCGGTGAAATACGGAATGTGTAGTTAAAACGGTTAGTACAAAAACTATGCTTCTCACGTTGTTCTCTATACTTATCTTTATTTTCTAGGAATACTTCTTTCGTAATAAGCAAATTTATACTGAGGCAAAGAGGTTTTTATATCAGATTGATTTTGTATCTCTGTTCGAATGCCAGCTCGAGCGACGAACGACTGAGCAACATTGCAAAAGTCTAACAAATAAAAATGCAGGGAAATCACTCGCCTATGTGACAAAACTCGCTAAAGTATAACTCGATTTTTAGGGCTTTTCCCGCTTCCCAAAAAATTCTAAAAAAATGTTTTTGCACTTCATTTTGGCCATAAATTCTAAGAAGTCAATGAAAAAAATTGTGCAACGGACCCATTATTGTTTCTAAAATTACTGGCATACGGTCTTACTAGCTCTTACTATTAATGGTCCAACTCCAAGTCATTTCTAAAATTCTATGTTTTCGACTGGATGTCTGTCTGTCTGAAATCCCAGAATGGGAAAAGTTAGAGGAAACAAGTATATACCTTAAATCGAACAGTTTGATGATCACTGCTTTCAACAGTATTTATACCTTAAGCATTTTATGGGAGAAAAAACACTTTAGAAAAGTGGAAAAGCAGTTCAAGTAAAGGAGGATGGTTAAATTTCGAAATCGGAGTTACTTAAAATGTTGGCAATCCCTGCGTACAATGCAAATTGCGAAAGAACTTTAATGTCCATCCAGTGGTCAGAAAAAGAAATCGTTTATCAGCTGAGTCCCTTGAGCCCATTCTGCAATATCAGTAGAAATTTAAATTATTATGTGCAGGTTTTTATAAGTACATCAAAGATCACAAAGATTTTCTAAAGAAAATCCCCTCATCGGAAAAATATAAAACTGGCAAATTCTAAATAATTTTTTGATTTAGGTTTAATGAAGTTCAGTTATAATAAAGATTTGCGTTCCTCATATAGTTGTTTTGTGTTTTAGTATTTAGAGCTAGGTAAATTAAAAAAAAAAACTTTTCATTTTACATTTCAGCTATTTTTTTAGATAACAAAACACACAGTCCTCACGAGAACTTGGCCTGTTTTTTTACATGTACGTTTTTGGTGGGATTTACATTTTCTTTTCACGTAAATAAATACCTAGAAAGCAATTGCAGGTAATTTACCAGTATCTATTATTTTAAATTAATTAGTCCCTTTATTTACACGATTATTTTAAATCACTAAAATTTGTATTATAATGCAAAGCATATTGCCAATACAATTTATATAAAATCACCTATATCTAACGTAAACTTTATATTGAGCATTATAAATTTCAAAAATATCTCACAGCGTGACGTCATGTGCGAACTCGGACGAATTTGACACCATTTGTTTTTATGCATCATGGTACCAACAATACCGATTCCAAGTGACGAAGAGCAGTTGTCGTAATCGGAATATATCAACCAATATGAATGCAACGCCATCGCGGTAAGTATCTACAGGTAGCATAATTTAATTATATTTCGATTACGAAAATAGATCATAACTTAATAATCCAATTATTAAAATGATGCAATTCTGTCATTGTCATTAGTCAATGTACGATTTAAATAAAAAGCATGTAGTACTCTTTAAATTAATTTATTTCATTTTAATATATTATTACTTTCAATCATATAATATTATTTCTAAACAAACGTCTATTGAGTCGCAACGTATAATATTTTACACAATAAATGATTTGTCGTTTTATGGCCTAAGAAAATAATAAAATCTTGGCATTACAGAATTCAAAACTAACTCACAGGAATTTGGTACGTAGGACATTTGCAACTTTTGCATTTTTCCTGCCAGTAAAAACAAAAATTCTTTCTTGCCGCTTATACAATTTTTCAAAAATATACGATGTGTCCCGGAAAAATATAACAGGAATAATAAAAGTTAAGGAAGTACATGGTCGTTAAACAATAAAAATTTTCGTAAGAACAAACTGCCTTTAATCTTTATTTTGGAGCAAAACTTTATAAGAAAAATGTTACTTAATACTGTAAGTTCAAATACAAAATTTCACAAAAAATATCCAAAATGTACTAAATAAACACCAAACCAAAATCCAAAATGTACTAAATAAAATCTTGTTTTTTAGCATAACCTGTAGCTAAACCACTTTTTAAAATTTAATTCTCTACATGTCCATTATTCCTTTCCGTGCAAAGCATTGTTCGACATCGAAATATTAAAACAGCCTGAGCATGTCAGAAGCAATCTTCTGTACCCAGTTCCTTATAACATAACCCTTTTTAAATGATTGATATTCACGAAATTCACCAACTATTTTAATCGGCCCTACAGAAAATAATTTATGGGGGTAATATCTTAGGAACCTGTGATAGCCAAGGAACTTTAGAATGTCGTCCAATGATAATAACAGACTGATGTTTCCGTGGCAATATTGTAATCAGTTGCTTGTTTTATTAATTTTAATTTTTTTAATTAATTTAATTAACGAGAATACGAGAAAAGTTTATGCTTCAAAATGAAATAAAAACATGATTTATATATAAAATTTTGGATTGTGCTTTGTAAAATGTTGTGTTTCATAACAGCTTACAGTTTCAAGTAACATTTTCTTATGATATTATGCTCCAAAATAACAATAAAGGGCAGCTCTCTGTAGGATATCTTTCGGCCGCTATATCGACTTTTATTATTCCGTTTATATTTCCTCACAAAGGAAAACTTTATAGATAGAATGAGTATTTGTGTTCAATCACAAATAAAACAGTTTTCAATTTGTCAAGAACTGCTCAAGACACGCTGTTATATTATATATTATTAAAGTGCTTCACGTAAGTAGACTACCCAGTAATATTTCTGACAGAGCGGACATATTTTAAATAGCCCGAAAATCACAAAAGTCTGGATTTAAATTTTTTTTGTTAATGTTATGCAAATAGATCAACTTAAGTCTCCCGGTTACTTAAAACATTCTGTTCGAGCAGAATTATCACAAGTGAGAACGTCTATACAGGGACCTCAATTGAAAGGGTTAGAAGCAAAAGGGTTCAAGTGACATTTTTTCACAAAATGAGTTAAGTAGGGGAAATGCTTGTAAATTGGACCAGCGTGTAAATTGGACCATGCCATTAATTTACAAGATATAACAACTAGCCACATCTAGTTTTCAAAGAATGAACCGAATACTAAAGTTGCCGTAGTTTGGTGCCATAATATGTAGTCAACAACGTGGTAGTGTACTATACCCTTCACTGTACTGTTTTCTTATAATTTTACAACAATTTCAAAGGTGTATTTGCAAAAAGTAAGCAAATATTTTACAATTTCGTCTATTGCATATCATTTACTATATATTACACTCTCAGTAACAGTGATTACCTCGCTTAATACTTTAACAAAAATCTTTAAAATTTGAAGGTTAGGTATTATTTACAATTGTGTAATTTGGACCACTTTTGAACGTGTAATTTGGCCCTGGTCCAAATTACTTACTTCCACTTCCATCAATTGCAGTAACGCACCCAGGGGGGCTGAGGGGCTGCAGCCCCCTCCCAAGGAACATCCTAGAAACACAAAAATTAAAAAGTGCACTATTAATTGAAGAAATCCACCGAATTGCATTATTCAGCCCACGCACCCCCACCCCCCCCCACCCCACCCCACCGAAGACAAATTATCCCACCCCAAGACAAAATTCTGGGTGCGCCCATGATCAGCTGTAACCTGTTGCCTTGTTTACGGTGATGGTTATGAGGAAGACTGGATTATGTGCGAAAAGTGCGAGAGATGGGCATATGAGGCGTGTGCAAATGCAAATATAAGTCATGAAATTCTAAAATAAAATAAATTTATTTTCACACTTATCGCAGTAATAAAAGTCAGCACGATTTATGTTTACACAAGCACACGAATAATAAAAAAAATTAAAAAAATATTGAAAAAATATAAATAAAAAAATTATTTTTCACAATTATTATCGCAGTAATAATAGTCATATTATTACTGCGATAATAATTGTGAAAAATAATTTTTTTATTTATATTTTTTCAATATTTTTTTTATTTTTTTTATTATTCGTGTGCTTGTGTAAACATAAATCGTGCTGACTTTTATTACTGCGATAAGTGTGAAAATAAATTTATTTTATTTTAGAATTTCATTTTTGTTTTTCTACAATAAAATACATCTACTCATCGATATTGTAGTCTACTTTTTTATCTTTAATTTCTAGTTTTCTTATTTATTTTAGGTTTGAGCAATATTTTACATTATAATCGCAGGTAACCAAATACTATTATAAAATCCAAATTACAAGCCCAGGGCCAAATTACACTCTAAAATTTCAAACAATTTTTTAAAATAAATTTTTATCAGCTTTCTGGGTTACCATATCAATTCCTTTGTTTTATTGAGTCTTGTGATACTAATTTACACAACCGAAATTACCTCCTGTGTAAATTATTACAATGTGATCTTAGGTGGTCCGAATTTCACGCCTTTCCCCTACATATTCTGATATCTAAAACTACAAATTTTTTGGTGGAAAACGATCCAAGTGGCGAGCGAAAAAGACATGTCATTGATTGGCTGTGATTTTGATTCAGGGTTCAAGTACCTTTGTTTTCTTTTATATTGGATCTTTAAGGGTTTTGTTAATAACAATAACCTATTAACCAGTAAGTTTCAATCAAGCATTTGTCAAAAATACTGTTTACAACTGTATCACCCACGTTTTGCAAGGAAAATACTTGAAGCGCTCTTTTCTCCATATTCTCGTATTTGTACTTGAACCCTTTTGCTTCTAACCCCTACAATTATTATTGGTCAAGTCATTCAGTACTAAGTACCAAATTTCCTCTTTTTTCTACTAAATTCTGGACAAACTTCAAGTAAAACAATAAGTTACAACTTTTAATACGGAGGGGCCTTGAATCTGAAGCAGGACAGTTTTTACGTAGGACGTTTTGACGCCAGAAGGTCGTTAATTTTAATATTTCAAGGATGGTATTACTTTCTATAAATAATAAATTTATTTATATAATGCTCAGCTGTTAAACTATGTTATTATATTTTTCATTTCGTGAGAAACCAAAGAAGAACATACTCTATATTTAACCGTGATAAACACCTTAAATCACAACTTTACAGATACAGTTCCCCGTTTCACATTTTTATGAGAGTCCCATTTTTGGTTAAGTTATTGTTGGCCTACATTCACGTTAAACTAAACACGTCAACTCTCACTAAATGAAAAATCCAATACTGGTGCCAATACTGCCAGCAGTGCTGGACCAGCGCCAGAACATCAAAACATTAAGGGGGCAGACCTAGTTGGGACGTCCAAAAAAGCTCTTTATTTAGGATTTCTTCTTGGCCGCACCTTAAAATAATTAATGACAAATGTTTTTCCACATGGAAGATATGTATTTGAAGAAAATATTATAAATTATTCAAGACTAAATATGGAGAAAGACGTGGGATACAGCAAATTTGCGAAGGGTCCAAAAAAAAGGGTTTTATTGCCGTGATCACTGCAGCTCATCAGTGGATCATCTTAAAGCAAAAAAACAAAAAGGGATCATTAGTTAATGACATAGTGCTCCGGATTTGGGATTTGAAAAATTTTGATTTTTCAAAAAATGGCGGATGTTGAAATCCAAAGATGTTTATTCGACCAAAATTTCACTCACATTTTCGGCTAAAAAAAAATATAATCGTCCAAAAAAAAATCCTTCGTCCATCCGGAGGACAATCGAACAATTATATATAGAATAAGTGAGAAAAATTTCAAACTAATCGTGAAAGCCGTTCTCAAGTTACAGTGATCACCGACTTCGAAAACATGGTTTCGAGTAAAACGCGTTTAAAATTTTGAGTACGATTTGCATGCAGATAAAAAAATTATTTTAGAACTGAATTTATTTTGAACACTGAATCGTCTATTCCATGACCATATAATGCTTTAGTAGCTGCATCAGCAGTGATTTTTAGCTGTCGTCGAGCGAGGGCCAACCGATACGTCTGCTGTCAAATTTGACATATGAGGCATTAGAGTCGGCTCCATTCAAAATTATTTATCTCTATAAATAATAGTCCGATTGGTCTGAAAATTTCAGAGAATAGTTTCGAAATATTCTACTTTTAGAAAATGCAAAAAAAAGAAATCGATTTTTTCAAAATTCTAACTAGGTCTGCCCCCTCAAGCCGAAACATCTCGTAGCGCGTCGGTTTCAATATTTCATGTACCTCTTTGCAATTGAATATTTTATTTTAAGAGACCATTGCGTTGATGGTTGAAAGAAGAAATGTAATTATTACCTATAACATTTTTGGCATTGATAGGATTATCTAACAAGAATTTGAAATTTTTAGTCTTAGAACAGTAATTTAAAAAAAGGTGCTAATTTTTAAAAAAGGTTATTAGGTACGTACTTTTAAATAGATACAATTGGTCTAAGAAGTTTGTAACATAGGAAAACTTTTTTTATTACCAACTTTATCAAAATTGACAGCTTTTAGAATTTAAACATTCAGGTATAAATGGGAAAGCAATGAATATCTGAAAGTTTAAGTTGTCAATGGCTGTAAATTTTACGAAAAGCTGGTGCCTACCTAAAAACAAAATTAAATCCTATCAGAGTCGTGAAATGTCAAACAGTATACAGGGGAGAATCAAAAATTTTAAAATCGCTTAAGAACAAAGTATCCTTACATGTATGGAAGTTTTTAAAAATTAAGAGTTATGCTAGACTTGAATACATAAACATTCTTTTGTATTTTTGTTTGAGTAACCCGTATTATTAATTCTTTTTTAAACCTTTCCAAGAAACAAATTAAATAAAACAGATGTATTATTGGGAAAATAAAGTAAATGTGAATACTTCTTTAAGATTTTTTTTTGGTATTAAACATGGTCGCTTGTGGCAAGGGCAATTATGGAAAATTACAAAAGACAAACATCGTTTCGTTAGGAACTTTGTTACTTATATAAAAATATTATCGATTAAATTTTAATCTAGTCAAAAACAACATTTTTAAATTTAATTAATACCTACAACAAACAGTAAAGGATTCAATTCGCTGCCTCCAGTGTGGGCTGAGGAAAAAAATATTGCAAGACAATAATAAGGAATATGCACATATTTTTTTATTGCATAAATCGTTTGAGGAAGTCATTACAAACCCAAAAAAATTATTTTGAAGAAAATTACTAGGATAATTTGGCTACAAAAAATGTTCACTTTTCGGTATAATTTATTACAATTTAAAAAGCAGCCATTTGTGCTTAATAAATAATGACGTCAGGAGAGCAGCAAAAATAAGTGTCAATCTGCATGTTAACCTAAAGTCGAACAGGTTTGTTTTTCTCGGAAACAGTTAGTGAGGGAGCAATCGAATTTCTTGGGTTGATAGAGGAATAGTGCAACTAGCTTCGTTAAAAAAATCAGTTATACAGGATGTTTAGTTTCGGAGCTATTAAACGTCAAATTCGAAATTTCCACGATTTCCGTTGCAGTTTGTACTTGCAGTTTATTTACTCTAAATTATTAATACATGATGTGTCAAAATTTCACAAAAATGCCAGTTTTTGTTGCAAAATTTAAAGGTTTCTGGACCGATTTCGGCTTGAAATATACATGAATAAGATTTTACGAACCTTCTACTTTAAGTGCAGGGATATTTCATTGGATGACTTGGGCATTAAATGCCGTTTTTATAGATTTTTCGATGATCCTACAACACTGGAATTCGCCATGTACTTAATATAAGTCATAAAAAACACTCTTGTCGACACAGCCAATGGGACCACGTTTTACAAGTTTCGAAATTCGCACGAAAATTTGCAGTAGAAAATCTTTTTTTTTTCTTAATAAAGAACAAAATAAATGAATAACAGCAACCGCCATAAACATTTAATTTATGTAGAGAACATAAAAAAAATATTTCAGATTTATTTGGGTTATATGCATATTCCCCATTAAACTGACTACGTTGTTGTGGTATGAAAGTTTAAAAAACGAGAACCACCATTTCAATTAATAAAAGAAATTTAAAAGTACACACATTTGCATTTGTTTTTCCAACAATACGCCTGTTTACTTCATTTTTGGCAAAATTTAAACAATCCTCAAAAATGTTGTGAAAAAATCAGTTATACGGGGTTAGTAAAAAAAAAGAAAAAATCTTGAGATACTTAGTTGGCTATTAATTAAATTTCCGTTATAATAACTTTGCCATATTTTTAAAAATAAGGGTACTTTGATCTTGAGCGATCTTCACACTTTTGTTTCTTTCCTATTATAAGTACGCTATTAAATTTGACATTTCACGATTATAATTAATTATTTTACAGGGTGTCCGAAAAGTCTTAGTATGGGCAAATATCTTTGCTATTAGTAAAGATAACGATACCAAATTTTAGGTGTATTTTATTGGTGAATAAATCTTCTTTTTTCTGTATTTTAACATTTTCAACTCCCTTGAGGGCGACGCTGGGGAGTTGAGGTCAAAAATTTTACATGAAGCCCTATGCCGTATGCCGTGTGGCACCTCATTTTAAAGGTCTTCAAAAAAGAAACATTTTATCGCAAACCCGAGGTCCGTATCTTAATTCGTTTTTAAATGGCAAGCCTTTAAAAATTAAAAATGGTGAAAAAAAATTTAAACAACTTTATTTCTCTTATTACTTTAAAACTTGTTCAAAATGACCACCATGAACTTCTTGGCAGTAGTAAAAGTCACCTTTTCGCGAATGGCAGGTGTTACTTCTTAGTAGAAGAGTGTGTGAATTGTTTTTGTATAATACACAACTCATTTCTTAAATTAAGGTAAGTTTTAACTTTTCTAACGGTTAAAGAATTTTCAAGTATTTCTAGGGATGCTATAAACTTTATTAAAACGGATGGATATACGAATTTTAATAACTTCTCTCTAAAATCCTAAATTCAGAACTTTTCTTTCGAAAAGTTAGCATATTGGCGGCTAATTCATTTCTTCCTTTAACCTTCAAGCCAATACTTTAGCCCTAAAAATAACAAACAGCTAAACCTAGCTTTTATAAAGAGCCACAACGTCGGACTGTTTGAAACAAAATATTGACCAATGCGTTTATGGTCGGCTTTTTAAAGCAATCTAATTATTAATAATTAGCCAACTGGACATTTTTTGTCTTTGACAAAGACAACTCTAAAGCTCAGTTAATTGTATTCCATTATTAGATGCTTTGAGAAACCGATAGAGTTGAATTATTATAGCTAAACAATAAAGTCACTTGCCATTTTTTTCCTTTGTTTAACTATCATATTCGCGATGTCATGGTCAATTTATGACTATTTTATTTCGAAAGCTGCTAATATCTCCTTTTAGTTTTGATTTTATAACAACCTTTTTGCATTTTATACATATTATAATACAAAATATTTACAATCCAATTTACATCTAGTAATTACCAACATACCAAGGTTATGTATGCGTAAATGCTATCATATTATGTACAAAAATTTCCGCACTATACCGATAAAAACGAAATAAAAAGGACTTTAATAATCTTATGAAGAATGCCAATATTAACACCATGCTAAATATCGATATTTCTTGTCAAATTTTGAACAATCTAATTATAAATTATACCAGTGGGAGTGTGCTAAAATGATGCGGATGCAGAAAAAAAGTAACATGTGAAATGTATCGTCACGTGAATGTCTCACTTTCTGTTAGGCCAAGAATTGCAAAAATAAATCTTCATCACAATGACATCTTCTACTTTCTCAGTTTCTATTTTCAGTACCTAGTAAATTAATAACAATTAAAGAAAACATTTTATAAATATACAATGGCAAAAATGACAAACTCCACATTAAGAATTATATTATCTTACTTTTCACATAGTTCAAAAATTTAAAATATATTTCCCTATTAGGCTAATTTAAGAAACGCTATAATCAAAGCAAAAACTAGATAAAACTGATCAAAATATTAGTTAACAACGGATCGATGAAGACCATTTTCTAGGCAGTGAAAAGAAATTACACTATTATTTGAAACTTCTAAAGAAAAAATAATATTGATAACATTCATTGTATGGTTTTTCTGCTGCTGTTAAAGGTTACATGGACTGTAAAAACTTAAATATCAGCTGGCGCTGATTTGGCTCGGGAATTTAAAATATGATGCGTGTTTGTTTTGCTGCCTTTGAAATAAACCAAAACCAGACATTTTATAAACTGGCGGATGCGCCAGAAAACTATTATGCAACCATAATTACTATTTGTAGAAATTTTTTGGGTTGCCTGTCTTTTGTTAAGGGTCAATGACATACCTATAATGTCAATGGCAAAAGGAGTTGTGTTGGGATATTCTAAGCATTGGATGTTTTTTACATTAATACTATACTTACCTACTGTTTTGTTAGTGTTTGTTTAGATTTTACTCTAAAAGTAACAAAAATATTAGTTTTCGTTTTTAATATGGCGGATAGTGATAAAAAAGCCTAGAATATTTGTGTTTAACTTTAGTTATTTTTAATTATTAGTTAAGTGCTCTTTTATTATTATTGACTATACTGTGTTGTTACTGCTAAATATGACTGTTTCAACACTGGAAGAGTTTATGAAGGTAAGGTCGATATAAATAAACCTTTTAATAAAAGCCAAATCGTTTGTTAAATTTGATTAAAAATAGGCAAATAAAACAATACACACTTAAGTGTTAGGATTTTTTGTTTAAAGCTAATTCTAAACTAAAATTTCTGTATAGGTAGGTACTCTTCTTCCTCCAAAAATTTCTTGTCTTCCTATTTGAACAAAATTTGACTCTTGGTTTGAACAGCTGTTCTCTTTATTTTTTGTGTATTTTAACTTTTTGAAATTTATTTTTTTGAAATAGTTAGTTGGATTTCTTACTTTAAGGATAACAGAAATATTATTTTTTTAAACCTGTTACATAGGTATATTATAGAGAGACGTGACAGTGCCACAGCGACTGACTGACTTGACGTCAAAACAAACGTTTTTTTTCTCTAACCGACATTGCTCGTTGTTTTCTATATGGACATATGTTTATTACCAGTGGTGCGCAATTGCTGAAAAAAAAATTTTTGAGGGACGATATCTACTTTTTTTTATCATGAAGCGCCATTTATGAATATTTTTCTTAAATCTGAATTTATAACAGGATTTACCGGTTTCAATATATGCAGTGAATTTCATAACACTCTGTATATTGTTGAATTCGTGCTTCAATAAGCTTTCATTTGACACCCTACACGACGCCCTTGAAAAGATGTTTTCTATTTCTCAATTTTCCACCTGAAATTAACCCCCAGAGTTAAAATACAACTTTTTACTTCACGTCTATAATTGGGCCACCACACTCTATCTCTGTGCTACATTTCACATTTTTACGTCGAATAGTTTCAGAGAAAATCGACTGTGACAGACGGATGGATGGACACCGAAATGATTCCATAAGTATTCCGTTTTGCTAATTTTAGCACGGAACAGTAATAATGTAGGTTAGTACAGTTTCGAGAAACACAAACGATCATACCTTAGGTTACATTAGTAGTTTCTTATTGTTTACCACTTGTCTTTGCGATAGTCAGAACTTTGTGTCTCTTTTGTCCCCATCAAATATACCATACTATCTCTCTCTGAGTAACTCAGCTCAGCTAAAACAAGTGGCAATTAAAACGCACCTACTGTTAAATTGAATTTTTTTTAGCAGATTTGGTTATATTGGCTAATTGGTACGCTATTTTTAATAAATTGGCGACTTAAATTAAGCTAAACAGTGTTGTCACTGACTTTTAGTGGGTAAAAGGGCTCTCTAGACAAAGATGCCAAATAACACAATAATGAAAACAAAGACAAAACAAAAACTTTCCCCACTGTGTTAGTTAGCAAATCGGCCGATAAGGACGTAACGTTCTTAATTTAAATCACTAATAGCAACATTATCAACGCCAGTTTTGGCCTGAAAATTCAAAAATTTAGCGGTGTACCTATCAAGTCACCGTAGGGAGATGTAGGGAAATTTGAGAGTTCATCGTAGTTCACAGTAGGGAAATTGTTTTTAAAAGGTTAACATCACTGGTCATAGCACATTATTACAACATTTTGTACCATTGATTGAACACAACAGTCGCACGACCGGCGACGTTATTTTTATCACCATCGTCCAGGACGGGAACGCCGGCGCCGGCCTGTTCCGGCCCAATGGTACCCGGCCCTTCGGGAAATCTCCCAAAGTCTCAGCCGGCCCATCCGTCCCTGGAACTAAAAATTCCAAATTTTCCATTAACCGAAAGTGATAAATTTAGAACTTTTGGTTAGATCACAAGTTGAAATGTTTAATAAAAAAAATAATAAACCGAAAAAGTAACGTCAAAGCAGTTTACATAATGTTTTTACTTTAATTTTATATAATGCTCTGCAAATAGAAAACAGTTCGCTGAGATTTTTGACAAAGTAAAACAATCTGCTTTTTATATCCGCCCCTGTAATAAAAGGGTCCATTCAATTCCATTTATTATTCTAGGATAATATAATGCACTTTGAGCGTACCACTCTGTAAACTCCTCTAAATTTGTATCATTCTTGTATTAACACATGTGTGTGACTTATTTTGGTTTAGATTTGACACCATAACTTATCTGACCTAGGTTTTAGTATTTAATGATAACCCTAATTATTTTTTTTCCGATAACAAAAATTAATTTGTCTTTATTTATAACAAATACACACACCAGAGATTTAATGGGTATTGGTAAACTCATTTCTTATGTCATATTTAAATTTAGTGCACACATTAAATTAAATTACAGATAAATTGTGTATAATTATTTTTATTTATTGGAAAAAATAAATTTTAAATTATCTCTCTACAAGCCATTTAATTATTTCCAATAAATTAATGAGGTTTTGGAACTGATGATAAGAGAGAAAAATTAATTTGTTGTTAGAATTAAAGTGTTACATGGTATTTAAAAACAAACGACATAAATTGGTGAGTCAGTTAAAATTTATAATAATTATGCAAATGAAAAGAACCAGGTGAACAAATTGTACCAAAGGGTTTTTTGGCGAGAAAGAGAAAAATAGAATCCTTATCTCTTTAGACTTTGCTATTTTGGAATAATATATCTTTTCTATGGATGTATTTAAATTACTTGGCGCACCTTTGGTACTCCGTATAAATTGAAACTAACGGGCTCCTTCAATAAACCTAAATTTCGTAATTGTAATACTAACAACTAAAATCAGCGGACGTTAAAATAAATAAATGTTTATTTTCTTTACCATAATAAAATGAATTTAAAATTTGAAAAAAATTTAAAAACCCGCCATATTCCACACCAATAAAATAATTAAGGAACGGAATTTGATTTTTTCCATTAGCAAATAAACTAAACCCATAGTCGTCCAACGTAGTGGGAAAATTAGTTGTTAGTGTTACATCGTAAAAAAGGTCTATTCCCTGGGGGCATACCAACTATGTTCTTTGTACTGAAATAAAAAAATTCTTCTCAACTTTTACTTTCTTTTCTGGTTTTACAAAATATCGGCAGAACTTAATTTTTATCTTCTGAGAACATGATACAACCATCTTAATAGGTGTACATAAATTGCCAACACTTTTTATGTTGACAGAATATATGAAAATGTGTCCTCATGCCTCTCCGAAAATTTCTTTATGTCTTTTTTCAACATTCTCAACTTAGCATTTTACCACCGCACAACAAGGGGACCCTGCGTCCTTGTGGATTAGCATATGATATTATTGGCGACTAAAATTAAGAACGAGGCGTCCTCTTCAGACGACTTGCTAAGTACTATAATGGGGAATATTTTCAACTCATCTTTGTCTTCATTATCGGGTTATTTGGCATCTTTGTCAATTTTACCGTTTCGTGAGCCCTTCTTCCCCATTAAAAATCAGCTGATGGCAGCTGGCTGGGTTGGGTTTGATACACTTCCATATTTCAAACAATTTGTCCTGTCGCGTGTAAGCTAAGATGACCAACTCTTTTAGCTGTTTCTATTTTCAACAAATATCTTTCTTGATGTTAAATTTAGAAACTTTTTCGAACAACGGCTTCTTTGAAAATATATATATTTTTAAAAGAACCCTTTAAAAATACATTTCCCGGAAATTTATTTTTTAGAAAACAGTTTTCCTAAATTTAAATTATGAATGAATGAAATGTCAATGAAAAAAATGACAAAAAAATCCTAAATTAACCTAAACGAATCTTTTTTTGTGTTTGGTCCATAGAGAAAATATATAATAGAGAAATAATGTCATTTGCGAATGTGGCAAATTTACCAAGCTGAATCCGTAAACACAGACGGTCTTCTGCGGGCTTGCGCCTTGTCGAACGTTTGCCTTGTGATAGACAGGACCGTACTTCAAAATTTATTTCACATGACGTGAATCTTTTATCGAGTGATAAATGCTAAATATATTACTTGTAATTATTCTTTTTATTAATGATAAAACTGTAACCATTAGTGAGATTTTAACAAAAATTGTATAGTTTGTTGGCTTAAATCTGAGTTTTCTTGCTATACAAAATTGTCGATAATTCCTCGAAAATAGCTCAGTTTATACATATACAGTGCGTCTCTTTAATGTCCCCCCTCTTAATTTTTTAAACGTTACATTTACAAAATTGAAAGTTGAAATAAAATATAAACATAGTATTCTAAACAATAGAAATAAAATATGCAACTGTTCTAAGAAGTAAAATAGTAAATAAAAAAATTACCAAAACTATGTGTATATTTTATTGGATTGGCATCCCATCCTGTATAATTATTGAACAAACCAAGTTCTATGGTAAGATGTAAATATTTTTACACCTATTTACAGTGTGCGCACTTGATACTTTGGTGAAAGCGCTAGGTACTTACTTACGGCCCCATGTCAATCTAATCCACTGATATCTTAGCGATCCTTTGGCGAAAGTGCTTTTTTCTTTCGCCACCCCTTTTAAAATACTCCCCTCTACCCTAATCCACTAGTATTTTTAGTGCCCCTTTGGCGAAAGCGCAAATATGAATTTTGGACTCTCACTCACCCTTATGCAATATAAGGGAAGGAGGCATTGACACTATATATGACCTTCTTACACCATCTTACCCCTTATACAATGCCCCTAATGCACACACACCCCATCAGTGCCTTTCTGACACCTTGACCACACTCAATATACGTCACTGATAAATATTTCTACTTCTCCGTGTGTGTGTTCACTTCAACACCGAAGTGCATTTAAGATAAAAGTTAGAAAATTTATTTGGTTAGAGTTAATCTTAATAACTCAAAACTTAAAAGTATTTTTGCACCTTCAGCATTTACAACAGCTGTATTCCATGTGTTTCCTTCAGTGATTACAACTGGGTCCGGTTCTAATCGCCGAGTTGCGTCATTGAGTTCAACAACCGCTTTTGCTAGACGTCCCGAGTGCGCATGCCTCGAGAGGACCGTCGTTTAAAAATCTGACTGGCGCCCAATGCGTACAAACGCACTTTTTCGCCCATACATTGGACGGATTCAGCTGGTGTCGCGAATACGTTGTGATGGTCTAAATATATTTTGTCTATGGTTTGGTCAGGTTTACGTTTCCTTGCATTTGCTATGTTACTCTGTAGTAAATTACTTTCATAAAAGTGTTTCCAATATGAATACTCGAAGTCTTTTTCGAAACAATGTTTAAAAAATGTTCTTTTTAAAAACATGGTTTCTTGAAAAAATTTTGTTTCAAAAAGTGGTTAAAAAAATTCTCAGTTGGTTTCAGAAAAAAAAAAAATTGAGAACATCCCTAGTTTCATTACTGAAAAAGTTCTGTTTTCGCGAAAATATATTTTCGAAAAAATTTGTTTTCGACAAATTTTCATCCATATGGACAGAAGGTATAAGCACGGTAGAATTATTAGACGGTAGCGACACTCGCCACTTATTCCTGTTTTTGCGGACTCTTCGCTAAACTAGTTTTATCCGGTTGCTGGCAACTCGTGGCGTCTTTACGGAGACAGTCAGAAAATTAGTCTGATTGAATACAGTCGAGATCGCGATGGTGTGTTATTGCCACGTAGAAAATTGTATGAATAAAGAAGGCGAGGGAGTGTCCTTTTTTAGATGTCCCAAAGACCCTGTCATATTTGTTCAGTGTTCTGTATATTAGGGGAAAGGCAGGCAAGATAGCACAGGCGGGCAAAATGGCACATCGTCTATATAAAATAACACTATCCACTAAAATGTCCTCTATGTGTGACAAATTAGCGCACATGTTGGCAACATCCCTCATTTGTAGTGGTAGGTCGGCTGCAGCAGCGAGACAGGCCCTATTTGTTTTTATGTGATTTTATGTGAAGTTGATCTAATGTAAGTCTTATTTTAGAAGCAGATTAAGTAATCATAATTTAATTTTTTATGTAATTTGTGTACACTGTCGCAACTGTAGGACCACAACCTTTATTTTCGCGTTCTTACATTTTTACTTTAGCTTTTCTCCACATATTTTTAGCCAATAATTTTTAAAAATGTGAGAGGCGGGCAAGTTGGCCTAACCGTCTGCTGGGCAAGATGGCAGGGTACTCCATCTTGCCCGCCCCTTTATTTGTATTGTTTGTGTTACAAAGGATTACAAGAATTTTTATTCTTTTTTCTAAATGGTTTACTCATATACAAGAAAAACAAATAGAGGAAGCTGTGATGAGGCTAATATGGCAAGAGCTATAGAAGCAGTTAGGAAAAAATAAATGGGATGGGCTCGAGCAAGTAAAACTTTCAACGTACCTGCGACTACCCTGCGACGTCGAGTTGGAAATAAAAATAAAGTTGCAGTTAATACTAGAAAACACCTCAGTTTTAAGTTTAACCAGCGTTAAGATAAGATTACGAGTCGTTAGTGTAGTATTATTGCTTAATGCCATCTTACCCGACCCGGTCGGGCAAGATGGATTTTAGCATGTATATTTTTCGATTTTTTTTTTGTAATAAATGGATTTTAGAAGTCAACATTTTTGTGTCAAGATACTTTGCGAATACCCTTGGCTATCACCAGATTTAAGAATTGTTGCTTGAACTTTAATGATAAGGTAATATTCGAAAAATTGAAGATGCTATGCCATCTTGCCTGCCTTTCCCCTACATAAGAGTTTTCATTTTCATTTACTTATTATATTTTATATTACTTAAGCTAAGAAGGCGACTTGTCAACTGTAAATGTATTTGTTTTTCTTAGCTGATTGCCCATACCTCGGGATTAAATAAATTTTCGAAATATATACAGATTGATACATAGAATTAAAATTTAAAGTAGGTATTTCAGTCGTGTCTCGTCGATTTTTAGTATATATGAGCATAATGGCAGTATCTTAAAACTATTTGTGCTAAAGAAACGAAATTTAGAGAATGGGATTTAATAGAAATAATGTATAAGAATACGTATTTGATATAACTCGCTCATGAAACAAGATATCATATTTTTTCTTTCACAGAAAATTGCCGAATTTATTATGCTACATTTTCTGTCGACTACTGTTAGACTAATCTTTTAAAATAAAGAAGCTAGAGCCCTTTAAAGGCACTGCGACGCGCCGGAGCATGCTAAAAAGGTGGTGTAGCGTACGATTGCCCTTAAACCCAAAATTTAAACAACTGTCAAAAATATATTTTTAGCTCAGACTCTTATGCTCAAACCACTTAAACAGATGCGAAGTAAATATGTTTCATTCAGACTGTTATGTGCTTTATTTAGCATATTTAGGAAACAACGCAAGGCTTCGTTAACTGCCTAGAAAAATATCTCTTATTATTTATTATAACTTTATAAGGCAGTTTCATGCCGAGGGAGCAAACCACTGATCCTTCAAGAATACAGAGGTCTCCAAGATATCGTCAAGACTTCCTACTAATAACCTGAAGTATCCATGAGATGTCCTTGGGAAGTGTATGACAGAGAATATCCATGGATATCTCGCAGTGGTTTAGTCCTCGTTTCATGCCCTCGGAATAAGTGTCTAATAAAGCCATTAATACTAATGAATCGAAATACTAAAGAGTTACGTACCGCCTTTTAAATTTGTATGTATCAAATATCCGACCAAATATTTTTTCGACTAATACTTATCGAATGTCCCCGTAATACGCTGCCCGGAGAACGCAGTGTGCATCGGCGTTTTGCTTTGATGCAGAAACTTCAAACGATTTTTGCTGAGTGTCGCTACTCCCCCATTTCTCTACTCTGGTATAAGTAATTTCAAAAAATGTTAGAATATTGGTAAGTTAGGATGACAAACCGTTCTGTTTTCGCAAGAACAGGTTAAGATATTTCGTCCATTATGAAATAGTGTTCTTATCTTAGAACCCTAAACAATAAAAAAGTAATGTCGCATCCTCGCCGGTTTTTTTTTTGGTCTGTACTTTTGTGTAGCTGGAGGTGACGTTGCGCCCCCCCCCCCCCTTGACGAAATTCGAAATCCGCCCCTGCTGAAGCCTAAGCCAAAGAAACAAATAGAATAACTTTTAAGCTAAAACTGCGATCGGGCTGAAACGAATACGGCACATTAATCATATAAAAAGTTATCTCCTGGTTATTTATTGTTAAAAAAATTGCCATTTTAATGGTAATTTTTAATGGGTTTTTGCATCTCGTTCATCGACTCAAATGAAAGGTTTTTCAAAGACACAAATGAAAAGTTTTTTCAATACCTACAACTTCCCTGTTGACTACTTTTACCTACAGTGCAAAGAAAAAGAACTACGGACGTGAAACTAGTTTTAGCATGTTCAAAAAACAGTTAAAGATCCTAGCAGCAATTTCAGCTGTTACTGGGATAGCAGATATCCTCAGACAGCCCCCCCTACAACCTAGAACCGTTAAAATGCTTTTAGATTTTTTTCTCGAAATCGACCTTTTTGGAACAGTCAGCCTGGGCTATAAAGGTAAAAGGATAATGTTTCTCCTTAAGGCAAATAAATACAGGTTCAGTCTTGTTTCCTTTTCTTGGCAGACTTAATAGCTGGTTGTCACTTTACACAGACAGTGAATTAACATCGCAAAAAAAGCAAAAACAGTCAAAGAGAAATAATTACATGACACATGTGTCTAACTTAATTTTAAACGAGCTTTTAACCCCGAAAAGTAATCTAATAAATCTTCACTGAGAAGAAAATAAACGTAGGAAAAGACTGGCTAACTTTACAACCAATTAAAAAGGCCTTAAATTATAATTACTAAACATCATGTGGCAGTTTATAAAGAAATAAAGTACTAACTTTGCGAAATTAATGAGCATAAAGATCTATAAAGTATTTTTAATGACTCAGCAAATGAAAGCAGAGTTTATCCTTATATTTTGTGTTGTCCCTATTTTGGAGCTAAGGTATTCAATTTTTGGCATATCTGTATTAGATATATTTTCGATATATTTCGGTTCGAAATTGATACGCAAATATTAGTGTGATTATAATTGTCGTGCCTATTTATAAGAAAAGGGGTCATTTAAGATTGTAGGAAATATTAAGGAATCAGGCTGATTTCACACACCATAAAGATTTAAGAAAAAATTATAGAATGAAGAATCAGAGAGGAAACAAGAGATGCCAATAGAGAAGCAGATCGGAATCATGCCAAAAAGAGGTATATACAATGAATGTAAAATTTAAGACAGATCATGGACGAACATGATGCAGGAACAGCGAAAGGATTGCTTCGTATAATTTTTATTTCACAGCAGGAATTATGAAGGTATTTAAGGGGAAAAGGACTACCTGTAAAGGATGTAAAGATTATTAGGGATGCGTATACAGAAGCTATGATATAGGTAAAAATGAGTAGTAGTGTAGATTTAATACGGAAGTTTATCAGAGGTAGGGTTGATTTGCACCAGTGATCGGCTTAGAGCTCGTATCTGTTCAACCATGTCATGTGTGTCATGACCTAGGAAGTAAGAGACAAAGATGATAGATTTACGTAAGGAAATGTGTGGACAGGTGTCCCCACTCTTTTGTCGAACAAGGTCTCCTGTAATCAACAGGAGTCAAAGAATGCTGACTTTTTTCAGTGTATCACAAGAGTGAGTCAAATTGTTGAGATCTGTATAAATAGGAAATTTTATTTGCTTAGTATGAGTTCCTCGCTAAATTTGAGCTTCAAGTTTGTAGAAAATATGATGTTCCGTTTTTATTTACTGATTATACCAACAATAATTAGAACACTTGTTAATTATTTTATTTCTGCTTCATTCAAGTATCGTACAATAAAAAAAAATGCAGACTAATAAATGCTTGCTTTTACCGATTATAACAAACTTCCTATATAACTAACCATTTTTGGAAATTTTGGCAAAACCGTATATTATCATAAATAGATATTTTTAAAAAATTTTGAAAATGTACGAGTTGACGACTCAACTTAAGGAAGCTAGCTACAACAAGCTGATTTTTAACTGGCAAGAAGGGCTCACTTGACGACAAAATTGACAAAGATGCCAAGTAACACGATAATGAAGACAAAGACGAAACGAAAATATTCCCCGTTATAGTGGTTAGTAAATCGGCTGAAGAAGACATCAAGTTCTTACTTTACGTTGCCAATAGCCCTCATTTCACAATATAATACAATGTAATTTATTTTTAATTCATCGTGGTAGATATTAACCATTATGAGTGTAAAGATCAGAATTAATAATAATAGGATAAATGTCATAAGGTCAGGCAATATCAGTAATATTTTTTTAATAACATTAAGAAGCTTATCCCAAGAAGTTGTCAATGTTACAAAAATCATTTTCATTGAAAATACCGACACAATCACACAAGTTTATTGTGCATGCATTCCGATATACATAATATAATAATTTGGCATGATATAAAAACCTTAATTAATCAAAACATGTTTATGAATAAATTTATTGAAATACTTAATTGATACTTTGATACTTTTCAAGGAAGATATTCCATTCTTTTTTGTTGTTGTGCAAGTAATTTTTCTTTCCAATAAATGGGCCAAATTCAAAAAGCATTACAATGTATGAAATAATATTTCAACCATGGATTTATTAAGAATGGATACGGGATGATTTAACATTCTTTGAAGCCAAAACAAACCATTCTAAGCGACACTGTAAACACAATTTGTAAACATTGGCGACATCTTATTTTACCTTGTATTTTTGTACAAAAAATACTTTAGAAGCATCACAAGATTTACTAAAACTAATAAAAGCCCTAAAATATTTTATTTTTCTGCTAAATAATAATAAATTTAAGTTAAAAAGATTTTATTATTTATAGGTTATATTATTTCTAAAGGTTTATTTAAAGTCGCTCCGAGTCATTTATAAATCTATAAGTCGCACTTTTTTCTAGTTCATTAGACAAAGACGTACGTGTAACCGCGTGTTCAGACGTATTTCCTAAGCAACCAGCACAGACAGCAACACTTCTGAGCTCCAACACTCCAATGCTATTTTATCTCTTTCTACTACCATTCTTGATTCAATTACGTATTTCCTTAAAGTTCGTAAACTAGACCTCTAGGGTAAATGTTTTCATAACAAACAACAAATAAACAGGCTTCACGTTCGATACGCTCACAGTATACGGAACACCGAATCCTTTCTAATTCATCCATGATTTCAACTTATTTTTTATTGAGTTCAACGGTAAGCTTGTGTTCAACTTTAAGTAATTTGTACACCAACATTCTAACATTTGAAGAAGACGCATCTCTCTATCAATTATTTATTAAGAAATAATAGGTACCTATATAGATTCCTATATTTTTAAATTTAAAAAGAATACTTGATTCCCTCTCACTCCATTAACTCTCTTAAGATTTATTAGACAAATTTAGATTCTCAGACCTAAATAAACCCGAAAATGAAATATTAGCAAACATTTTTGTAAAAAAACATTCCAAGTGCCCCATCCTCTCTTCTTGATGATCCAAATACCAACAGCGCGACAGCATCCCAAACACAAAAAGGAGACAAAAATATTTAAATCGGTACTAACTACTATTCCGAAGTACAAACGAAAAATAATTGTCTATCTTTATGACTTTTGTTTTAGTTTCATATAAATTTTTAAGCTTCCACTTACTTTAGCTAAAAAAACTCTACAACGGGACCAGCCTAGAAAACTCGTCGCAAACAAAAAAATATCAAAACCGGCAAATCTGTTTAGTAATTATGCGCGAAAATATCTCCATGAAAAAAAAATTAATACGGGACGAATGTCCACAAAAGAACCGATTGTCGGTTAGGGATTTCAATTGGTTTCATTCATTGTATAATTTTTTTGCTTATTTCGACTCTCCAGATCTAACTTGCCGCCTCTAAAATGTGGGAGTTTGTTTTATTAAGTTGTAAAAATCAGCAATATTTGCCATATCTGCACAACTTGTTAAAATTTAGAAAAATATCACAATAATTACTACATCATCAAATAAATCTTTGCATGTGAAGTTTGTCTTTTAGGCATCGCATTATTGTATTTATATTTAGCTCTGTTTAGTAAATTCACCTGTATAGTGTTAAATATCACTTATTCCTTCATGACATACGCGGACTAGGCGATCGCATGCCCCTAGACGGTGACGATAAATGAGGCGGTTGTGGGGGAGGCGGTTGAGGTAATAGTCCTAAAGGTGGCATGGGGGGTCGGGCTCCCAATAGAGATGCCAGCGGGTGCGCTCCTGGAGCGAAGTAGCCATGTAACGCCGGATGGGGGTACAGTGCAGGATGATGTCGTGACAGCGACGCCATCTTGAGCTTTTCCAGTTCGGCTTCTTGAAGGCGTTTCGATTTTGCGCGCCGATTTTGAAACCAGATTTTTACCTGGAAGAACAAGAAACGCTTAAGAAAACAAGTTACTAATATTTACACAATATTTAGTATAAAGCTAATGCTAACACTACAAAACTGGTTTATTAAGATACAGTGAAGAGAAAAAGTATTCGTACACTTAAAGGTGTCAGTAAAATAAATAAAAATATAAACGGTACTACGCGATAATTTTTCTAGACACATACATAGATAGTAGGTACATATTTATATTATTTTAAATCAGTATTAACAGGAAAATGTTGAATTATAAACGCTTTTCTCTACTCACATACTTTAATGGGTTTATTAGACATTTATTACCTGTACTTTAATGAGATTCATTAAGATACATCAAATCAATATTCAGTCAATATCAAAGATTGCCATGACCATGACAAATTTACAATTAATCAATTTTGACAATTCGTAGTTACTGTTTAGTTAGTAAATTCGCAATATTTGTGCTTTTTGCAAATAAAATCGGTGAAAATGTGTGATAGTGACAGTGAAATTAAGAATTTAACTCCACCAGAAATGAGAGAAAAGAGTCGCAAACAATTTATTACCCGTAAAAGCAGCAAAAATATATGAAAAAATAAGTTTTTCCTTGTTTCATACGATACCACCATAACTAAATTTTAGTGAAAGAACCTATTCTAATATAATTAATGTTTCTAAGGTGACCTATTATTCGGTAACATACGCATATTCTCACCTGCGTTTCTGTTAGTCGTAAGGAGTTTGAAAATTCAGCTCTTTCCGCTATGCTAAGGTACTGCTTATCTCTAAATTTCTTTTCTAATGCTAAAAGTTGTTGAGTAGTAAAAGGCGTCCTGGGTTTTCTATTGGGTTTGTGCTTCCGCAGATTACATTTAAGCTTGGGTGGATCACCATTTGCATCTACTGAAACAAAAGATATAAACATTTTTTTAAAAATATTCCATTGGATATCTATTTAAAATTTTAAAAAAGTACCATTCCTTTCTAAATCAATTTTCCTTAATATTCCTAACACGGAATTTTTATTGGCCTGTCAGTCACTGGCAACCACTTATTTAACTTTTATAGCTGTTTTTATATCACGAAATTCTTCATTATTACCTTAAGCCTATCACACATAATATAGTTTTGAGATCGCAATTTTGCGATAGTATACTTTTCGGAGGAGGAAGATCAAACAAAATTAGACAAAAAAAACCAAATACCTTTAAACGGTACAATTAAAATATTAATAAGTAATAAGATTAGTATTTTGATAATGACAAATTTAGTTAATTAACTAAAGATGCATCCTTATAGAAGACTTTAAGAAAACGTAACTAAACCATAACTAATCTGGTTGCTAGTAGCCGAGTTTTCTTTGTAATGATTTCGGTTCTGTGCTTTTGCTACTCTACAGACGCGACACCCAAGTCCAAACTTACGTTCATATCTTTTAAATCAATACTAATACAATCATGGTTTTATTATATAAAAGGATTCGATATCCGTATACTGTGAGCGTATCGAACGTGAAGACTTATATTTTGTTGTTGTTATTCTCTTGGGGGAGCAGTTTACGAACTACGAACATAGACAAGACTACGAATTACTACGTAATTGAATCAAGAATGGTAGTAGAAAGAGATAAAATAGGATTGGAGTGTTGGAGCTCAGAAGTGTTGCTGTCTGTGCTGGTTGTTTAGGAAAACGGCTGAACCTCGGTCTGAACACTCGGTTACACGTACGTCTTTGTCTAATGAACTAGAAAAGAAAAAGTGCGACGTATAGATTTATATAGATTTATAAATGGCTCGGAGCGACTTTAAATAAACACCTTTAGAAATAACATCACCTATAAATAATAAAACCTTTTTAACTTAAATTTATTATTGTTTAGCAGAAAATAAAGTAATTTAGGGCTTTTATTACTTTTAGTAAATCTTGTGATGCTTCTTACGTATTTTTTGTACACAAATACAAGGTAAAATAAGATGTGGCCAATGTTTACAAATTGTGTTTACAGTGTCGCTTAGAATGGTTTGTTTTGGCTTCAAAGAATGTTACATCATCCCGTATCCTTTTATGTAATAAATCCATGAATACAATACTGTATTGTTACTCGCGGTCTTATTTACGTGGAACACGAGAAAAGTAAAGGTCTATTCTCACTAGCCAGGCAAGGCACGATCAAGTCACGGTCCAGTCACGATCCAAGCTTTTCGAAGGCACTGTCTCGTGTCTTCCCGTTTTGGGGACCGGCATGTGTGAATGCTGAAAAGTATTGAAATACTGGCAAATCATTCCTGATCGGACCGTTACTGGCCCGTGACTTGATCAATGGTTGATCTATAGTGAGAACAGTTCTTGAATCTGTCCGCTAGCTAAGCCGCGGACAACAGCTATAGTTTATTATAGTTATGGTCTTCAAACGTCCTAAAGCATTCTTAGTAGCTCTGGATCCATGGCACTCACATTAAGATCAAGGGAGATAAACCATGTATTAAAATGTACTTTAAAAACATGTAAATAGTTGAAAAAAAAAACGCTTTTTTGGTAAAAACGACGCGGATTTTGTATGGAGAGTGAGACCCCTGCTTTGCTTTAAATGTTAACGGAGCAATTCCAGTTAGTATAATAATTTTTAAGAAATTTGCCAGCTAATATTTTTACATAATCACTGGTAAAAACCTATTTTAAATATAAATTGATCCTTAATCATCATAAATTCATTAAGTAAATTTATCATTATTAAATAACAAGCCAATTAAACTAATTACTTATTTAATGGCACTACTTAACTGGACCCATAATTTTTTTCTAATTTCGTTTGATCTATGGTTTAACAGCAGTTTTATTTTAATATATTATTATTGCAAATTTATGCGTACAACTTCGATGTCTAATAGGATTAATATAATATTTTAACATTGGAAACAGCGACGACAACAGCAGATTAATACTTGATTATATATATATATATATATATATATATATATATATATATATATATATATATATATATATATATATATATATATATATATATATAAACTGCTGGACACTCGACACGCACCGATCGATTTTTCTTGCATTTTTTGATAGAAGATTTCGCACAAACTACACAATATTTTGAAATGCGGTTTTCAGTACTCTCAAGTCTTAACCCTTTGTATTTCTGTCGAAGTCGCGGGAAATTTTAACACTTCATAAACAACTTATACAGGGTGGATAATACAGATTGAAAATTTTGCTAATTTTCATTCTATGCGCGAATTTTATTCAGCTGATATTTTTTTCAAATTTACTGACCATACGAATCCTTATTTGAAACGTCAAAAACAACTTTGCCCGATTTTACTTTTTTTCTCCGTTTTTGAAGATACAGGGTGATTTCTAATTTGTCGTCAATATTTTGAATATGTGAGTGTCAATTAACATCTGATGATTAATTTACAAGTTTTTTGATACTAAACGACTTAGTTTAGATCAAAAATCATAGGACGTTACGCACTTGATATTTAAGATATACAGGGTGTCTTCAATCGGCCATTTAGATTTAAATTTCCAAAGGTAATGCCAATTTTTTATTTTCCGCTTTCGAACTGTCTGTATTGGATGACAAAACATCTATCCGTCATTTATGTATACTGGTACAATCATTAGGATTATATACTGAAAGGGTTTTTTTAATTTTCTGATTCCTGAAAATTTGTAGACGCTACAGGGTGATACATATTTTAGTAATGTTTATGAGTTCTAATGACCAATAATAAGTGATTTATTCTTTTACTTTTTGGATTTGTATAATTTGTTTAGGAAAATTCAGGTTCGTACTACATTTTATACAGGGTAATTCAAATTTGGTGGTTTGCATTCACTAAAATGGAGCCAGGCCCACAATTTTCGGAAAACAGCAAATTTAAATTATTTAGATGTTCAAGTAACAAGCGAGCGCATTTAGCCCTACGCCTTCCTCTAAAAAAGGGTTGTGTTAAAATAAGTTTAATAAATTAAATTCTTAACAAATTTATCATAGGTTGTACAGTCCTGTACAATGTGTGTCGTCATTACACGCGTAACTTAATTATTACATTATTTTACCTAAACGTGTCAGTTATGGTAATTCAGCAAAGGTTTTCAATATTGTCATAATAAATAAAACCTTTGGCGAGTATTAGATACGTCATCATAATTTAATTAAAATGCCGCGATTAAGTAAATCAGAGCAAAGAAATTGCTTAAGATTGTTAAACGATGAATTAGCGACACAGACAGTAGACGATGTCTATAAAGCTACCGTAATTCGTCTCAAGCAAAGGTTTATTGCAACGGGAGACGTTGCCTATCGGCATGGAGGTGGACATCGGAAAAAAATTCCAGCCCTTGCAGAGAGGAATCTCCTCCGAGAAGCACGGGTAAACAGGACCCAAAATTCCCGAAAATTAAACGAAAACATGCGACATCAAACATGGCTTGTCGTTTCTAATAGGACTGTCAGACGATATCTGAACAAAAACAACCTACGGTAAATCTGTTAATGTTTGTTTAATTTATTAAACTTAATTTAACACATCAACTCTTCTTTTAGAGCAAGACGTAGAGCTAAATGCCCTCGCTGGACAAGATTGAATCTGATCCATTCGGATGGGAGGCCTCTTGTTTGGAGGCAGCCTAGGAAGCGATTTATTAAAGAGAATAGGGCTCCGCAGGAACCATTTGGGGGTGGAGGTATAACAGCATGGGCGGGAGTGATTTTTAATGGAAGATCTGAACTGTTTATTTCTAATCGAACAGTCAACGCAACCGTTTATAGGGACGACATTTTAAATAACATTGTTTTGCCGTTTGCAGAAAATTTTGGGCCTGACTTCATTGTAGTGGACGATAATGCAAGACCACACAGGGCCCGTGTTGTCCTGGATTTTTTGGTGGCAAACAATGTTAACCAGTTAAAATTGCCAACAAAATCCCCTGACTTGAATATTATTGAGCATGTGTGGTCTGCATTAAAGTTTCAAGTGTGCTCAAGAATAAACGCTCCTGAGACATTAGAGGAACTCGCTGTAGTAATACAGGATGAGTGGGAAAATATCCCCCAGGATTTAATTCTAAGATTAGTGAGAAGTATGCCACGGCGATGTCAGGCCGTTATCAACGCACGGGGAGGTCCCACTAGATATTAGGCTGAAATTTGAATTACCCTGTATAAAATGTAGTACGAACCTGAATTTTCCTAAATAAATTATACAAATCCAAAAATTAAAAGAATGCATCACTTATTATTGGTCATTAGAACTCATAAACAATACTAAAATATGTATCACCCTGTAGCGTCTACAAACTTTCAGGAATCAGAATATTAAAAAAAACCTTTCAGTATATAATCCTAATGATTGTACCAGTATACATAAATTACGGATAGATGTTTTATCATCCAATACAGCCAGTTCGAAAGCGGAAAATAAAAAAATTACATTACCTTTGGAAATTTAAATCTAAATGGCCGATTGAAGACACCCTGTATATCTTAAATATCAAGTGCGTAATGTCCTATGTTTTTTGATCTAAACTAAGTCGTTTAGTATCAAAAACCTTGTAAATTTATCATCAGATGTTAATTGACACTCACATATTCAAAATATTGACGATAAATTAGAAATCACCCTGTATCTTCAAAAACAGAGAAGAAAAGTAAAATCGGGCAAAGTTGTTTTTGACGTTTAAAATAAGGATTCGTATGGTCTGTAAATTTGAAAAAAATATCAGCTGAATAAAATTCGCGCTTAGAATGAAAATTAGCAAAATTTTCAATCTGTTATTATCCACCCTGTATAAGTTGTTTATGAAGTGTTAAAATTTCCCGCGACTTCGACAGAAACACAAAGGGATAAGACTTCAAAGTACTGAAAACCGCATTTCAAAATATTGTGTAGTTTGTGCGAAATCTTCTATCAAAAAATGCAAGATAAATCGATCGGTGCGTTTCGAGTGTCCAGCAGTTTATATAACTTGCCATATTAATATCAGATTGACCAAAATTTTTTTAAAAGTTCTTTCGATTTTTTTTGAAAAACCAATCGATAATACATTTTTTTGAAAATAAGTTTTTACAAAAAACACTTTTTCGAAGGTACTAACATTTCAGTTGTTGAAAATGCATTAAGGAATACCGATAGAAAACTTATTTGTGCCTCTACAGGAGCGACGCTCAAAAATCTGGCTGGCGCCATAAGCGTACACACGTACTTTTTGCCCGTGAATTGGACATTTTTGGGTAATGCAGGCCATAAACTGTACATATTTATATGAGAATACAGTAGTCTCTCTTAGCCCCCCTAACGAAACATAAAAGCTGCAATAATGTATCTCTTAAAAAGATATGTTACAGAATTTGATATATTTCAATAATATTGTCAATAAACTGAACTACTGCAATTTTTATACCCAATCTTGCAAAGAATCCGACCGAACTGGTCCGATTTTAAAGAAGTTTGGTACACAGGTAGAACGTCGAAAATTATGGGCCACCTATTTTTTTAGTTGGTAATATTCACATTAAGAAGTTAGAAATGGACCTTAAAACTTGCCACAAAATTTGACAAAGAATCACGTTTTCGGCTTTAGTTAAAAAACTAGATATTATTATACCAGAATGAATGATGTTGCTTTGTTGAGTTTCGTGTTAAGACAGGGAGTATCCCCGGGTTCAGTTTTGGGGCTCCTATTATTTATCCCTTAACGATTTTCCATTTAATTTAAATAATACCTACTTCTCTTTACTTTTTACTCGAGAAAAGTGTCATACATCCTTGCAGGGGTCGTATTTATCGATCATTGCCAACTGTTATTTAAAAGGTTAGGTGTATTGACACTTTTTGCTATATTTTTGACTATTTCCTTCAAAAAATATTAACCAATGAAAATAACGCATTTGACAATTTTGAACCAATAGGAAACAAACTAGAGCGATAATTTGCACTGGCGCCCCAGGTCTGATGGCTAGTTACGCCAATGGACAACAGGCTGTCTATAAAGAAATTTAAAAACAAAATTAAAAGTGTTTTATTGGACAATCCATTCTATACAATACGTGAATACTTTGAGCAGATTGGTGCTGCAGTATAATTTTTAAATTATTTTATATTTTAATCTTGTGAGTGTACTTGTGTGCAATTGTGTATTTTGTTATTTTCTGTTATGTTTTAAATTGTTTTTAAAGTAACATTGACGATGGTAAACAGTGTAGATTAGACTGTATGGCTGGTGATGTAATAAATAAAATAAATAAAACAAAATTATTTTATTTTAATTAATTAAATTAATTTAAATTAATTAATTAATTTAATTGTGAGACGGAAAAAAGAAAATTTGGCCGAAAGCGCAAATTACCTTTCTACCCGTCACCATGTTATAGCCATCTTACAGTCAAATGATATTTATAGTAACATTAATAATTTCAAGAAACATTTTCCTTTTTGATTCATTCTGATATCATTTCTAGTTTGTTTAACTATAGCCAAAAATGTGTTTTTTTGGGCACCTTTAAAGGCCCATTTCTACCCTCTTAATGTAAGTATTACCAGGTAAAAAAATACATGCCTCTTATTTTTTGTTGTCCCACCTTAAACAAAATTTCATTAAAATCAATGACGACCAGCTTTGTCGGTCTCTCAGGCATGGGGAACCCCCGGGACTGGTGGTAGTGAGTACTATTTCAAATAATGTTATACAAGAATGCTGTTAGTGTCAAATAGTACATTTGCAAATTAACATTAAGGCGAAATTCTATTAACAGATGTATTAAATAAGAGATTTTTAAAAAATGATCCATGAAAACTCCTTGTCTTGCTCATTTTGCTTAAAATTACTAGCTGCTGTTTACTGTCCCTGTTCTACCGATACTTCTACGGATTTACTCTGAAGACCTAGCCGCTATAATTCCCCCTTGACTGCTTCTAACAAAACAACAAGAAGCGCGTTACATAGGCATCTCTTTACTGTTCAGCTACAAAAGCCTAGAACATCCCACCTCTCTCGGTCATTCATACTCAGGGTCTCTAGATTAATTATGAAACAAATTGCCTGCAGATGTTTTTCCTTCACCTCCCAACCTCCAATCCTTTAAATCACGTGTCAATAGATTACTCGTACATCTCTCTTCTCTTCAGACGCCCACGGTACGTTGGTACTTAAAGTATATGTGGGGTGCCCCCATCAGGCCTGTTAGCAGTAATCAGGCCTGGTAGCAGTAATATGGGACATTGAACATTAAAACAAGTTAATATATTAAGTCCCTTTAATAGAGGGAGGTCTTGTGAAAAAATCTCTCCTCGTATTTTTATTACGTTAAGATATCCCTATATACTATGAAAAAAAAATGGTTTCTCATTTCCGACGGGCTGTTTGTTCATCTATTGGTGCAAAGGCTCTAAAAGTTAATAGAAAAAGTAACATTTTACATAGATTTGGCTGTAGCCTAATTTGAAACATGATAGTTAAGTCAAATATTATATGTTAGACACCTTAAAAAATTAACATACGAATTTTAGTTTTAAATCAACAACTAAACCTTTAACAAAAATAACATTTTGAATATAGCGAAGGCCAGTGGCGTAACGTACACCCCCGCAGACCGTGCACCGCAAAGGGGCCCAACAACGAATATGACAGGGGCTACATCTGGGCCCAGAACTGATTTTACGGAGCTTAACTTCAATCAGAAAATTTTCCGTCCTCTATATATAGGGTGGACAACTTATAAAAATAATTTTATGTAATTTTTGTGCTGTAATTTTTAATAGAAAATAGTATTTACTTATTTTGAATAATCTGCAGTGTACGTAGGATTTTACTGTCTGCTCAAGTACTTATTTAATTTTAATGCAGTGTTAGGGTATGGGCTCAAAAATTAAATTTTATATGTTTGCAATATGAGATTTTACCTTCTTAGTTTAGCATACATAATGTACACTCACATGCAAAGAAAACGGCCATCTTAAAATTGTGATGAAGTTTTAGGCTTGATAACTTTTTTATTGTTAGTCTGATTTTAGTATTTTTTTAAAGAGCTGTAGATACTATTATTAGTTTTAACATGTTTGTACGAATTTTAAGTGAAATTGGGTTTTTGACACATTAAACAAAGATAATCGAAATGTTTTTTTTGTCTAATTTCAAAAACCCTGTGGAATTATTAAGTAGCTAAATTATTTCAAAATGCCAGTTTGATTATTTTTTTGTAATTAGCTTTTACACTGGAACTTTAACAAAGCAAGTTTATTATACGAATGCGTACTAAGAGTCCGCGCGCGAGCGTTTTATCTCAAAAATAGGCGGGAGCGCCAAAAGTTAACATTGTAATTCTTATGGTTGCAGATTCTGCGCATATGCATAAGGAAATGCCTTTAATATTAAATGATTAGTTATAGTTTTGCCTTAATTAGACAAATTACTTATTATCTATTAATTTGCAACCTCGTTATTACATTAATTAAACCTACTATTAAAGCATTATATCAAACTAAACTGGATAAAAATAATGATCCAATTAAATAGTATGTACTATTAAAAGATTATTAGTTAAGTTGGCCTGTTCTATACTAATTATTATTACTCCCAAGTCAATTACAGTCGCAATTACTCTATGTTGACAGTAATAATTAACATACTAGCAAATGCATTCTTAATGTTAAAATTAAAATTTTATTTATGTAATATAAATAATTACACCGGCACACAAAAAAAAGTGGCCTGTACATTTCTGCCGTCATAACAAAGAGGGCAGTAAGTATATATGGAAACCCATATATACTTACTGCCCTCTTCGTTATGACGGCAGATTTGACCAGACCCATCTATCTACATGTATTTTGATGGGCTGAATCCAAATCCGAAGTCCGTTTGGCCCGTATACCCCCAAAGTTTGAGTAAATTGCGAAAAAACGCCGAAAATGGCTAAAAATTGCGAAAAATTGCAGTTATGAAAATGAAGAAAATTTTATTGAACTAGATCAAACATGTTTCTTTTGTATTTTGATGCGCTGAATCCAAATTTAGAATCTTAATCTCGATAATTCATATATTTATCAAAAATCGAAAAAAAAATAGCAATGAGTAGCAGAAAATAGCAAAAAATAGTATTGTTCTTACGTACCAATGAGGACTTTTATTACATATGTGGGAGTGATTTCTTGTAACATTATACTCTACAGAAGCCAAGTTACCCACCAGTGTAGAGTTGAAGTCGCTTGATGACGACGCCTGCGGGCCTGCTTTCTCACCCTGACCAGACGCCGATACTGGGGTTCCAAATCCCTGCATCGTAAAGCACTTATCGTTTGTGCCTGCCATGACGGCATACACGCCGTTAACCCAGGGACTCTGCCAGACCACGTGGAGGTACCCTGGTTACAGGCACAAGCAATCAGTCCTCCGAAGTTGAATTGCAATTTCTAAGTATTTTTAGCAGTTGTTCGCAATTTACTCCAAATTTTGAGCGTGTACGGGTCAAACGGACTTCGGATATCGATTCAGCGCATCAAAATATATACATATAAACGGCTGGCCACTCGAACTTACACATAGAGATTTTCAGGCAAAATTTAAAGTTCAATATTTTCAACAGGAATGCAAATTTTTGAACGCGTCTTGCAGATTTTAAGAGCTAGTTTTTTTCGGATTAAGCTGCATGACGTATATTTATCGTAGGACCATAGGTTTATTATATACGGGGTGATCAATGAAGTCATGCAAAAAATCAAAAAGTTTGTATGAGTGAAATTTCCGCAAGACTTTTTTTTGGTCGTTGCAATATGGTTCGTTACTAAGGTAACATCAATATCTCTAGACGTTTTTGTCACTTTTTGGATTAACGCCCTTAGGTCTTGTATACACTACTAAACATAAAATTTGGGTAGCAAAATTTTTAAAATGCTATAACTTGACATTGGATTGACGGTTCTTGATGATTTTTATGGATTTGGAATCCTTATTTCACGTAGATTTTCTATAATCTAAGCATTTTATTTGGGGGTTGAAATATACAGGTTGAAATTTACACATTATACCGGGTCGATAATAGACAAAAACGTAGCGACAAGAACAAGTTTATTACATTATATTCTACAATATACAAGATTGGTTAACAACGGCCAAAAGTCAATTCTTACAAAATTTCTAATTCTAAAATTAATTTAAAGGTTCCTGCAATCCCTAAAAAAACCCGGCAAATATCAATGGAAAATTGCCAAGTGTCCTATCTTTAAATACCTAATCGTTGGTAATAATTTATAGACAAAGAACTCTATAAAACTGAATGACTCTTTGAGAAAATAAACTGGGGTGAAAGTTTTGGACAGAACCGTGAGAAGGACATTAAACAAAAGCAACTTGAGGTGAGAATTTATTTTTACAAAAACTTAAATAATGCCAAACCGTATAGCGCGTCGTACCCTACGTTTTTGTCTATTATCGACCCGGTATAATGTGTAAATTTCAACCTGCATATTTCAACCCCCAAATAAAATGCTTAGATTATAGAAAATCTACGTGAAATAAGGATTCCAAATCCGTAAAAATTATCAAGATCCGTCAATCCAATGTCAAGTTATAGCATTTTAAAAATTTTGCTACCCAAATTTTATGTTTAGTAGTGTGTACAAGACCTAAGGGCCTTAATCCAAAAAGTGACAAAAACGTCTAGAGATATTGATGTTACCTTAGTAACGAACCATATTGCAACGACTAAAAAAAAATTTTGCGGAAATTTCACTCATACAAACTTTTTGATTTTTTGCTTGACTTCATTGATCACCCCGTATATAATAAACCTATGGTCCTACGACAAATACACGTCATGCAGCTTAATCCGAAAAAAACTAGCTCTTAAAATCTGCAAGACGCGTTCAAAAATTTGCATTCCTGTTGAAAATATTGAACTTTAAATTTTGCCTAAAAATCTCTATGTGTAAGTTCGAGTGGCCAGCAGTTTAGATAGATGGGTCTGGTCAAATGTACAGACCACTTTTTTTTTGTGTGCCGGTGCTATTTTTACATGCGTCACTATAACTTTTTCCCTATACACCCAGTCTAACTTTTCTAATGCTAGTAAAATAAGAAATAGGCACATATTTTTTTTATTGCATAAATCGTTTAAGGAAGTCATTACAAACCCAAAAAAAATATTTTGAAGAAAATTACTAGGATAATTTAGCTACAAAAAATGTTTACTTTTCGGTATAATTTATTACAATTTAAAAAGCAGCCATTTGTCCTTGGTGAAAAGTGACGTCAGGAGATCAGCAAAAATCTACAGGTTAACGTATTATAAAGCTTAACTTAAAGTCGAACAAGTTTGATTTTCTCGGAAACAGTCAGAGGGAGAGAAATCGAATTTTTTGGGTTGATAGAGGAATAGTTCAACTAGCTTCGGTAAAAAATTCAGTTATACAGGATGTTTCGTTTCGGAGCTATTAAACGTCAAAGTTGAAATTTCCGCGATGTGAATTAAATCGATGTAAATTTTCGGAGATTGTAAAACGTCAGATCGAAAAACGGACTCATAAGTGAAACTTTAAAATCTCAAATACTTTTTTTGCAATACATTTACCTAAACCTAAAATCACTGGAAAATGGAAATATTTGGAATAAACTGAAAAATTAGAATTGTGACCCAAATATTTCACGGTTTTTAATTTTTTGTGGGGTCAAAATGGTTCAAATTAAAATCCCATATACGTCATCGGAAAGAGCTCGTCGAAGTATATAGTATCTAAATTTTTTAGTTTCTTCATTCTCTATAGGAAGGGAGCAATCGCTGATTATATTTCGATTTTTTAACTTTTTTTGCCCTCGACATCGGAACATTTGAATCACTCTGTATTTTTTCCTATCTAATTTTTTCCAAATTTTTCAGCACTATCTTATAAAGGGATAATCACACTTTAAAATGGATACCGAATGGGTCATCCAGGAGCGTATTTAAGGGGTAAAATTCGGATTTGCTTGATTTTTTCGACAAATCCTATTTTTAACCGACATTATTCCACACTATTTACCCTATTTAGTTATCCTTTTTGGGTTTATTTTATCCGTTAATTATCTAGGAATGCCTCCCACTAATTTAAATTGCTTATTTTTTCGGTAAAGTTATAAATAAATAGGTTTATTTGCATCGGGGACATCTAAAATTTGAAAATTTTTGAATTTTCGAAGATTGCCATGGAAATTATTTTATTTTATGTATATCATGTATATTTATGTATGAATATAATATGTATATAGGGTTAAGTGTACTTGCGTTGTCTCATTTAGCTTCCTCTGCCTTATTTTTTAATTTTGAATCATGAATCACAGGATTGTTGTGTGTGAAGCAGGTTCCTAGACTACCAAGGCGACTTCCAGTTTGTGTCGGTGTAAAAAACTGGTGGTGTCCAGTTGAACCTATCCGGTTAACTGAGCTAAGGGCTAATTTTCACACGCTCTACTACACTATATTTTGCTCAGGACACCTTGTTGTTTCTGTTTTCTCTGGCTTAGGTAAGTTATTAATTTAAATTTTCTTTTGATTTCATTTTTAAGCGGTAAATACTTAGTCAAAGATACTCATCATAGTATCTTGACAGTTTTTAACTTAACACTTTTTTTTAAACAAAGTGCGTCGCAGTCTTTTTCCGTGGCGTAAGCTTATACCTAGATTATAAAGTCCTTACCTAGAAGTCAGTTAATAAAACAGACATTCTAATGAAAACTGAAACAATTAGTACGATTTCATAAAAAAATTCGATTTGGATACATATATACAGTTTTGAATACTGCATGAAAACTCATATTGAAATGGTTTGAAGTTCCAAGGTCGATTCGCCAAATTTTGGGATCGCATCGGAATTGGATATCATGAAAACGAACTTGCGAACTGAAAACTGACCACGCGTTAAGTGGAGAACCTGCAAATTTAAAAGGGTTAATGTTAATGTAAAAAAAGACTATTGTAATATACAATGTGCAATCAGTTTGGCATCTTTTTATGCTTTCTGCTTTAAGACGTCGTTGTTCCTGACAGCTGTCTAACAGTAACGTCAAAATTTCCAAACGTTTTTCAATCGAATTGAAATCTATGCATGAAAACACTAACCTAGGTAATCAAAACTTCAAATGGACTGAAATCGATTCTAAATATATATAAAAACGTACTAAAGACCTTAATTTTTTTCCACAATGATACAATGTACATAATATATGTACGGTAGATATTTGGGAATACATATACCAGGACTGCCCACTTTAGCTCTAAAAATATAGAATAACGATTAAAATTCTTTGTGCCAATATTATACCAAAAACGGCTGAAAAAAGGTGTAAATATTGCAAACTCTTCCTATTCAAAATAATAAAATTATTTTTTACTAATTTTACCAGAAAATTTATTTATATCTATGCTGAAGCATCAACCTTTAGTTGGTGTGCCATAAAATATCATGTTTCTGTAATCTTTATTCACAATGACTACAAAGTACAAACATTTATGAGTTGTATTTGGCCCATTGGAAGTAAATTGCCCTCATATTGCAATATCCGCAAGTTGAAACGGCTTATAAAAAGCTCATTATATCAGATGTCGCTAATTATTTTTACTGTTTCATGTATGGAATGACACTAAAGTTATAGGGTGCTATAAAGTAAACACAGGAATATATTTATGGAGATCTGAAGGATCATACGTCATAAAAAAGGTTTACAACTAAGAAAATATGCATATCTTGGTGTTTATGATGTTAGGATATCAGCAAATAATCAAAATATTTCAACCAGTGAAGGGGCTAGACTGCTCATACAAACCTAAGCATACCTAGTCCACCCCATATAAAGTTGCGACAAGATGGAAGATGGAGTCACAGCAGAAAAAGAAGAAGAGTATGGTACTATGATTGATGTCTGCACTGCGGATGCCAACTGGCATATTGCGATTGGCACGTGCAGGAGGGGAACGTCTTCAAAATGTGAAAATGATCTAATCTTTAGATGATTTTATCACGATTTCATAAGTTCTACAGTATGTCCACGGATGGACCAGACAAGTGAACCAATTGACCAAAAATACGAAAACATGTCATTCTTTATAGAAGTTTTTGCTTGCTTTAAAAATAAGAGCCACGATGCAAAAAATTTCTCTTTTTGTACAGGGTACGCAAAAATACAAAAACGTAAAATTTGCTCTAGTAAAGTTGCCTTTGTTAAATTTTAATGCAAAACGTTAAATAAAAAGTTTTACGTTCAGATTCACTAAGAAAGTTTAAAATTTAGTACTGGTTTAAATTAAGATCTTATAGTTGATCAGATATGTTTTGACAGGTTTTTGTCCTGACATTTCAAATAAGTCGCCATGGAAAATGTATGCATTATAGTGATATTTCAGCGATTTACTTGGTTTCCAAATGAATTTCATCTTGGAACGAGTTGCTGTAATGAATTTAGTTCTATTATTGTTGAAAGTACGTACTAAAATTGCCCTTTTCTTGATAAATTTGCGAAAAAGCTCAGAAATAAGTTAACAGTATAAAACTTAGTTGTCTTACTCTTACACTTGTCAGTTTAAAACTTTTGGTTGTCAAATTAGACCGGACTAACGTTGGAGAATCTGGCTGTTAAATTTTAAATGAATTCTTATTCCAGACTATAAGTAAAAATTTGAAATTTCTAAATCAGGCTTCTAAAATCAAAATTTGTCACCTTTTTTTTATTTACACCTTTGATACCTGTGACGTATTTGTCAACATAATAAAGATGTCTTACGACAGTGGCGTGTCGTGGGTTTGGAAGCGGAGGGGGCTGGTGCAGACAAACGGCGCCAAAAGTAAAAATAAAGAATTTAAAATTTTTATTAAAAAATTACACAAAACTTCGAAACATATAGGTACATAAGTACGGTTAATGTAGAGTAAACCAGGGATAGATGGCGATACAAATTCTGAATGCTTATAAATTAATCTGAATTTATTTAACTTTGCAAAACAACATATATTTGTGTGAACATAAACAAGCTATGCTAGGTGGTCTAAGCGACAAATTGTTTAAATATCCCAGAAAACACAAGGTGACTGCTCTAGAAGCGGACAGAAACCGCATTGCCGAAATCCGCGTCCGGCCCGAAACACGGCAAAACCAGCGGATTGTAGGTCGGGCATGTCCTCTTTGCTGCGACGGCCATGGAATGTACTGTCGCTAATGAGCTATGAGCGGCATTACAGTACAGGGCGCAGTACCGTTGGAGATCCGCTGTCCGTCCACTGGTGGATTAGCCAAGTACCTACAGTGGATGGCCTGCGTGGTTTCAATACAAATTTAAGATGGTCCGCATTAGGCATTTTAGAAAGACTATTACAGGAAAATAGTCACTGGAAATTATCAAAAATAATTTGCACTTGCTGATATATCAATTCTAGACAAGATATTTTTAACAGGAATTCAAAATTTTTGTCCCTAAACTTGGGTATGCCGGGCTAAAATACCATTCTTCTTGGAAATTTTAACTTGTTTTTTTTTCTAATAATGATTCTAGAATAACCAGTGTTAACCCTCTTAAATTATATATTACATTTGAATTTACAGTTTATTTTGTTATTTATAAAACGTGCTGAACACCTCTGCTACCAGTATTTTATATTGCTATTTGCAGATTAACAAACCTTATGAATAGTATATTTATCTAATCACTTTAAACTAGTTTATAACTTTTCTAGTAAGGAAAGTAGTAAAATGGCAGAAGATGAGGAAAAAATATTAAATTATAATAATAATTATAAAGTAGTGAACAAATTTATTTAAAAACATATTTACATACAAAACAAGGAACAATAAAAAACGAGATCATCGCTCAAAATGCTACAATACACATTCCAAAAAATATATATATATAGGCGATCAACAAGAAAGAACACACAAGAAAGGCTCCAAACACAACCCTGTGGAGGACTTCAAAGGCCTCCAGACACAACACGTCTATACGCTTCCCCAAAAAATGGCGCACCGTCCTGTAAACTCGGAAATTTACTATCACGCATGTTCACTGGAGAGATGGCGGAAAAAGTCAAGCGGAAAGATCGTGGTAACTTGGCGGTTACCCATCTCCATTAAGTTTAAAAAGAAGGGTTAGCCGCTTAAGAATCGAATGCGAAAGCTGATTTTCGTAACTGGGCTGCCAGAATCATAACCGCGTTCGATTCGAAACTTATGTAAGTATTGTTTCTGGTGTGCCGAGTCCGTGACGCTTTTGGTTGAAGACTGGCAATTCATGGCATGAAAATATCACGCGCGTACCATATGCAGTCTGAAAATGGCAAAAAGAGCAGCCGACTTCCCACCAGTACCGACGTAAAAAAAACTCAAAAAAAAAATTGCGTCATCATCATCTCACCCTACTAGATATGGGTTAGATGGTGGAAGGAGTAGGAATCATTTGGTAATACAGAGTTATTAGGTAGGTAAATTCATTTTTTCTTAGCAGCGAAATGGCCACAGGGCTGACAAATATTCAAGAAGTTGGTGCAGTCCTCATGTAGCCACCGTTCACACAATGGCATACTACATTGTATCCAGTCCACAGATTTCTTAGTTAATAACATAGACTAAATAATACCTAGACGAGCACTGCCGTGCAACGAAAAGCGGGTCTCCCTTGAGGCATTTGGTGGGTTTACTGGTTTATGGTTTAAAAGTTTGTTGGTCTACCATTATATACTATGTGTCTATATGTATATTATATATATATATATATATATATATATATATATATATATATATATATATATATATATATATATACGTATATTATATACTATATGTCTATATGGTGGACAAACAAACTTTTAAACCATAAACCAGTAAACCCACCAAATGTCTCAAGGGAGACCGGCTTTTCGGTGTATCCGAGTGGTTGTCTATATTCTTTATACCTAGTCTCTGTTAATAGGTAAGCTCCTCAAAACTAACACAAACTTCGTAATCTTCATCGCTGACCTAACAATATTTTGGGAAATTAGGCATGTTGTCGATGCGTTATTGAGAAGTTTCAAGAAAAGTTTAAAAATGTACAGTTATGCAGAAGTTCAGTACATAAGTTAGTAATTAAATATTAAATTAAAAAAAACTGGATCCGTTAGTGATTTAAATAAGACCAGGAAAAGATACGACGAAAACGATGCTTCTACAGTATTAATTTTGCAATCTGTTGATGAAAATCCTATTATGTCTTTAAGAAAACGAGCACGAAGTTTACAATTATGTAATGGCAATCACAATATTCAAAATGTATTTAAAGGAAAATAAAATTCGTCGTTGTAAATCAATTTTTAACCGAACTTTGGAAGCAGTTACAAACGCTTGGGTTTTTGTTTGAGGGTTAGTGATGAAATTCTAAGTAACAGCGTGAACTTTCATGAGCTGATAATGTTCTCAGATGAGTCAACCTTCAGTACAAACGGGACTGTAGCTTCTCAGCAGGTAAGATACTGGAGTAGGGAAAATTCAGAGTTATTTTATTATTAAATCTACAATATATTGGCTATGTAAAATCGAATATCAAAGATAATTCGTCACAACAAACACATATATGATATTTAGACAGCTTTCACACTAAAGCAACAAGAAACCAGCAAAATAGGCAACTAGCAATGCTCAATATGAATCGCATAATGAAAAAGCACGGCATTTAATGTAACCCCTCACACTATGGCAACAGCGATATCGCATTCGAATATATTGCTAATTTCAGGCAAAATATTACCCAGTGATATCGTAAAGTGAATGGTATTCCGAGTTGTTTTGATCTCGTCTGGTGATATGATAGCCAGATATTGCTGCGAATACTGTTGCTTGAGTGTGAGACGCGATAAAAATAATATTGTGTGCTGCTTATTGACACTTGGTCGTTTCTTATTGTTCGTTGCTTCAGTGTGAGAGCCGAGAGCCTCCTAAGACAGTATAATATTGGCGCATCAATCTACCTTTAAAACCAGTCAAATAACACACGCCCTATTCAAAAATATTTCTATCCAAAGAGTTCCAGAACCTGATACTACAAACCAGCAACAGACAACAAGGATACTAAACCATTATGACAATTTCTTAATCAAGAGACCGTGGGAAACAACATCGAAAGTTTTTTCAGAAATCACTCAGCATACAATTGTACCGTTACGGACCTGCGCTATATCCACTATTGTTATTTATAAAAATAAATTAATTCCAGCACTAATTGCTACCATCATAACAACTAAACGTGGCAAGAAGTTCAAATATTTTAATTGTATAATTACTATAATAAACAGGAAAATTATAATGGTGTATTACATTTTAGCACGTAATTATGTTCACAGCGCTGCAACGCACCTGTATGTATTGAATGTGTGTGGGCACTTAATCATCCACATATTGTAGCATTAAAACTCGACCAAGTACTAGAAAAACTTTTAAATAAGCTAAGACGTAGTCAACAGTTAAGTTGTCTGCACATGAAGCAATTGTTAAATTTTTTGTGTACCTACGCTTTTTAAATGAATTGTCAATAGTAATTTACGTTATAAGTCCGGTAAGTGACTTATTACAGCCGAGTCCGGAATATAAACGAATACCTACTATAATAGACCTAACGTACGTGTATCGTATAATATTTTATTTCATACTGTCCTTATAATCCTTTTTAAAATGAATAAAAAGTTATATAGGTAATTATTGAAATTTAAAAAAACATTAGTTGGCAATCTAACAATCGCATCACCTTAAGGATGTTATAGCCATTGTTTTCCATAGCTAATTATGATTGTCTTTTGTTTGTCACTGTCAAATAAATGAAATCATAATTTTTTGCATTGTTTTTCCGGACTCATTTGCGGCCGGTAAATCGAACAGTATCTGATACCGTAATGGTACCGTACATTACCGTATCAAACAGTGTACAGTAGACAATCAAATACATCGTGGAATTTGAATAAATAAAATTTTAAATCTTTATTTTTTGGTAATTTAAAAATTTTTGAAGCTGGAATTAAAGCACTATATTGATGAGCTGATTTCTGAAATACTGCTGAAACTATAAAAGGATCGTTTAGTATCTTATTTGGGTATAACTTTTTAGCAATATTCGGGCAAATGAATGACCTAGTTGATCCTGAGTCGATTAATATTTTTAAATTGGTTTCCGGAAAGACAATGTATGATCACCGAATATATAACACATAGAAGGATCACTCTCCAAGAAGCGCGAACACGCCCGAGACTGCGCGACGAAATTTTCCCTTCTCATCTCGTCCCCGCTTGGGCGCAAAAGCGCTGTAGCTGATTCATTCGAAATTCGAAGACGCGTGGTGGTATAAAGTGAACCAAATAAGCGTACGGAGAGTTCTGTGTTGTTTATATAGGGGCGACTGAATAAACTTACATTAATACTTTTTTGTGTTGAACATTTTTTTACTTTTTCGTTCTGGTGGTGGTGTTAATCTGTTTGTGTAGTAAAAATAAAAACAAAACAATTGCATACCCTTAAAAAATTAAAGAACGTAAAACTAAATAAATAATGTTTATTAATTTATCTCCCAAAATCTTTTGTCAATAGATTCGGAACGGAAGGTCGAACATCGAAAGATAATCATCGATATTGGTATCGATGTTTATGACCCCTAACATCGATGGCAAAACATCGAATATCAATACCAGAACATCGATATTTCTTAAACATTCTAACATCGCCCAGCACTGCGCGCAGACGAGCATTAATATGGCGAGACGTCTTTGGGTCACGCGGCAGCCGAATCTTTCAATTTTAACTAACGATAATTTGAACACTATAAGGCGTAGAAAACTGCGTTTTTTTTAAAACTTCGTCGATGTTTTGGCTTTCCTTCGTATGCAGATGGTATGACCAAATTCTTTAAAACATAAAAGTTTCTCGCTTACTGAAAAAAGTGCTGCAATTAAAGTACCTATATGTTGAAGTTTCACCAAGTTTTACAAAAAAACTAGAGTTTTCAAAAAAACAAAATTGACTCAGTAGCCTTCGCTCACATTTCTTCTATGGATTAAAAAATATATAACGAAATTATCTCGATTAGTTCCGAAGATATCGCGAGGTATGTGTAAAAATGTAAGAGACATTAATTTTGTCACATTTATGACTTTTTCGTCATAAAAAAAGTTTGACCTTCCAAAAAATGTTGTAATTGGCCATTTCAGATAGCCTAGACCCTAGCCAATCATTCTGTGAAGGTCCCATGTAGTTGTGCCTTACAATTTTTTTAACTCATTTTTGCCGGTTTTACAGTCCACTATTCCTAGCCAGTAAAAAAGAATTGTAACTGCAAAAAAAATCACCTTGCGAGACAGATCTTGACGTTATTTTTTCCGGGCTTTAAAATATTTCTCTTAGAAAAATATTTTGCACTTGACAAATCCGAGCAAACAGTTTACATATTTAAAACAGGGTGAACCCATTGTGAGCGAGGCAACTGCTGTGCAAAGGTATTTGTCGATTTTTTAAATATTTTATTTAGAATGACAAACAACGTTCCTTTTGTTTTGCTCATATCGTCAACATACTGCCATGACAATAAGGCATGTACCAAAATAATCGATTATGATCCAAATATAATTACAAATTAATGTGCCTTCTTTTATGAATATAATATATACCACTTGGAACTTGCCAATTATAAAATCGGCAAATACCTACCTTTAAACAGAACAGTAGGTAAAGAAACAAAAAAAAAGTTTGCCACTTTGTATAACTTTCTCACAATATGGTTGGATTCATTAAATATTTAACTATTCTTCTATAACCGTCATATTAAATTATAAAATTTAAGCAAAAATCTTAACATTTTAATTTTTTATAGTGTTCACCATGTATATATTGAACACAAAGGATATACTTTTTCGAGTAGGGTTAATGTCTACTTTGCATACAAAATTTCATCCTTTCCCGTCAACTAGTTTTTGAGCTGTCGGGCTAACAGATAGACCGACAGACAGGAAGACGGAAATGGACAACATACATTGTTGTCATCTAGGAACCCCAAAACGGTAACACCTGTCAAAATCTAGGAAGGTCTGTTACGCCGTTAATAATTTCTTAGTTATTTTAGGTATATTATATTACCACTCGTTTTTTCAGTATTAACTGATTTCTAATAAAAAACAAACTTAGTATTTAATTTATTTGTAGGTGCTGGAACTTACATTACGCAAATTATATTATATATACTTAGGTTAAGAAAAAACAGTAATCCAATATCTTTTTCTTTATTTCAAATTTAACTGACTATAAGTAAAGAACGCAGCTCAACTGTGTGTTTTTAAATAAAAATATTTCCCTACATGTATTTAAAAAATATATTATCTCAGTTTCTTTTTATCAGATATATTAAGTTTATTTATCGATCTAAAACACACTTTAATGTTGTTTCTATTGCAACTACTTTATTGTAGATAAATAATAGTTTGCAGTGTTGTTGCTAACAAATTGAAACTGCGTTCTTATAAGTAACTTTATGTTAATACAACTGATTAATCAAAAAACTGTAGTTTACTTTTAGTTTTATTCCGTCCTACAAAGTAACCCTCGTAAAACAGCTGGGCCCGCTTACATATATTGCGTGCACGTGTCGCCCTCGTAATTTGGGATTTCCGTCTGCGACCTCGCAAGTCTTACCATTCGAGAAAATACATTCGGCTGCTGCCGGCGATGCTTTGATCTTAGAACATCACAGTGCCGCGCAGGAGTGACCCTTCTATGTGTTATATATTCGGTGGTATGATAGTTCACCATTATTAGTTACATTTAGGGAGATTACTTGAGGTGTAATTTCTTTGTCTTGAGTAGCTTCGCGAAAATTTTTGTTATCATCGCGTTCGCTTTCATAAGAATTTTGTTGGGTTAGGTCATAGTCAGATAGTGACGTATGTATATCATGTTTAGAGTTAGGTTCGTAATATTCGTTGCTTGCATATGGGTAGCAATTTGTTTGGTCATTAAAATATTGGTCATATGGGTGATATTGATTCTCGTCATAAGAAAATTGTTCTAATTGGTTTATATTTTGCATTTCGGTATTATAAAGTTCTTCAAAAACAAATTTTGGCGGGTTTTAATTAGATGTATTAGGCAAAGGTTTAAACATTGACGTTTCTACGCCAGACATAGCTGAAGGCTGTGTTAATTGTTTTTACTGATTAGGTTTAAAATCAGTAGTTCTATTTCTCGGTTTATTAAAAACTTGTGAGTTAGTAAAAAATCTTTGTTGCGGTCTGTTAAAATTAGGTCTAATATTCATAGGCTGTGATGGAAAGCTAGGCCTAAAAGCATTATTTGGAGTATGAGCGTTAAATACATGATTAGGCCTTAACATATTTCTGGGCTGCATTGTATTAAAATATGGATTTTGTTGAATAGTTGTAAAACTATTATTGTTAGGACTTGAAACACTGGGTTTCGTTTGGTTTTGAAAATAGTGAACATTATATTCTTGTGTAACAAACTGCAATGCCTGCATTAAATTAGCTGGACGCATGCACCTTATGGTGGTGCCAAGGGGTTCCTTTAACCCAGATAAAAATGTTTTTAAATCAAGATCGTTATATAAACTTCTTTTTAGATTGTTTGCTGGCGTGGTTGTTTCGTAAGAATCAATGAATGAACATATCAAATTTAAAATATGCAATACCCTATCATAAATTGATTCGGCTTTTCGTTAGGTAATTGTTTCATCATGACCAAATCTCGATTTAGGCAAGCTTCGTCTCTTTGATCGGCAAAATTACGTCTTAGGGTGTCTTTTAACTCAACCCAAGTAGTGACATTTTGAATATTTACAACAAGTTTAGCTTGGTCAGTAAGTTTGCCAACAAGAGAATTCAACACATATACATTTTGAAAAGAATTTGGATTCGTAGCGTCATAAAAGGAATCAATTATTGATTGACAAGTCGATATACAGCGATTTAAGTCATTTAGGTTTCCATCGAAATTACGAACACAGTTTGGATATTCTGTTTTAAATTGTGCCATATCGTTTTTTGTTAGGATATTCAAAATTTGATCGACAATTATGTGATTGTTAGAAGTTTCGCTTAAAATTTATAAATTTGCTTCTTACTTGCTTCTAAATTTTGATTAGAAACACAGTCAGTTGAAGGCGCCTGTAAATTTAAATTCTGTAAATTGCTAATGATACTTTCAATGGACATGAAGTCAATCTCACTTACACTAAAATCAACTCTGGTCATTTTATAGGGGCAAGGCTTGGTTCGGCGATTGATGTCCTCTCCAAAAGCTTGGTCCCTGCGAAGATAGGCGATTCAGGTCCTACCCTCCGATGGTTGATTGGTCGATGGTAATCCACAATTCTTTGATAGATTGGGAATCTTTCGATGTTCGGAAAATTCCACTTTGCTTCAACACCTCCACCGTCACAACACTTTGTTCGTTACTTCGATTAACCGTTGAACGGAAAAATCCTACACAATCGATTTGTATCGATTCCCGAAGTATCCTACCGACTGCGCCAGTTAATTACTAAGACCGTGGTAATCTGTTTTTAAAAACTATTTATTTTTCTAAGTTACAGAATTATGACCAAAAATATTATTACAAAATATATGTTTAACAATTTAAGGTTTTCAACTGACTGGCTCGTCCTGGCTTTGGATGCATTCTATATTGTTATCCGATATGCATATTCAGCATTATCTCCGCCTAGGTGGTGATACAACTCAGGCGTCTACTCGCATAATATACATTGATTTAAGTCTCAAAGAACATAGAAGATATTCCTATAGAGAACAGTAATTTATTCAGTTGTACAGAATTTATTTAAATTTCAAAATGGGTAGTTTATTATGGGAAACCCTGTAGTTTTGCTTAAGAGAAGTTAGTTTTTTTTTCAGATATTTTAGAAATAATGTACATGTACAAGTACCTTGAAATTATCAGCAGTACCCACTTTCCAAAAATATGTACGCTTCAAGGAGTAGGGAGGAGTCTGTTTCGAGTAATAAAATTACAAAATTATTTATGGTTAGACATGGACTATTTATTAGGTTAAGATAAACTCAAAAACTGTCTCTTTTATAGAAGTTTATTTGCTTCTCTCCATATTGTAGCTTTTTTATCTGGGACACAAGTCATGAGTAATTTATTTTCAGTTAAGTACTTATATCACAATTTTAGAACATTCATTTTAGTAAGTGTTCATAATATGCTCAATCATTAAAGACTATCTATCGTCTTTGCAGATTCGCATTTTAAAAAAAGCAAGACAACATACACCCATTCTATATTTTACTGAACCCGAACAACCTGTCTTTGCTCTAAATAAATTTAACCAATTACTGCTTATCAAGAGGAAATCCATCAAAATCAAAAACAATGGAACAACGACATGCAAAGCTTGACGGATCTAAAGTCGATTCGTAGATTTGACTCAAGTAAGCTTTGACAGGCTACGCTTTTGTTTCGGTGATTCACGACAAAGCAACGAGATTTATGTTTTCGAAATCCCACTGGTATCAACTGAATATATTTAGAATAATTTGATGACAAGTTACCGACACACAATATCAAATTGATGGAAATCTACATTAGTTTGATTGCTTTTTTGCATGAGCAGCTGATTTTCCTAAAAAAAGCAAATTATGCGAATGATTTAAAATTTAATTTGTCGAATTCAACAATACATAATACGGTAAAATATTTAAATTACAGTCAATTTCTATTGAACACGAAACCGCCAGTAATCCAACGAAGTGGGTCTGCGTATACTGGTAGAGACGTTGCAATATAACTCAATTCAAGTAAGTATTCGAATATTTTCGCTTCGATACGAGTATTTGTGGTATCGAATCGTTTTATCGATACTAGTACTCGTATTGAAAGAAAAAATACTCGAAACGAATTATGAACATTAAATAATGAAAACTTGGATATTATGCTACAATCCAAAGTCGTGAAACTTGTTAAACCATAGTAAGAACGCATACATAATAAATTATAAATTTATAAATTATATATAATTAGTATATAATATATATTTTATATACAAACACACACACACACACATATTTTATAACGAACAAGCCCGATTTTTCATCTTTACCGCCCTTTAAGAAAAAAAAAACACTTTGACACGTGTATCTTGTGGGGAAGGGGGAAATTTTTTGCTTTTATTTTCAACCCTCTAACTTCAACCCCCTGGTAGGGGTAAGCTTCACCTCTAAAATTTTAAATACGAATAGGAGTCAAGTGATAGCTCATTTTAAAGGTCATTAGATTTTCTTTTTAACGCTGTTCAGTTTTTTAAATTTGGTTTAGTAGCTTTTAAGAAAATACCTTTCAAATATGGTAACGTTTCAAAATTCATGCAAAAAAAAATTAAAAAAGTTTAAGATCATCCACGCTTAGGGTTGTAAATGGCATTACAAAAATGTGAGAAAAAAGGCGCCTTATAAAAAACCAAAAAAAAAACACTATTTCGATTTTGGCGGGTCATGATGTTTAAAAGACATTTGCTTAAAAACTAGTCCAAATTTAAAAAACTGAGCAGGTTTAAAAAGAAAATTTAATGACCTCTGAAATGAACTATCATTTGACCCCTATTCCCATTTAAAATTTTAGAGGTCACCCCTGTTAGGGGTTTGAAGCTATAGGGTTGAAAATATAAACAAAAGATTTCTCCCTTCCACACAAGATACACGTGTCAAAGCGTTTTTTTCTTAAGGGACAATAAATATGAAAAATAGGACTTGTTTCGTTTCCATTGGCCAACCCTGTATAATAATACATTACTTTTTATACCGATATTATACTATTAATTGTTTCCGAGATAAAGCCTTAACTGATCACACTGTATAGTATCAGAACATTGAAAGTAACGGTATATAAATTAATATACACTTCACCGCTTCAAATAGGTAATTAAAAAGTTGTAATTACTGTACAATAAAAATATTTGGCTACCTAATTCCTTTTTTATAATTAGGTAAGTTAATAAAGTCAAGTTCGTAATTAATTAGAATTACATTTAATTGGGCGAGCAATTAAACTCTAATTAGCTAAATAAACAGGAGATTACTTTTACATGAATTTTTTGGATAACCATGAAAGTTATTTTAATCTTTTATCAGATTGTAATCTAGAGTAGACGAGAAAGTATTTAAGAAATAAAACAATTTTTTTAATATTTATTTTTGCTTGGAAGTATACATATTTAGGGTGCTTCGTTTTAGACGACTATTTTTTTTTTGGTCCATTGACGGAATAATGTTATAAACATATAAAAAAAATTCTCACCAAAGATGAGCTCTTAATTTTAATTTTAAGTACCTACTCACGAAATGAATTTGAAAATTTCCCATTTAATTAACATGTAATTTTTTTTTCAATTATCTATAGCTTTGCGACATTTCATGATATTTAATTGGCAATAGCTGGAAATTACAGAGGAATATGTCCTCTTTAAAAGTGCCTGTAACCAATTTATGTTTTGTAACCGACCTGGCCATTGAAGCCAATTTTTTCTCGAATTTCATGTTTTCTTTTATTTTTCTCGTAAACCACTAACTTTACAACAAAATTGTGTGAAAGTTCTTTTATAGGGAATTTAATTTCCTACAAATAAAGTTATGTAAGCCATAACCGTGGAGCTAGTAGTTTTCGAGATAAATCCAATTAAACATCTCAAAATTTGAAAAATCGCTGTTGTATCCAAGATTTCAGTACTTTTTAATGAAATCATTGCTGAAAAAATACATAATGTATAAGAATGAAATATAAAAATATATATTACACATTGGTAAGTAATCACCAAAAATATGTCGTGTAATATGAAGCCATTTCTTATTACCGTATGCTAGATTGCAATACTTTTAATAATATTATGGCTGAAGAAATATATAATATATACTGGTAGCTAAATACATATTTACCAGTAATACGGTAATAAGAAACGGCTTCATATTACACGAAATATTTTTGGTGATTACTTACCAATGTGTAATATATATTTTTATATTTCATTCTACATTATGTATTTTTTCAGCAATGATGTCATTAAAAAGTACTAAAATCTTGGATAAAACAGCGACTTTTCAAATTTTGAGCTGTTTAATTGGATTTATCTCGAAAACTACTAGCTCCACGGTTATGGCTTACATAACTGTTTATGTAGGAAATTAAATTCCCTATAAAAACACTCTCACATAATTTTGTTGTAAAGTTAGTGGTTTACGAGAAAAATACAAAAAAACCATGAAATTCGAGAAAAAATTGGCTTCAATGGCCAGGTTGGTTACAAAACATAAATTGGCTACAGGCACTTTTAAAGAGGACAGATTCCTCTGTAATTTCCACCTATTGCCAATTAAATATCATGAAATGTCGCAAAGCTATAGATAATTGAAAAAAAAATAAATACAATTTACATGTTAATTAAATGGGAAATTTTCAAATTCATTTCGCGAGTACTTAAAATTAAAATTAAGAGCTCATCTTTGGTGAGAATTTTTTTTATATGTTTATAACATTATTCCGTCAATGGACCAAAAAAAAAAAATAGTCGTCTAAAACGAAGCACCCTAATACATATTATACTAACCTATGGAAACCTACAATTATATGTACCGGGTGATCTATTATATTTTGCACCCCCCATTATCTGGGTTATTTAAAGAGATATCAAAAAACTTTAAATATATAAGTTTTAGGGTTTTTTCTGAACTTTCAGAGTAAGATAAAAAAAAATTTTACCAAAAAAGTTGAGTTATATTTACAAAACCTATGTTTTTTGTAATGGAACGCCCTGTATATTATTTTTTGTTTCGAAAGAAAATTTTACGCTGATTTCAAATATATATAGTTTATAAAGTTTATTTTCAAGAATAAGGTTAATAATTACAATTTTTAAAAATACCTAAGTAGGCTTTGGAAGACAAAAACTGTAGATGTTTGTTATTGACAAGTAGTGCAATTAGCAAGATTAGCTGCTAAATTCTAAAAGTTTCTGAAAGTTCAGAAAAAACCCTAAAACTTATATATTTAAAGTTTTTTGATATCTCTTTAAATAACCGAGATAAGGGGGGGTGCAAAATATAATAGATCACCCGGTACATGTACTACGTTCCAAAACTTCATTAGCTTGGACGATTTTAATATAACTAAAATATTTACTTGTTTTTCGTCGATAATATCACAATTTTTCTCAAAAGGTTCGAAAAAATGTTGCTAAACAATGTTGTTTAACAAATGAAATGAGTGCTGGTGGCTATAAAAATTTTTGCCACCTGCATGAATGCTATTTCTAAAAAAATTGTTTAGCAACGTATTTTTTAAAATTATTTTCACCGAAAAAATTAGACACACGAATAGTATTTGACATAATCTTCTGGATGTGCTGCCTGACAAAAAGACAATCTGTCTGGAGAAGGTTTTGTGATAAGACTACTTCCTAAGTAAAACACACAACATAATAATATATAATTCTTCTGTAATTTATGTTGGCATCTGTTTGTCCAATTTCTGACAGGAGCTCCTAATAGTATGTTGTATCTAGTAGGAAAAATAACACATTCTCGGCCGACGCCGACGATGCAAATTGCAGCAAGCGTCGGAGGCCGAGAATATAATTTTCCTACGAGGTGCAGGCGATCCAAAATTAATAAAAATGAATAATAAAATAAAATTAAGAACTTTAAAATTAGTAAATTTATAACGTTTTAACATGACCTACTAAATCACCTTTGCATAGACTTGGAGTTGCTTGACAACCGGTATTTATTTATTGTTGCTTCTTTTTAACAAGGGATGTCAACTTGTTGTTGAACTTAAATTTCGCTTTTTGTGTTCTGCTTGCGTGCTTAAAAACGACGAAAAAATGGAAAGTGACGACGATCCAATTTCGGAGACTCCGGCAGAAGTTATGGAAATTGCTAAAGGATATGTCGAGAATTCGATAAAAACAAAACCGATGTAGCCAACCACATTCTTAAAGCCGACAACCGGAACAAATCGGAACCACTCGGAACAATCAATACAATAGTAACGTAAATGACGCCTCCGTACGTTGCAGATTTTTCTCGCAAGGATTCACACACAATGTAGGTAACATAGCAATAAATATTACGAATAATTAAATAATAAATTCATGAATAATTTTTGGAATAGTAATTTTGCGAGATTGTATGTACAATGTACGATGTGAATGAATGAAATTCAGACAGGAAATATAATTTCCCGTCAAACACGCTAGAAACTTGTCAATTTTTTGAACGATCGCTGAAAAATAATTTTTCCAGGATTACTTTTGACAAAAATTTGTTGCTGGCGATTGGTCGGAATTTAAAATATTTCTTCCAAAAACAATTATTGAAAAACAGTTATTACATGTATAGGGTTTCGGGTTATATTTTAAACGGTACCTAAAGCTTTTATTATACGAGTTATCAAAACATTTAAAAACAAAAATTAGAGTTTGTCATGAACTGCCCGAATCTGTTAAAAGCGAAATAAATGACTGTTGCAAAGCTAACAAATGAGCATCAACTTCGTTATTTTAAACGCCTTGCCCTCTACATTTTTCATTATTTTAAAAGCTTATTTTTTTCTTGATATCAAAAATATATAGTTTGCCTGAATTCCGATAGATAGTTTTCATAAATTAAGCTTAAAAGTGACAAACGTAAGTCCCAGCTTCTTTGCATCTACACCGTAGTGTGCTTTGATTTCAATTATTTCCCAAAGATGGTCGCCGCGTTCTATACGCCGTTCTTAACAATATAAATATAGTGGGGGCTTTTTTGTTCTTTTGTTTACTCGTAAATCGCATACAAAAATAATGAAATGTTTTAAAAATACCATCTACTGTGAAATATTTCATTTATGATGATAAGTAATGGTAAATACATTTTGAAACAAATATATTACATAAATTGTATACAGATTTTTAAATTATTCTACGACCCAGTTGCCACTATTATTTAAATAATCTTGTAAGTTTTTTCTTAGTTTGCTAGTAACTGCGTTATGAATATATTTAGGATTTATTTCGTTTAAACATCTTAGTTATTCTGTAATTTTGGCACTCAATTCATCTAAATTATGTGTTCTATTGTAACAGACTTTATTTTTAAAATACCCCCCAAAGAAATAGATCAAGCGGGGAAAGATCAGGGCTATTTGCTGGCCAAAGAATGGGCTTGTGTCTTCCTATCCATAAATCGTATTTTCTATTTCGAAAGTCGGTCACAGGTGCAACATTGTGTGCAGGAGCACCATCCTGCTGCCACATTAATTCGTTGTATTCCCTTAAAGGTATATTTTCTAAGCAATTTTCAATTTTATTACCCATTAAATTCAGATATCTGGCCGGTTATATTACCGTCGAAAAAGATAGGCCCCAGGACTTTATTCCCCAAAATTCCACACCAAACATGTACTAATGATTTGCGGCCCTGAATTTTTACAATTTTCTTTTTTTGTGGAGTTTGAGCAGCCGAGAAATGTTTATTTTTTCGGTTGGACATGCCAGCCGTGGTAAATGTCGCCTCCTCATCAGTAAACAATACTTTCATTAAAAAATTTGCGACCTGATTTAGTCGTGATAACATTTCTCGGCAAAATTCAACTCTTTGTTTTCTTCTGTTAAGTTTTGCACTGGTCAGAATTTGTATGGTTTATATTGAAAATGCAAAATTAAAATTTCGTTTATTTTCCACCAAGATTTATCAAAAATTCGGGCCGCAACTGAACCCAATCAAACTCGTTTATAATACCATCGCATCAAGCAGAAAAAGTGGCAACTAGTGATGTAAACTTTCCTTACTTTTGAATACTTGTACCGATTAGTTACTTTTAGTATAAATACCCGTTACTCTATACCCGTTACTCGTTACTTTCGCTACTTTTACTTTTCAGTAGATTCATTACCCTTTTATTGTTTTTTATTTACAAATACGAAACATTATGATTCAGGGATATTTACTAGAATATTTAGTACCTATTTAAAAGGTTATGGTAATGGTATCGTAATAGTTTTCGTTGGTAGTCGGTAAATAATAATTAAAACATTTAAAACATAACAATAAACACACACTGTAAGCAATGTAAACAGGGATTTTATTTTTGAACATCTATCTATAAACGTTAAACATATATAAAACTTATTTCCTTTCATAATCATAAATCATAACAAAACGAAAACAACAAAAATATAATTTAATCCAACAAAACAAAAAACGTTTAACTGGAAATTGGAAATGAACAGTGTTTTAAAATTTTAAAACATTAAGTAAGCATAAAAATAAAAATACATCTAAGGAATAGGTACAAAAGTAACGGGTACTTCGAAGAACAGGGAAGCGGTACTTTGAGTAAGGGGCAAATACCCGTTACTTTGCAACCATAAGTATCAACAGAGATAGGTATAGGTACAACATTAAAATTTCACGGGCCGCGCCTGCCAGTCAGCAATTTGGACAATATCTGGCAATGAAACTCTCATTTGGTTGGATATTTCTTTTGGTATATTTTTTTCTGTAGCTGTTGATGTAAAGGATAGGACCACGTGAAGTCTTGGTCTTTAGTTAAGTCTTCTTTGCTGGATGAACTACCTTCTACATTTTCAGTAGATGGGCTAGAATTAGACTTCTGACTACTTGCAGTTCTTGCCGAAGGGACTGACGTTTGAGGTAGACCGCGCCTCTATTCTCTTTTCTTATTTTTTGAGTACTTAGTTTATCCATCCCAACTATTTGCATTTTTCTCTTTTATTCCTTTGGTCCCTTAAAAAATCTTGTTCTAACAAGAGCACTGTGCAGAGTTTTTCACACTTGCAAGAATCGAAATCACTGCATTTGCAAGAAGAAATGTCAAAAAGTTTTTGTGATTCCAACTTAAAATTATCCACTTTCCTTAGAATAAATAGAGATTTTCAGGTTTTTAGGGGTTTTGTTATATTACGGTATTTTTAATGATACTTTTATGCTAATATTATTGCTATTACGCGTTTGGAGCTAACAGTTGGTAGTGAAGCACGTTTCCATATATTGTCTATTTTATTTGCAACTATTTTTGCAACATCTAATTCAGGCGGTTGTTTGCTCGAATTTCCCTTAATCTGCTGCCTCGTAAACAAATAACAACGAAACATATCTTCAAAAGTTGGTAAACAACTTTCAGAATCCAGGTCGCAGGCAGTACTAAATATTGGAGTGTCTGTTATCCTGGTTTTAACTTTACCCATATTGTTTTGAAAACCGGTAAATACAGAACCACAACACCACAAAGTTTGATTATGTGTCCAAATTCTCTTATTATAACATTCACGTTTGTTGCACTTGCGTATTATTATATCTATAACTAAACAACAAGTAAATCAGGTTTAAACACATAAACCAAACACCACAAAGTCTGATTCTGTGTCCAAATTGCACTTACAACATAAATTAAGTGACCATATTTTTTGGTTTAGACAAAAGCGGGACAAAAAGTTGAAAAAAAAAATTGGCCTCAACGCAAGACAAAACAGAAAAACGAAGGGTCTCCTGGTAAGGTGCAATTTTTTTAAAAACCAAACGCAAAAATTTAGTGATAAAAAGTTATATTTCTATAAAAAAATAAGCCTATTTTTTTATTTCAACCAAAGCGGAACGCCTGTAAAATCGGGATGGATGGTCACTTTAACATAAACGTTTATTGAACTTGAATATTATTACCAGAGTAGAGAAATGTGGGAGTAGCGACACTCAGCAAAAATCGTTTGAAGTTTCTGCATCAAAGCAAAACGCCGATGCACACTGCGTTCTCCGGGCAGCGTATTACGGGGACGTTCGATAAGTATTAGTCGAAAAAATATTTGGTCGGTTATTTGATACATACAAATTTAAAAGGCGGTACGTAACTCTTTAGTATTTCGATTCATTAGTATTAATGGCTTTATTAGACACTTATTCCGAGGGCATGAAACGAGGACTAAACCACTGCGAGATATCCATGGATATTCTCGTTCATACACTTCCCAAGGACATCTCATGGATACTTCAGGTTATTAGTAGGAAGTCTTGACGATATCTTGGAGACCTCTGTATTCTTGAAGGATCAGTGGTTTGCTCCCTCGGCATGAAACTGCCCTATAAAGTTATAATAAATAATAAGAGATATTTTACTAGGCAGTTAACGAAGCCTTGCGTTGTTTCCTAAACATGCTAAATAAAGCACATAACAGTCTGAATGAAACATATTTACTTCGCATCTGTTTAAGTGGTTTGAGCACAAGAGTCTGAGCTAAAAATATATTTTTGACAGTTGTTTAAATTTTGGGTTTAAGGGCAATCGTACGCTACACCACCTTTTTAGCATGCTCCGGCGCGTCGCAGTGCCTTTGGCTCGGCAGGTTTGATAAAATAATTGTAAAGAAATTCAAAAAGAAAGATTTTTATTCAAACGTCATCTAAAACTTTTTTGACTTTATTATTGACAACTCTTGAATTACAATTCTACCAAAAGTACCCACACATAAATAAAAGTTGTGAGAATTACTTTTTATGCCTAACGAGGTATTTCACAAAAATTTAACAACCAATATATTTTTGAACAGCAAAGGGTTCCTTGTAAAAATTATACAGAAATGCATAGCTGATTTTTTATTATACTCCATAGGGAAATCGCAAATCGAGATTATGATAAGATAATGTCCCTGTACAAAACTTTTAAAAATTATGGGTATTTAAAATTTGAGACAAAACAAAATTACACATAATATATTAGAAAGCAATAAAAAAATCAAAAGGAATTTTTGGATGTTTTTGATTTGTTTGGGGATTTTTTCATCTGGTCTAGGTGAAAAATAATTGATGTAAATAATATGTAGACTACGCGAAAACAATTTGTGTAAAGTAGATTTGATAATCCACGCGAGCCATCGCGATCTCGACTGTATTCAATCAGACTAATTTTCTGACTGTCTCCGTAAAGGCGCCACGAGTTGCCAGCAACCGGATAAAACTAGTTTAGCGAAGAGTCGGCAAAAACAGGAATAAGTGGCGAGTGTCGCTACCGTCTAATAATTCTACCGTGTTATTACTATACGTAGAATTCTCTAGAACGATTTCTGGGTTTGATGTAACACAACACGTTCTTACAATGGTTAAAGTCACACTGTCGCAATCCTTTGCATCACGTATCTAAGTGGCGCGCCGCACACCTGCCACGTCACAGCAATATGATGCAGGGACGTCTTTATATTTTTTGAAGTACCCTCTTATTTTGTCAGTGCCGGCACGCAGCTAAACATTAAGATATTTTTCCAACATTTTTTTCGACCATAAGTGAATCAGAAACAATCTATTTTCCGTATGACGGGTTAAAACAATCAAATTTCAAAATTTACCCTTCTTAAGTCACCAGGCTAAAGATTGAAATATTTGAATAAAATTTTTTTGTGTCACTAGTGAGTGAAGCCCTAGCACTTTTTTGCTATGACAGATCCAAAATGTCACATTAAAAAAACGCGGCTAAAACATTTTTTAAAATTTTGAAAAAAAATTACCTTAGTTGTCGACCTTTCTTACAACTGTTTTTTACTAGGCCAACCTGAGATTTCAAAAAATAATTTTTTCGGCCCATCCTACTCTTCAAGTGCACCAAGGACATGGTAATCGCTTGGGGTGAGGTTAGGGGAAAAAGGAGGATGTCGTAGACATTCAAGTTCAGATTCACTAATTCACTGGTTTAAATATGGATTTTCTAGTTAGTCAGTTAGGGTTCGACAGGTTTTGTCTTGTCATTGTTAATAAGTCGGGATTAAAAATTTATGAGCTATTTTAATAGTCTAACGACTGGCTGGGTTTCCAAATGATTTTCGTCTTGGAACGTGTTGCTAGAATGAATTTAGTTCTATTATTGTGTACTAAAGGTGACCCTTTCTTCACACAATAGCCAGAAAACTAAGAAATGAATTTATAGTATAAAACTTCGTTATCCTATTCTTACATTTGTGAGTTTAATACTTTTGGTTGTCTAATTAAACCGGTCTAACGTTGAACTTTAAATATTGGATAGTTGCCATCGTTGAATGTGCAGTATGTGGCCGGGCGTTGTTGTGCTGCAAAACCACGCCAGTAGTCAGAAATCAGCACCTTTTGGTTCTGATGGCAGGCTTGAGGCTCTTCTTTAGTAGTTCTGAGTATGTGACACTAGTAACAGTAACCCCATTTGGCAGGTATAGTCCGCCCATGATATCTGCAACCGGCAAAAGAATGTAAATAATACAATGGAAGGCTTAAACAACGCTACCAATTGTTTGTATACCAGTTCTGAAATACTGTTTAACTTTTCGTTAATAAGATTTAAACTTTTCGTACCACATCTGGTTTACAAACAAATTTGCAATGTTGTTTAAGCCGTCCGTTGAATTCGTAAAATTCTTTTGCCGGTTGCAGATATCTTGGGTAGACAATAGTCCTCCAAAATTTCTACTCTTGCATCCCAGAAAAGGATCAGCATAACCTTTCCTGCCGAAAGCTGTGTGGTAAAGGTGAAGACGTGTAATGCTATTCTTTGCTTGCTCTCTTGTTTTGGCGCTGATGATAGTGCGCCCCGGACTCATGCCCAGTCACAATCCTTTCCAGCAAGGCATATCCTTCCTCTTGATATCTTCACAAGCATCGACACGTCGGCGTCGGTCGTTGTTTCAATTCTAGAGGCAATTGCTTTGGCACCCACCTTACTGACACATTGTGGAACTGGAAGATATCATGCATAATATAAAAGAGCCATGGTGCATATTCAAAAATTTAAGCGATTTCATTAAGGATGACCCAACGATTTTCTTTCACCATGGCTTCAATTGCCGCAATCAGTTCAGACCTCCCAGCACGTTTTGCTTGGCCGGGTCGGGGAGCATCAGCTAACCCGTTTTTGAACTGGTTGCACCATTCGTAAATTCGTATACTCTTGTTGGATTAACAAACATGAATTTTCATATTGTAGCTGTATTCTACGAACGATATCAGTGGATTTCACCCTTTTGCTGTACAAGAAAATACTACCAGAACACTGCTCCTCTTGGGTGCAGTGCTCTAATGGATTTGCCATTTTTAAACGGTCACTGGTGGCAATGCATGCCAAAAATCACAAAACAATAATATTTCTGCCAACTTGAGAGGCAGGATTCCATTCGGTACATTTTCAGGGCACTGTTAAGGTGTTTATTTGACTCTGCCCCGTATGAATAATTACTACAAATAAGAAATATGGAAAAAGAACGATTACACCATCAATTCCATTAAAAATATTTTAATATAATTGGAAAACATAGCGAAGAATTCTTCTTCACTATATTTCATTTTAATTCAGTTTCAAGACATTTTTCTCGGGCCTAAAATGTCAAATGACACGGCTGTTTCTGTCTCGCCATGATAGATGGTTATTAATCCTTCCGAACGCCCCAGGCAATAAATATTTAGTAATGATCATTTAGTTGCCTATTTAACTTCCGACACAGATATGTGCTGCTGCCGCCTTAGTGTGTACACGTCGAGATATTTGTGGATCATTTTTTATTTGGTTTTGATGTCATGTTCACTTAAAAATTGTCATGGAAATATTGTTTCGGGTTTTTTGTCGAGAACAGATGTTCTAGATGTCTTGAATAATAGCCCATTACTTTATCGCTCTTTAGCGACGTTTGCTTTTTGCTGATTTATTTATATACATTTTTGTCTATTTAGGTTTATATTTAGAGTTTAAACGGTGTAATAAAGACCAAACGTTTTTAGGAAGAGTAACGGGTATGTTAATTATCCCGGCTGCAACGATTAAAGACGAATGAATATTTTAGATTTTTCGTTGCCGTTAATGGACTCTAATAAATTTATATAAGTATAGTATATGTACAACTATTTAATAATACGTTTTCAGTTTCGGCACTTTTTTCTGACAAGAACCATTTTTTTGTAGTAGCAAGCTAATTACTTAGAAGGTTTGACCCTATCCGGCCAAGAAATTTTAGTAAGCAAATCATTAAGGATGTCGTGAAAAGCAGCCATAATTTTAATAATTCTCCGTTTCGTAATTTGTATCTAGGTTGAAAATGAAACTACGTTATAAGACTGGAATAGAAAAACTTGTTTAATTGCAGTCTGGCTTTTTGGTCCTTAAGCATAATTAATCAAACCTACAATAGGGAAATTATGGGTAAAACATGATATAAAAAATTAAAGTTAAAAAAAATAGAACCTAGTATGGAATAGGTACCCAAATATGGAACATTAAAATTGGTTACAATATTTCTACGGATAACAAACGAAACAGTTTTAAGATAGGGAAACTCCATCAGTCTAGATATAGGTAATCTATTTAAAATGCAGAGAATTAAATTCTTTGCTAGTGCTATCAAATTCTGTCAACACTCTAAAACTGACTATGCAGGAGGACACCATCAGGAAACAGTCCTTTCTCAGGAGTTTCCTGACTGGCGAAGAATTTAAAATTATTTTTATAATAGCTCGATTTCAAAGGACTAAATAGCATAAAATATACTTCTGTCCATGACCCACAAAGGTGTAAAAGCAAGAACAATAACTGACATCTTAACACGCCAGTTTATATAAAAAAATTAATGCCACAGCTTTCTCTAAAAACCATTTCCAAAAATTATTAGAAAATGTTCTTCACGTACATATATCTTTAAAAATAGTTTTATATTTTCCCTTCGCCTTTGGTAAAATCATTTTCCATCGCATGTAATATTTGTCTATTACCAAAAAAAAAATTATTTCCTTTACTCATCTTTATAAAACAAAACCTACATTGATGCCCGTTGCTCAGGTTTGCTCAATCATGTTAATAAATTTTAGCAAATTTTCACCAATTTCGTCTCAAATTTTGAGAATATTTTATTAAAATAGTTTTCTATAAAGCGTCTTTTAAAATTCTTTCCTTCTCTAAATTGTCAAATGATTAAAAATATAAGTTATACTTAAATTTAAAATTTCGCCGACACTTTTGTAGATAATTGCAATTTGAAATACTTAACGATTTTTTCTCTTTTCCAAAATACTAAAAAAGGACGCCAAAATATTGACAACCAGATTACTATAGTAAACTTTTGCTTAGATCTCGCAATATGTTGGCTAAGTCACTTGTCATTTATTGCACCCTGTTGAAGTCTGGTCTATTTTACATTAAGAGGTTAGCTAAAAGACAGGACCAGACTTGTACTCATCGTTTAACTTAAATAATAAACACCAAGAAAATCTAATCTCTGAAATATATAGAGTCCAAAAGTAAAATGTTTTAAACACACACTATACAAAAACCACCCACAGAAACACCAACATCACAAACACAAAACACTAAAATCAAACGAAAATTCAACGACGCGACCTGTCGTGTCAGCTTGATACGGCCCACTACTAACCCACTACTGGTCTAGGGACTTTTTAAAGGAACCAATATCAGCTGTTAATGTCATCTGTGATTGTCAAATGTCGAAACGCTGAGTTTTACCATAAATTGAACTCTAACGTTCAGATTCACTAAAAAGGTTTAAGATTTAGTACTGGTTTAAATTAAGATCTTATAGTCGATCAGTTATGTTTTGATAGGTAGGTTTTTGTCCTGTCATTGTTAATAAATCGTCATTAAAAACTTATAAATTATTCTGATATTTCAGCGATTTGCTTGGTTTCCCAGTGATTTTCATCTTGGAACGAGTTGCTGTAATGAATTAAGTTCTATTATTGTCGAAAGTACACACTAGAACTGCCTTTTTCTTTACAAATTTGCGAAAAAGCTCAGAAATAAATTTATAGTATAAAACTTAGTTGTCTTATTCTTACACTTGTCAGTTTAAATCTTTTGGTTGTCAAATTAGACCGGACTAGCGTTGGAGAATCTGGGTGTATATGTCTTTCTCTTTAGTGTAAGAGATTCGCATAGTTCGCGTGATGTTTTCCCTACGGGACACACTGGGGCTATAGAGGTCATTTGGTTCAAAACCACCTAGAAGTCACAAATCTGAACCAAATTTAAAAATTCTTAAACAGGAATGTTTCTGACGAAATTTCGAAGGGAGCTAGGTACGAAGCCCGATTTTAAAAAGATCAATTTAAAAACACAAAAACTCCATAAATCCATGAAATTTGATATTTCATAGATTGTAAAAGCAAGCCCATAAAACCTTAACCCATAAAACATTGAACAATAAATCCAAAAACCCTAAACCCTAAAACCACAAACACTTAAGCCCAAACCCCATAAAACCACAGACACATAAACCCTAAAACAATAAGCTCATAAACCCCAAATCCATAAACCCTAACCCATAAACCATAAACCCATAAACTCAAACCCACGAACGCAAACCCATAAACTCTAAACCCATAAACACTAAACCTCATAACCTCACTAACCTCAGAAATCCTAAACCCATAAACGCAAACCCGCAAACCCAAACTTGTTGCAAGTATTATTTCACCCTTCTTCCAAAATTAACAAACTCTTTGCAGCTTTATCAATTATTCGAAGTTTCGTACTCTTCATCTGTATCGTAAGTTAGAGATATCTGGATCAGATGAAAGTAATAATTTAAGTAGGAAATCAGTGTATGTACCTATTCGTTTCATCCCGATCGCATTTTTAGTTCAAAAATTATTCTATTTGTTTATTCGGTTAAGGCTCCAGAGGAGCAATATTTTAAACTGTTTTACGACTTTTTTGGCAAGGCAACAGACCCCGGCTTGGGCGCGAACAATTCTCTGAGACTTATATGTTCCTCTAGTGTAATGGGCAAACCGGTTTTTTTAAGTTATTTTGCATTGTTACTCTGGCGTAAACAAAACCTCCAAAATTGGCCAGTGTTTTTTTTTTATAAACAATTAACAATATCTCGGGAATGCCCCATCGGATCTTCGTCAGACTTGATGCTTTGAAACCCAACCTGGCATTCTCATGCAGCTTTTAAGACACAGTTCATTGGTTTAAGTCCTTCAGAAAAGGAGATAGAATTTTTTTTGAAGCACTGCGACGTCAATTATTAATATTAAGATTTGAAATTTACATCGAAGGAAGAAGAAGAGTTGTAGTTTATGAAAATATATTCGTTGTACTAAAAAAGTGGTCCAATGTTAGTGATAATAGCGTCAAAATGAACGCTGCGTTGCTAATGCGTAATGGCGTAATGCCGCCGTGAGCGCCCGAGTAGGGATTGACGCTCCACGTCGCGGCCCTTCCGTGCAGTGTTGCCAGACCTGACGATTTTTCGTGAGATCTTACGATTTTGGTTAATTTCTCACACTCTCACTAATCAAGTATGAAATCTCACGATTTTCACCTTTATAGACATATTAATCAGCGAATTTGACGATTTTGATCTTCATTGAAACAAAATTGCAATTTGAAATTAAGGTTTGAAACTTTTAATTACAACAAAACAATAAATACCTATATTATGTAACAAACGCAAGCAAAATCAATTTTCATCTACTCTGCGCCTTTCTGTTACTGTTCGAAGTTAGACCGATCTAACGGACATTGGGAATTCCCCGAAAGCTACTTTCTTTGTTTGTTTGGTGTAGATTTACGCCTTTGTTTATAAAAAATATGGCGTTTTTTATAGTACAAAGTAATAGGTATTTGTTAAGTTTGTAATTTTTTTAATAACATTAATATTTTTATAATGTGTTAAAATTTTTTGAGTTTTATTAAAATAAATGACAGTAGAATAAAATTATTTTATTCCATTATTATTAATAAAAAATATTACGGTCTCATGATTTCCCACGAATTTTGGCCATCAATTCTTACGATTTTTATTTCACGTCTTCTGGCAGAAACAGGTTTTTTGTCTCAACGCAAACACGATATACACATTTATTCATTCTATCTGAGTTCATTACTGAGTAATCCAATTATTGTATGGTAAATTACACTAAGATAATTGCTTGTACGTAAAAGTATGTACATGCATCAAGTCAACAATTGCAGAGTAATAATGTCAAATACATATAAATAATTCAATACCTGGTTCATGTAAAATATTGTCTTTTTTATAAATAAAATAATATTTTATTACATAAACAATGTCTAATGTCTTAAAAAAGTTAAGTGTAAAATTGAGGGAATTCTCATGTATCTCGACGAGCTACCTCAAAATAAAAAAAATCGTTGAGATACGACGATATCGCGGAGATATGAAAAATTTGTGAACTTAAAGCGGCTGAGTCGAGTACCGCGCGACACGGGCGGGCGTCCGCGAGAGCGTGAAACGTCGACTACTCTCGCGTTCATGGCGGTGCACCAATCACTTTGACACTATTATCACTGACATTGGATAACTTTTTTAGTACAACGGATATATTTTCATAAACTATAACTCTTCTTCTTCCTTCGGTGTAAATTTCAAATATTAATAATTAACATCGCAGTAATTTTTTGAAAAAACAATAATCTATCTCAGTTTCTAAAACCATGAGAATGCCAGTTAATCAAAGCATTCCCGAGATTTTGTTAATTGTTTATAAAAGAACACGGGCCAATTTTTGAGGTTTCGTTTTCGCCACAGTAACAATGCAAAATAACTTATATCTGGTTTGCCCATTACACCACAGAAAAATATGTCTCAAAGAATTGTTTGCGCTCAAGTTGGGATCTGTATTCTTGTCCAAAAAGTCGGAAAACAATTTTAAATATTGCTCGTCTGGGGCGTAAACCGAATAAACAAATAGAATAACTTTTGAACTAAAAATGCGATCGGGATGAAACGAATAGGGTATATTAGGCATATCAAAAGTCATCCCCTGGTGTATCTTGAGAGGCCCAAAATTATTTTTTGCAAAAGTTACTATTGTTAAAAAAATGGCTATTTTTAATGGTTTTTTTACAATTATCTCGTTAACTAGTAAACGGATTTGGACGATCAAAGACTCAAATGAAAGGTTTTTCAATATCTACAAGTTTTCTGGTGACCACTTTAACATACAGTGCAAAGGAAAAGAGCTGCGGACGAAAAACTAGTTTTAGCATATTCAGAAAATAATTAAAAATCATAGCAGCAATTTCAGCTGTTGTTGGGACAGCAGATATTCTCAGACATGCCCCGCCTTCAACCTAGAACAGTCAAAATGCTTCTAAAATTTTTTTCTCGAAATCGAACTTTTTGGAACAGTCAGCCTGGGCTACTAGTAGGACTGTGTATTAAAAACATACCTAATGTGGTTTAGGTTTGTTACACTGGCAGACAGTGATCGCCATATTTTAATTTAAAAAATGTAGGGTACTAATGCAGCTAATCCTTTAGTCGAAGGAAACATGTGGGTTATTATATTAATACCACCCCTTAATGATTTATATGAAAGGGGACATATCAACAGTTTTTAGATTTAAAGCTCAATAATTAAAGACTGTAATGTATGTACATTGAACATCCTTACCGTTACTAAAACTGCAGAAAGTTAGGGGAAAGGCTTGTAAATTGGACCAGCGTGTAAATTGGACCATGCCATTAATTTACAAAATATAACAACTAGCCACATCTAGTTTGCAAAGAACGAACCGTCAGCACCAAATACTAAAGTTACCGTAGTTTGGCGCCATAACATGTGGTCAACAACGTGGTAGTGTACTATACCCGTCATTGTACTGTTTTCTTCTAATTTTACAACAATTTCAAAAGTGTATTTGCAAAAAGTAAGTAAATTTTACAATTTCGTCTATTGCATATAATTTACTTGACATTACACTCTCAGTAACAGTGATTACCTCGCTTAATACCTTAACAAAAAACTTTAAAATTTGAAGGTTAGGTATTATTTACCATTGTGTAACTTGGACCACTTTTAAAAGTGTAATTTGGCCCTGGTCCAAATTACTTCCACTTCCATCAACTGCAGTGGCGCACACAGGGGGGGGGGGGGGGGTAGGAGCCGCAGCCCCCTCCCCCAACGAACATCCTAGACGCACAAAAATTAAAAAGTGCACTATTAATTGAATAAATCCACCAAATTGCATTATTCAGCCTCACCCCCCCCCCCCCCCCCAAACAAATTAGCCCTCCCCAAGACAAAATTCTGGGTGATACGGTGATAGTTATGAGGAAGACTGGATCATGTGAGAAAAGTGTGAGAGATGGGCACATGCGGCGTGTGCAAATGCAAATATAAGCCATGCTGACTATTATTACTGCGATAATTGTGCAATAAGTTTATTTTATTTTAGAATTTCATTTTTATTTTTAGTTTGTTTTTCTATAATAAAATACATCTACACACCGATATTGTAATGTCTACTTTTTTATCTCTAACTTCTAGATTTCTTCTTTATTTTAGGTTTGAGCAATATTTTACATTATAATCGCAGATAAACCAAATACTATTATAAAAACCAAATTATACACTCTGGACCCAATTACACTCTAAGATTTCATGAACAATTTTTTACTTTTTTGCAAAAAATAAATTTTTATTAGCTTTCTGGGTTACCATATCAATTCCGTTGTTTTATTGGGTCTTGTAATACTAATTTACACAGCCGAAATTACCACCTGCGTAAATTATTACAATGTGGCCTTAGGTGGTCCGAATTTCACGCCTTTCCCCTATTGCTTTCTTGGCTTGTGCTATCTTGTCCTTCACGGCATGCTTACTTCGACTGTTTTTTTATTATACATCAACTATTATAGGTACCTACCTAAATATAAGAAATTACAATTTCCAGTTTAATTTCTTGCAGTCTTATATTCATTCTTATTGTGACTTCAAGGGCAATTCGTTAACTTCATTTTCTATTTATTTTTATTTATCTTGTACAATAATTTTTGATAGGATGTGCGGACATGGGATACTACCTGTTAATTATTAGACAGGATAGTAGCATTAAGGTAAAAAGAACCCTAAAGCCAGTGGCGACTGGTAAAATTTCAAAGTTCTCTGTTCCTACTCAGGACCATTACCAAATGTAGGGGTTTTAATAGTAAGCCCACTGGGAATGTTTTGATAAAAAAAAACATTTTGTAATTTCCGACCAAAGTTCAATTTTTGTTCCGCATAAAAATTAAAGAAAAAATTTTTCAGAAAAACCTTTGGACACGTCAATTTTTGACAGGCAAATATACAGGGTCACTCATGTAGTAGATAAATGTCATTGTCAATGTTTCTCTTATGGAAGCCCCTGTATATCATTGATTTTTAAATTGTTCAAAAGATTTTGAACATAATATTTGGTATGACATACGCTAGAGATGTGCCACGAGAATGTTCTCAAGGGAATATTTCCGGAGAACGGTAAATTACCGAGAATATTTCCCAGCATACATTCTCGAGGATATATTGATTTTAGAAAAAAATATAAATTACTGGAAAGTTACCGAGAATATTTCCGAGAACGAGAATGTTCTCAGAAAAATTCATATTCCCGGAGAATTTATGAGAATGTACGGAAATTTAAGGTAATTTATTTTAATGCCGCTATTGTATCTTAGATGGAGCTTGGAGCGTCTTTATCCTTATTTCTTTTCTGTGTTGTTTTAAACAACTTGTTTAGACATGTTGTTTTATACAATGCGTTTCTAAGTTGTGTTTTATTTATAAATAAAGTTACTTCAAAATAAAAATTTATTTTGACTAAGATGCGTAATCACGTTAATTTACAATTTAAATATTTTCTAAATTAGGTATAGTGGAGTGCTATCTCTTTATTTTTTGAGATAAAATTATTGCAAAAACTACTTTGGGTAAAAAAATATGTTCTTCCAATTTATACAGTCAAACAAAACATAAACATATAAAATAAATTCTCCAAAATTTCCGACAAATTCTCATTTTTCTCAGAGAATATTTCTCGAGAAGGTTCCATCTCTACATCTCTTTATTGTTTCAGATAAAATATTGTAAAAACCACTTTTGGTAAAAAAATGTTATTTCAGTTTATGCAGTCAAAGCATAAACTTCTCCAACATATAGGTACAATAAATTCTCCAAAATTTCCGATAAATTCTCATTGTTCTTGGAGAATATTTCCCAAAACTAAATTCTCGAGAATGTTCCATCTCTAGACATACCCTATACCCAGAGTCAATAGTTATCGAGAAATTTACGAATGAATATCATAAATTCATATATTTATTAAAAACGGTATTAAAGAAAGAAAAACATTAAAAACTACTCTAATCTAGATTTTAGTAAATGTTCGAACTGTATGCCCCGTTGACTTCTTGACAGTGAGCAAACCGGAATTCGAATCTTCTATCTAAACTGCTGGCCACTCGAACTTACACATAGAGATTTTTAGCCAAAATTTAAAGTTCAATATTTTCAACAGGAATGCAAATTTTTGAACGCGTTTTGCAGATTTTAAGAGCTAGTGTTTTTCGGATTAAGCTGCATGACGTATATTTATCGTAGGACCGTAGGTTTATTATATACGGGGTGATCAATGAAGTCATGCACAAAAACAAAAAGTTTGTATGAGTGAAATTTCCGCAAAAAATTTTTTGGTCGTTGCAATATAGTTCATCAATATCTCTAGTCGTTTTTGTCACTTTTTGGATTAAGGCCCTTAAGTCTTGTACACACTACTAAACATAAAATTAGGGTAGCAAAATTTTTAAAATGCTGTAACTTGACATTGGATTGACGGTTCTTGATGATTTTTACGGATTTGGAATCCTTATTTCACGTAGATTTTCTATAAGCTAAGCATTTTATTTGGGAGTTGAAATATACAGGTTGAAATTTACACATTATACCGAGTCGATAATAGACAAAAACGTAGCGACAAGAACAAGTTTATTACATTATAGTCTTCAATATACAAGATTGGTTAACAACGGCCAAAGTCAATTCTTACAAAATTTCTAATTCTAAACCTAATGTAAAGGTTCCTGTAATCCCTAAAAAAACCAATGTCAAGTTATAGCATTTTAAAAATTTTGCTACCCAAATTTTATGTTTAGTAGTGTGTACAAGACCTAAGGGCCTTAATCCAAAAAGTGACAAAAACGTCTAGAGATATTGATGTTACCTTAGTAACGAACCATATTGCAACGACCAAAAAAAGTTTTTGCGGAAATTTCACTCATACAAACTTTTTGATTTTTTCCATGACTTCATTGATCACCCCGTATATAATAAACCTATGGTCCTACGACAAATATACGTCATTCAGCTTAATCCGAAAAACATTAGCTCTTAAAATCTGCAAGACGCGTTCAAAAATTTGCATTCCTGTTGAAAATACTGAACTTTAAATTTTGCCTAAATATCTTTATATGTAAGTTCGAGTGGCCAGCAGTTTATATAAAAATGAATATTTTTTGTTTGTCCCGTATGCGTTCCTATACCCTATACCTGCCTACCATTCATCCGATTGCGTTCAAACTTTGGTAAGTTGTTGTGCGCACGTCCGCGAAGGTTTCTGAATTAGTACAAATAAAAAAAAAATATTAATTTTTTCTCTCAGAATTGCATTGAATAAAACAGCGACATTTCAAATCAAAAAGTACTTCAATAAATCAATAAACAGAATTAAAACACAAACAGTTTCTTTCTTTGAGTGGCATTGCAACGCATGCCGGGTTCTCGCTAGTGTTACACATAAGTATATTATGAATATTTATGAGTGCGTTTTATGATATTCATTCGTAAATTTCTCAATAACTATTGACTTTAGGCAGAGAAAAATAAGACAGAGAGAATAATATCTCATCTTCCCGCCAGCTCGACCACGCCATGGCCTTCAAACGGCAACACCCCGAGATTGGCGCGTAGAATTCTCACAATACACCCCGACATTAGCCAGTGCGGTAGCAACACGGCAAGCAGAGATAGATTTCTGCGGCGCGTCTCAATACCCACTCTCACTGTGCTTTATAATATCCCAAAATCTGCAGTGCACGCCCGTGGCAGCTTATTTGAACGTCGGTTTGGAGGTCATCGAAAGCAAATCGTATTTATGGATGAAATCGGTAGTACGAGATATTATTCTCTCTGTCCTATTTTTCTCTGCTTTAGGTAAAGGGTATGTCATACTAAATGTGTTCAAAATCTTTTGAAAAATTTAAAGGCTCAATGATATACAGGGGTCCATAAGAATAACACTGACAATGACATTTATCTACTACATGAGTGACCCTGTATACTTGTCTGTCATGTCAAAAATGCGTAACTAAAAACAAAAATTGACGTGTCCAAGCGTTTTTCTCAAAAAGTTTTCCTTCAATTTTTATTGAATTTATGCGCGACTTTTGGTCCTCAGTATATAATAATTTGCACCATACACCAATCATTAAAATAAAAATTAAATACAATAAAATTATGTATTTTTATTTCTACACATTCAACAATTTCCTTATCTCCTTATTTTTTCCGAGTGCAAATTTTTGCCCTTTGCTGTCCGCTGTTAATAAGTTTCGGTATTTTTAGCAATAGATGTTTCCTTTTCAGTATAATTATAAGAGCTGTCCCTTTATTTCTTTTCCTTAATTATTATTCATCCAGGAACACAGAATCACACTTCGAAACAAACACAAGACAGTTTAGGTACAAATTTTTACGCTTGGCAGCAACACGACCGCTTTCGATTGCCCAGATTTAAACGCCGATGTTCAGCGTAACGCAAATCTTGGCCAGCTTTAGTTAAGTATCTTAATAAAAATTTAACACTGTATTAAAATTTAACACGGTAGTTCGTGAAATAATCAAGGAATTTTGTGGTTAAGTAACCAGTTTTGTTCAGGTTTTCTTGGGTTGGTTTGTTATTAATTTAGGTTGATCGTTTTAGTTAATCTTGTAGAAATAATACACGTTTCTTGAGTATTCTGGCAAGACTGACTTTTTTATTTATTAAAAACAAAAATGAGTATTTCCATATCAACAAACAGTTGGTAACATACATTTTTAACATATGACATGACAAAACAAGGTTAATTGTTTAAATATAAACAACACCCCCACTATGTAAAAATTAACCAATCCTAACTTATTCACAAAGTAAAAATGTTTATTACTAGACAACCCTTTTGTTAATACATCTGCTGGTCATTTGATCTGTCTGCAAATATTTAATTTCTACAAACTTATTAGCAACAGTCAACCTAACAAAATGATGTCTGACATCTATATGTTATATGTATTGTTTAGATCTCTTATGTAAAATAGGATTAAAGTTAATCTTTGCCCACTCTGATTATCATTATATATTGTGACAGTTTTGTCATAATCTATTAATGCATTTAATAAATTTCGCAAATAAATGGCTTCTTTTGAAGCTTCACTAAGCGCCATGTATTCAGCTTCAGTGCTTGACAAAGCCACCGTCTTTTGTTTATTACTTTCCCATGAGATTGCTGCACCCGATAGAGTAAAAACAAACCCTCTAATCTGCAGTTTTCTTTAGAAAATCTCAAATAATAATTTTTAGTTTGTTTATTTTTAAACCTAATTTGACAGACAAACCTATCAACAAACCTAATGTTGAATGCCTTACAACAGGAGAAAAATTTTCAGTCTAATCTATGCCCTCTTTCTGTTTAAAACCCCTTGCTACTAACCTAGCACGGTACCTTATTTTATTGTCACTATCAGTCTTTATTTTAAAAACCCATTTACAGTCATTCTGTTGAAAAGATTCCATTTCATCGTGCATTGCTTCTATCCATTTGTCTCTGTCTGGTCTAGATAATGCTTCGGAAACTGTCAACGGCACATTTTCAATTAAACTTCCCTCAGCACACATATAGGTAACATAGTCTTTAAAATCTTTGGGTTTCCTTTCTCTTTCTGACCTTCTGACATTTTCTGGTTTTTCACAAGGCACTACAAAGTCACTATCCTTTGAGTCATTTTCTCTAAACTCATTTGAATTTTCAGCATCACTAAAAAACTCAACTTCAGCCTCCACTTTATCATTTCTTGACAAATTCTTATTTACATTTTTGTCCCCCACTGAGTCTGAGACCTGCTTTGTGATATTTACATTTTCTTTCTCTATCACAATACTAACTTCACTTTTTACATCGTCCATAGTGGTCACATCTCTACTGATAAAAATTTTATTCTTACTTTCATTATATTGTCTATATCCTTTAGTGTTTTCACCATATCCAACACTGTTTATATGGCCAAACCTCCTGGGCCATACATCTTCGGAGATAAAACAAGGTGCTAGTAAACAACTTTTAACACTTGCAATGTTTAACTTATATACTCCATTTACAAGATCAGCTGTAGCAAGCAGAACATTTTTCTCGTAAATTTTACAACAGTTCCTTTCAAAATGAACAACATTTCCATTTTTGATTAACTGGCTCACAGATAACAGATTTGTGGTCAGTTCAGGTACGCAAAACACATCTCTAACCTCAATGTCATACTGCTTTTCACCAACAAAAGTCTTCAGTTCAACGGTACCCATGCAGGTTGCTTCAATTTTGTTTTTGTTAGCCACCACAATTTCTTTGACATTTGGTTGTGTAAATTTATTTGTGATCCATTCTTCATTTGCAGTTAGGTGAGAACTAGCCCCCGAGTCCACATACCAATCTGTTTTCTTGAAACTGCCATTTAAAAACACAGCATTAAATGCATTCGAATTATGTCGAAACTTATTTTCACGGATTCTTTCGGACCATTTATTGTTTCTTTCAGACCATTTAATCGGATTTGGACATTTGTTTTTGAAATGACCGGTTTGTTTACAACCGTAACATCTGATTAATGTCATGTCTCTGTCATTCTTGTCAATGTCACTCGCGCCTTTGCCACTGTTGCCACTTCGATTCTGATATCCTCTGAAGTTTGCTTTACCGGCGAACGCGTTTCCAGCACTGGTGCCAACATCACCATCCATATCCAGGAGTTTTGTTTTGATGGAATCCGTCGATATGACAATACCTGAATGCTCGATAGCCATTATCATCGGAGCAAACTTTTCCGGTAATCCCGCCAAAAGTAAGGAACCAATCCATTTATCATCGATATTGAATCCTGTGCCTCGTAATTTCCGTCCCATTTCGACAATCTGATTTACGTAACTGGCCATAGAATCACAATTTTCCAATCGGGTTGAAATTAAACTTCTTAACAAGCCGATTCTTCGTGCAAAACCTGAATCGTCATAAAGTTTCTTCAATGTATCCCAAATCTCTTTGGCACTTTTGGCTTCTTTGATGTGTATAAACAAGGTTGGATCAACCGTGAGCACTAACTTTGCGTTTGCTTTGGAAATCTTCTCTGCATCCGTTTCAGATCCTTCAACACATTTCAATAAGCCCTCAAGAATGAGATAGTTTTCAACGGCAAAAGCCCAATCATTATAATTTTCACGGCCTAACAACTTCGGCACTACCTGCAAATAATTTGCTGCCATATTCTTGAATCTGCACACTCAAAAAACTAATCAACAACTATTTTTACTGGAAATCCACGAAACTGGGCCCATAACCTGTAGAAATAATACACGTTTCTTGAGTATTCTGGCAAGACTGACTTTTTTATTTATTAAAAACAAAAGTGAGTATTTCCATATCAACAAACAGTTGATAACATACATTTTTAACATATGACATGACAAAACAAGGTTAATTGTTTAAATATAAACAACAAATCTTGGTTTGGGACATTTCATGAAAAGCCCAATTATGCTGACTTAATACTTAAACATCGACTTCACGTTGGTAAATATGTAGCAGCAATCATATAAGATACGACGCACATTTTATTGCTTTTTTTATTTATTTTTATTCCAAATGCTGTCAATAACTTGATTTTAAATATCGTTAATTATATTAACGTAATTATTATAAACCATTTACAATTTATAAAATTAAAAATTACTGTTACGTAACTAATAAGCTTCAGTGGGTTTCAAGAAATCATTATGGACTTAATTATCTGTGGTAGCCGTCCAGGTGCTTGTTTTTGGTATCGTAGTGATAATTTATTCTCACCAATTTGGTATAATTGGTGTCTTTGAGGTCGATTCGGACGGTGGAATGTTTAAAACCGGGAGCTCGTTCTCTTTAATTGCACTAATCTCTTGGATCATTCGGAATACATTAATTAACACATTCGAATTTAAATAAAATGTCCATTAAACGATTGAAAAGTGATGTACCTAAAGGTTCTTAGATTGAGAGCCTGTTTTCTAAGGGGAAACCAGGGTAAGATAGTGGTGGTAAGGAAGAGTATCAGTTACTACCAAATCATATGCTAGGCTTTTTGCGGTATAAAATGATTAGCTTATATCTAAGATTGTTATTTTATGTGTACTAAATTAAAATGCAACCAGATTATTATAAGCTACTATATTAACTAGATCTACAAAAAATAGGTTTAATAATGCAACTACTAGAAGGGTAAATGTGGGAGAGATGCTGCGTGGGGATAGAATCCACAGATCACGTGGTACGCGTGTTGGTACTGACAAGATTTTGGCAACAGTGACAGAGACATTGGAAGTCAGCTGGCTAGTAAGCGTTGTGTATGCGGTCGGTGGGATTTTCCTTTGCCTTTTAAGTTTTTAATTTAACAATTAAAATGGTGGTTTTTTCATTGACTAATATTATATAGGGTACATGTACATTTCAATCTTTAGTAGCACCCGAGTCTCGGGTAGCACATTGAATTTTAAGGAAAATCGGGTTTAATTTGTATTATTCGAGTTAGATAGGTTATTTTACAGATTAATATGCAAATTTTAGTTTAAGTTTTTATTATGATTTTTTTTGCAAAGTGATGCGGCGTCTCTCCCTACCGAAAAGGATAAATGGCACATATTTTGGGTGGGACAGTTGCCACACATTGCACTTTTGTGTTTAGATGAAAGTGATAGCTAATAAACAGGCTTTAGCACATGCAAAATATTTAAAATAAGTAATAATGTTCTGTAGGTTTACAATGCCCATCAGCGTAAGGCCAGTGCCAAACCAAAGGAAAAATGGACAGAAAAATTAATTGAATTTGTTGTATTAGAAGTGCAAAATTGCTATATGAGATCTGTATCATGTTCCCCACCATATGCAACATACATAAAATATTATGCAAACGAGAAATGAAAAAAATACCGCATTTGTCCCGTATGTTATGGAAAATTTTATTTAAAAATTTTGCGCTGGATGAATGAAAACTACAAATTGCGCTTGAAGCAAAATTTTTCACAAACCTGAAGCAATTTTATTTTTTGGGCGCCGATACAAATAACATATTGAAATAATAAACAAACAAAATAAACTGAAGTTAAAACACATGGTTTCAAAAAATATGAGGAATTTCTTATATTATACAGGGTGACCGAAAAGTCGTAGAATGGGCAAATATCTTTTCTAATAGTAAAGATAGAGACGCTAAATTTTAGGTGTATATTATTGGTTAATAACTCTACCTTTTTGTGTAATTTAACTTTTTCAACCCCCTTGAGGGCCTGAGGCAAAATGAAACACCAGATTTAGGAATTGGTAGAGGAGTTCTTCCTCGGCTGTGGTGATACCACCCCATACATCCACTTAAAAGGGCTGATGAAATCCCTATGGATGTGTCCAACTCTGGATGTGTGAGTCGGATTTTCCCAATACCACCCACAGGACATGTCGTCGCTGGAAAGCCAAAGGGGCGTAACTCCGAAAACCCTAATTTCGAGTTATGGTCACCATATCTACCCCCAAGGTCCTATTTATAAAAATACAAATTGGCATTTCCCTCTGTCTCTCTCTCTCTCTCTCTCTCTCTATCTCTTATGGTTATCGTGATATTATAAATTATAGAGGCGTAAGTCAGCCATGTATGAAAATTTTCAAAAAAGTTAAGAGACAAAAAGGCGGCTCTCTTTTAATATTCGAAAACTCCGTAAATACACCTTTCTTTGCAAGAATATAAAATATAACATTCAGCATAATCTGTTTAATCTACTAAATAACTTACATAAATTTACATACTGCAAATTGTAACAGAAGAAAAAGGTTCAGTAACCAATGCAATACTGGCCCAATTTTCAATCGCTTCTCCTGAAAAATATGTTAAATTGAGTTGCGCACCTTTGTCTTTCCACCGACGATCTATGCGTCGACCTTTGTGGGCTGTTAAAAAATAAAGATAAAATTTAATTTCTTGGAGCTGAGAGAGGAACTTCCTACTGATCATCTCCAGTCAACATGGAGAGCCTAGAACAAAATATGGACCGGAATCACTCGCTGCAGTGCTAACCTTAAGAAATTGACTTTTCCAGTGAAAAGTGACTTGTGCGAATGCGGTGAAATCAGAACCTTCAAGAAGTTTAATGCTTGATGATAAATGGTCTGCACCTTGCAAATGACAAAGCTATAGAACTATACAGGGTGTCCGAAAAGATTTAGTATGGGCGAACATGTTTGCTATTAGTAAAGATTGAGACACTAAATTTTAGGTATATCTTATTAGTTAATAAATCAACTTTTTTATGTAATTTGACCTTATTAACCCCCTTGAGGGGTGAAGTTGGGAGTTGAGGTCAACAATTTTAAATGGAACCCTATGCCGTGTGGTACCTCATTTTAAGATATTCAAGAAAGAAATATTTTACCGCAAACCTGAGGTCCGTATTCTAATTCGTTTTTAAATGGCAAGCCTATAAAAATTAAAAATCGTGAAAAAATGTAAGTAGGTTCCTTTATTTCTCTTAGTACTACTTTAAAACTTGTTCAGAATGACTACCATGAACTTCTTGGCAGTAATAAAGTAGATTTTGGAACTCTGCCTAGAAGTAACACATGGCATTCTCGAAAATGTGAGAAGTGAGTTACAAAATCGACTTTATTACTGCCAAGAATTTACATAAAAAAGTAGATTGATTAACCAATAAGATACATCTCATAGCAAAGATATTACACTGTATATATATATATATATATATATATATATATATATATATATATATATATATATATATATATATATGTATATATATATATATATATATATATATATATATATATATATATATATATATATATATATATATATATATATATATATATATATATATATCTATATATATATATATATATATATATATATATATATATATATATATATATATATATATATATATATATCTATATATATATATATATATATAAGAGAGAAAGAAGATTCAAGTAACCATTTATTCCTAAGATATGATTTTATTAATAATTTAAAAAAACACTACCGAAAACAAAGTAAAGATAAAGTGACCTATGCCTAGCTTAGAGATGGGGTAAGTACTAAGTAGTAGTAGAAACAGCTAAAGATTAGTGTAAACGTTAATTAGACAATAACAAAATAATCATCTATATATATATATATATATATATATATATATATATATATATATATATATATATATATATATATATATATATATATATATATATATATATTATGTTATTGTCTAATAAAATTAACGTTTACACTAATCTTTAGCTGTTTCTACTACTACTTAGTACTTACCCCATCTCTAAGCTAGGCATAGGTCACTTTATCTTTACTTTGTTTTCGGTAGTGTTTTTTAAATTATTATTAATCATATCTTAGGAATAAATGGTTACTTGAATGTAACATGTATTTATTTATTAGAAAATGTATGACTTTAACAACTTGAATGTTTTATTTGCATATCGTTTTCACTCAAAAGAGTATGATACGAACAAGTGTTCTCCTAATTTATTTGAGCAGTGTAGTTTAGCAATAATTCTCTTATTTAACAAAAACACGTTATCTATGGCCTCAGTAGCTAAATCATTAGCTAATTATTTTTTATCTTTGTCTGATAGTTGTAAATAAAAAGGGATATCCGATGTTAGGTGACAATCAGGGTAGCCTCTGTTTGCGTAAAGTTGTAAATTATACATGGGCCGAATATGGGAAGTGGAAACACTGCGTCTTTTCAAGCTTTGCATTAAGGTTTTCAATCGCACTGTTCCGATGATAGTAGGAATTAGGGATGGGAATTTTTTTCGATATATCGATAGTTATCGATAACTATCGATATATCGACAATCGATAAATGTTTTAAAAAATATCGATATATCGATAACTATCGATATATCGATAAGTATCGATATGTCGATAACCATCGATATATCGATAACTATCGATATATCGATAATTATCGATAACTGCCGATATATCGATAACTATCGATATATCGATAGTTATCGACATATCGATAGTTATCGATATATCGATAGTTATCGATATATCGATAGTTATCGATATATCGATAGTTATCGATATATCGATAGTTATCGATATATCGATAGTTATCGATATATCGATAAATCGATAGTTATCGATATATCGATAAATCGATAGCTATCGATATATCGATAGTTATCGATAAATCGATAAGTATCGGCATATCGATAACTAAAACTTATCGATAGGTACCTTGCCGATGGTTATCGATAGGTAAAACCCATTATCGCCCATCCCTAGTAGGAATACATATACACATGGTGAAAATGTCTTGCGACTGAATAAAAGAGCATCAGATTAAGGTTGTTCGAAAATATAAATTACGAATCATAAACGAATGAAAATGTTGATTTTACGAACCGTTTTTCACCTCGTTAGCAATTTAATTTTCTTCTGTTCTCCAGCAGCTGACCAACTGTTGTATAATTACCCATCCTACGTTCAAACCGACTGAAATAGAATTTATCTGATTCGTAAAGCTTGTGTTCTTTTGATTGATGGTGAACAGCGAAAACTAGTCTTTTTATTTTTCCAAAAACTTCATTCTCATTAGAATTACGTCATTTACTGTTGCACTGGTATTCACACATCACTATCCCAAAAAATGTGTGGACGTTTGCTATACAAAAAGTATAACTACAAATGTGATAGTATCAAGTCATAAGAAGTCTTCAAATCTTAATACTGTTATTTAAACGTTTTTTATTGAGTAAATATTTTGATTATTTGTAACTTTTGACGGAAATTAGAACAGAAAAATAATTTTCGATCTTGAAATGTAGTCACGCTTTTAAGAAGCTTTTTAGTATTCCGTGCTAAAATTAGCAAAACGGAACACTTATTGAATCATTTCGGTGTCCATCCGTCTGTCAAAGACGATTTTCTCTAAAAATTTTAAATTTAGCACAGAGATAGTGTAGTGGCCCAATTACAGGCCATCCAGGATATCGTGTAGAGTGTCAAATGAAAGCTTAGTGAAGCACGAATTCAGCAATATATTATGGGATTTTTATGCATTTTTTTACACATTTTTGGGGAAAAAAGCTTTAAAATTGCTGTCCCCCACTCTTATCACCAAAAGGGTCGCTCAGTAAAATCTGAAAAAATCATGAACATTGAGAATTAGGTGTAGATTGAGTTAAAATTATCAGGATTGAAAAATTCTAGTGCTATCAATTGTTATAAATAATTTCATTGTTTATTTCCTTATAACTGCTGAACTATTGGTTTTAGAGAAAAGGTTTTTTAACAAAAAGTAAATCTCACGATGTAAGGAACAACTTTTGCACTTACACGTTTTCAAAATTTTTAATTTGGCTCCGTTCAAACGCTCAACACTCAGCTCCGCGCATACGCGATGTGAAACGCCTTTGGTGCCATCGGCGGCGACTAGCGCAGCAGATGCTCAGGTTAAGTGAGGGGCTAATGACACGGAACACTAATTGTGCAAGTATAGCTTGCACTTGACCGCATTGTTTTTATCTTCTGTCAGCCCACGAAGACCGAAGCCTAAGTACCATGTGCCGTGGGTGTACTGGGGAAGTCCGACTCGCACACATCCAGATCCAGAGCTCGAAACATCCGTAGGGATTTTACCAGCCCTTTAAGGAGATTTAGCCGATTTTCATGGCAACCGTTGCTATGGCGATGATTACCATGCATGGTAATTGATAACGGTTACTATGGATACATATGGTATTAATGGTATTACCTTATCAACGAGTATGGTTGGGCCAGATGATCAGAAGTATATGATATGGCTACTGAAGTAACGTGTTTAGTCTAGCAGCCGTCAGTTCGGAAACGATGCCAAAAAGATCGAAGAACTATTTATTTATTTATTTTAGAAATTAAAAAGGATTTTCATTACTCCAGTTTAAAATAATTAGCGTTGTCCGATTCAAACTTTAGCAAGGCCGGTCTAAATATGAAACGACAACTTCGGCGCCGCTTTAAAAGAAGCGCAAATTTTTGTCCAGGGGCCTAACCCAAGCAACATAAGCCATGATAGTTATCGAGCCCACAGGAAGGAACTGGGACGCAACCTAATTTGCCATTTTCACTAGAAATAAAATATACCAACAGCCGACTCTTAGCTTTGGAACTGTATTGGTGAAACAGATATTAGTGTGGAGAGCACTACCATCAGCGCAGGTATGAATGGGAATTTGAGTAGGGCAGTAGGGCGTTATCGTGAAGAATAAACATGATTGCTGCCCGAAATGAGCCTTGGGGTATACTCCAGCATCGATTTTTTGGGTTTAGATAACCATTTCCGGAAAAATAGCGACATCATGATACAAAGTTTGGCAGCAAAACCATACACGTGAAAACAGTAGAAAGTATGTCTTTCATAACGTACTGTCTATAATGAATAAGTTTAATCTTTCTAAAGTTTTTCGCATGTCAAAGAAACTGATAGAACTGTACAAGCAGGAAATGACATGTTGTGAAACTCGCGTAATTTGCAGGACCTCGCTTCGTTTATCACGCAAACATCCCACTGTTTACACAAAATGAGGCATTTCCTCACTGGTTACATAAATAACAATTGTTTTGACTTAAAAATTGGTGAAAATAAATTATTTCGTCTTCTTATTCCATTCACCACCTTACTCCGATCTCCTCTATCTATATATTTTTTTAAGTTGGGCGCCTTTTCATATAAATTCGCTGATAAAGCAGCTTTCAAATATATTTGTCTCGTTTTATTATGGCCGTTAAACTGATACTGCTTAGTCGGTTCTTTAATTCTTTACTAATTTTCGTATTTGTTTATGGGGTTTTTATAGGACTACATATTTACGTGGAAAGGCTATTAGCACGTTGATTATAGAAAACAGATTATAACGTTGCGTGTGGAGATATAATTTATTTTTATTATACATGTACCTACTCCACTGGCCATTAAATAAAAAGTGGTTTAAAATTCTAATACCTAACACTATCTGATATACATATATTTGCATAAGAGACTGAAAGTAAAACTTAATCCATTAGTTTTCCTAATTTACCTGTATATTACTAACTAAATATTATAAATCAGAAATTTCCTAATTTCTCGCGTCTTATTACTTGGAAGAAATCAGCAGAGTTTACAAGGTGAGGAACGGATTAAATGAAATCATTTTTTTATGAAATGACATACTTTTTTATGATCCACAGTTAAAGTTTTTGTATCAGTCTATGTTAGTATAGATATTACCAGAGACTATAAAGAATATAGACTAATTCGCGACTACACCGAAATGGGACCGAAAGCCCCACTGACTTATTTTATTTTAACTACCATTTTGTGAGCCCTTGCTTTATTTGCAACAAAAAAAGTCTCTTGCGTTTTTTTCATACGGGGAACGGTTTAAAGGTAAATCATTATTTTATTTGGCTATATACATACATGTATTAAAAAAATTATTTTAAATTGATCAAACATTCAGACTCTATTAAAATAACAACTAATTTATTGAAATAAATAAGTAACAGATATAGGTGCTTATCTCATCCACCGAATTTCATAACACAAGCTCAAAACGTTTAGAAGCTACTTAAAAATTCTTATTTTTTTTAATTTTTCAACACCCTGTATCTCCGTAACGAAGCCGCCAAGGACCATTGTTTATATGAACTTCTCGCCTTAAAATAATGCCAGCAATCACCTCTGAAGTGTGTCAAAGTACTTTTGAATCACCCTGTATATATATATATATATATATATATATATATATATATATATATATATATATATATATATATATATATATATATATATATATATATATATATATATATACAGGGTGATTCAAAAGTAAGCGGCATCCTTTCAGGGGCGTAATCCTTGCATAAAAATAAGGCAAAAAGTTTCTATTAATATGTGTCCGAAAATGCTTCCTAAGGGAGCTACGCCCCTTTGAATAGGACACCTTAAAGACGATTTTTTTTCTATAACTTTAAAACCCTTTACAATTAAATTTTGAAAATTGGTGTACAGTATAAACATTTGATGGTAAATAAGATTCTAAATTCAAAACTTTAAAATTTTATTCAGGGGCGTCACATGCGGGGGAGGGTGAGGGTCAAAACATCCCTTTTTCTTTTACTCTTTAGGTTGTTATGCTTTTGTTTGGAAATTATAAAATTCTAGAGTTTTTTACGTAAAAAAGGCACTCTTAGGTCAATTCGATAGAGCGTACCATTTACGAGAAAATCGACTTTGAAATTTTCTGATGCATATGTTTATTGGTGAAAATTAATCTGCATTACCATAGAAAAAAAAACACATTTTTTTACTAACATTTTATTTAGCAATTTAGAGAAAATGTTCAAAACTATTACCATTAGCGCCACGACAAGCTAAATTAGGCACTGAACTTCGTTTTGAATGCGTATCTAGTAATTTTATTATGAATAAACGTACTACCAGAAAGTTTTCAAAGTCGATTGTCTCGTAAATGGTACGCTCTATCGAATTAAACTAAGAGTACCTTTTTTACGTAAAAAACTCTAGAATTTTACAATTTCCAAAAAAAATCACATTAACCTAAAGAGTAAAAGAAAAAGGGATGTTTTTACCCTAACCCTCCCCCGCATGTGACGCCCCTGAATAAGATTTTAAAATTTTGAATTTAGAATCTTATTTACCATCAAATGTTTATATCGTACACAAATTTTCAAAATTTAATTGTAAACGGGTTTAAAGTTATAGAGAAAAAATCGTCTTTCAGGTGTCCTATTCAAAGGGGCGTAGCTCCCTTAGGAAGCCTTTTCGGAGCCATAGTAATAGGAACTTCTTGCCTTATTTTTATGCAAGGATTACGCCCCCGAAAGGATGCCGCTTACTTTTGAATCACCCTGTATATACAGGGTGATTCAAAAGTACTTTGACTGATATATATATATATATATATATATATATATATATATATATATATATATATATATATATATACAGGGTGTTATGGAAATCATTTAATATATTGGAATGGGTGACTCCTGGGATGGTCTACAGACATATCTAATACTTTTTTTTTCTTAAATCGAACATTTTAAAAATTTTCAAAAATACCCTAAAACCAGTCTATATTCGCCGCATCTGGCTGATCGTACACAAGGCGCTTGACGGAAATTTGCGCGCGAAAAACTTTAAACAAATGAATTTGTTGAAACGTTGTCAGACGTATAAATCTTTAAGGAGAATTTATTTTCTGTTTTTAAGCGTAATTTAAGACATTTAAGAATTTTTTTAACCTCTTCCTACGAAGAAACTAAAAAAAATAGTAAAAAGGCACTGCGAAATCAATCATTTTTGTCAGTAGCCTTAGTTTTAAGTAATATTTGAGACACCCTATATTACATTATTAATGAAATAAGCGTTATTCTTACTAGCTTAAACTTTCTGCCAAGGAAAAGTTGAAAATCAAAACGAAAATACTAATTGAGCACAACTACATAGTACTTACTTCAAAAGTATAATTAGATCCGCTAAATTAGTTTTGCACCGGGAAACGTTACCATAATACGTAAATATTATTAGTGTTTTAAATTAAATTTTAAGTTTTCAACCCTATTACGCTACTCACTCAAAGAAACTAGATAAAACTGATCAAAATATTGGTTAAGAACGGATCGACGAAGACCATTTTCTAGGTAATGAAAAGAAATTACATTATTTAAAACTTTAAACGAAAAAAAAATTAAAACATTCATTGGGTAGCTTGTGTGCTGTTGAAAAACTTAAATATGGCGCATCCTGACATCAAGAATGTCAAGAAATGATTCTCTGTCCATCTTTCTTCGTCATGATACCGTGTATCACGTCTCTTTGTCACTTCCTGTGTTAGCGTGTTGATGCGGTAGCTGGCGCTGATTTGGCGCGAAAATTTAAAAAAGGAAAAATAATTTATAATAATAATTTTAAATCAGTCACCTCGGCAGGACTACGTCTGGCAACGTTTCTCCATATACTCAATGTTTAACCTAAAAATCAAAGTATTAAGATTAAATGAGACAGTGTTGCCCAATGGTCTGACTAGGTCATGACTTGATCGCTGATTTAAAAATGGCTTTTGTAAAATAATAGCCATATTTTGGCGTTTACCAAGCAACGCAATTTTGGTAACCTGGTATAGGTCAGTCTCTCTTCAACGATATGGAAATAAAAGAGATAGAAAAATCACCACGTCGTAACCTGGTAAACGCCATATGCCAAATCAGTG